>CM053590.1:180609790-180675819 GCA_028646515.1 Pseudochirops corinnae
CTTTTACACAACTTTTAATATCTGAAAATAAACTTTGTCGGTTTATGCTTTCCATCTATGGTAGTGGTATGACTTGAGGGAGAGTTTGAACCCTTACATTTTCATGTTAAAAAATAAAATTGCAATCACATTTTAAAGAAATGTCACTCAAAAAAGAGTTGGTATATAGTGCATTGCGTATATTAGGTACTTAATAAATGTGTTTTTTTTTTTTATGAATTCAAGTCCCACGACCTGACTCCATCTTATTTTTTCAGTCTTGTCTTGCATGACTCCCCCTCACAAAGTCATCACTTTTAGCTAGACTATACTAATTGCCATCCCCTGAACACAATTTGCACTTAACTTTTTTAATCTCTTTGTTCATCCTTTTTTCCTATTTCTGGAATGTCTTCCCACATTCTATCAGACTGTCGACATGCTACGCATCCTACAAAAATTCAACTCAAATTCCCCTTCTCCTATGAAAGAAGGAAGGAAATAGCATTTATTAAGTACCTATGTATAAGTACTGTGATAAGTGCTTTAAAATTTCACTTCCTTTGATTCTCATAACAACCCTGAAAGGTAAGTGCAATTATCAACTCCATTTTACAGTAGAGCAAACTGAGGCAAAAGGAGATTAAGTGACTTGCTCTGGGTCACACAGCTAGTAAATGTTTGAGGCTAGCACATTAACCGATGTTTTCATCTATCAGGTTCATAACAATTTCTTGAATCATCAGACCCACACTGATTGAGGAAAGTGTAGGACCTGTGATCCATAATATCTGGCATCCCATTCTATCTCATTTTTAGTCTGGGCCCCATCACTTTGGCTGCTGTTGAGATGGGTGAGTGGATAATCAGTGGCCTGGAATCGAGTGGTGCTATTAAAAATGTGACTGTGGACATACTAAGACTATATAGTAAGCAGTCTCCTGTACTGTATACACATAACCCACAATGAAGATTCTTCATCAGTAAGATCTGTCAGATGAGGATAATACCTCACAAGGTTGTTTTGATGATCAAATGAGATGACATGTACAGCACTTTTAAAACCTTAATCTACTATATAAATGTGATTATTATTGCCATTTTTGTTGTTATCCATTCCAAATGCAGAATTTAACCTCTATAGCATACACCTCAATAAGCTGAGAACAGAAGTTGACTACATTATTTTGTAGATAAGAATTTTTTCAAAAAGATTCTTAAAATGCATGAAATTATATTTTGGTAATTATTTAACCAGCCCTACAAATAAACACTAACCTGCTAGCAAAGAGTTTAAAGGGGAGAAATGTCTGAAGTCCTACAAATTGTGAAACAAGGGAATGAAAATATAACCTGAAGCTCAACGGGGCAAATGGGGGTAAGCTATTGTTCTAAAGGCTCTCCTCTATTTTATGGCAAGAAATGGTTGCAAGATGCTGAAGGAACTGTGTTGCCAGCAGTATTACATTTCTCCTACATTTTTACAAATAAAGAAGAGCATCACAAAATTTCAGAAATGACAGATGCCTAACCAAAACTGAGCAAGAATTCGCTTTACTACATACCTAACAAATGGTCATCCAAACACTAGAGGCCGAAAATGTGCTGTCTTCCAAAATTACCAATTCGCCTTTTATATAACTATAATGACTAGGAAGATTTTCTTTTTTTAATTTTCTTTTTCTTTAAATTATAAACTTGATCAACACCAACAAACATGATCATTCCCCTGTAAAAAGAGGATCAGAAAGACAGAATTGCATACTGAAGCATGAATATCTATTACACATACTTTGTTTTTTTTAAGTATATATTAAATTCAACATGGCAATATCAGTTCTTCTAATGTTTGGGAGAATTTTTAATACAGCTTTTGATAGTTTGCTTTTCTTTTGAGAGCTATATGTTTATATACTTTGATCATTTATCTATTAGGGAATGGCTATTTTTCTTATCTATTTAGATAAATTCTCTTTACTTAAAAAGTTTTCCTAAAGTCTAAATTTTCATTTTTTAGCAACTTCTATCTATGGCTCTTAGTTTTGCCCTCTAAGGTGAAAGAGAAGTAGTTTTATCCCTTTTCCACGTGATAATCCTTCAGGTACTTAAAATAGCTATCACATTCCCCCTTACATTTCTATATTAAATATCTCCAGGTCATAATTTGGTATGTTCAGGACAGAATTAGTGGAATTGTCACTTCCCTCATACTGGTAATAGACTCTTAACCATGAAAAAAATACACATATCTCATACTTTGGAGGTCATTGATCATTTCAAATTTCTTCTGATTTCTGTATTTACTAGAATTAATATTCGCAATTCTTCACTAAAAAAAAAACAACAAAACATGGTAAACTTGTGAAAGGGATGAAATAGTAGAGGAGTAGGATCTTAAACTCCTGAACTGTCAGTCTCCTCATCTAAATAATTTTTGTCCATTTTGTTCACCAAGAGTCATAGCCAATTTTCTTCCCCTTACTTTGCTGAGGTCTTTTCTTGTTTTACCAACTTGGTTTTACCAACTTATTTTTCATCTTCCTCACTTGAGTGTTTCTCCTCCTTCTCCTGCTATTAATCTGGGGCCCTTATCTTTCTTCTTCTTCTTCAACTTCCAAATTTCCTCTCCTCAAATATTTCATAATTCCTAGATCTTCAAAATCATTATCATAATTCCTCCTCCCTTTTCCTCAGCTCGAATCTCATCCCTTCCCCCTCACAATCTTCTCCCACTGAAGACAAGTGAAATCCAATCTGCCCTATCTATTCTTAAAAATTATTCTCCCCCTTGAGGCTACCAGTGCTCACTGCCATTGGACTCATCATCTTCATAACCCCTCAATTGACAATTACTTTTTTAAAAAATCATAAAGCAATACAAATATTTATGAAAGTAAAGACTTTTAAATCCATTTATGAATCTACTATTTTCCACAGAATGGAAATAGTTTAAGACACAGAGAAATTAAAAGTAGTTTCCACAAGGCCAGCTCTGCATTTTCTTATAAAGTCTATTGATTTCCTTGACATGACTGAAACTTCATTTATGAGCTGTCTTAGCTTATTCTTCTCCAGATTTCTGACTACTTCCTAATTTATTTTGTTCCCTATTTCTAACTTTTCTTAAATGTAGGTTGATGAAATCAAAGATTGCAGCCAAGTTCCCATTTCCTTCTTATTTCCCCATTTTATAGTTGATACATGGCCTTAACCTTCAACTTCCACTAAGAAACTAAAAAGCCATGTGTTAGTAAGTAATTTATGATTCTGCATTTTTGTTTGAATTTTCAAGTATATCCAGAAATATTAGTGCATTTTCTATGGCTCATTTCAGGTGACAGATTAAGACTTTCATAGTAGGCTGTGAATGTATGAGTAGGAAGGAGATATTCTATGAAAATATGCTGTCTCTTAAAGGATTTCCACTCCCCACCAATTCCAGCTTACACTCTAATATTACACAGACCTAAGGTTAATAGGGTAACTAGCCACAAGACGCAGTTTATAAGATGATAGCCCTTAGATAGGCCTGGAACAAAGTTACTTTGTTTATTGACCCTCAAATATATGTAGATATGCTACCCTCCTCCAATCTTTATCATTTATACTTTTTGTTCTAAAAGGCAACTTGTACTTCTTAACAGATTGACAGATGTTCACAGAAAAAGAGAGATAATTATCATCCTTTTTTGGCAGGACTTAAAGCAGCTGTTCTTACACATGACTCAACAACATAAGGAAAAAATATATCTGTTGTTTTGACTTCATACTTCATTGTTTGACAAAATGTTAAACTACTCTCTAATCTCTTAGACATCAACATTGTTCTTGTTATGAATCTGCATTCCCACCTCCTGAATATCTATTCTGATATCATTAAGTCTTAAGAATCTACAGCACCCTATTATTAATGCCATGGAAACAATTAGTCAATGAATGGAGAAGCATTCATTAAGCATTTACTGTGTCAGGCAAAAGTAAATACACATGCATGTAGCTCTGCCCTCAAGGAACTTACATAGTAATGGTAGCAATAGCATGTAAATAAAGAAGTAAACACTCAAAACATGCAGAGTATCTCTATGATCTGTCATCTATATGGCTTCTAACAGATCCTACGAGATTTAAAGCACTCCCACTTCACCAAAATTTCTTTTTTTTCTGGGTTTGATTTTTATTTCACAATTCTACTCATCAGCTTTTAGCTTAATAGTAATGGGGGAAACATGTATGGCATTTCATAAAAAGTGATTCACCTACATTATCTCATCTATTATTCCACCAAGTTTTTTCTTTCTCCTGGGCTTGTCATTTTCAGTCTCCTTCTTTGTCTAGAGTTTCTAATCCCTACAGGCCCCAGCTTTTAGTTCCATCAATTTGTTCAGTAATTTATAGCACAGAGATGAAGATACCAAAATCACGAGTTTATTTGTTTGTGGGATCCAGTTAGTTTTGTTTTGTTTAATGGGGATTGTTATATAATTGAGGTTTCTCCCTTTACCCTTGCCAATCATCTTACGCAAATTCCTAACCATCACTAGAGTCCATACCTACAAGTGATATTTGTTATATACTAGGTAATTTACAATTACTTGTTGAATTGAATTGAGTGGCTGAGTGGCTGAAGGGAGTCATTTTCATCTATAAAAGACCAGGACAGTCTAATATGGAACCTAAAGTTCAAGTCTATTTGCATAAGCCTCTCCTCGTTGGTCTAGCATGAGTCAATCAATAGTCAATAAACATTTGCTAAGCTCCTACTATGTGCTGGACACTTTGTTAAGCACTGAGGAAACAAACAAAAAAGCAAAAAAGCAGAAGAGAGTCCCTGGCTGCAAAGAGCTTACATTCTAATGGGACTAGGCAACACATAAAAAGAAGCAGAGTTCAGGGGCATGATGAAGTCCTGCATCTGTGTAATAGTAATGTAATGTAAATAATTCCTTTGTATTGGCAAAGCTAACAGGTACTTAGCACCAAGTCTGAAATTAATTAGATCAAGCCTCTGTTAAGAAACAAAAGGTATGAACCCCTGTTGCTGACATAACAGGAAGTTGCTGATGTAACAGGAAGGGGCAGAACAGGGAGGAGCTAATAGTTATATAAGGAGAAGCCCTAGCTGGAATTTCAGATCTTCTTGGAGCCAGGTTTTGGAGGCTAAGGAAAAGAGGTCCAGGCTAGAGAGAATGGGTCTTTTTTTAATTTTTTTTTATTTTGAGAAACTTTATGAAGTGATTTTGATTCTGGGAACCAACTGAAACTTCTGCAGAGTCAGAGGGCCAGCCAGAGCTTCTGAGGAGCTGCTGAGGAACTGTTGAGTCCAAGGGCCAGCCAAGCTGCTGAGGATTTCCAAGGACCAGCCAGAGCTGCAGAAGACCAAGGAAGCATGAGTGTGGTGGTGGTATTTTGTCGTGGCTTTGTTAAGCCTTGACTTCCCGGGAACAGAAACTGTGAAAGATTTAAGGTGGACTGGACACTGTGAGCTTCAGTGTTGAACAGGATCTGCATGGAAAGCTGGACAAGGAACTGGGAGCTATCTACCTTTGAACCCAGGTGACGGTTTGGTGAATCCAGGTAGGAGCTGGGACCATGGAAGGGGATCCAGGGAATCTGAGAGCCTACCCTGTGTCAAGCTGAAAGAAGACTTTACTTGGAAACTATGTACTGACTGAGAAGATTGTGATTTACTTGTGACTGAGAGGTGTATGGCCTGTGTATTTTCTGATACACAGAATAGTGACTGATTTGTAACTTAGTGTGCCCCATGAATGGAGAACTTTGACTTTTGTATTTTGTGACCCTTAAGGAGGCAAGCCTTAGACCTTTCTGAAGCTACACTGGCTTTTGGATAGATGAACATCTTCCAAATGAAGGATTAGCATATTAATGAGGACTCTGGCAAGAATCTTGCCAATAGTGACTAAGAAAGAAATCCTCCCATCTCCCCCATGATTGTCACAGGACAATTTATTCTCTATTTACCTTTCCTTTATAAAGATGGACAATAGAAGCATCATTGATCTCCTAGGGGATAACCTCTTACCATATAACCCAAAAGATTTCCATCAGCTTATGTGTGAGCAATGGATGCCCTGCCTTGTTGATCTCTGGTAGAATATAATCAGAACTAGGTGTTTTGCCATATAAGAGGATCCAAATGGCATTCTAAACCTTTTCTTCACAGCTTCAGAAGAAGTACAGCTAGAGAGGGATTGGCTTTAATCTGAGGTATATGGTCAATGGTTTCATCATTGGTTGATGATGGTCTGTTGAGAACACTATAGAATTGTTCAGCCCATATTTCCAGGATCATGTCCTTATCACTGATCAGTGTGACTCCATCAACACTGAGTCAAAGTATCATAAAAAATGCTTTGGATTGTTACTATCAGAACAAAACTGAATTGCATCTGCCTTTTTGTTGAGTCAAAAAAATATACATCTAAGTTTTGCCTCCACTTAACTTTTGATGGAGTTAAATGTTACCTTTTCAGAAATGGACAAACTATCCTGCTGGTAGACCCTGTAGAGTTCTCATTTTTCGTTTAGTAGCTTTTGAGTTTCCCCATCATTTTCATCAAACCAATTCTGCTGTTTGTGAGTGTTCTGTCTCCAGATGTGATACTGTACACCAAATCTCTGAAAGATACCCACTCTTTTTATGCTCCACTGTTGTCAACAGTATGCTAGCTCAACTTTCCTTCCAAGTCAGTAATTTGGCACACTGTTGGCACATGGCCTCTAATCTATTGATATTGAGTCCTTTGATAGTTCTCATGTTTTGAGGCTATTTTCACCAAATGTAAATGTCTTCAATATTAAGTGACATTGCTGTTGCCATTTCCAACTCCATCCCTCCCAAAGACTCCCTGCCATGTTTGATAGTCTGTGTCTACTCTGGTATTAAAGTTACTCAGAATTATAAGCTTGTCCTTTTTTGGCACATAGATGATGAGGGTTTCCAAGTCTTCAAAAAACTTTGATCTCATCAGGCTACATCATGGTGGGGACATATACACTAATGAGGGTGGCAAGGCACTTTCATATGAGAGGCAATTGCATTGTCATGAGTCAATCATTCATTTCTTTTGGGAGGTATACAAGCTTGTTGACTACATTAGTTTTGATTGAGAAACCTACACCACCTTCACATGTTCCCCATCACTGTGGACACTCCGGAAAAACATGTATTCAGTTCTTACTTCAATAATCTGGGTTTCATTTGCCATCTTTATTTCAGGCAGGGATGCTATTTGGATGCAATACATGCTGAGTGCCTCACAACAAGAGTTGGTAATCTTTCAGACCTACTGAATTTCTTGTTGTCTATAAGCATGCATAAAACAATAAAACATAAAACATAAAACATAAAACAATAAAACATAAAACATAAAACAATATTCCATTGTTTTTTGGAGGAGGGAAGGCAAGGCAATTATGGTTAAGTGATTTGCCCAATGTCACATACTAGTAAGTGTGTCAAGGGTCTGAGACCAGATTTGAACTGAGATCCTCCTGATTCCAGGGCTGGTGCCCTATTCACTGCAACCCCTAGCTGCCTCACACAATCCATTTTTCAATGGTAAATGGAATCATATTCACAAAAAAAATGTGTTCATCTTTTTGTTTTGACCATAGGCCAGGGTGAGATGAAGCAGTCAATTTTTAGGACACTTTCTCTAATCCCTTTCTCATGCTAGGAGGTGAGCAGTGGAATCCTTTACAAAGGAGTTGTTAACCTTGTTTGTATCATGAACCCTCATGATAGTCTGATGAATCTTATAGATTTCTTCTTAGAATAACGGTTTTAAAAACTGGTAATAAAATTCCTAGGATTATAGAAATAGCCAGGGATAATGAAATAGAGCTATATCTCTCTTTCCATCCATCTATCTATCTATCTGTCTGTCTGTCTGTCTATCTATCTATCTACCTATATAGCTATATGAAGGATGAGAGACAAAAACATACAGAGACAGAGAAAGAATGTTCAAACAGATGTACAAGTTCACAGACACTGGGTTAAGAATCCCTGTGCCAGGGGCTGTGAACAGCCTACTGTTCACCCTACTGTGAAGTAGATATAGTAGATCCTTAATAAGTCATTGTTGAATGAATAAATGAATGAATATTTTAATGGGTTAAATCATACAAAGGGCAGTATAATTAGATTAATAATTGAGGTCCCAGATAGCATAAAGAACCACTGACCACAAGAAAAGATCTGCTCACATGTCATTTTCTCTGGTCTCCTGTACTATTATTGAACCTGTGAATGAACTGGGGAAAAGTCTAACTAATAGAATATGAAACATAATGCATTTCAATTTGACCTTACTTCTCCTCCAATCTACCATATTATAATTTCTGCTTACTTTCCCTAAAGGTGAATCATTTCTAGTGCTTCTCAAATTTCACTAAACCCCTAAACAGAATAGTGAAAACTCATTGCCTCTAATCTCTAACACAATATCTAATTTGTCTCTCATTTCCCAACAAACTAGTATCTCTCTCCATCATTACATTGGAATGCGTCTCTCTAAGGTCACCAGTGATCACTTAATTGGAAAATTTAATTGCCTTTCGTCTTTTCTTATCCTATAACCTCTCTCTAATATGTAATAACATTGAGCACCCTACTTCTTTATACTATGCTTTTTCCTTTTCCTTGGCTTCCAAGATATCTGAGTTTTCCTCACTCTTTTTCATGGGTTCTTTCATCTCTTGTCTCCTGGCATAGGTAGCTCCCAAGGATCTATCCTTTACTTTCATCTCTTCTCTTAATCCCCAGAAAACCAGATCTCCTCTTCTGGATTCAGTTATGATGTCCATACAAATGACTCAGTGACTCAGCACCCCTAGCTACATGCTCCTCAAGAAACTTATTCTGGATCTGACCTGACTTAGTCAGTCTTGTGATTCAAGCTCACAGGTAGAAACAAATGTAATTCTTCCAGACCAACTATCACTTAACAACAACAACAACAATAGGATAGCAAGGATGGTTATCAAGAATGCAACATTATTTCAGACAGGTGCAGCTCTCCCACAAAGATATTCTGAGTCAGAAAGATATGTAAAGCCTGAGCAACACTGCCTACCAGTTAGGCTTTTTATATTTTAGATGACAGGGTAATTTTTCTTTGATGTTTTAAGTAAAAATCTAGACCAGCCTACAGTGAAGGAACTTTCTAGTCTTAATCTAGATGTTGCTGGAGTCCACTTAGCCCATAGGTGAAACAAAAATTGTGTGATCAGACTCTCAGAAAGAGTGTAGACTAGAGGATAATAAACTCATATTTTTTTGAAAATAAGAACAAAGGAAGGAGATTCCACAATTCTATAGGGGGAAACTTCTTACATACAAAAAAAAGAGATAGAGATGATCTCAAAATTTGAAAATAAGTAATTTGATAGCATATAATTGAAAAGCTATATAAGCAAAAATGACAGATAAAGCATTTAATTAGAAAAAATTAACTGAAAATTTGTCTGATAAAGTTAAAACATCCAAAATATATGTAGAATTGATACAAATATGTGAAAATAAATACAATTCCCTAATAAGTAAGTAGTCAAAGGATATGAAGAATTTGAAATCAAAGGAAAATATGAAAGTTATCAACAGTCAAATTTTTTAAATGCTCCAATTAATTGATAAGAAGAATACAAATTAAAATAATTCTGAGCTTCTATCATATCCATGAAATTTGAAAAGATGATAAAGAGAGAAAATGGCAATAGCTGAAAGAGTTATGAAGGGAGGGGCATTAGTTTTTTTTTTGTTATACTGTATTGGTGGATTTGTGTATTGGTTCAAATATTGTGCAAAACAATTTGGAAATTTGCTCCAAAACTCATTAGTCTGTAGTTTTATACAGTAATACAACTTTTAAGCATATATAGACATATACCCCAAGGACATCAAGGACAGAAACAAAGGACCCATATGTTGAAGAGTATTTATAGCAGCACTATTTTATATAGCAAAGAATTTGAAACAAAATAGGTATATATTAGTTGGGGGATGGCAGAATAAATTATTGTACATGTGTAACAGAGAATGTCTGTCAGAAGATAGAAACCCCCACCACACTTCTTTTCAAGCCCAAGGGGACTGATCTGTTATGGACAAGGCCTATATAGTGCCTGACAAACTAGCATTCCTGTTTTGGATGACAGCAAGGAGAGAAGACATAGATTGGCATGAGTACACCTGAAACATGAAACTGGGCATAAACACACATTGGACCTGTAGAAATGATGTGGGGTACCAGGTGTAGACTGGCTGTGTGGTCACTAATGCAACAAACAAGGATGCTGAGAAGAAAGTGAGAAAGAGTAAACAGGATAACACACAGTTAGGGTTAAGAGAGATGCTAACCCAGAAGCCTCAAGAAGTTCATACCAAGACACTAAGACAAGGACTTGTTAATAGCAATGGAATTTGAAGATCCCCTTGTATTGACAAGCTAACAGGTACTTAGGACTTAGTTCCAAGCTCATGATTGTGTCAGATATTAAGACCCAGAACTTGTGAATCCCACAGTGGGGTGGACTTCCAGATGTAACAGGAAGGGGCTGGAACAGGGAAGAGCTAATACTTTATATAAGGAAAAAGCACAAGCTGGAGAATCAGAACTTCTTGGAGCAAGCTATGTGGAGGCTGAGGAGGAGAGGCCCAGACTGGAGAAAGTGATTTTGATTTTGAGAACAGAGCTTATGGTGGCAGAGCTTCTTCTGAGAGCCAGCCAAACTCCTGCTAAAGACTTCCAAGAGCCAGCTGGAGCTGCCAGAAGAAGCATCATTGTGGTGTCATTACTTCATCTGTCTGTTTTGGGTCACTGTTGATTTCACAGGCAGAAAGTGATTTTGATCAGGGCACCAGCAATGTATGTGAATTATTATGGCTTTGTTAAGCCTTGTCTTCCAGGAACAGAAACTGTGAAGGACTTGAGGTGAACTGGACACTGTGAGCTTCAATATGGAATGGGAACTGGACAAAGAACTAGGAGCTACCTGCCTTTGAACCCAGGTGACAGTTTGGTGGATTCAGTTTGGAGCTGGGACCATAGAAGAGGAACCATGGAAGCTGAGAGCCTGCCTCAAGTCAAGATAAAAAGACCTTTCCTTGGGTATTTAATGCTAACTGATGAGATTGTAACTTACTTGTGACCTAGGAGTGGATGGCCTTTGTACTTTCCACTACCCCTTGAGAGGATACTTAGTAGTGACTGATGATATTATAACTTAATTGCATCCTATGGGTGGAGGACTTTGACCTTTGTACTTTGTGTCAATTAAGGAGGCTTGCCTGATTGAATTAAGGATTTACTAAATGAAGGACTTACTAATGAATGTGCTTTGTTTAAAACTATGTAACCACTTTGGTGAAAACTATGTGGCCATTTTAGTGTTAAGTTGTTCAGTTGTGACATGATGAATGCTTTATTTTGATTTTCTTTGAATGTTTTGCCTTAATTTGTTACTGAATAAATGGAGAGTTCATTATGCTGTGTAATCATAACCTAAAAAAGCTGTTCACAGCAGCAGTCCTCTGGAAAGCTGCTTGTGCTTGGTTTTATAAGACTGTATAACCAAGCTGTCTAGAAGGCACAAGGTATAGAAATATGTCTGCCTGAAATGTTCATGTTGTTGAGAATAAAACAGGGGATTATTTAACTTCTCTATCCTTTTGACTGCCTCCCTGATCTTTTTAAGGAGGCAGCTAGGTGACTCAGTGAATAGCATACTAGGCCAGGGGAAAGGAAGCTCTAAATTCAAGTCCAGACTCAGACATGCACTAGTTGTGTGACCCTGGGCAAGTTACTTAATCCCTGTTTGGCTTAATCTATTGGAGAAGGAAATGGCAAACCAGTATCTTTGCCAAGAAAATCCCTTGCAGGGTCACAAACACTTAGACACTACTGAGCAACAAGAGCAACAACAACAAGTCTCTGAAGACAAAGATGAGCCCATTCCTCAATCTCTTTTTCTTAAGAATTTGCTTTTTATTTAATTATTATTTTAAAGCTAGTTCCTCTGACATAAATGTGGGTAACCATTTCATTACTGATCTATGTATTTCATTCCTCAAATACTACAGAGAAAGTGAAAGTGAGTTATGGAGGGAAACATCTAGAACAAATGAGAAATGGATTCCTAAACTGATGTATAAATCTTCACCAGAGAAAATCCTGTCTGGGGGTTCAAACTCAACAAAAGAGAATTATCGATTCATGAGTTTATTACTTCCTAGAACAGAGAGAAAAAATGGGGAACTAGATTATTTTGAAGCAAATAAATCAGAATTTTTTGGGGGGAAAAGGTTTTTAATTAAGTTGATATATTTCTTTTCACTTGTCTTTCCACCACTAGTTTGAAAGGAAAACAGTTACTGCAGGTTGGTGGATCTGAGGGAATGAATGGAGACAAAATCATATTCAAAGAAGAGAAATGAAAGAGTGATTAGAAAGTAGGGACTCACTCTACACAAAGTTTAGGAAAAAAAGAGGGGAAAAACTAGCCATTTCTTCTTCAGTCCAATCTTGCAACCATAGTACAACAGTGATAAAACTAAGATCACATGTAGAGATAGTTTTGTTTTTTCTAATTAAAAAAATTTTTTTTCTATTCCTTGAGTGTTTGAATACTAATTTAATTCTTCATTGCTGATTTTCATTATTACTGCTTCAAGCAGTGGGAATACCTCCATTATTTTTTTCTTCACATATTTTATTCTTGTATGCTATTTCAGTTTTACATTGATGTTGTAAGCTTGGAACTGAATTTATCTTAATCTTCTTGCTACATTTAGGACAAGTTGTTGCCTGCTGAATTTTATAATTTTGATACAAATTTTCATTTTCTTCTAGAAATACATTTTCTCACTGAAATTTTACAGCTTATTTTTTATAAATTCCACTTCATTTTTGGTTTCTTTTCATTTTGATTTTATTTCTGTTTTATGTTTGATTCTCTACTCTCCCATGGGGACTTTCTTCCAATAAACTGAGTCTACTATAGCCCTATAATAAATTTAAATGTGAAAGCCTGCTATTCAATTATACTAATTGCATCATGAAGTGTGATTTAGCTGCCTTCAGCGTACAAATGGATTTCTGCTACTGTCCCATTGCTACTAATTTGTGTATTTGCTTTACTATTATTTGCTAAGTATTTCCAGAAAACTGAGAATCATTTTGGTTTTAGTAAAGCACCAAGCCAAGCAGATGCTGCATTCATTGGAGCTACATTTCAGGAGAGGAAAAGACTTTTACCTTTGCAATGTGCATGCCTATACTTAGCAAGTGTTTAACTGACAGTTAAATGGATTAAACAATCCAATAAGGCAATAGATTGACAGAATGAATAAGAAAACACAATTTTATTCATGGAAGAAATCTAAAAAATAAAGAAAAAGAATAAAACTCAGAGACTGGAGTGAAATTCATTATGCATTGGTGATGCATCTATAAATCAATTAGAATTTTGGCTCTATATACATATATATGCAATCACAAAAAAAATCTATTATAGAAAATGAAACAATATCAATTATAAGCACACAAACTTCAAATGGCATATCTTCTAAATTCACAAAGGAAAGGTAAATTGAACTGAACAGTGATATATATAGTAACACAATAAGCACACAAGACCATAACAATCTTTTCTTATGACTGCCTAAATACAACAAATAGATAAACAAAAAGTAAAATATATTTAGATTTAAAATTTTGATAGCCTTCTAAATAGAAATGTTATGGAATATACATTTTAGCATATATACTATATCTATACAAATTGACCATATGTGAGGGAATAAAGAAATTATAAATATTTTTTAAAGCAGAAACACTGGAGACATACTTTTCAAACAACAATGCAATAAAATAGTAGTTAATACCATGAGCAAAAAATGAAAGAGACCATCAAATGAAGGTGTTAATAAAGATAAAGAAAATAAGTAAGACAAAGTAGAAATCATAGACACACTAATACATATGTAAAAAAAGAATAGCCATTATACAATATTTTAAAATATCTGACAAAAAGCAGTCAAAGAACTTATTATATTCCAGGCACATATTTAAAGTAGATTTCAAAGAAAAATGCATCTTTAAATACATATTAATAAAAGAAAAAAGATTTTATTGAGCTATAAATTCAATTTATTAAAATCATAAATCTAAATAAGAAATCTAAATCTAAATAAAAACTAAAGTGGAAATTTTGAAAATTCAAGGAGAAATATGTAAAATGAAGAACATGAAATTATAACAGGACAGCACTGAATGGTTCAAGAGAGAAATAAGAAACATGAAATCAGAATTTGTGGCTGGTACAGTAAAATTAACTGGAAGAATAGAAAATGTTCGGTCTTCAGTAAGAGAGAAAGAGAGGGAAGGAGGAAGAAAGAAACCAAGAATGCAAATACACAAGAGAGGAAAATAATTTGTAAGAAGAGAACAAAAACCAATAACATTAAGAAAAAACATGATCTCTTTGCAAACCAAATAATTATTTTGAAAATATGATTTGTAAAAACAATATAAGTATGTATATATTCCAGAGGAAAATGACAAATCAAAATAATTGAATGCCATAATGCAAGAAATAATATCACAAAAATTACCAGAACTTCTGAACAAAGATAAAATAGCAACTAAAAGAATCCACAGAACATCTTGGGGGAAAGAAAGGATTATACTACAAACTCCAAGCACATAGTAATTAAATTTAATAATTATAATGAAAAACAGCAAATTCTGAAAGAATGAGAAGGACTTTCAAATGTCAAGAAAAGGGAGATTTATGGGGAAGAGAAGATTTTCTGACCAAACAAGAGTTAGAGAGCATTATACAATGCAAAATGGATAATCTTGATTACATTAAACTGAAAACTTTCTGCACAAAAAAAGCCAACATAAACAAGATTAAGAGGGAAGTAGAATATTGGGAAAGAATTTTTACAACCAGTGTCTCTGCTAAAGGCCTCATTTCTAAAATATGCAGAGAATTGAGTCAAATCTATGAGAATACAAAGTCATTCCCCAATTGATAAATGGCCAAAAGATATGAACAGGGAGTTTTCAGAGGAAGAAATTAAAAATACCCATAAGCATATGAAAAAATGCTCTAAATCACTATTGATTAGAGAAATGCAAATCAAAACTACTCTGAGGTACCACATCTCACCAGTAAGATTGGCTAAGATGACAAAACAGGAAAATGATAAATGCTGGAGTGGATGTGGAAAAATTGGAACACTAATGCATTGTTGGTGGAATTATGAACTGATTCAACCATTCTGGAGAGCAATCTGGAACTATGCCCAAAGGACTATAAATAAGTGCATACCCTTTGACCCAGCAATTCCATTTCTAGGTCTATATCCCAAAGAGCTCATAGAAGTAGGAAGAGGCCCCATATGTACAAAAATATTTATAGCAGCTCTTTTTGTGGTGGCAAAGTATTGGAAATCAAGGGGATGCCCATCAATTGAGGAATGGCTGAACAAGTTGTGGTATATGAATGTAACGGAATACTATTGTGCTATAAGAAATGAGGAGCAGACGGACTTGATAATAACCTGGAGAGTCCTATATAAACTGATGCTGAGAGAGAAGAGCAGAACCAGGAGAAATTTGTACACAATCACAGACACAATGTGTGTGTGACAACTAACCTCAATAGACCAGGCTCCTTTCAGCAATGTAAGGTTATAAGACAACTCGAAAAGACTCACAAGGGAAAGAGATGTCCACATCCAAAGAAAGAACTACAGAGTATGAATGCAGATTGAAGCAAACTACATGCTCTCTTTCTTTTTCTTGTTTGGTTTTGTTTCCTCGTTCCCATTGTTCATTCCATCAGTTATAATCCTTCTTTACAACCTGACTAATGTTTAATTTGAAGGTATTTTTATATCCTATATTTGATTGCATGCCACCATGGCAGGGGGGGGGGAGAGAAAATTTGAAACTCAAGGGATTGTGGAACTGAATGCTGTAAACTAAACTAAATTGATAAATTAATAAAAAAGAAAAGAAAGAGAAAAGGGGATTCAAATAAGACAAGACTTTTGCATTCGCGTTCCAATTTTTCCCCATCCTCTCCAGCATTTATTATTTTCCTATTTTTTCATCTTAGCCAATCTGACTGGTGAGATGTGGTACCTCAGATTGTTTTGATTTGCATTTCTCTAATCAATAGTGATTTAGAGCATTTTTTCATATGCTTATAGATATCTTTAATTTCTTCCTTCTGGGCAGCTACGTGGCCCCCTTGATAGAGCACCAGGCCTGGAGCTAGTAAGATACATCTCATTGTGTTCAAATCTGGTCTCAGACACTTACTAGCTCTGTGATGTTGGACAGAGTCACTGAACCCTGCTTGACTCAGTTTTCTTGTATATAAAATGAGCAGGAAAAGAAAATTTCACATCACTCTAGTATCTTTGTCAAGAAAACACCAAATGAGGTCACAAAGAATTGGACACAAGTCAACAACAACAACAATTCTGAATACACCAGAAACCATAGATATGGATAATAGAACTCAAGGTGTAACTAAGGTGACAAAACCTGTAAGTCAACCTAATCATCCATTAAAAAAAGCTAAAATTCTATAAAGAGAGACATTTGAAACATTCCTATAAGAAGAAAATGTTTAAGTTGTTTTTTATATTCATCAGTGGAATAAAAGAAAGGCAAACAAATACCTCAGCCTAGAAAAATACAAGTAATAAAATAAATTATTCAAGCAAAAGAGTGAAAAAACAAGAAATTAGTAGCAAAAGGACAGTACTAGAAATTCATTTGTACACTGAAAGCAGCTAAATCACACTTAATGATGCAATTAGTATAATTGAATAGCAGGTTTTCATAATTACATTTATTATAGGGCTGTAACAGACTCAGTTTACTAGAAGAAAGTTCCCATGGGAGAGTAGGGAATCAAATCTAAAACAGAAAAAAAGCAAAATGAAAAGAAACAAAAAATGAAGTGGAATTTATAAAATAAATCGGGTTAAAGACAACAACAATAAGACAACAAAGAAACTACTAAGAAATTTCTTCAAGTATACAAGGAGCCATAATTGAAAATGTACTTAAATGGATAAATTGATGGGAAATGAACCAGCCTGAAACACCATGTACATGTCATGTATTACATGTATTACATTTACATGTAATCTCAAACTCCACAGAGAAGGAATCATTTGGGGCAGTAGGGGTCAGAATTACACTGCAAATTGAGAAGGTACTTAAATGGGAGAAAGGAGGAAGAAGATAGAAAGAAATACTTGATGAACCTTAATCAAGTCAATGGTAGATAGTGAAGGAAAATTAAGTCCTTTTGCTTCTTAGGAATAAGAGGACCTAGAAGAAAATTGGGTAAGATGGCAAAAGATGGAACTGAAACAATGGCAAAGAAAGAAGGAAATCTTAATTCTGTTTTGAAAACTATTGGCTCTTGTCATAGAAAGAATGAGATGAATATGAGAGATATTTTACATGTAGAATTGATGAGATTTGACAGTTGAATATTTATACATGGTGAAGGAGTTGAAAATCACACACAAAAAAGTTATGAATCTGAGTTAATCAAAGGGTAGTGATGCCCTCAACAGAAATGTGGAAGTTGGAGGAAAAGTTAAGTTTTAGCTCAATGATAATGAGTTCTTTTTTGGATATGTTGAGTTTCAGATTCCCATGGGACATCTAGTTAATTTTGAATAGTTCAGCCAATGAATAATTGGTGAAGCAGGCCTGTAGGTCAGGCAAAAGTCTAAAGCTGGATAGAAAAATCTGTGAGTTATCTCTCTAGATATGACAATTGAAACCATGCAAACTGATGAGTTCATTTTAAGGAAGAATGCATACAAATGTGAAGAAGGACTAGGACAGAACCTTTTTGTTGCGCTCATAGTTAGGAGGTGAGATACAGGTGATGACCCAGCAAAGGAGACTGAGGAAGGAGCATTCAGAGTCATAGATGGAGAAACGAGAGAGAAAATGTCATGAAAACCCAAAGAGGAAAGAATATCCAGAAGGAGAAGGAAATCAAGAGTGACAAATACTGCAAAGAACTCAAAAACTGATTACAGTTCAGAAGAAACCACTGGGCTTGTTAATTAAGAGATCATTGTTAATTATGAAGAGAGCAGTTTCAAATGAGTGATGAGATTAAAAGCCAGATAGGAGGGGCTAAGAAGTAAGTTTATTGTTGTTTGTCCTTCATATTCGAAGAGGATCAATGACATCAGCAGAGTGATGTTTTGACTTGCAACTGAACTGGATTTAAGTGAAGCAGAGCTGTACAAAGTCATCCCCCTCACTCTCCTCCAAGGTCATCTGAGTCCAGTAGCAAGACATAGCTCACGATTACTGGAAATGATCCCAGATGCAGTAGGAGACCTTGAACTTTTTAAGCTAAGATCTTTCCCAGATCTCATTTTGTCTGAGGCAACAAAAAGAAGAAAAAGGGCAAGGCAATAAGTTTAGACGTTTTTCCTTGGAATTTGGCTGTGACAGGGAGGAGAGACAATAACTTGAAGAGACATTAAGGTCAAGGGACACTTTTTGTTTCTTTGTTTAGGATAGAGGAAACCCAGGCATGTTCATAGGAATTAGAGAAAGAAAGAGCAGTTAGAAATTGATGATTAGTGAGAGAGAAGAGATTTCCAGGGAAATCTACTGCAGTGAGTGGTTATAGATAAGTGAGAATGGGATCAAGGGTTATAAGTATTCAAGTAAGTTTTCAGAGCAGCACTTTTTGGTAGATGCAAACTAAAAACAGTTAGGTATCCAACAAGTTGGAATGGCTAAATAAATTCATGAATGCAATGCAATTTCTCATAAATGTGAAATAACACAAATGAAGAATTCAGAGAAGTGTAGGGAGATTTATATGAATGGATGTAGAATAAAGAAAATAGAACCAGAAAAACAACATAACAATGACTAAAATAATGTAATTAAAAAGACTTGGGTAGGGTAGGTGGGGAGTGATGTAATTATAATCACCAAGATTTGTTCCTGAAAGAAAGTGAGAAAAAGTACCTTCCTCCTTCATTGAGGAAATTCTCCATGGTTGGAAAATATTTAAAATACTGTCAGAATTGGACAGCATGTTATTTAGATTTCCTAAATTGTTGTGTTTTTTTTCTTTTTTTAACTAAAGAAAGATCTGTTTAGGGGAGCAAGGATATATTCAGCAATTATATGAATGTGATGTAGAAACAAAAGTGAGGTACATAGGTAGATACATCTATTCATACAAGCATACATAAATAATCAAAGTTAGGGTCTTCTTTACATGTAGTGTGAAAGAAGTTACCATTTTCTTTATTTGTGACTACTTAGTATAATCTGAATAGACTGAGTCCTTCACCAAGAAGGAAAAAGGTGGAATGTGGAAACAGAAAGAGCTTGAAAAACTAATTAGTCCATTAAGACACACCTCTAACTTCAAAGAATTGTACTGATGTGTTTCTCACTGGGAGTGCCCTCTACTGACGAAAATCATGTCAGTAATAATGATAATAGTGATGATGGTAATGATTTTTATTATTATAAAAAATGAAATACATCAGACTTAATTCACTTTATATTCAAGACATGGTTATTAAGCATCAGATTTATAAAAGTGTAGTTTTAAAGGAATTTATATATATACTCTAAGACACATGAATTAGCATAGTGGAAAGATTATAAGTTTGGAATCAGAAGACATGGGTTTAAGACTCACCTTTTTTCATTTACTGTGTGACCACAGGTAAGTCTCTTTACCTCTCTGGCACTCCTGTCTTAACTACAAAAGAAGTGTAGCATCACTATCTCTCCATACATTCCCCTCCACGGATCTACCTCCCCTCAACTTACAATCACATTTGTGGGTTTGACCTCAGTGCAGAAACTTATATTCAAAGTTCAAAGGGTACTTTGTGGGTCCACACTCCTGAACCCATAGCTCATGAGCCCTCACCAGTTTAAGTATCTCTTATAGTCAGCCAGGAGAAATAATCTACTCAAAGCAAAGGTATTACAAAGGTGGTATAGTAAGAAGGGTAAATGTAAAATATTATCCCCATAAACCTGGAGGAAGTGGAAAAAAACCAAGCAATTATTAGGCACCTACTATATTCCAACAAGTCAATCAATAAGAACTTATTAAGCACTTATGTCAGGCACTGTACTAAATGCTAGAGATACAAAGAAAGACAAAACAAATTCCTTGACTAGATGATCAACAGGTCCCTTGATTCCTAGTACCTGAACTCCTAAGAGTTATAATAGCGTATATGGCCCCTTCTCCTTAATTGATCTGAGTTTTCAAATCACCTCTGTGACTAGAGTCCTATGAAAGATAGGATTAATGAAAATTATTTACCTTTCTTTATAGATGTGACTTTTAAAAAAACTCATTAATGTCCTGTCTCCATTGTGAGTTTTAACAATTGTACATGCCAGTAGATTTTTTATACCAATGTTAAAGAATTGATCAAGTATGCTCCCTTTCTTGTTTAGACCAATCATGTTTTATTCAAGTATCTTCAGTGGATAAGTCAGACCATAGATTCACTAAGGGGTAACTATAGCCAAATTCCTACCTAAGCTTAATCAGACTAGCCAATTTTTTTCATTTCTACCACAGAGTTGGGAAGGCAAAAAGACAAACGAAGTTAAAATGATGTTGGAAGACAAACAACGGTCCCACAGAGCTGGATAAGTGGGATACAGTGGCTGAGTTGGGATTGGACTATACTGGAGGAAAAAAAAAAAGTAAAGTTACATTAATAGGAAAGAGGCAGTATTGTACAGTGGATAACAAGTTAGTCTAAGAGGCAGAAAGACCTCTGACACACTGTCTGTGACCCTACATAAGTCATAACCTCTTAGCAGTCCAGGCAAGTTTCTAAAGATCAGAAAGTACACAATGCCTCTGCGATGTTTTTCTTGCTGTTCAGTCATTTCAGTCATGTCCAATCCTTCATGACCCTATTTGGGGTTTTCTTGACAAAAATACTGAGTGTTTTTTCCATGTCCTTCTCCAGCTCATTTTATAGATAAGAAAACACAAATAACACATGGAAGGCACTGGAGGTTTTGGACTCTAGCCTCCTACAGGTTCACTTTTGATCTAGTCAGACAGGAAAAACAGGGAGAAAACTTCAGAGGCGTTAATAATCTTACTTTATTCTACTCTAGTCTTCTCAAAGGGTGGTTGATAATGGGAACACCAATTCCCACAGTATTCCCTAATCACCCTTCTCACAGGGGCCAACAGGAAGGGGGGGCAACTACCCTTATGTCTTGATGGGGTCAATCAAGACAGGAACAGCTTGTGCACTCCCTTAAATTCCCTCAAGCCTCAACAGGGGCTGGTTGAGGCAGGTACATGCATTCCTCCATGCACTACCCAAATCCCAAATGGGTTCCCCTCTAGGTTCCTCTATGGATTTCCCCTCACTGACCAGTGCTCACTTGCTTTATAGGGCAACAGACAAAGAAGGCATCTTGCCAACATTAAGTTCACAGGTTAACAGTAGCAATATTGTCACACTGTGCAAGCATAGCAAATATCAGTTATGTCACCCCCATATCTCATGGTACGGTTGCAATAGGACTATCTATCCCAGCTATTCTGGGAATTATCATCTATAGCATGTAATCTAACACCTGCAAACTAGACATTCCCATGGCCATGGATCCTGAGAAAAGGATAACCCATTCCTCCTTACATACACAACTTTAAGTGGCTTACCCAGAGTCACACAGTTAGTAAATGTCTGAGGCTGCATTTGTACTCAGGTCTTCCTGACTCCAGGCCAAGTGCTCTATCCATTTTTTCTATCCTTTTGCATTGTTAGTAGTTATTTTCCACCAGTAACTCTCCCTGATTTCCCCTCCAAGGGGCATCATGCTCCCTGCTCACCCCCATCAGCTCCCTCTTGTATGTTGTGTTCCCTCATTGGGTTGTAAGTTTCTTGAGAGCAGGGCTCATCTTTCTTTTTCTTATTTGTATCCTCAGCTTAGCGCAATGCCTGACACATAGTAGACACTTAGTAAATGTTCATTAAACTGAATATAATTGAATTGAGGTGAGGCCATGCCTATTACATAGAACATATCTATGTTGTATCCTATTTTTTTTTAATTCTTCCCAAATACATTTAGTCTAGATCAGAGGCAGTTGGTAATACTACTGTCAGGCCAGTGGGCAAAGTTTTTCATACCTCTGCCCTATACCAATGAAATAAAGGTCATATTTTCTTAATGGTCATGGAAATTTTAGATATGTTGCTCTGCCCAGTAACAGAAGAGTTTTACTTGGGAAAGACAAATTACTGAAGTTTTTTGCTGCAATTATAAACTCTATAAGTACAGTGAAAAAAAGGGGGCCTAGAGTTCTGCTCACAAGCCAAGTAGGGATGTAATGTGTACAAAGTGTTCTTTCTACCTTTCACTGGCACGTGACTGACACATTTTCAGTTTGCACAGATGTATTCCACTAAGTCAACATATCAGAAGACTGAGAGGTTCCATCCTTCAATTAAAATAACAGCATTGGCCAGTTATAAAGGGGATAGCTATGTACTAGTCAAGTAGATTTAATGTGAATTATTTCTTGTGCCACCCAGGGTTCCCCCTCAATCCCTATTTACCTCTGAGGTCAGCCAAGAACTGACTATATTGGTTGTGGGTAAGAACCAATTTCATACATAAGTCCAGGATTTATAAAAACCATATAGATATTGACAATTGCTTTTTCTCCAAGTTGCAAAAATCCAGTTTACTTTTATTCCTAAGCCATCTAAGATTCACAGATATCATGTCCTCCTCCAAAATAGACTGGGCCCAGAAATAATTGCCTTAGCTCCCTACCCAAAACCTTGCTTCTATTGCCTTCAAAGAAACCTAGACAATATTGCTGCTAATAAAGCAGTTGTGGTTAGGAATGGTTTGAAGAAAAGTTACTTTCGATTTCTTTGAAGCTTTCGAATACTAAGAGGGGAGTGTGGAAGAAACTCAGACATGATGGGGAACTAAATTTTTCTCCAGAGCAGTTGTGTCAAACTCAAGTAGAAACTCGGGTAATTAAACCAGAAATATCAGGGTGACTAGGTGGTACAGTGAATAGAGCACCAGCCCTGCAGTCAGGAGGACCTGAGTTCAAGCCTGATCTCAGACCCTTAACACACTTACTAGCCATGTGACCTTGGGCAAGTCACTTAACCCCAATTGCCCTGTCTTTGCCCTCTCCAAAAAAGCAAAAAACAAACAAAACCAAAAATATCCCTTCAGGCCGTGTTTCATGTTTTAAAAAAACACAGAACTAACATTATTGGTATGTTTATATATTTTGTTAATTATTTCACAATGACATTCTAATCTGGTTCCAGTCACATTCAGGAGTGTTGTGGCCACAATGAGACCCGAGACTGTTTGACAACCTCTGCTGTGGAGAATTCTTGAACTGGAAGAGAGGTAAGGCTAAATGATCCCTGACACAGTATGAGAAGTGCATATGAGGGAACCAGGAAGATCTGAAAGATGGACTTGGAGGATAGAAGGATAGGGATTACTAACAGTAAAATTATTCATCTAAATGGTGGCAATATCAGATTCATTGCTATACCATCTCCCGGCAAACTTGAAAAAAGGATCACAGAAGGACCCGTAAGTATGGACTGCTACCACTTGAGGTTGTGGCAACTATTAGCACTGTCCTGGTGCTATGGAGGTAATAAAACGTATTTTAATTTACCCAAATCCTCATGCCCATTTATATCTCCCTTCAAAGGAGTTATTTTAGGAGACTATATACTTATTCAGCAACTAGAAGGTGCAATGGATAGAATGTCCGGCCTGGAGTCAGGAAGACTCACCTTTATGAGTTCAAATCTGGCCTCAGACTCTTACTGCTCTGTGACCCTAGGTAAGTCACTTAACTCTATTTGCCTCAGTTTCCTCATCTGTAAAATGGGCTAGAAAAGGAAGTGGCAAACCACTGCAGTATCTTTACCAAGAAAACACCAATTGGGGTCACAAAGAAGAAGTGGGAGATGTGACTGATATGAGTGAAAATGACTGAATTCTTATTCAAGATATCATGACATTATACAAAGTGTTTTTAGGGTTCTTTTTTCTGGAATTGTCTTTAGGACCCAGGACATACATATATACATGCATATACACACACACACACATATATATACACATATATATGTAAATATATGTATATGTATGTGTGTGCATGTGTGTGTGTGTGTGTGTGTGTGTGTGTGTGTGTGTGTATAAATCTTATGGTGGAGAAACAGATATGCTTGGAAGCTTGATCTGTTTTATTTGTTTACTTTTTTATTTTTTTTCAAATGGACCAAAGTAATTTGGAGCCAAGTCTGGCGAATCATTAAGGTGAGTTAGGTGAGTCACACCAGTCTTGGTAATGTCAGACAAAACTTTTCTTATACCTCAATTTGGCCATATAAATCCCCCCTCAAATCCATTTCATTATATATCCACTCCATCTTAATACAAAAGGTTTCTATTTAACAAACATTTATTAAGCACCTACTATATACCAGGCACTGTGTTTTGTGCTGAAGTTACAAAGCAAAAAAAAAACAACAACAAAAAACCCACAATCCCTGTCCTCAAGAATTTATATTCTGTTCTTGCTTGTATAGTTGTTACACCATTACATCATTGTACTATTTATAAAAACACACAAACATGTGTATATATGTATGCATGTATATATATGTGTGTGTGTGTATGTGTGTGTATGTATCATTTATATAGCTATTTCATTCCTTGGGTTTATCTCTCTCCTAGATCCAAATAATCTATCTTTCCCACAGCCAAACCAAGCTCTACTTAGGCAAAATGCAACTTGACTATGGTTTATTTCATCGTCGTCAGTACCAGCACTCACACCAGTAGGTGTACAAATTGCCAAGCACAGAATATCACTTGTAAGACGTAATAGTTCTTTGCTTTCAAAGACTATTCTAAAGCCAGAACAGCCACATCAACCAATACCATAGACAGCCTATATCAGAGTCAATATCACCATCTCTTATCAACACGTCTCCTTTTCCCACTCCCAGTCACGGAAAAACATATCCTTACAATAATAATAACAGTGATCAATGACTACAATGTCTTCTTTTTTCCTAAAAGCTTAGGTCTGATCGTGTAATCCTCTATTTCAACTCCAGTGCTGCCCTCTTAACTCTAGCATCTAATATAAACTCTTCTGTCTGGCATTGAAAGTGCTTCACAATTTATCCTTTTCCTAACTACAATTTCACAACACACTTCTTCCATCCATGCACACTTGGCATAATTGACTTTTTCTGAGGGTCTCTACATGTCATCTCTTTGCCTTTGCATTAGCTATATGTCATAGCATGAGTGCTCTGCTTCCTAAACCTCAACCTCTTAGAATTCTTGGTTCAAGCTGAACCTCCTGTAGAAAGCCTTTTCAGTTTCCCAACTGTGCCTTCCCTTCTCAGGCTACTTATGAAACTACTCTCTATGACTCTTTTACATACTGATTTGCATACGTGTTTTCTTTCTCACGATCACTTAAAGTTCTTGTGAGCAAGGACTGTTTTGGGTTGTTTTTTTGTTTTTGGTATCCCTAGCATTTAACATAGTGCTTGGTACACAAAAGGCTTTTAATACATATGTTTTGATTGATGATCTTCTTGCAGCTGAATAAATGAAGGTCTAAAGTTGTCTTCTTGCTATTCACTGCTTGGCATAGATAGATAGTAGATAGAGTGTGATCTTTGGATCCAGGAAAATCTGAGTTCAAACCTTGAATCAGGCAGTTACTAGCTGTGTGACACTGGAGAACTCATCTAACTTAACTTGGCCTCAGTTTCCTCATCAACAAGCTGGGACTAATAATAACACTTAATTCACAGAGTTGTTGGGAGGATCAAATGAAATGACATATGTAGAGTGTTTTGCAAACTATAAAGTAGTGCATAGATGTTAGTTATTACTGTTATCATAGATGCTAGTTAGCAATAAAAATAATGCAA
Organism: Pseudochirops corinnae; assembly: GCA_028646515.1. NCBI lineage: Eukaryota > Metazoa > Chordata > Mammalia > Diprotodontia > Pseudocheiridae > Pseudochirops > Pseudochirops corinnae. The sequence continues at coordinate 180,635,838 of CM053590.1, forward strand.
TGGCTTCTATTACCTTGTTTATATCCTTAGCACTTTCTTGAGAGAAAAAAACATCATGGAAAGAAAAAAAGATACATGGAACTCCAGAAAGTCCTCAAAAAGAAAAAAAAGCTTCAGATAACTGAGTGTCAAACGTTTACATTTTACATGCTTTATGAAAACTTCAAGGTAAAAGGAGAGAGAATAATTGTAGGTTTAAGGGTAAGAATGAACTCAGATATTTTTTCTTTCAGACTTCAGAGAAGGAGTTGGAAAATAATCTGCAGAAGTTAATAGAAATGAACCAGTGTAAGTAGAGTATCTGGCCTAGCTGATTTTTCTCTGAGGGTAGAAGGAAAATATTTCATGCCTGGAGGAATTCAAAATTTGTCAAAGTCCCACAGTTGCATGAATCAAAAGAACAGATGAACTTTGCAAGGTGTTTTTGAATGTAGCCTAAGGACAAATTTAATCATATAAAGGGGGTGGGGGCGGAGAGTTAGTTGGATAATCAGATGGTATATTGTGACTATTTTAAAGTACAGACAGAATTTCCAACAGAGTTTCAAATAATGCTGGCAATACTGATGTGGACCTATTGTGAAAGACCTTGAATGACTGGCCAAGGACTTTAGAGATTATTCTCATGTTTTAGTCAGTTGTTAAGAGTTTATTAAATACTCATTATGTGCTAGACATTGTGCTAGGTACTCAGGATACAATGAAAAGTGAAAGTCCTTGCTCTCAAGAAGCTCACAGTCTGATGGGAAAAACAACATGCAAACAATTGATAAAACTATCAATCAAACAAGATGAGATGATTGCATACTATTGTCATCCATATAACCAATTATGGTTTTGTTTCCAATACAACTCTAGTCTTTAATTTTTCAATACCTTCAATACCCTCCCCATTCTTCCCTCTACTATATCTGGCCTTCCATACCCACACATAGCATCCTCTCAGGACCATCATAATCCATCTTTACCTAGGGAGTAAGCTGCTGAAAAAAGATTTCATAACCTTCCTTGCCCCCTCCCAAAATTTCCACAACCTGTTCGCCATCACCACAACAGTGACCTCTGAACTCCCAGGCATTGAATTCTAATTCTGATCAACACAAAGATTCACAATTGCAAAGGCCTCTGGATGAAAAATGTTAACCACTTCCAGAGAGAGAACTGATGAACTCAGAGTACAAACTAAAGCATTTTTTTCTTTCATTTTTAAAAAAATGGTTAATATGGAAATTTGTTTTACACAAGCTTATATTTAATATATTTTGCATTCCTTGCCCTCTTAATGGATGAGAAGTGGGAGGGAGACAATTTGGAACTATAAATGAAATAAAATTGAATTTAAAAAAAAAACCTCTCCCCTGTCCAAACTGTCATCCATTCAGCAGCTGAAATTATTTTTTTAAAAGACAGACCTGACTATTCCATTGTACTCATTAAAATTAAGATTGGATGCCTATTGACTCTAGCATCAAATATTATTTCATCTTTATCTCATCCTTTTGACATTTCTATTTTATTTTGTAATGCATATAATTATTAGTATAGTAGTATCTACTTATCATTTTTAAGTAAGTATATACAGTATGTACAAATATAGTGGGAATGAATTCCAAAAATTGTTTACCAATAGGGGTGAGTGATTTAAAAAAATTGGAGACTGCTAAGATAATTGTAGTTCAACTCATTGACAGAAACTAATTTCATCAAATCCCATGGATTTAATTACTATGTCTATGCTAATGAGTTTCAAATCTACCTTTCCTGACCCAATCTTCCTGCTTACTTCCAGTCTCATATCTCCAATGTCTACTAGACATCTTAAACTCAATATGTTCAATCCAGAATTAATTATCTTTTCCCCAAACCCTTCTCCCTTTGACTTTTTCTATTACTGTAGAGGACAACATCATCCTCCCAGTCCCTCAGGCTCACGACATAAGATTCACCCTGGATTTCTTACTATCTCTCACACATTACATCTGAGCTGTGGCCAAGGCCTACTGACTTAACTTTTTTTTTTTTGTCAATTGTATTTTTAAAGGAATTGTTCAATTTTTCTTCTACCTCTCTTACTTGAATTTTAAAATCCTTCTTGAGCTCTTCCCAGAAGGCTATTTGGACTTGAGACCAATTCATATTCCCTTTGGAGGTTTTAGATGTGGGTATATTGACAATGTTGTCCTCTCCTGAATTTATGTTTTGATCTTCCTTGTCACCAAGATACTTCTCTATGGTCATTGTTTTTCTTTGTTGCTTGTTGCTTATGTTGCTTGTCTTTTTTCTGGCTTTTAAAGTTGATCTCTGTTTCTATGGCACAGGAGGCACTGTTTCAGGCTTCTTGTGCTGGGGGGTAGGGGTGTGCTTACTGGTTTGGCTGATGTGGGGCTTGCCAGGATGCCTCCCATCCTGTACTGGTCCCCTTCAGTCACAGTGAGAGAGACCTTCCCCATTGATCTTCCTAGCTTCCCTGGCTAAAAGACTGCTTTCCCTCTTCTTTCTGCAGGCTCCACTATTTTGGGATTTTTCCTATGGCAATATTCTCCAGGGTTTTCAAGGTCAATAAGGGAGGGTGATTGTAACTTACTGCTTACTCTGCCATCTTGGTTGCCAGAAGTCAAAATAGGTGACTTTTAAACATTCCTCCTGTGGAGTGATAGCTCTAGGAGCAGCCACTGCCATTACAGTGGTCACCATTGCTGCTGATGATGATTCAGTCACACCTGAGGACTGCTCTAGCTTTTCTGGAGGCAGAACTATATTGACATGCCCTACCCTGAATAGTGCTTCTCTCTCACGCAGTTTCAATAGACCTCTCCTGCTGACGTTCTAAAACATCTCTGGCATCTGTGGGCTGAGAAGTCTGGAAACTGCCTCAACTGCCTGTGATTCATTCCCTCAAGATCTGCTCTGCCTTTTCTGGGGCTAGATCAACATGGCCTGTGCTAGACTTGGAGTTTTAATTTATGATGAGAGTGAAGCAATCCAACATTCTAGTCTAGCAACAGCAGCAGCAGCAGCAACCTATTGACAACTTTTGCAGTATCCCTCCAATATGCTCCCTTTTCTCCTCTGACACCACCACCACTCTAGTGCAAGCCCTTGTCACCTCATACATTGATTACTACAATAGCTTGCTGGCAGGACATCCTGCCTCAAGGTTTTCCCTTCTCTAATTCATTATCCAGCCACTAAAGCGATTTTCCTAAATGCAGGTCTGACCATGCCACTCCCCTACTCGATAAATTCTCCTGGCCTCCTATTGTCTCCAAGAGAAAATACACACTCTAAAATAGTGCTGATGATTAAAAAGGAAAAAGGAAAGAGAAAGAAAAAGAATCACTGAAAGCACTGTGAAAAAATAAAAATAAAAAAATTTTTAAAAAAGAAAGTACTATGAAATTTCTCAAATGCAATTCAGTCCCCTCTTTTCCTTCTAGTCAATACTTGGTCAAATTCATCGTCTATCTGCCAAAAAGAGGCACTGAGAGATCAATTAAATGGGTTGTCCACCCAACTACATGTCATATTATGGGCAATATGCGTTCTTGAACTTGTTTCTCCCTTCCCCCCAGGGGCATTGCTAATCCAATTTATTTTAAGAAGGCATGTATTTCATTCAAGTAGCTCCATGATTTTTTCAGGGTCCAGTGAAATCCCTCTTCCATTTGGGTTTGCATAGGAAATGCTCAATGATAAAGGTAAAAACCTTTGGCAAGCAGACATCTGTTTTTATATGCCCCCTTGACATTGCTAATCAGAGGGTATTTGATTAGATTTATCTTCATGGTTATCTCTAACTAAAAATATTGTATGATTTTAAGATATTCATAAAGGACAAACTTTTTTGGTAAATATGTAGCAGGATATTTTATTTTCTAAATTTGTCATTCAACTGTGTAACTATGAATATGTAATAGGCTCTAGGTAATTACCTAATAATTATGAACATGTATACAGAGCTTGAAGGTTCGCAAAGCATTTTATATATGTTACCAAATTTAGTCCTCATACAATCCTGTGAATAATAATATGTTATCATCTCCATTTTACAGCTGAGGAAATGGGAGTCTAAAAGAGGTTTCAGTGATGCAAATGGTCACACAGCTTGAAAGTATCTGAGGCAGAATTTGAATTCAAGTCTTCTTGACTCCAGGTTCAACACTATCCATTCTGCCACCTAGAAAAATTACTTGTGAAAATTTCCTTTTTTCCTTCTCATAAATTTTGATAGTCTGCTGTGTGTGTGTATTTACAAAGAATTTCTTAAGATGATTTGCCAAGAATTAATAGAGTTGATGAAAGGCATATAGGTGACTATTTAATAATATCACCTTGACTTTTTCTAATAACACAGTTGATTCTTTTAGAATATTCCTTGCTAAGATTTTGAGGAAATATAATTATCCTAAATATCCTTTAAACTGTTATATCTTCTTCACAGATTTGTTTTTCCTTATATAGCTATCCAGGTTCATCTCCTCCTCCTGATTTAATCTTCTCCCATGTCATTTTCACTTTCTCATATAACACATTGGGTACTGTGGTAACAGAATGCAAAGACAGAATTCCATCTTCATTGATGACCAGAATAGATTACTGGAGAAATTCGGGCAAATCTGTTCTACATCACTTCTATCTGCTGTCTCCCTTCTAGTATCTTCCATAAATATCAAAATGATCTAGCTTAGTTGGGTCTCACACCAAGCTTCTTGTAGACTTATTTTCCAATGGGCTATTTTTTTTTCTCATTTAACCTTAGTAGAACCCAGCAGAATTTACATTACACCAGCATTGCCTTCAAAAATCCATGATCACCTCCATGGCACAGTAAGGCATCAATATAGGACATCTGGGAAGAAATGTAGAATAAAAATGGGAAGAAAAGGACTCTTCCATAACACTTTGGAAGTGAGATCATAGAGTAAACCCATACTTTCCTTAATTGTGCTATTTCTACTTGGCAAAAAGATCAAGTGCTTGCTGAATGAGGGAATGCGGGGACTCTTTTTTACCTCTTTATCACATAGGATGCCAAAAAATCCCACATTTCCTTACTAAATAATGATCATCAGAGTGTGTGCCTTTACATGTATTATTTTTCTCATTTCATAGAGTCAAAACCATATTGTTGTTGAAGTTCTTAATAATTACACGTAATAATTTGTTATTAACTTTGACTGGTAATCTAAGCAATTTTCTGATGCTTCAAGGCAAATACCTAATTGTAAAATTAGTCCTACTTTAATAATGACTAATTTTCTGTCAAAATATAGTTCATTTTGTATTTTTTGTGATGCTGGAAAGTAGCAGCAATGAGTACCAGATCCTGTTGTTTCAGAAAGTATACATGATAATTAGGTACGAAGCTGCAAAGTAGTCTACAAACGTTTGAACTCTTTCATTTCCCAGTTTAGAACCATATGATCATAGAATTGGAAATCTAGAAGTAAAAAGAACCCATCTAATTAAACTCTCTCATTTTACAGATAATAGAGTGGGGCCTAAAGACGCTAAGGACCCAGTGGTAGTGTCAGAAGCAGGATTGGAAGACATGTTTCTTTAGCCCAGATTCAGGATTCTTTCCCTGTACATGCTGCCTTATCATATTTCCCATTTTTTTTTTACTAGACACTTGTTCCTATCTTGCACTGAAGTCATGGAGTATCAAGTAATTATTGAATTGAATTGGGAAATTTTGTCTAGTTTTTCATAGAATTTCTCTGCTATTTCATTGTCTTCAACAAAGGTTGGCACACACGTTTTTATTGTTCAGGCATTTTTCCCTCCTATGTATATGTATATGTATATGTATTTATAAAATATATGTGTGTATTGTGCAATCTTCATGCTTCTCTATCCTCCTGCAGCATTTGACATTATTAAGCACTCCTTCCTAAGCACACTATCTTCCCTGGGTTTTCTATGACATCCCCATCACTTGATTCTTGGGGGTATATGGGATATTCAAGGAGAACTAGCACCTCTGATATGAGGGCTTACTGAGTTCTGTTCAGAGATGTTCATCCACCTTAGCGGGCACTCAATCCGCACCTCAACACCACAGGTTCTTTGATCTACTTTGATCTACATTATAACATGTAATAGCAAACTCCCTAGCACACCCAGGATAGCCTGCTAGCACAGATTCTTTGATCTACTTTTCTAAGAAAGATTGCTCAAAAATGGGTTAACAATCCTACTTTTAATTACATTCACTAGTTCAGGGGAAAGGCCAGCACCCTGAACATCAGAGAAAATACAAGTAGAGAAATTAGCATAAAGACCCACAGACAGGGCTCTGACTGCCTGACTCAAAGCAATATTGCTATCTACTTTACATACACCACTGAATTAAGAGACCCTTTACATCTGAGCATTCAGGGGGTCTGAACATGCAGTTATTCAAGAGTTTTTACCAGGTAAGCACAAGGTCCTTCTCATAAGCAAACTTCCAAAGCAAAATATCAACTCAGAGTATATAAATACTTCTCAGAGCCAGAAGGCATCACAGCCCTCGTGACTCAGTGCCTAATCAACTTAGTACCAAAAGATGTAGAAACCTTCTTACATGCATGTCTTCCCCCAAGCAACCCCCTCCTTAGGCAAGTCCCTCCCCCAATGGGCTCCAAGTGAGACCTATTAATGGGAAGGGAAGATCTTATTATCCCACTAACATTACGCATGTGCAGCAGCCACATCTGTCTGCAGGCAAGCTAAACCAAGTTGAGCGTAAATAATGGGCTAGAGACCCCTTAGTGGGTTAGAGAGGTATCTATCCCAGTCATATGAAGACTTTTCCTGGTGGAAGGAGTGGATGAAAACTATTTGTCCCAATGGTCATGAAGGTGGCTAAAGTGGGAGCTGAGGAGAGTTTAGAGCTTGGTCAGACATCAAAGACACCAATGTCATTCACTGCATCCCGGGGCAGCCCCAGTCATCCTGACTTTTTGTTTTGCAATGAATTACAGAATGAGGCTGACAACTTTGTGCGACTCTCCCTCACTTACATCCAATTCACGCACAAGTAAAGACATCACCCAGTGATGTCATCGGTCCTCCTCAAAAATGAAGGACAAACAATAACAACAATGAATAACATCCCTTCATCCCATTCCCAACAATGTGGATTCTCTTTCTGAATTATCCTTGTCCTCTCCACTCTATGAATTTATCTCTTTTTGGTACCATTTTTCTTCTCCAATCTCTTTGGGTGAGTCTATCAGCTCCCACAGGTTCAACTATTATCTCTATACAGATGATTCCCATATTTATATATCCAAGCCCAATCTCTCTTTTTATCTCTAACCCCACATTCCCATCTTCAACTTCATGTCCCATAGACATTTCAAACCCAACATGTCCAAACAGAACTCAAAACTCAACCCCCAAATTCCTTTTTTTCCTGTCTTCTCTATTTCTGTTGAGGTCTCATCATTCTCACAGTCACCTAGGTTCATCAGTTTGGAGTCGACCTCAAATCTTCCTTCTTCCTCACCCCTTGGCCATCATTCACCAAGTATCACTGGTTCTACCTCCACAGTATATTTCGCATTAATCTACTTCTCTCTACTCACACGGCTACCACCTTGGTTCAGATCCTCATCACCTGGGCTCTTGCAATGGCCTCCAAATTGAACTCCTTTAATTCAAGCTCCCTTATCTTCAACCCAGTTTCCATGCAGATGCCAAATTGGTATTCCAAAAGAAGAACTTTGACCATGGCATGCCACTACTCAAGAAACTTCAATGACTCTCTTGCTTCCAGGATAAAATACACGAACCTCTGTTTGATTTTTAAAGGTCTTCACAGTCCATTTCCAGCCTAGTAATACAGGCTGCACGTGTGCTCTAAACTCATGCACTCTATATTACTCCCAAATTGGACAACTTGTTGTTCCCCATACATAGTATTACTTCCAAGCGTAAGTCAGGTGCCATTTTCTACTGGAATCTTATGATGATCCTTCCCCCTGCCTTCCTCACAATTGCTAGTATCCTCTTCCTATTAGTTATTTTGTATCTACTTTGTGGTTGTTTGTATGTGTGTGTGTGTGTGTGTGTGTGTGTGTGTGTATGTACACACAGACATACACATTCTCTTTATATATATATATACATATATATTACATATATATACATATTTATATATACTTTATACCAAATAAAATGAAAATTTCTTGAGGGTAAGGACTTTCTAGATCATTTTTGTGTGTGAAGTTTAAGAAAAATGCTTGTTGAGTGGATGAATGAGTAAATGAATGAATAAGTAGATAAATGATAGATGAATAAATTAATTAATGAATGAAAACATGAACTCTATAGGCCTGAAAGATATAGTGATGTGTGACACTAGGATTAGATTTACTCAGGAAGTTCAAAGCACTTCTGTTTCAAATTGCAAATATAACAATGGCATTCTAATGTATTGATAGTACACTGATCTTCTAATGCTGCTTCTCTTCCATGGGCTAGCTCTGATGCAAGACTGCTCATAGGCTTTGAGGATGAAACAGAGAGATCCTTGGAGGAACATAATGGAACCTGGCGTCATTTTTGTTCCATTATTGATGTTAGCATTAGATTTGTCATAGTCTGGTGAAGCCACATAAATCTCAGCTTCTAGGTACATTTAAGTAGCCTCCGAGGGCTAAGAGTGCCAAGCCCAACGAGTGCTCAAGCAAACCCTGACACAGACTTCCAGAGCCCAGAAAAACAAATCTTCAAGCTTTGGATAGTGATAATGTGTTGCTGTATTCCCATGCTGTTGTATTGATAAGAATCACCAGGAGCTTCCACAGTAATATCAGATATCAGTGAAGATTATCACGTCTGGCCATACTAAATATATACAGCATCTTTCCTTACAGAGGCAGGGAATCTAAAAATAATCTAAAATCTCATATCTATTCCTGCACTGTGAAGAGATAGGGGAAAGAGTGTTTGTCTCCAGCCTAAAGAGGTTTCTGTTTTTAGAAGATGTTGGGTCTGGAGCTCAGATAGAATATAGTTTCAGTTATATAGGAGTAGTGCTTCTGCATAGAGTATGGTGATAGGATAGGGAATATGAGCTGTAGAAGTGATTGACATACATACCTCGGGTCCAGAAGAACTGTTAATAGGGGAGCAATTCAATGGTTGATTGACAGTCAGCATAGCCATATATAGCACCCAGGTGCTAAGATAGTTTTAGAAGACAAAGCTCATTTTATACCTCTTCAGCATCACCTAATGGTCACACATCAAATTGAAATGTGCTCAAATGAAGCTGACATAGAGTAAATTATATGAATTTAAATACACATTCTAAAACAATTATATCAACTTTATGCTGATTTATTTGTTTTCATTTTCCTTTGAAATATCAACTCACTTGAATCTATTTGGGGTCTTATTATTATTATTATTATTCCTTTGCAATATCCATGTAAAGAAAAAAAATCCTGGAGGGGTTTGATTGAGTTCCTTCTGAGATCCAATGGTCATCTGAAAATATACATACTTACCCCTGTCCCAGGTAATACATGCCAGGTCTGAATGGGGGGTAGGGGTGAGGGTGGGGAGGAAACTACATTAGATACAAACTCAAAACCTGAGGTTTTAGTATAACTTTCATATACTGAGCCCATTGAGTCCATGATCAGTTAATTGGATTAACTTTATTATAAACAAAACTGCCAAAGATTCCAAGACCTTATAGATCTGATGACAATCAAAATCTAACGAAACTTCCAACAAGCATATCAAATCTTTAATGACTGGCATCATTTCTCTTAAAATCTTTAAAAAAAAGATACCATTTTTTAAGGTGAGAACTGTATGAATTAATTGAAGTTAGGGATTTAATACAGTTTTCATTAAATGATCATATCACCAACAAACTGAATTTGATTCATCCTTAACCTAAATTAAATGCTATGAAAAAGTAATTACTCTGCACACTATCCACTATTAAACTGACATCTGTATCCAATTATCTGTGTATTGCTATAGAAAAAATGTCTTTTCTAAGAATCTAAGGATTGCAAAACTTGGCTAAATTTTGATTTGTTTCACTAGTTCTTAAGAATTCCATAATTGTAACCTCTAATCTTCAGCTGTAAACTTTTAATAGTAAAAGTATAATACATGTGAATGGAGAAACACCCAGGATGGGATTTAATTTATTGCAAACTTATCTATCATAACTTGAGCCTAACCTATGACCTGCAACAGTCAGTGACCTGACTATAATGGTTTCCGTGACACTGCTAGGAATTTTCAACATTAGATCATTTTTGTAACCTGTGTCAGCTGTCATAATTCATAGAAAATTAAGTGTTTCATTTAATAAGATTTTTTTAAAAACATTTAAATTAATCACTTGATGCCTTTCCCTAGTAGACACTGATGCCCGCTTCTGAAATTACATCAGGGATGGGGAACATGGTTGTCTTTGGGGTCCGCTTGTTTTCTCCATCACTGGACCATAAAGGAATCCCATCTGCTGCTGGGTGTTTATGAAAAATTTTACTAAATTATTTAATACCTTCCACCTTTAAAGAACTAAGATTAATTCTTTAATTAGCATTCTGCAGTGATTAATTGAATGTTTACAAATCAATTAAAAGCTGCTTACCTTTTGTCAGTTCAGTAACTTCAAAGAATTCTCTTGAGAAATGCCCAAAGCTTCACAATTTACTTCATCTTCACTTAGAACAGTATAAGTGTAGTACAGTTGCTTCCTTGGTATTCTGTGAGGATACTTAAGTGTCCTGACACTTTTAGAAAGGCTGTTTAACTGAGTGGTTATAAGCACAGCCCCCCTAATGTTGTTAAATGGATCTACAGAAGCATGACATTAGGTGAAACAACATCACAGCAGGGCAATTAGCTGCAAAGGAATAATGCTTACCTGAAATCAGCATTTAGTGATAAGAAGATTGATACTTAGAAGAATTAATGCTGCTGGGGTTCAAGCACTAGCCCAGTTTGCTGTTGACAATCTAACACAACTCTAGTGATTAGGTTAGACTGAGAGTTTCCAGTGAGCTTGGTTATAGTATATTAATAACATGAAATAGCATGGGGGCAATTTTATGTAGAGTATTCCTGTTTTGCAAACTAAATATCTTAGCATTCTTTGGTCTTATGTTGTCCTTAGTATGACTAAGGTTCAAGAGTTCTGGGATAGGAATGTGGATGAGAATTTCCAGATACATGATGCTAAAATCTCATTTTAAGAAAAGGAGAAATTATGTAATGTAGTAGAAAGAATGCCAGTGAGGAAGCCAAGAGAACTAGGTTCTCGTCCCACTATTGCAAATAATTTGCTTTGTGACTTTGAGAAAGTCATTTCCCCTCAATGGACTATCTACCTTGGGACTGAACTAGAGCAGGATTTTCAATCGTTTTTCCATGTGTCATAACTGTTTCTGTCAGTCTCGCAAAGCATGACCTCTTCTCATAAAAACATTTTAAATACATTAAATAAAATACAGAGGATTCCAAAAGATAATAATCATATTGAAATAGTTATCTATGTATCTGACACACAAAAGACTTGCCTCAGTTTCCTTATATGTAAAAGGGGAATAACAAGAGCACCTACCTCCCAAGGCTGTTATAAGGATAAAATGAGCTATTTGTAAAGTGATTTGCAGAACTTAATGTACTTTTTAAAATATTAGCTATTATTAGGCTGTTCATTGGTGCTGGTCTTTTATGGTTATTCATGCACTAAACTTCATTCTCCTATCTCTGTGTTTTGGACCAGCTATACTCTCTTGCCTGGAATGTACTCTTCACCTCTCCCTCTTTGAATCCCGAATTTCATGGAAGTCTCAGCTCAAGCTCTAACCTCTGCATGAGGTCTTTTCTGATCTTTCCTATCTGCTAGAACATTCCCTCACAGAAATGAACTTGCAATTATTTTTAACATTTTATTTTAATATATATATGTTCTATATTATGTATAATTATCTGTAGCAAATTTACATGTCAAAGTGTATATTTTTCTTTATGTTGCACAGAAAAATAAACATATATATATATATATATATATATATATATATATATGTATGTATATATGTATGAATCTCTACATAGGGTTATGTATTCTACATCTTGAGGCCAGGGACTGTTTTACTATCTCCAATGACTTGAATATAAAAGAACTGTAATGAAAACTTTATCAACTGGTTGATTTTTAATTCATAGAAAAAAAGGCTTATGAGTCCCAAAACAAATTTCTGGAGGAAACTGGCTACTTCATGACTCAACTAGTGAAGAGATGTCCAGGCAATAGTTGAGACAATATTTGAACTATTAGCAGGAGAAGGAAGGGCAGCCTACCTGATTAAGAGGCCAAATTATGGAACATATGGGCCACATCATAGACTATGAATACCCAGAAATGTGAATGAGGACCAAGTGTTTTACAGGGAGGAATAAAGTCTCTCAAGCATATTAGACTGGTTTCCCACTTCTGATGAGACCGGCAGGGAGGCATCATTTAGACGTCCCATGGACATGAAGCATGGATAATTCAAGGTTTAGAAGATGCCAGAAAAGGGAGAGAATGCAATAAGTAGAGAGTGGCTTGTCTGGAGAAGAGGAAGTCTAGTCTCCCTTGGCCGGTGGAGAAGACAGAGAAGTTTTCATGTTGCCTTGTATACTCCAAATCAACCTTTTTCCAGAAATGTGTTGAACTTCCAAAGAGCTCCCTTGAAACTAGGCAGCATGGCTCAAAGGTGAGAGTGCTGGACTGGGCAGTCAGAGGTCTGAAGTTAAGATTCCCACCCTACCACTTATCAGTTGTATGCATTTGCATGAGGCATTTTACCCCTCTAGCTCTCAGTTTCTTCATCTGTAAAATCAGGGATTTGGGCTATATGACCTCTCAAGTTCCTTTCAGCTTTAGAACTATGATCCTATTATCCTAAGCAAGAAATGGTTCCATAAACAAGTCAAGGATCAGTTTTCATGAAACTCCCATTTTCATTTAAGGAATGACAAAATAATTATTCCAACAATAATGACACATTGGAAATAAATCATCATATGGGTTTTCAGAGATACTATGTGGTTGACATCATCTAGAACATTGTACATTGGCAACTGAGATCATGGTATAGTAGTTATGACAGTTGTTATGAAATCCTCCTTTCCCTGTTTCTATATCAATATAATCCTAAACATTAGTCATTTACCTGGTAGGGAGACAAAATGCTAAGAGGTGCATGAGAGCATTGATTTAGAACTAGAAGGAACTTCAGAGGTCATCTCATCCAGTGCTTTCATTTTATATATTAGGACACTGAGGTCAAAAGATGCAAAGTGCCTGGAGCAACATTATACAAGTGGTAAATGGAAGAGCTGAGATTTGAACCCAGATCTGCTGAATACAAGTGCAATACTTTTATTCTTCATCATGATGCTTCCTCAAAGTTGTAATAGGATTTTATTTCTCAAAATTGAAGAGCATGTTTGGGAAGAACCATTTTCTAAAGTGCAAAATTCCCTATGTCTCCTTGCAAAAGTCAAGAAAAGGAAAGAAAAGTCTGAATGGGTGGTAGAACAATGGGAATAGCATCATACATTTTGAACTGGAAGGGACTTAGAGGTTACGTTCTCCATTCCCCACATTATGCAAATGATAAACGTGAGGTCCAGAGAGGTTATCCAAGGTCACACAGATAGTAAATAACAGAAGCAGGTTTTTAAATTTTACATCATAAATACAGCACTATTCACTATGGGGGCAGTTAAGTTGCATACTGGATAAAGCATCAAGCCTAGAATCAGGAATCAGGAAGACCTGAGTTCAAATCTGTCCTCAGAACTAACTGAATGACTCTAGGAAAGTCACTTAACCCTGTTTGTCTCAGTTCCCTCATCTGTAAGATGAGCTGGAAAAATAAATGGCAAACTCCTTCAGTGTCTTTGCCAAAAAAAAACAAAACCACAAAAAAACAAATAGGGTCACAAACAGCCAGACATGACTGAACAGCAAATCGACAAAGACTTATTATAGAAAGATATGGTAATACTTTCTAAGTGACATATTATGAATTTGACAAATGCTTGTTTAATTTGAATTGAATGCAGCTTATAACAAGGAGTGTTGGATTTAAAGTCAGAGGACCTGGTTTTGAATCCTGTAGGTCACAGAGTACAGGACTGGGAATAATGGATAGCAAATTTAGAAAGGGAAATTAGATCAAGAGTTTTAAAAGTCAAACAGGGAGGTTATATTTGATCCTAAAGACAATAGGGAGACAACTGAGTAGATGAATGACGCTTTAGCGAAATTACTTTGTCAGATATATGGAAGATAGTTTGGAAGGGGGGGAGGGAGGGGAGACCAATTAAGTGGTCATTGTAAAAGTATACAAAAGTGGTGAAGAGGACCTGAATTAGGGGGATGGATGATCATTGGAATAGAGAAAAGGGGATAGACATGAGAGATATTGGAGAGAGAGAAATGAAAAGATTCGAAAACTAATAACTTACATGGTGAGGAGAGTGAGTAGTTGAATAATAAACTAAGATAGTGAATCTGGATATCTGGAAGGATGATGATGTGCTTGACAGATTTAGGGAAGTTCAGAAGATGAGAGGATTTGAGGGAAAGATAATGATTTCTGAAGAAGGAATATTGTATTTGATATGCCTATGAGTCATCCATTTAGAGGCATCTAATGGGCAATTGGAGCTCAAGAGAGGAATTAATATGAGATATATAGATTCAGATGTCATCTGCATAGTGATTTTCAATTCATGAAGAAAGTCAGAAACGATGGCAGAGCAGGATGAAACAGGATAGCTCAGTTTTTCCTGACAATTACTCGAATAAAGACCTTAAAAAGATCGCCATGCTGAGTTATGATCAGGAAAGACATATGAGGAAATTTCTCTAACTCACATCAGTATAAGAAGAAAGATAGACGTATGTGGGTACTAGGCACTGTATCTAGGCAGGGAGGTGTCTGATTAGAGATTTCCAGCTACAGAATGGAACGATGGCCTGTAATAAAGGGTAGGCCTGATTCTGTGTAAAGAATAGAACAGGAGTCAACTGGCAATTCTGTCATTCTGATCCTATAGCTCAGTAACAAATCTAGAGATGACTAAGAAGAGAACCTACTCTTATTGGTGTTGACCTTGAGCTGTGTTTAAGATCAAATAGTGGTCACTGTCCTCTGGCTATATACTCAGCAAGGATCAGGAAGAGATGAAAGCAAGAAGCGTGTGGTTCTGATCCTTTAGTGAAGTTACATATTTAGCCTCTAATCTGGTCTGAGGCCTGCAGCTGAGTAACCAGGCCAAGGTGCTCAGACTGAGGGAAAATCTTCATTTCTGTTTTTCTAAACCTGCAGAGCCTTGAGATGACAAGGGCTAGGGGCCGCAAAAGTTTATTGTTGTGTCACCCAGGCCAAAATCAAGGTGAAGGAACTGATAAAGCTCAGCATGGGAAGAGAACAATCCAATATCACCCTAGATAAGACTTTTGGGTTCACTGAAAATTTGTAGATCATGAACCTGAGCTGCCCTCAAGATTGATGAAGAAGACAGCACTCAACGCCTAGAGAAAGTAGCAGCAACACCCCAGAGAATGTAAATAATGGACAATAGGACCCAGACATTACTTACAGAAGTGCATACAGCCTGGCTGTGATAGTTATTATGGTTCCAAGAACACCGAAGATATTTATAAAAAAGAAGAGAATAATTTCAAATCACCTAAAATCAAAGCCTCAAAGGGGCAAAAAAAAAATTTTTGAATGCAAAGTCAACTGGAATTCTGGAAAATAAAGAAGTTTTTAAAATTATTTTATGAATTAAATAAGACTGTTAAAGGAAGTAATTAGAAAAGAAATTAGAACTTGGGAGGAAAGACTTGGAAGAAGAATTAAGAAATATAATAGCTAAAAGAACAATTTTGCACAAGTATTAATGAATATAGGTATTGACTGAACAGAAGTTAATGAATATATGAGACAATAAGAAATATTAAAACAAAGTCAACACTAAAAAAGAAAATTAAAAGTATTGCATATCAAAAACAATTGATCTGGAAAATGTCAAGAAGAGATAATTTAAGAATCATTAGACTATCCTAAAAGTCATGAAAAAAGTCCATACATCATATTTCAAGAAATTGAGGGAGGGAATAGAACCAGAGGACAAAATAAAAATAGAAATAGAGTCTACTTAATACTTTCTGAAAGAGATACCAAAACGAAAACTCTCAGGAATGCCATAGGTAAAATTCAGAGATTTCAAGACAAAGAAAAAAGTATCATAAACAAACAGAAAAGTTTGAGTATTGAGGAACCATAGTTAGGATCACACAAAATTTAGCAGCTTGTAATACAATATTGGAAAAAGGTGAAACATTTGTGCTTGCAAACGAGAATAATGTACCCAGAAAAACTGATTGTAGTTCTACAAATTATAGAACCTTCAACTAAATAGAGGACTTGCCATCACTACTAAAGAAAAGACTAGAATTGAGTCAAAACTTTCAAATTCAAGCACAGGAGTAAAGAGAAATATATATCTCTGTGTATGTCTTTACACATATACACATTTATATACAGGCACATATATGTATGAACATATGTATATTATAGTCATATATATGTACATATATATAAATTTTTATTCCCTATAATTAAAGTTTTTTTCAAAGCATACAATTAAGCTAACATTAGAAAGGAAACATTAACTGAGGAAAATATTTCATTTCCAAAGTTGCCAAAAAGTCACTAAACTGTATATACCCTTTGACACAGCAATATCATTACTGTTACTATACTTTATGAAATAAAAGAAAGAAGAAAAGTATTTACATGTATGCAAATATTTATAGTCACTCTTTTTTTAGTGACTAAGAACTGGAGACTGGGGCAGGGCATTAATTGGGAAATGGCAAAACAAATTATGGTATGTTAATGTAAGGGAATACTATTGTGTATAAGAAATTGCATAATGAAAGGCTTCAAATAATCATGGCAATACTTGTTCAAACTGAAGTAAAATGCAGTGAACAGAACCAGGAGAACAAGCTGTATGACAATAACACTGTAAAAACAACTCTGAAAAATTTAGGAATTCTAATCAACGCAGTGACCAACAAAATGTCAAAGTACTGATTATGGAACCATGCTGCCCACCTCTTGATAGAGAGGTGACAAACTCATGGTGCAGAATGAGATATATATCTTTAGATTATGGCAATGGGGGAATAGGTTTTGCTTTTTTTTTTCTTTTTTCAATCAGGAAGTAGATTTGGGGGAAAGAAAATTCATTTTAGTTAATTAAAAAATAAATTTCTAAGCAATGATATTTAAGCCAATGTTAGTTAAAGAGACCACCAAGTGAACATGTAGAGAGTAGATCAAAGTCCTTGGATTACAGGGAGGTGCAGGATTTGTATTAATAAATAAGACTGAGAGAGAGAGTGTGTGGTCAGATTGAAAGAGAATGAAAGAGAAGTATCACACAAACTTATAAAAGAAAGTCATCTTCATATGCAAACAGAAGATGGCCAGTGAATGAATGAATGAATGAATGAATCAACAAAAAAATGTGTGCCAAGCACACTCCTAAGTGTAGCTAGAGAGACAGAAACAGCAAGATAGTACCTGGTCTCAAATAATTCACATTGTAGTTGGGAAAAACAACAGATATAAGAAGACTGAGCAGTAGACATGGTGGAAAGGCCTGCAAGTCCTAAGGCTACAGCGTCTGAATGGATGGCAAAGCCTAGAGCTCCTTAGGTTACACCAGTAGGTTATAACAATGCTGGAGATCTGGATGATATAGGGTCAGGATAGACAATAAGGACAGGAGGAACTTAGGTTATGGTGGTAAGGCAAATATTAAAGTCTGATGTTCCTCCAACTCACTAGAAGGAGCAGGAGTTGGTAACTTTAGTTTCACTGAAGCCATGTGAGTAGTAGGATTGGGAGAAGCAGTGAGCAGAAGGCAAAGAGGAGAAGTGTATAGGCTAGTGGTGGATCTTCCCACCTCCCCTCGGTCCTGCATGGGTTCAAGATGGCCCCTGCAGGTGGGTGCCCCCTGGTTAAGGGAAAAGGCAGAGAGGAAAAGATGCTCCCAACAACCCTAATGCTAGTTAATGGGTCAAATGGGTCAGAACGGTCACTAAAGATGAAGACTGAGAAAATGTCATAAGATTTAGAAATTAATTGGTCTATATTATAGAAAGAACAGTTCAAATTTAGGAATGGACATCTATATGTTTTGCATCTCATTCATGAACATATATTCTTTGTTGTCAGTCTTCTAAAACAAAAGCATGTCAGTGGCTTTCTTGTGAATCAGAAACAATACGAATCAATATCTTTTTTTGAGTTTCTATAATTCAACAACAAATATAATTAAGAACCTATTAACTAAAGTTTTTGACATTTTGTTACAAAGGAAGTCCAAGAATCTATGCCTGTTTCTTTCATGAACACATTAACAGTATTACTAACAGCCACTATAATACTGTATTGTACAGTAAAAATAAGAAAGTATTAGCATGGCTTTGGGGGATATTTCCTACAAATATAAAGAGAATCCAAGCTAAAAATATCATTTCAAACTCATGCACACTTCTAATATTGACTTTCTTTGTTGGCTTAAAGGAAAATAAATAACAGAACTATCATTCTTGTTTACAGAATTTCAACTGTTTTAAAAGAAAAAAAATAAGTTCTATGCAGTTCTCAAATAGCACACCAAAGCTGGTATACTAAGAGCTGAACAAACAAACAGACAAAAAATCCTATTTCTCTGGAATTAATAATGGAATGAAGAGATTAGAATAATGAATGAATGCTATCTTCCAAAACAAGTTGCTTTCAGTTCTTCAGTGTGTGTCCTAGTACACAGAAGATCATGCTGTCATATGACTATTTATTGTGGAAGCCATTTGTCCTTTGTTACCCATAAGTAGCAGAAAGTATCCTTTGGGAGCTTCATTGTTGATCTTATAAAGAAAATAGTTTCCTTATCCAGAGGAAAATGCAATATTTATATTTACTAAATCAGTGTTGTTTTATATATTTAGTTTCACAGTCAGTGGTGTACCTGCAAATTACAATTCCCAGTGCTATCAGCCATAAGATTTAAATGTGATGAGGGTTGGGAGAGGGGAGGGGTATGATGAGGAGGGAGTAAGTAGCAGTTGAGGACTTAACTTCCAGTGTGGCAGAAAATGGAAAATGATTCTACTGACTTCTTGAACCAGCTGCCTGGTGATAAGAACTTATGTGGCTATCGAGATGGTCCTGGACCCATTTCTGGGCTTTATACCCTTCCAATCTAAGACTCTTCCTGGGATATTACCACCTCTCCTGCACTATTTGATATCCGCACTATCAATAGTAGCAATTACTGTCATTTGAAAACATGAGTCCTTTTACATTCCCTTCCCTTGGTGTTTTGTTCCCTCCCTTCTCTGAGTCTTCCGCCCACTCTGGGCTTTTATTTTGTCTCAAAAATATGAAAATAATGCGTGTTTCAATGAACAAATTAAGTAAACTTAACTATAAAGCATTTTAACTGGTGAAAATTTTCTTCAGAGAATAACATCAGACGTTATATGTTGTATATGTGTCACACATATTTATGTCATTCTCCTTCAAGTTTGAAAAGGACACTGACAAATATAGTTCCATCCATGAATGTGCCTGAAAAGAAAATTCTTGGTGACTAGAAGTCTTTTCCAACCCACTTTCCTCATGAAGTATCTGGCTTTCCTATGAACATTATCCTTTCATTATATTTCCAAAAGTGGTTTGAAGTTACTGATGATTTGTGGTCCTTTCCCTTTCTTTGGAAAACTGAGCAAAGCCACTCTATTTCTTATCATATTGTAGTAGGTTAATCTACCTCTTTATATTACCCTCTGTCATGGACTGGGCCTGACTCAGGCCAGTCAGGGTATTAGAACAAAATAGGAAGCACTGAGTCACAAAAAGATGGAAAGAGGAGCCAAAGGACTTGGCTCTACTATCTCAGTCAATATTCATTGGCTGCAATATCCAAACTACAGAGGAGACAGTCAGTCAACAGACTCCAGGCAGGAGCCTGCTTTATCAGATGTAATTCTTATGCCTCTTCCCTCAGACAATGGAGGGGAGGGAATTTTTCTCTCCTACTTCCCCCTTGTTCATAGCACCTTGCAGCAGAGCTACCTGCACTGGGACATCTATGAGAAAACAGAAAAAGAGAGCCAGTTGAGGCAGACAGACTCTTCAAGATGTGAGACACGTGAACCATGAATTGAAAGGATATTCTTCCCAGGGCTAAGCAGCATGAAAAAGCACAAGACAAGAAAACCTCAAGATCCCTTGCTGATTAATGACAAAGTGATACTCAATCTCTCAGAAGGTTTGTGGAATCCAGGACACAAGCTGGTACAAAATACTTTCAATCTATAAACCTTAGGAGTGTGATATCAACCATTTTCATACACAGTCCACACCAGAGTCATACTTAGTAACATTAATTTAGCAGTACATTTAAAGTTCACTTCCTTTCCCCTCACTCTCTTATTTTTTTTTTGTAGTCTTCTTTTTTGTTTCATCATTCACCTGAAACTGGTCTAACCAAAGTTTCCAATTATTTCTTAATTGTTAAATCTAATGACTTGTTCTCAATCCTCATTCTCATTGACCCCTCTGTAGCATTTCAGATTGTAGAACACCTTCTTGTCCTTGGTACTTACTTTCCTCTAGGTTTTCATTGCACTGCTTTCTCCACTATACTGGTTCTTCTCCTCCCTGGAAGATTGTTCCTTCTTAGTCTCCTTTTTTAGTTCTTCTTTGAGGTCATGCCCACTAATAGTAAATGAGTCTTTTCCAAAGCCTTGTCCTGGGTCTTCTCTTCTTCCTCTGTATTATTTCACCTGGTAATCTCAACATGGACTTAATTATCATCTTTATAAAGATGATTCTCAATAAGAGCCTTAAGAGCGGCTATCCTTCACACCCCTCATGGTTCTGCTTCTGACTCTCCAGACTTGACCATCATACCTCTTATGCTATCTCCTTTTTGAATTTCCCATAGTACCTAGATCCTAATCTCCCTGGAACATCCCTCCATTCTTGTCCATTTCTTTTATTGGCATATTCTTTCCAGAGCCTGCATTTTGGGTCAGGACCAACATCAGCTCCCCTTCATTGTCCTTCAGGATTTACTTCTGAGTCTCTAGACTTTACTATGTCCTCAGGTGGGTATCTATCCCCTTCTTTGACCTTTCAGCTCTCTTTTCTGTTCTCTTCCACTTTAAAATATAAGCTCCTTGAGGGGAGAGACTATCTTTTTGCTTGTATTTATATTCTTGGTGCTTATAGTGGTACCACAGTAAGCACTTAAATACTTGTTGCCTTGCCTTCTCTAACCTCCCTCCTAACTTCTAGCCTTAAATATCTAACTCTCCATTTGTCATCTCAAGTTGGACACCGCCTAGACATCTTATACTCAATATATCAAAAATGAAAATTATTACTTCTCACCAGCATCCCTCCTCTTCCTCTCCCCTATTACTATTGAGGGCACCACCATTCTCCCAATCTACCATGCTTGAAACCTAAGCATCATTCTCACCTTTTTACTCTTTCTCGCCATCTATAATCAATCTGCTGCCAAGTCCTGTGGATTCTACCTTTGCAATATCACAATCTCTCTTCTATGCTTCCCTTTCTCTCTTCTGACACTGCCACTTCACTGCTGTAGGATTGCATCACCCCATGCCTAGACTATTGCAAAAGCCTGCTGGCTGGTCTCTCTCTCTCTGCCTTGAGTCTCTCCCTTCTCTAGCTCATCCTCCACTCAGCTGTCAAAGTGATCTTTCTAGAGTACATATCTGACCATGCAGCTCACCCCCTACTCAGTAAACCCCAGGGGCTATCACCTCCAAAAGTAATTATCAAATTTTTTTGGATGGTTTCTAAATCCCTTCACAAACCAGCCCTTCCTACTTTTCCAGTCTTATTACAATTTGCTATCCTCCATACTCTCTACAATTCAGTAACCCTGGCCTCCGTGCTGTTCTTTATAGAAGAAGCTTTCCATGCTCTGTGCATAATCTCTCAGTTTTCTTTCATGACTGAAATCCTCTCCCTTCTTTTCTCTAATTTGTAGCTTCCCTGGCATCCTTTGTGTCTCAGCTAAAACTGCACATTCTGCAAGAAGCCTTTCCATATCCCTCCTTAATAATGCCTGCCCTCTGAAATAACCTCCAATGTTTCTTGGATATATCTCGTTTGTACATAATTTACACAATAGGCAAACCTATTGTCTCAGCCATTCAAATGAAAGCTCCTTGAGAACTAGTACTGTTTACCTTTCTTTGTATCCCCAGTTTGTAGCATGATGCCTGGAACCCAGTAGTGATTAATAAATATGTGTTGACTTTGTTATTAGCTTTCCAGAAACAAGACATACATGTCATTTCCTACTGTCTCCTCACCATGATCCTAGGTTTGTCTCTACCCTCCTGCTTTCCAGTAATACTATTTTTGTTCCCCAAGTTTATGAAGATGTCTTGCATATAATAAGGCTTAAAATGCTTGATCAGTCTAGCTAGCTAGCTAGCTATTTCCCCAAGAATACTATACCTTTGAAATGTATTGTTGATTTTTGTGAAGCTTTGAAACAAAACAACAAATTCTGTAAACACATCAGTACACACATCTTTGGTTTGGATTACAGCCTGGGAAAAATTTAGATATTTGCTCTGAGCTTCCTACCAGTGAGTCAGCAGCACATTCAGGAGCATAAATCCCTTTACTCTTGTTAGACATTTTTGTAAGCACTTTTGAAAGCCTCTGTGTATTTGTGTGTGAAAATGACAGGCTCTACAGACAGAAGTCATAACATAAGCTAAAGAACACTATTGACAGAAGATTGTATGGGAGAGAAATTGGTCCCACATCAGTCTTTTTCTGTTTTTAGATATAGTTTTATGTACGGGAAAAAAAAAATGCCAGGAGCCAGGTCATCTTCCAAGACCTATATCTGCTTATCTCTCACTTAGAATGAGGTTTGTAGAAATACCAAGAAATTTTGCTAATAATGAAAGTTCATCAGTATATGGTGCATGCTTTGTCCATAGTCATTACTTCATTAATGTATAGAGCTCCTGAATGAATTAATAGCATTTATAAAGGACTTAGTATTCCAAACACAGTGGTGAATTTGGGGGACATGGATAAAACAAGTGTTATCATTTAAGTTTTATGAATAAAAAAAAAACAGGGATTCCATGGGAGGCAAAGGGTTTTGTTGAAAGTTTCCCTTTTAAGTGTGGGGAAATAGATACACTGTTGGTGGAATTGTAAACTAGTCCAACCACTTTGAAATAAAATTTGGAATTATTCCCAAAGGGTTATAAAAATTGTCCATACCTTTTGACCCAACAATACCACTACTAAATCTATATCCCAAGGATATAAAAGAAAAGGAAAAAAGAAGCATATATACAAGAATATGTATCATAGCACTTTTTGTAGCATCAAAGAATCAGGAACTAAGGGAATGTCCATCAATTGGGGAATAGCTGAACTGGTTATGATATATAAATGTGATGGAATACTTTGGGACTGTGAGAAATGATGAAGGGAAGGATTTTAGAAAAACCTGGGAAGACTTACATAAACTGATAGAAAGTGAATTGGACAGAGCCAGAGGAAGAATATACACTGCAACAACAATATTGTAAAGAGAATAAACTGTGAAAAACTTAGTAATTGATCAATACAATGATCGCCACAACTCCAAAGGACTCAGTCTATAAAATATTATCCATTTCCACACAGAGAACTGATAGACTCAGAATGCAGATGGAAGCAGTGATTTCTTTCTTTGTTTTTCTTGCTTTTCTTCAGAATATGACTAATGTAGAAATGTGTTTTGCATAACATAACTTCATATGTATAATGTACATTAGGTAGGAGACAATTTGGAATTGAAAATAAAATAAAATTTAAAAAAAAAAAAGAAATTTATTCCTCTAGTAAGTAGCAAGCCTGATATAAGGACTTCTGAGTCCTAATGCATTGTTCATTTCATGACACCACAATGTTATTAAGTAAGGGGGGAAATCACCACACATGCTTTACACTAAACAAACAAATTATTTAACTTCTCAGGATCTAACATACTGCTAAATTTCACACAGTGTGAAAAATTAAGCTTTGAAAATTCACATAGGAAAGGCACCATCCTTCTTTTACTCAGAGACATTTAATGAATACTGATATTAATAAGGATGAATTGAAAGAAAAGCTCTCCAATCTAGATTAAAGCAAAGAGAACAGAGAAAGAAAATTTCTATGCCCCATAGTCAATGCACCACTGCTGTGAGATACAAATATCTAGATAAAAAATATAATGACAGCGTGGGTCTTTCCCCTGGGAGTGGGAATGCCAGAAGAGACCATCAGCTTCTCTTCTTCTTCTCTAAGGTTTCTATTGGTTTCTTGAAACTTATTGAGTCTTCAAGAAAATTTGCACAGTCTAGATCTGTGAAAAGAAGGATGGTATTTGGCAAGACAAAAGTCCTGTTATAATACCACCCTGAAAAAGACTTAGTGGAAATTGTAGATTGTGTGCGAAGTACACTCATTACACTGTGCAGCAGGGAATGGGGTAGATGGAATCCAATCATCCTACCTCCTTGAGTCAGAAGGGCGAATCTAAAGGTCTTAGCAGCTGCCTAAGTGTTTTGTTTGTTTAGATAGTGAGTAAAATCATAAGACTTTCTATGAAGAGAGTTCAAATAACCTTCACTAACTTCAAGACTCCAAGGCATGTGGTCTCATTCGAAAAATGCTTCCAAGTCATTACAAGAGTTAATGCCTGTTAATGCAGCAGCAGCAGAAATATAAAGGAGTTTTTAATCTGCCAAAGGAGCTACATGGAACAAAGCACAAAGCTGTGATATGGAGTTGCAAACTCAGTCCTTGACTTTCATTAGCACTGTGAATGACATGGAGTATGTAGGTCCTTGGGAAAGGTAGGAGTCACTAGACGAGAAGGTTGCTGCTCTCTCTAGAAATGATGAACTCTTTGTCTGCTTGGGGAGGCCAATCCCAAGATGGTAATTTAGTGAGGAGCATCTATATGGGTGTCTGTTACATAGTAAATGCCAAATAAATATTTACTGATTGATCGACTGAGGGGGGTATGATTTCGTTGTTTAGTTGTTTCTGTCTTGTCCAACTCTTTATGGCTCCATTTGGGGTTTTCTTGGCAAAGATACTGGAGTAATTTGCCCTTTCCTTTTCCAGCTCATTTTCCAGATGAGGAACTGAGGCAAACAAGGTTACACAGCTAGTAAATGCCTGACACCAAATTTGAACTCAAGAAGATGAATCTTCCTAACTCCCGGCCTGGCACCCTATCCACTCTGCCACCTTTAGTAGCAAATAAAATTTCTTTAACCATCTATGAATTAGAATTGCTCTAGACCTGTGACTTCATCTGAATAGCTCCCAGAGAGGAAATGCCCTCTGCCAATGCAGGTAAACAACTCTTCTGCAACTCATGCATCCCCAAGAGGCTAAATTATCTTTAGTCTTCTTTTATAATCTTCTGTGACTTTTTTTGCAAGGTTGGAGATTTACTTTCTAGTGCCACAAAACCCCATGTGACAATGTCTATGAGATAAAGGATAGGTTAGGACTGGAGATTCTCTGGGAAGGAAGAGTGTTAAACCCTCCAAGTTTATGCTAGAAGTGATGGAAGAGCTGGGTCTTAGAAGAAATGAAAAAACAAATTGTGAAAGTTGTCTGTCCTTTCTTAGGAAAGCATGTTGGAGATTGCTCAGAAAAAAAGAAAGAAAAATACATTTGATTTACGTTGTGTAGGTGTATTTCTTCCCTAATCCTTGCATCTCTATGTAGGGTCTTAGATTTAGAGATAGAGGAGATCTGAAAAGTCATCAAGTTCAACCCTTTCATCTTATAGAAGAAACCACGAGGTTTATTCACTTGCAATTACACAGCTATCTAAAACAAGATCTGAATTCAGGTCTTGGGTCTTTCCGACTCCAGTTTTGACACTCTATTACACTAGACTGCCTCTTTTATACTATACTGCCTCTCTTAATGAGGCTATTCAAAAGAGACTTGGGAAAGAATCAGAGCTAGCAGATGCTCACTGGTAACTGCTTCCAATTAGCAAATCTCTGCCTAAACCTGGCATGATGTGGACTGGGCTACAGGGCAATGATGTTGAGTGATCATTATGTTCACACAAAGGACTACTTCTGCCTTTCCATATGGAATGTTGTAATATCCTAGCTCAAACCTTGGACCCTAGACAAATCACTTAACTTCTCAGGGTCTAAGGCAATTCTCTAAGACTATATAGAAGAACAGCTGCTGATCTGCATTTTAAAAAAAGAGAGTTTCTTTACTATGAGTTCCCTGTACCAATGAAATCACATCTGTCTTCCTTGATCTTCCCACAACAACAACAAAAATTTTGTTCTGTGGAATCAGAAAGGAAGAAATGCCTCTTCCCTCAGTATCAGTACAATTTGTCTCTTGTATTATTTTTCAGTAGGATGAGAGAATTTAGAATTAGAATTTACCTTGGAAACCATCAAGTACAACTCCCTTGTTTTACAGATTGAGAAACTGAGGACCAAAGAGGTTAGGTGACTCACCATACAACTACTAAGACATCTCAATTCTGACTTGAACCCATGACTGCTACACCTCAGTCTTATAGTCTTTGAATTAAATCATGACAGTTATAGAGAAGGTGCTGATATCTATCCATATAGGGAATCGCCTCATCTGTCAATCCTTTACCAATGAAATCTCGCATCTACTTCCTATGACCTATTCCTTTTCCCTTGTCCTGATAGAATTGGACTGAGATTCCACCTTATTCTCCCATCCCTTATGCTTAACAGCATACATTAGAAAGATAACAAGTCATGTTTAAAGGTATGTTTTATAACTGGGAAACAAAGGCTGACTCCAATACCATTCTTAGAATGATACTCTAATTAGGCTCAGTTTAATAAGCATTTCTAAAGTACTAATGTGAAAGATACTATGTTAGGAACTGGATAATGGTTGACATTTTGTAGTGCTTTAAAATTTGCAAATTCATTTCTAAACCTTATCCCATTTAATCTTCAAAAACCCCTAGAAAATAGGTGGTACAGGTATCATCCCCATTTCATAGTATAAGACTTGGGGAAATTAAGTTATTTGACCATAGTCACATAAAGAGCAAGTGCCAGAGAAAGGAGTTGAGGTATTCACTCCAAATATAGTACATCATATGCTAAAGCTTCATTGCTTCTCCCTATCATTCTGCAATATACATCTAATAAACGAAGAGCTATGGTTTCCAAAAAACATAATATTTATAAATCAGTTTCCATACATCAGTTACTTAATGTTTTAACAATGAAGTTAAATGAATTAAAATTAGCATCAACATTTCTATTCCAGAATGAAAAACTGAAGTTAAATGATTTAGGGGGATAGAGGTATCACATAAATGCGTCAGTCTCAGAGTCATAATTAGACTCAGCACCTCCTAAATTCAAGACTCAGACTATTTTTGATGTCCAAGGCCTAAGTAGTTCAACAGAAAGCAGTCCATTAATCTAGTTGTCAAATAAATGAAAGAATTGACTCGGTATTTTTCCCCTTTTTTTCCTTTTAGGTTTGTTGCTCTAACATCATATGACACGGCCTCATTTATACCACTTATTCTCTGTAATAGATTTCACTGGTCATTATGGATTCTCCTATAAATAAGAATAAATAGAAATCCTGTAATACCTTCAAGATACTACCAGAAAAAAAATATTCATGTCTATGAAAAAGAAAATTAAAATATTTCTTTTTTGAAAGACTGTATTTTTGTGTGTTATAACTCCCCTCTAATTCTGGGCCCTATTCTTCAGCACCTTCCAAACTTCTCTAAAGTAGTTTCTTTAGTGAGTTCCATTTGCTTCTGTTGGCAAGTGCTATATGCTTGTGAATCACAGAAGCTCAGTTTCAGCCGTATGATTTAAAACTGGCCAGCAAAGCTCCTTCTATTCTTACTGTGAGCCGCTTCTGCCTGGAAACCAAACATCACTTTGAATTTGTATGACACAATATATTACAGAAAACCCATCTTCTAGGAACACATAAGACTAAAATCATCAATAGTAGTAACCAAAGCAAGGGACAAGAGTTTTGAAATCAATGGAAGAAATGGCACTATAAAAATATAATTATGCTGCAAAATAATACCAGTAATGAGATCTATAGATCTCCTTGAAAAAAATGTGCTATACAAACAGGAGGAGAAAACAGCATAAATAACATCAGTAGTAAATTGTGCCTCTCTCCACAGTTTACTCAACATGGGCTCAAAGTGCTTACTCATAAAGATGAATTGAAACTGATCCTTCATTAACAAATGCAGAAGATGATGTGTATTCAAATACCACTTATTAAAAAAGACTACAGTATTCTTCTATAGAACTTCAGGGGGTCTCCTTAAGTAGATTTCACTATTTATAATATGAATAGGGTAGAGATCCTTAAATATGCACATGTGTCTAGCCTAAGCCTTATATATTTCCATGATAATTGCTTACATTTACAGTAACTTGAAGGTTTATAAAGTGCTTTCCTCAGGATATACCTATGAGGTAGAAAAGGCAAGTTTATTAATCCTACTTATGAATTAAAAAACAGACTCAGAGAATGACTTTCCCATCCACACAGCTACTAATTGTTGGAAATCTCTTTATTCCGAGCCCATTAAGTATTCCTTTCTACTCTATGACTCTACTGTTTTCTATTCCATTGCTAGCATGAATATTGTCATTTTTGCAAGTCATATGATTTTATGACATACGGTATACAATAGGAAATATTGGCAAATTTGTCAAATTGTGACAAAAAATAACTAAAATAATTTTAAAATTTTAGTATATTTGGAAGGTTAGGAACTTTTTAGGCAGTTAATTTGTAACACAAGGGTAAACCTCATGAGTGATGATTGACATTTATTTAACACTATAAAACTTACAAAGTGCTTTCTTCAAAACAGTCCTGTGAGGTAGACAGAAATAATTATATCTATCATGTGCTATACATTGAGGTTCTAAGAAGTTTCATGGTCACAAAATCAGTAACTTCTAAGGTGACATTTGAACCAAGTTCTCCCAATCCCCTCAGGTCTTGCACTCTCCATTACAGGATTCTATCTCTCTAAAAGAATAATGTTAAATTGGTCAACACTATACTCAATCTCTTAATGTGTGTCTGTGTGTATATACATTTCCTCTCTACATGGGGGGAAGGGAGGATAATGGGGTAATTTATACTATAGACAGGTATATATCATAGGTTCTTTCCATGTAATGGAAAGAACAATTAATTAGGTGTGAAAATATCTGGGTTCTAAGCCTTGATTCTATCATTCTCCAGTTTTGTGATCTTAAGCAAGTCACTTATCTGGTTTGAATCTAAGTTTCCTTATCAGAAAAATGAAGAAAATGATCCTAGTACTATCTATCTTACATATATAGTGTGAAATCAAATGAGATCATTTGCATGGAAAATACTTTGCAAACTCTAAAGGTAGTACAAGGATCATATGACCAATAAGATGGTGGCATAGCTACTTTCTGCAACTGTCTTCAATCCCTATATCTCGAAAGTTAGAAATCATGTGCTTTATATTGTATAGAGTAATTATATGAATTCCACAAGAAGATAGAACCTCTATACAAGACAGAAACGTGATGAATTAACTAACTCTTGAAAACTTTAATACCTAGAATTTTTGTTTAGTAGTACTATTTCAACCACTTGTCAAAGTGACCATAAACAAGTTCAAAATCTGGTGACTAAAGTCCCAGCTAGAGCTATTTCTGAACTCCCTTTACACATTAAAGAAGGAAAAGGAGGTGAAAGAAATTAATGGATAGGAATAAAAATATGCTGTACATGGTGCTCAGAATTACAGACTGAGGAGAACAGAGCAGTGGACTTGACCCCATGATCCCCAATTCAAGGATGCCCAGTTTTCCTACACTCAGGGGTCTGTACCTGCAGTGAGGGAAGGATAGAAGTATGAGTGATGGGGAACACAAGAAAAAAAAAGTCTAAGAAATATTATGAAAGAAATGAAAACTGAGCACAAGATCAGGCAAACCCATACAAAGGATACTAAAAACAGAAAGAAGAACAAAACCTCAAAAAGAAATCAAAACAGTATTTATAGTGACTGAGAAAATCTTTATCTGGTGTTCTCTAGGACTCATAATGTTTGAATTAGTTGGGGACAGGACTCTGGGAAGAAATAAATGGAGAATCCATTTTGTCTGAGACATATTGAGAATACTTTGGTTGAGAGTGGAAGGGGACTCATAAGGACATACTGTTTCCTCTGACCTCTGCCACTTTAGAGATTCTTGTGAATTTCTGTGGTGGATATTGGCTTGGGACTGAGGTAGATTCCAATAGGCATATTGGATAAAATGAAATGTCCAGGAGAAAAATGAAATCTTTGCCCTTCCTTATTCATCTCCCTTCTTTAATGGAAACTTAAAATAAAGCCTCTCCTATTCCCAGATTACCTGAGGGACCACTGCTTTCCTACCTGTGTGGTGAGTGGAAAGGGAAGAGAGAGAATTAAATTACTTGTTAATTTCCAGCGGCTAGTCAAAATCATCCAGTGTCTAAGCTTATGTTCCATGTCTGTTCTCTCCTTTAGCTTTATGTATACAAATTTGTTTGCCCATCACACACACACACACACACACACACACACACACACACACACCAAAGAAAAAGAACAAACAAATAAACCAAAATCCATCTGAGCTAGCTTGTTTTCTTTTTTTTGGCAAAAACAATACTGGGAGAAAGAAAGATTTTGATCATTTAAGAGAAAGAAAATACTTTTCCCATTTTATAGGAGATAAGGTGGGGTAAAGGAGGCCCTTGAATCACCATAAGAAAAAGAATCATCATTGACTATACCAGTAAAAGGAAAACAAACAAACAAAAAAAAATCATTAGACCTAGAAATGATTCATTGAAGTGAATTAATTGAAGTGAACTCCCCTTATGACACTCTCTGGTGACTTTCATGTACTTATTTTCTTGAGTTCTGTGACCATTACTCTCAGTGGTTCCTTCAAATGTGTAAAGAGGTTAGTCACTCAAGTTTCCTGACCAACTTGCAGTGCTATAAGCCTTTATTTGGAACCTTTGATTGCCCATCTCTTACCCTATAGCATATAGACATGTCTGTTGATATTTCATTAAGAAGACAAAAGATAACTCCTTATTAAATCCTATTAAGTCCTTATTAAACCCAGGCTTCCCCTTGATAATTTGGGAGTTACCTTCCAGGAGATTGGTTTCTGTAACTGGGGTTGACATCATGTAGTAAGAGCCACCACTCTGTATTGATCTATAGGACTGAGCTGACAGATCTACTCAGTCCCTTAAGGTTTTTGTTTTTGTTTTCCTGCATTCTACCTTTTATTGAAATTCTAAAAGAGCTAAGATTGACCCAGTGTCTAAAAGCTATTAATAGTTGCCTTGGGGAAAAAACACAGAAAGTTGTATGTACTGGATCACTCAAGTGAAGAGTATAGTTTCCTGGAAATATTTTATATTCTTTTCCATCTTCTGACCACAATTTAGATACTAGACCTAACAGTTTCTTTTCCCAAGATATGGCAGTAACCAGAGAAGTAGTGTAGAATCCAAATACATGGATACTCTTCTGTGTCCTGATAGGAGGGTTCATGGAGAGTAAATCGACTCTGTCAAAGAGATGGCTGAGACCTGGAAAGTGGTGGAGAATTCTCAAGAAATAGAAGCTACATGTGGGTACATGGACAAAAATACTCTCGAGTCCTTATCTCTTACTTAGAAGAGGGATATTTTCTAGACGTTGTAACACCGGAACTTAGCCTTTTAGTCAGAGACAGGAAATTTAGAGATTCATGTTCCAGGAAGATGGGACAGTCTCAAGGAGTTGTCTGGAAAGCAACCTCAAGTTTCAAATTTCAGGAAACTGGCCTTCTAGATAAAGAAGTTCCTAAGAAGTATGTTTTTGGAAAGAGAAGAGGATCTTCCACAAGCCCCTTACTGATACTTCAGCTGTAGGGACAATATGGAAGATCATAGAATAAAGTTATTACAATAAATGACTATATTGCAAAATGACTGTACTGCATTTAACTATTGCCTCTCATGTGTACTTTGTGTTTTCAGTAGTTTCTGAGTGAAACACATGTTATCCTCTATTAGTTACCTTGAGGACTTGTGTGGGAACTAGAAAGAAGGTAGATATAATATGTGAAGATTTTCCTGAATTTACTTTGAGTGGGGTTGAGTATAACAAGCCTAGGAGAATCTGATGTTTTAGGTAAGACCCACAACATTGAACTCAATCCATGTGAAGCTAGAGGTTGAATCCCCTTGGATAATTAATTATATATTTATCAGGGAGTTACTCTTCTCACTTGGAGCAAGGAAAATACGAAAGGAAAAGGTGACTATTATGCCTATCTGTAATTATCAAGCCCTTTGAACTTATTTGTCAAAGACTACAAAATGAAGAATAGGTGAAGGCTACTCATTTTAGGTCAACAAGAGTGAATGTAAAAGGAAAAACACTGGATAACTGAATTGATATTTGCTTTTTAAAGATTCATTCAATTCAACAAATGATCATTAAGTATTTCCTACACGCAGAACATTGCTACACTCTGGACATACTGCAATCTGTTCTTAATCTTTTGATTTCACTGACTAGGTAGACCTTCCAATTTCATAGATGGAAACTCATTCATGACTGTCTATCCTCTACAGCACTTTTCTGTTCACTATGGAGAATCCTTGACAGGTGAGTCCATCAAGTATGATGGAGGGATTCCTCCAAATCTCCTGATATCATATGCATATTAATGGAACATGGAAATCAGGTGCTATATGTTTATTGGGGGCAGGAACTACCCACCAAAGGAAGAAAGACACGTATACAAGTAACTATAATTCAGATTAGTCAGTATGCACAGAGAAGTCAGTCAGTCCACTAGCATTAGATATACTTTGTGCCAGGCACTACGCTAAGGGCAGGAAATTCATAGAAAGTGTACAAGAAAGTTTAAAAGAGAGAAACAATTTTATAGCTATAAGGTTCTGTGACATATAAAAAGTTTGAGAGACATGATATCTGAGTAATTAATTATTTTTATTAATTATGACTAGCAAATAGGATGGTCATGGGACTTCTCTCATAAACCAAAGACAAATCATGGAAGGCTCTCAATACTTACATGGCCTTGGAAGGATGTTCCCAACAGATGACAGTCAACTCTGATTGGCTAACAATTAATGAAAGAATGAATATTATAATGATAGGTGGACCTATTCTTGTGAGGGTTTGGGCCATTATTTTGATTACATCATCCTTATTCCCAGATGCTCCCCAATCTTAGGCAAACTGAATCCATCTTCTACTGGAAACTGAGTAGAACACAGTGGGCTGGAAGTCATGAGATCAGATTATCTTTGTTGGTTGGTTGTCCTTCATTCTCAAGAGGATCAAAATGACATCACTATGTTAGGGTCAAGTTACATTGTGGCTGAATGTGGCTGATCAGAACAATATAAGCTTGGATTGCTCTATCACAGGTTGGGTACAAATAGTTCATGCAAGCATTTGGGATAAAATCTCTAAATTTGTACATCTTGTGTTTCTTTTAAGCTACTTCAATTCTTGTTTCCTCATAGAGTTCTTCAATGAGGGCATGCCATGTTGGGCAGTCCTGTGGCATGTTACACAATTAATTCCAGAGTTCTTCAGAGACTGCCCAAGTGGAAGGAGACTTAGTACATGATTTTTTGTTCACAGATGTTTGTGCAGTCATTCAAAGCAGCCTCTGAAACTGAGATGCAACAATGCATGGATTGATTCTCTCCTGCTTGTGCTAATTTTGGCCTGTTACTTAACACCAAGAAAACACAGGTGCTCTACCAGTAAGTACCACAACATGCATTTGTGTAACCATTGGTTATAGCAAATGGAGAAGTTTTGAATACTGTGGAAAAGTTCATTTTCCTTGGTTGTATACTTTCTTGGGATGTATGCATAGGTAATGAGGTTGACACACTCATTGCTAGAGCTAGCTCATTCTTTGGGAGGCTCTGAAGGAAAGTATGTGAGAGAAGTATTAGATTAATTACCAAACTGAAGGTTTATTGTAGCCATTATGTTTATCTCATTGTTGTATGCCTGTGAAACCCAGACAGTATACCAGTGTCATGCCAGGGAACTGTGTCACTTACATTTGAATTGTCTTAGGAAGATTCTGAAGCTCACCTGATAATAGCAGATACTAAGGTCCTTTCTGCAATTAAACTGCCAAGCTTTCAAATTCTACTTTAGAGAGCATAACTCCAATGGGCTGGCCACATTGTTCAAATGCCACATATATGCTTGCCTAAAAGACTATTTGTAAATCCACACACGACCAGCTTTCCAGAGGACTGCTGCTGTGAACAGCTTTCAAGATTCTGATTACATAGTATAGCAAACTCTCTATTTATTCAATAACAGATCAGAGCAAAGCATTCACAGAAAATCAAGGTATAGCATTCACAATGTTCCAACTCATCACAGAAAATCAAAATATAGCATTCACCATGTCACAGCTCAACAACTTACCACTAAAATGGCAACATAGGTTTCACCAAAGTGGTCACATAGTTTTAAACAAAATACAATCATTTAGTAACTCAATCATTTAGTAATTCAATCCTTAAGGAACACAAAGTACAAAAGTCAAAGTCCTCCACCCATGGGATACAACAATTTCATCAGCCACTATTCAGTCAATTTCATCAGTCACTACTCAGTACCCACGGGGAGGTCTCTTCATCTTGACTCAGGGAAGGCAGCTCCTACCTGAATCCACCAAACTGTCACCTGGGCTCAAAGGCAGACAGCTCCCAGTTTCTTGTCCAGCTTTTCATGCAGTTCATGCTCCACACTGAAGCTCATAGTGTCCAGTACATCTCAAATCCTTTACAGTCTGTTCCTGGGAAGACAAGGCTTAACGAGGCCACAATAACATTCATACACATTAACAAAGTCACAACACTTATGCAAAATACTGGCACCACAGTCATGCTTCTTCAGTCTTTGGCAGCTCCAGCTGGAGCTTGGAAGTCCTTAGCAGTTCCGGCTGGCCTGCTGAAATCGTCAGCACCATAAGCTCCATTCTCAAAATCAAAATCACTTTATCCAGCCTCCACATAGCTTGCTCCAAGAAATTCTGAGTTCTCAATTCTCATTCCTCTTCTCAGTTCTTCTCAATTCTCAGTTCAGTATTCGGTCCAGCATCAGCTGCCCTGACTCCATGATGCTTACTCCAGGAAATTCTGACTGTCCAGCTTGAGCTCTTCCTTAAATATGGTATAGCTTCTACCTGTTCAGCCCCTTCCTATTACATCAACAACAAAGGATCATACCTTCTGTTTCTTTAACAAGGCTTAATTTGAAACTAGGTGCTAAGTACCTCTTAGCTTGGCAATACAAAGGGATCTTCAAATTTCCTTACTATTACACTTTTTTACAAAGAACTCACACAAGGCAAGTGCTCACAATATGGTCAGAAGAAGAAGGTGTCTCTGAAGAAATTTGGAACTGATTGTGTGACATGGGAGATACCGGCATAGATTCTCTTTGTAAGATATTTGTAGTTGAGTGGGGTAAGAATTCCACCCAGAGAAGATGGTCTAGGTGCGGTAAATTTATGGGTAAAGTCAGCCATGTCCTTCAAAGACATTTTATCAACTTACAAGGGCTTATTTCTGAGTGAATAAGTAGAAAAAAAATCTTAATCTCAATGAATAATTTTTATTAACATAAGAAAAATAATCATTTCTCTCATTACAGAGATCAGTTTATCATATATAGTGTTTGCCCTGAGCCTGGCCTTGGGAAGGAAGGGTTTAAATAGATCCAGGGGAAGAGATGCTTTTCTCTAATATCAAGGATGTCACAAGCAGAGGTACTCTCTGTAAGAGATTGTTTTACAGTAGCCAAGGAGCTAAACTGTCAGAAATGTCAACTGTGACCAACCTAAGTATGAAGAAAAAGTGACTTTTTGGAGAAGCCATAGGCTCTCACCATGAACCCTAAGTCATTGCTACTTCAAGAGGATTGGATAAAGAAGAAAGGATTCTGAACCAGTTACCAGAATCTTTTCTCCTAAGGAAAAAGAAAACATCTTTACTAAAATCTACTCCAGACTTTAGAGTGCTTGCCTAATTAGTAATGAAGGAAATGACCACATGCCTCCTTTTTATGGCACTCACCTTTATGTACCACATGAGAAACAATTTTGTTAAAGTTAAGAAGATGAACTAGGGAACTCTAATTCATGGCAGTAGATGAAACTGAACTATTTCCTTGGGATTATGGATTCATAGGATCATAGATTTAGAGCTAGAAGAGACCGCAGAGGCCATTGAGTCCAATCCTTTCATTTTATAGATGATGAAACAGAGGCCCAGGGAGGTTAAGCCCAGGGTTGCTCAGGTAGTAAACATCAGAGTGGATTGTACATCTTCTAAATCCATTTCCTGACTCTGTCTTTGCATGGGCTATTTCCCATGGCTGAAAGGCTTTCCATTTTGCCCTTCAGATTTTGGAATCTCTAGTTCCCTTCAAGGGGTCCATCCCAGCCCCCAGAGTTGTTTATTGTTGTTTTTTAATCACTAGAATATAAACTCTTCATGGGCAGGGACTGTCACTTTTTTTGTCATAGCATTCTCATCTTTCACAATGCTTGGCACATAGTAGGTTCTTAATGGGTAGGTGCAAGGACAGATGGGGATACAGAATGCTTTTCCTGCAGTAGAAGCTTTGCCCAAAGGAAGCTCCTTTCACCCTACCTCCTGCTGTAGTAAATACTTTTTTCCAAATTGCCTTTTAGCAGATCCTCTTATCATTAAGATAAACAAAAGTTATCAGAGTTGAGCAGTGTCCCTAATAAAGGGAAAGATAAGAACTAGAGTCAACTCACAAGTAGTCCAGTTTGGCTGAAACATAGGCAGTATGGGGAGTGCTGTGAGTGGACAATGGAAATGTAGGTCGGCACCATAACAAGAAGAACAATTAGGAGAGTTCTCATAATTAATTGAACTGTTGGGTTTTCTTCTTTTTTTTTTAAGATGAAGCATAATAAATTACTGTTTGGTTAAAATTTTCTCTAGTTTTCATCTTTCCCTTTGTTATGAACAGTGCTCAAGTCTGATAACTTTTGTTTATCTTAATGATAAGAGGATAAGCTAAAATGCCATTTAATAATAAATTTTTTATAAACAAAAGCAGGTAAAAATGTATGCCCTTGAGATCCAGTGAAAACTTGTCACTGAAATCAAACAGAAATCCTAGCGGTATGCAGAAGGAAGGTAGGTCTGGGAAAAAAGGACACAGAATCCTTGTCACTGCCAAGAGAACTTAACTCACTGTGCATTGAAGCCCCTGTAGAAATGCTGCCTGTTATGGCTCCCCAATTGGTTTCTTTCAGATAAGAGTTTGTTCTTCATAAGAACATTTCCTAGCAATCACATTTTAAAATTGTTTATTTCCATACTCTTAAAAAAAAAAAAAAGCAAGTGGGGATGCAGCCAAGCTTTTCATTTGTCGGTGTATACAAGAAGTGAAGTTGGACTCTTATGAAGTGTGGAAAACGAATTCATTGCTAATAATCACATGAATAAATTCAGTAAATTGTATGCTGACAATAATGTCTTGCCTGGTGAGGAAGGGTCACTTGGGAATTGCAAACAGCTGGGCCCCAGCATGCAATGATTTAGAATTTCACTTATTGATACAAGATGAAAGCAACTCCATTGTGCCAAACTATATAATGCCAGGCTAATAACAAATGTCAAGAAAGAGAAGTGTTGCCAACAGATGCTAATGAAGAACCTCAATCAAACATATATTTAGCATCTTGGTGGTAGATATGAAAGTGAAGTAACACAGAAAATACATGAAATGCAATTATTCATACAATAAAAGCATAATGACAGTGTATGCACTATAAATTCCAGATAAGTGATCTCACAAAAATTGTAGCATTCACTAGAGAAAAAAATAGGTTAAATAATTCATCAAAGCATAAAGGGATTGGCTTCTTATGTTATTTTGCTCTGTATGTTTTCAAGTTCTCTGATAAACATTTTGCTCTGCTGCAAGGAAAAAGAAATCAGCCCCGAGTCACCTTGTCTCTTGATATTTGATTCCTTCTGTTCAGGTTTGTTATTTAACACACACATGCATGAACTCACAAACAGAGCCACAACAAAAACAGCTGAGCATTCTTTTTAGGCCATACCTACTGAAATAGCTTCAAAGGTACAGATTTTTAAATGAGGAGTTTATGGAACCACTGTCACGTTCACTTAATTGTTCCTACAATTTCTTCTATTATATAGTAGTAAAGCACTAGACAGCCTGTTATCCACACACACAATATGCCCTTCAGTCTTATAATGGCTTTACTCATTTATTATAGCAATGGCTTATGTTATTTGAGAAAAAAAAAAACTTTACTTACCAAACATTAAGTACACACATGCCCCCCCGACAAGTTTATAAGGTGATACTCTGTTATGTCATGTGTAACTCAGATAATATTATATTAAATTTATTTGAATTTATTTTTTTTACCAGATTCCTCTTCAGTATTAAATTTAAATTAAATTTAGTATTAAATTAAATCAAATATACATATGCATGCACATATATAGACATGTGTATGTATCTCAATCAATATATGTATGTATGTATGCGTGCATATATATATATATATATATATATATATATGTTAGGAATGCTAGCTTCAAGCACCAATGGTAGAATTTCCTTTAATATTGCATTTAGGCTTGCAAGTAGTGGCACACACTTATAATGCTTTCAACTGGGGGAGGAGTAGACTAGTCAATGGTTTGAGCTCAAGAGTTCTGAGCCACACTAAGTTGAAAGTTGAATGGGCATCTGAACTCAGTCCTACACAAATATGATGAGAGTTTGAGAATGAGGGGCCACTAGGTTGCCTAAGGAGAGGTGACCAACCCAGGTTAAAAACAGCAATCCCAAGCCTCTTGATGATAAGCAAGGTGGAGATGAAGGGTAAATTAGGGTATCACTGGAGGGGAAGGGAAGGGGAGGGAAGGGAAAAGAAAGAAGAAAGAATTTTGGGGGGGAGGGCGGAGTGAATTTCGTAGAGCTTTAACCACAGTGATAAATACTGTATAGTTATTACAACACCATTGTACTTTGTTCCTTGATACATTTATCTATTCACCTAGTTGCTAGGTCCTAGCAAGTGTCTCCTACTCACAAGATATTATGCCAGCCTTGAAGGTACAAAGTCAAATAACAAACAACAAACAGCCCTAGTTCTTAAGGAAAATGTGGCGAGAGAGATAAGAATGCTATCTGAACACAGATAAGTAATTTAAGAAGGAAGAAAATTCTAATAAGCAGGAAAATAAGGAAGGAATGACTTCTGGTAGTAGGTAGAACCAGACCAGAGCTTTGAAGGGAACTAAAACTTCAAAGACAAAATGAGATCAAACCCAAACTCTTCAACTTCTTAGGGTTCTCAATGAATTACTCTCAACTCTCTTATTTACCCATATTTACCATCACCCCCTCGCAATAGAAAGTATCTTTTTGGGTTAGGTCAGTCACCTTCCCATTGTGCTCATAATCATAATTCATTCTTGCTTTTGGTAACTTTTTATTATTCTGTTCCTATCTGAACAATTCCATTTTTCTCCAATCCATATCCTATTTTTCTTTTTTTCAAATTTTAATTTATTCATTTTTAGTTTTCAACATTCATTTCCACAAGATTTTGAGTTACAATTTTTTCTCTCCCTGTGTTTCCCCTACCCCCCACCCC
>CM053590.1:180685008-180713167 GCA_028646515.1 Pseudochirops corinnae
CACTGGGGCCTCATTGTTACTTGATTTTCTTGATATTTTTCGAGGTCTAAAAAGTAACCTATTGGTAGTTTGATCAGTGTTAGGATGATTATTTTTATTGTATTGGCATGTTCTAACCATGAGCAATTAGTATCTCTGCAATTGTTTAGGTTTATTTTTTAAAATTTCTTTAGAGAGCATGTAGATCTATATGGGATCTTTTTTCTAAAGTCTGAAATGTTAATTTATATAATGAAAACTTTTCCCAAAATGTTGTGGTTGTGGATTTATGGAAATTTAAAATAGAAAGAAACCTTAGAGATCATTCAGTTTATTCTCATTGTTTAACATTTGAACAAATTGAGACTCAGGTACAATATGTGTGAAGAACTAGTTTCTAGAAGATTAAAAAAAAAGAAATACGAATACAATTTAGAGCAAACATTAATTAAATCAAGACCTAGGTTAGTTTGGGATCCTATGATTTTACTTTTTAACATTGTCAGAGTTGGGTACAGCTCATGTTAGTCCTCTTCTTTCTGATCAGAATATACTAGTATGCCTGTTTCTTTTTCTACTACTCTGTCAGAGCATGCTGTGCAGCTGCAAATTAGACTTTAAAGCCTTGCAATTAGCTAAACTGCTGCATTTAACCTCCTCTCACTTAACCTTTTCTATGTGTTAGCTATTCAAGTTGGGAGAGGGAATGACAAAGCAGGGACTTCCTCCTTATGAACTCTACCCCTCTGATTTGAAAGAGTATCTAAATTCCTAGGCAAGATGGTAGCTGCCAAGTTCTACTCATTTTCTCTAATTTTTGATCTTGCATTTAGTACAGGGAGAATTTCCATGAAGGGAGTGGGGGGTATCCCCTCAATAATGTTTTCTTCTGTTGTTTTTCCCATTACACCATTGTCGCGGTGCTATTCTTAGAAATAAATTTAAAAAGAAACAACAAATTACAATTTTAAAAACCCATAGACAAACAAAAAAGAGAATAAAAGGTCATTTGTCTTATCTATTCTAGTTCCAACATCCTATAGCCTTCTGCCAAAAGAGACAACTCGTAGCTTTTTGGGGGGGAGGGGAAGGAGGAAATAGGGGAAGATTTACAAATAAAAATAAAATTGAATAACATAGAATTAAACAATCTTCTAATAAGGAACAGTGTCACTTTTTTCCCCCAAAATTACATTTAGAATAGAGGTAATAATGTCACTTCAGGTTTTCTTTTAAAGTTGAAATTTAAACGTATTTCTATTTTATTGAAATCTGGAAGTATCATGTATAAATAATGCTTTAAGTTAAAATTTTTGTGCATATGTGTATAAATATACATTGTAATCAATTGTAGTGTTTAGAAGAGAGTAGTACTTTTATGTAGGAAAAATGATCATTTTCTCCATTCAGCTCTCACTTTAGAAAATTCCATCAATTATGTTTACTTTACACTTGAAGTATGAATTGTCAAATAATCTATGAATAATGTCAGTGATGGAAGAAGAAAACTGCAATTTTGTTACTTCTAGAACTACTGAAAAATATTCAGTAGAAATGTACTCAAGGTTGCCCAGAGTAATTATCTATCCCTATCAACGAGTAAGACGTCTTGAGTGGCTCAGCACAAGATGCATTAAAAACCGGTGCTATGGAACTTGGCAATACTCCATTCTTAGTCCTGGCTGGGTCTTGAACGTTTTGTAATTCCTTAGGAAACTTCTAAAAAAATCTGGCCTATTTCCAATGGCATCAATTAAGGGAAACAGTGATTGAGTTTTTCCTCTGATTATATCATATGTATGATTTTATGAGACAAGACACGTACACATATGATGTGTGTCTTATCTCATAGAATCATCTAATGCTGAAGCTGGATCACACATGTCAGCTAGTTGAATCCCTTCATTTCATACAAAAGGTAAGGGGAATGTGACCCAGAGAGTTAAATGATTGGCCTAAGGTCGGAATGGACTTTAGTAATACAGTCAAAATCGCAATCCTTTTTAATTTTTAAAAAAAATTTCCAGTCCTATACACCTTCTGTTACACCATGGCACCATTCCACTTATATTTTAAACTTCCTGTTGGAAAATACTTTTTAGGATGTACCACCAAAGCACTGAGTACAATGCTTTTCCTAAGAAATACTTTATTGGGTGAGCTCCTAACAGTCATATCACAAGAACTCATAAGCCATTACCCAAAATCATAAATGATGTCATCCAAGAAAAATAGCCTGTTTTCTAGACATATCAAGACTAAATTATATTTTGCATCAAGAAATGAGGGGGGAATGGTTCTAGAATTTTTAATTAAATTAAAATTTTGCAGATGGAATAAATGGGGAACATCATAGTAAAGTGAAAAGGATTCAGTATTAGGACTCAGGCTACTTGGTTTTTTGTCTAGACTTTGAGTCTAACCCAGACAAGTAATCATTTAAAATTGGATTTTCCTTATAATTTTTTTCATAAAAGTCTCATTCCTTCTCCTTACGAAGACAAATGTTTTTGCCCATGTAATTGATCTAATTGCCTTTTACTTCTTTCAAGTTCTTATTCCAGCAGTCAATGTTGCCTCAACTCCTATTTCTCTCTCTCTCTCTCTCTCTGTCTCTCTCTCTCTTTCACATACACACACACAACCACATGATATATGTGTATAAATATAAGTGATATATATTTAAATTATGTAAACATA
The DNA here is from genome assembly GCA_028646515.1 of Pseudochirops corinnae. NCBI lineage: Eukaryota > Metazoa > Chordata > Mammalia > Diprotodontia > Pseudocheiridae > Pseudochirops > Pseudochirops corinnae. The sequence continues at coordinate 180,687,688 of CM053590.1, forward strand.
TGCATATATACACACGTTATATCTATCTCTATGTATTAAACTAAAAAGAAAAAAAGGGCAACGAACAAAGGGATGGTTTCAGAGATTCTTAGGAAGATTTGTATGAATTAATGGAGAGTGAAGTGAGGAGAACCAAGAATAACAACATTGTGAAGAAAAGCAACTTTGCAAGACTTAAGAACTCTTATCAATACAATGACCAACTATACTTCTAAGGAACTGATGATGTTTGCTAGCCAACCCCTCATTCATAAATCTTTCCCTCACCAGAAGCTGCTCCTCACTGTTCTTGTTATTATTGGGTTGTCTCAATCCTGTCTGACTCTTCATGACCCCCATCTGGTGTTTTCTTGGCAAAGATACTGGAGTGGTTTGCCATTTCCTTTTCCAGCTCATTTTTACAGATGAAGAACAGAAGCAAACAGGGTTAAGTGACTTGCCTAGGGTCACACAGCTAATAAGGATCTGAGGTCAGATCTGAACTCAGGAAAATAAGTCTTCCTTACTCTAGGCCTGGCTCTATCCATTGTGACACTCAACTGCCCAATCTCATTGCTCAATTCTTACAAATCTTTTAAAAAAAATTCTTTCCCTGACTCTTCTATCATATGCTATTGTACTTTATCATACATAAATAATCTATCAATCACTTTATTATCCTTATCTCTTTCCTGGCTAAACTTTTTGTAAAAGCTGATACTTCTGTTTTCTCATTACCATTCTGTCTTCAATCACTTATAATTAGTCTTCTATTCTGTACAGTAGGCAGGCAGCTATGTGGCATAATGGATAGAGTTTAGATCTGGAATTAGGAAGATATGGGTTCAAACCTGGCCTTGGATAATTAATATTGTGATACTGGGCAATTCTTTTAATATTTAGTAACCTCGTATGTAAAATGAGGATAGTAATAGCACTTACCTCCCAGGGTTGTTATGATTCTTAAATGATATAATAATTGTAAATAACTTAGCACAGAGCCTATAACATAATAAGCAACATAGAAATGTTAGTTATTATTATTATTGTTATCATTAATATCATTATTTTTATTTACTCTGAACTATGCTATATAAACTGTCTTCTTAAATGTCACCAAGTACTTTTTAAAATTCCAAATCCATTGATATATTTTTTTTCAGTCCTCAGGCTCCTTAATCTCTGCAGTACCTAACATTATTAACCACCTTTCTTCCTCTGGATACTTTTTTTCCTCTTGTGTTCTTAAGATACAGAACATTTACATATTCATCGTTACTACCCTCTCATAGTTTCTCCCTACCTCTGTAACTGCTGCTGTGTCTCCTTCATGTGGTACTTTATATTCTTTCTAATACCTTAATATGGATATTTCCCAAGTGTTTAGTTTGGATGCTTTTTTCTCTTTTGTTCTCTCTCTATGCCTTTAATTATCTCCATAACTATGGCTACCCAATACATGTACTCAACCTCAATCTCCTCCTTGAACTACAGTTGCCTAAAATACATTTCTATATGGACAGCTCACAAGCACTTTAAACTTACTATGCTCTAACCTGAACTTGTCTTCTTCCTTCCCTAAAGCTGACTTTTCCCTAAACTTCCTTGTTTCATTGATGATATCACTGTCCTTATAATTACCTAGACTTACAGACTTGGAACCATCTTTGATTTTTTTCTCTTTCTATCATCTATGCCATCTGATCCCTTCCCAAACACTGTTGATTCTACCTTCAAATTATGTCACAGTCTTTTCTTCCTCTGCATAAAGTAGGTAAGCAATCATCCCATCCTCTTCACCTTTCCCTCGGATGGTTGCATAGCCATCTAACTTGCCCTTACTCCAGAATCTTCCCACTCAAAGAAATTCATAACAAAGAAGATACCAAGTTAATTTTCTCAATAAAAAGGTCTAACCATGCCAATTCCCTGATCCACAGTATTCAGGGGCTTCATGTTGTTTAGGGATATCTAACATGTTGGATGACAGAATTAGGATAGGAAAACATTTTGACAGACTAGAGCATTGGGCTAAAGTTAATTAGATGAAATTCAATAGAATACAAAAAATTTCTCACACTTGGGTGAAAAAAATAAAATTCACAAGTATAAGATGAGAAGACTTGGTTAGATAACAGATTGAGATATTTTAATGGATTTTAGGCTCAATAGGAGTCAGCATCCTGATGTAGTCAACAAAACAAATGTGATCTTTGTCTCCATTATACGAGACACAATTTTTAAGAACTGGAGGTACAGCACTACTACCATATTCTGACCTTGCCAGACCTCATCTGGAATACTGTCTTTGACTCTGAGGTCCACAGTTTAAGAAGTCAATCCATTAAGAAACTTAATATATTGGAGTGTGTTTACAAGAAGGCAAACAAAATGGTGTAGACCTGGAGTCCATGTCATATGAGGACCAGTTAAAGGAAATTAGATTAACTACCCCAGAGAAAATAAGTCTCATGGGGGTCATGATAACTGTTTTCAAATGTTTGAAGAACTGACAGCTGGAGGGGGGAATTAGACTTGTTTTGTCTGGCCATGGGGTGGAGCCAAGAACAATGGGTGGATTTTGTAAAGAGGCAAACTAAGACTAGATGATAATAAAAACTTCTTAGATGATTAGAACTGTCTAAAAACTTGAAGAAAGTATTACGTTCTTCTTCCTTGAAAGTATTCAAGCACTGGATGGGGGATCCCTTTTCCCTATATTATGAAAGGGATTCCTTTCATGTACTGATTGGATTAAATAGATGCAAAAGTCCCTTCCAACTTTGAAATTCCATGATTCTGTAAATAAAGTACAAATTCATCTCGTTGACATTCAGGGTCCTCAATCTGCTCCAGACACATCCTTCCAACCTTATTTCATGTTACTCTGCTTCAGAAATTATATATTTCTTCCAAACAGGGGGACAAGCTTCCCCCTAACCTTGATCTGTTCTCTCCTGTCTTTTGAGTTTGTTCAGACCTTCATCTCGACTTTTTGAAATGGTTTCTTTTTATGTTTAGTGTCAGTATTATCTCTTGCATGAAATCCTTCTAGATCTCAGAATTCAAAATTAGAATACCTTAATGTCTAACATTTCTATCCACATGGCTCTCTCAATGGTTCCTTTCATAGTCTATCTTTCTATAGTTTCTTAGTAAACATATTGAAAGCTCTTAAAATATGAGTAGAGAATATATCATTTTCTTCCTTGTTTCCCAAGAACTTCTGCACAAATTAAGCAACTAATGAGAATGTGTTGAGTTGACTAGCAGTTCAACTCTAGGCCAGCCCTGAATGGGTCATATCTCTAAAATGAGATCCCTTTGGAAGGAACAAAGGAAATGTAATATACATGGGAAGATAATTAAATAAAGTGACCATACTGAAATATATTTAACAAAATTTTTAAAGGTGTTCTTTCATTCAAATCAAGTTATTTTATTTATTTTTACCATTACTACTCTCCCTTTGTCATTATTGTTTTCATTGTCATCCTCTTTAGGAAGAGTTTTTATTTAGTTTTGTTGGCTGTAGTAAGATTTTGAGAGTGGTCTATTTAGACCAATATAATAACAAAATGATCAACTTTCATATATGGTTGCAAAATTCATCTTAAAATAACAAAAAAAAAATCAGTACAACTCTAAAGCCAATAGTATTTCTTTGCTTAAAAAAACAAAAACATATGCCTCCTTGATTACTGATTTTTAGAGACCAAGATAAAGACTAGATCTGTGACTTCATTTATATAGAGAATTCTACACTCAGGAAATGTCCTCAGCAATGATGTTGGCAGTTTTTTTCAGCTTGTCCATTTAGAGAGTTGACTGAAGCACTGAGAGGAAAGATGATTTGTTCAAGGTCACACAGCCAATATGTGCTAGAGGTGAGATTCAAACCCAAGTCTTCTGGGCCCTAATGCCAACACTCTATTTGCTAGGTCAACTACCTTTCCTGCTGAACTCTTTTTAAGATTATGCTAAAAATAAGAATATACTGCTTTCAGAAAGGGAAAGACAAAATTAAGTTTTCCTGACTAATAATAGAATTAATTTTGATTTAAGAAAAATGTAACGTAGCTTTCATACTTCCTTTTTTTCTTCTTTCTTAAATATTTATTTTATTTTTAATTTATGGAATAAAACAAGCATTTCTACAACAGTATATTTTTTAAAAAAGATGATCACACGTGAAATCGCAAATCTTATGTACAACTTGCTATTCCTTTAAAATATATGATAAACTTAGGATGTAATTTTCTTTTTTTTTCTTTTTTTTCTTCCCTTTCTCCCCCCTCTGCCCTAGAGATGGCTACCATTAGACACAAATATGTATATAATATATGTAAAATTATTCTATACATTATTCTACTTTTCTTTTCTTTCTCTGGATGCAGATTCTATCTTCATATATTCTTTGTAGGTAATTTGGGTATTTATATGTAATATGCTTTATTTTTTAAAAAAAATTCAATACTGGAGGTAGCATGGTAAGAGCATTGAATTTCATATAGCTTCATATCCTAGAGTTGCCACTTACTAGCAGTGTAGTATAACAATACTGGGATTTGAAGATCTTCCACGCCCCTTGAACTTGCTGAAGTAGCAGGAAGGGGTGGAACAAGAGAACTCTGGAACCAAGCTAGTCTCCATGCGGCGCTGACTGGAAGCAGCGGCAACGGCTGCCGCTTCGGTGGTGAACTCCTTTTGCTTTGAGCGGGCCAGAATCTCTGCTAAGGACTCCTGCTGAGGACTGCCAGGGACGGAAACTGCTGGGGGCTGGAGCTGCTGGGAGCAAGCTGCCTGGACGCTGAGCAGTTGCGTGCGTGAGGAGAGGAGGACCTTTGTCTGAGGTAGCCTGTCCTGTTTGAAGGCTTGAGAATGTGGGTGTTTACTATTTTAACTGCATGTGCCAACTTCATAACTACTGTGTTGGCTTTGACTTTCTGGTTTTGGGACTCAGTTTCCTGGTATTTAAATGAGTGCTCTAGCTATATTTCTTATGTAGAGAGCCTGTTACATTTCGTGATTAATAATCATATCAGCATATTTTATAGTTACTGTAGGCATTGTGAATACTGCATTGCTGATACGTGTAGCCCTGGGCCATTCTCAAACTCAGTTTCTACATCTGTAAAATTAGAAATCTCCTTATATGATGTCTATGTTCCTACAATGCTTTGTAGCCTGAAGACATTCCTTCATTTTAAGAGGTTCCTGAACTCCAGAGCCCAGAAGACTCTGAACCTCCTACCCCAGAATATCATTCATATATTTACTCATTAATGTAAGGCATTTGGTAAAGAAGGGCTAAAGCTTTTCAGGAGTGAAAGTTGAAGACTTATTTTAACAAGGGAGATGAATGTGAATCAGAGACTAAAATGTAAGCAGTTAGAGGGGAAAAAAGCAATGGAGACAGGAACCTTCAGTACTGTTATATGTAACTTCTGCTACCACTCAAGGAAAGTATCTCCTGTACTTACACTTAAGGCTTATCTTACTAGCAGATGGTTACCTACCTACCTTGTCTCATACTAGTGTTCAGCTTTTAGGCATGAAGGTAACAGTGCTAGGAAGAAAACCTCAAAGTCTCTTAGTCTTCACTGGTTCATTGCCAATAGAAAATGTAATTTTTCAGGCATCAAGATTTTGGCATTCATCCATGAGGTGTTGTAATATACTTTTAGTTTTCTTGCTTACAGAATATGGTGTGGGAATTGAAGAGGCATGGACTTACATCCTCCCAAAGCTACACACACACACACACACACACACACACACACACATACACCTTCCTATGATGCCATATGATTTATTCTGGCTGATGAAAAGCTTTAGAGGAAAATAAGAGTTCATGAGCAGTGGTTTTGAATAAATGATGAATCCCAATGGGTTTTTAAAAGTAGCATATATCTTAGAGTAATAATAATTGTACAGTCTACCAGATGGGGTTGTTGTGATAGAACAAATAATATATGTCAATACTTCTAAACCTTTAAAAATTATGTAAAGATCAGTTAAAATTATTGTTGAAAAGGAACAATTTTTGTTTTTAAATTCCATTAAAATAAAGAATAATCAGCATATTTGAAGGGAAACTTATAACCACATATGGAAACTATGTATGTAATATGTATTGATTATATAGTACACATATGATATTTTTATATGATTATGCATATATGTGTAAAGCAACGTCTCTGTGAGGAGTTGTTCGAATAAGAGAAAAAGATTCTGTTATCCTATTATTCTAGAGAGGAAGACTTGATCTTTTCCATACACACCTTTTCACTTCACACATCATATGATTTGCTCTCAAATGACCTCCCACGATTCCACTGAAAGGAAGGGTATCCTTGAGAATATGCAGAGTAGACCAGTGGGGCAGATATCACATAATTTGCTATGGCTGCAATGCAGCCCCCCTTCTTTCCCTCCCTCCCATCATGGAAAAGAAAATACATGCTTTAACTCCAATTCAAGAAGTCATGGGATACAAATCAGTAAGATTTATTTGCATTTAACTCTAGGTTCCAGTAGGGATGAACCCAAACATTTCTAGTAGAGTATATTTTCTTTACCTCATTCTTTCTCTTTGTAACCTGTTACTGCCCTTCTCCCATACAACTCTAATGAAACACATACACAGCAATAATTTCTGATTACCCACATTTTTATTCTTTTATATTATCGTTTCTCTATACGAATTGAATAACAATATGAATAAACTTTACGGAAGAGCTAGTCTTCACATTTAGCATATGCTCTTCTTAGCAAAGTGGGGTGACTGTGACATTTGGTATTGAAAGTTCATGCTTCAACATGTCCTTAGTCTCAGCCTCAGTGAGGCTAGACACAAAAGTTGGAGGTGAGAATATAAGACTGAGAAAGTTGGAGAGGGAGAGGTGAAACTAATTAAGAGCTCATACTTTAGCCACCCCATGTACCTTTTCTATGACTTCAGCGTCTTTTATAACTTGAGCCTAAATTGTCCAAACTTACTTCCATTCCTGCAAACATTTTGCTTCACGCTTGAGATTTCTCCAGCAGAGCAAAGATAACGTAACCCCATGATGTCCTTTTTTGTGGGATTGGATCAAAATAAACTAAAGGTTTTCATTTTATCCAGCAGTTCATTTCAGCTGCTCTAAATCCTTTGGTAGAGGGGGTGCTACAAACATTATTTGGATAAAGCAAACTAAAGAGAAATACAAGGTGTTTCAAAATTCTTAGTGCAGTCTCTTGGGGCACACTCTGCAGAGATTGCACCAAGAATTTTGGAATACCTTATAGTCCTCCTTCTCTTTTTTCACGTGACCTCTCTTCCTTCACAGAGAACTATGCTGTACTTAACTTGAAGAGTTACATTATTCTGTCCTTCAGACAGATAACCTTCACAGTCTTCTCTCTGGAGGTAAATACTGGGAGCTTTGGATATATTTGCATGACCTATTTACTGAAGTAGATGTTTTTTATACCAAACCAAATAAGAATTCTTAGCTAAAGGAGAAATATGACACAAGAACAGGCCTTTTACATGGCAAAGGGACTCATATTATGGGTTTCTATAACTTTTCCACTTCCTAAGAGAGGAAACATGGCATAACGAGTGAAGGCAGTGGAATCAGGACGATCTAGATTCACACATTCTGGCATATCACCTTCTTAGGGCCTCAGGCAACTGTCTAAGAACTTAAATTGCTGAATAATTGTCAATATGTGCCACTGAGAAAGTTTCTTCTGATTAGAAGAATTCTATACCAATGAAATGAGTCTGACCTCCCATTCCCCCAAATGCTTTCAAAGCTTCTAGAGTCTTTTCAGCCTCTAGTCTAGGGATGCACCCTGCCTATCAGTCAGTAGAAGAAATTAATGTAGGAGTTAAACACAAAATGAAGGGGTGATCTAGTAAAAGTAGCAATAAGAGTGAACAGATGAAGAGTCTAGACTCTATGGGTGAGCAACCTCTAGCCCCAGGCCAGGTTTAGCAGACAACTTGATTTCGTGTGGCTCTTCAGCAATATTGCTCTGATCTTGGTTACAGCCCATGCAGAATGGAACCTGTGAAGATTTATATGTTATAGCAGTTCAGAAGCCCTAAATTATGATTAATCTAATAATTGATATCTCAAAGGATAGAAAATAATATTTTAACCCCTTGGTCTAAATCTGTGACTTTCAACTAAGACTATAAACATCTCTCCCTCCTCTCTGCTCTTCTTTCTTTCCCTCTCACATACACATCCATCCATCTTCCTTTTTTCTTTCTCCTAACTCTGTTTTTCTCCACTTATTTTTGTTTCCTCTTCCCCTTTTAATTGGTTATATATAAAATGGAAATAAAGGCTTTTACTTTTTATCATGCTATCTGAAGAAAATTTTACATTCCCCATGCTCTTCTAGAAAAGATGAGATTTTAAGGTCTACATTCCCCTCTCTAAAAGAGGAATATCATACAGCTTTGCTTTTTGCATATGGCAATTATGTTTCTCTGGGGGTTAGAAAAAAATAGTTCCTACTCCTGTTTGATAATAATGGTAACTGATGCATATATAGGCAGTTTCCATGCAGTTATATCAAGCCGAAGATAGCTAATGATAGCTACAAAGAAAACCTAGCCAGAAGTCAAAGTTCCTCCCTTAGTTTTAAAATTGACTCTCATTAGACTCATGAAGACAAGGCTAATAAGAGCTGAGCCTTGTAAGATCCACACCTTTGATGGAAAAATGTGTAAAAAAACAAACCCAAGAACCCTGCAGGGATGGCAAGTTCATTATGCTAACTAATATTTATAGGGCAGATTTATGTCCTGTCAGAGAAAGGACTGTGAAGCTAGGTGGCACAGTGGGCAGAGCACTGGGCCTGGAGTCAGGAGGACTCATCTTCCTGAGATCAAATCTGGCCTCAAACTCTTAGTAGCTATGTGACCTTGGGCAAGTGTTAATGTTTATCTTTCATTCTTAGAGGACCATGATATCAGAGAGGTGATGTCATGTCATGCAAGTTGTATTTAAGTAAGGGAGCGCTGTGCAAAGTTACTAGCCTCACTTTTTCTTCAGGAGCCATCTGGGTCCAGTGACCAGATTTAGATCAGGACGACTGGAGATGGCCTGGGATACAGTGGGATATCTCAGCCTTTTGAAGCTAAGGTCCTTAACAGGTCTCAGTTTGACTAAGCAACACCCACTTATTGATTAAAGTTAAATAAGAAATGAGGCAGAACACCGGGCAATTGACTTGTTTGCCTCAGTTTTCTCATCTGTAAAATGAGCTAGAGAAGTAAATGATAAACTACTCTAGTATCTTTGTCAAGAAAACCTCAAATAGGGTCATGAAGAATTGGATAAGACTGAAAATGACTGAAGAACAAAAGAGATGGATAATGGTGTAAGTGTACCATAGGTTTTTACCTAGTAGGGCATTTCTTATAGCCTCTTAAAGGAGTTAAAAAATGGATTGGGGAAAAATGGGTTGGGAAGAAAGAAACTTGGCTAAGGCTACAGCATCAGGGCTTATATTTAGATAATACAAATCATTTCCTCATTGTGAGTTACTGGAATGCTCTCGAAATTCAGAGGCAATGTTACAGTCATTAGAGACCTGACTTTAGAGCCAGGGAAACCTACATTCAGGTCCCATATTTCCTGTGTTGGCCTTATTTGCAGATCACCTAACATCTCAGTGCTCTAGGCAACACTAATACTATAAGGCTCTGAGTAGGGGCCAGTCTGCATCCATAGAAGGGATTTCTTTATCTAAAAGTTATCTGTACCTAGGTCCAGCCCCTTAAGTTATTGAAATAGAGTAAATGATTTTCTTTAAGTATCTTTCATGGAAAAATAGATTCTTGTTTACTGTGGTAATATGAACTGATATATACTTAGCATTTTAAGGTTTTCAAAGTGCTTTACCCATAATTATTTCCTTTGTTACAAGCATTATTTTCTCCATTTTAGAACTGAGAAAATGCCACAGAGAGCTTATTTAACTTATCCATAGTCATACAGTTAATACTACTTAGAAGGTGAATTTAAAAAGAGGGCTTCCTGATCCCTAGTCTGGCACCCACTGATTATAGCGTATTGGCTCCTATTATACCTGAAGGCAGAGGATGCCTTCTCAGGGTCCCTTCTAGTTTGGTGGTTCAGGCATTTTATCAGGACAGAGAAAGCTTTGGCAATGAGTTCTTGGTGCTATAACAAGGAATTGGCTGAGAAGACCCGACTTTTTCTATTGATTCACTAGGTGACCTTGTGGTAAATCAGCTGAATTCCATTTTGCAATCTGTGAAGCTGAGATAATATTACCCCTTGCAAATGGCTTTCACAATCAGAAAAAAGGTGCTGTATAAGTGATGAGGATTATTATTTTTTTATTATTATTATTATAAAGAATACAACTGATACAGTACATTAATTTTTTTTTTTCAGCAAAAGTTAGGCTGCCGAAATGAAGATATGGGCTTGTGGAAGTATGTAAAAACTCATTTAGTCATAATGTATTCTTCTTCTCCCCCTGCATTGAACATCTGGTTTGTTCAATCAAGCATTTCTTCATCTCTGTATAAATTAGCTGGGGAACAAGTAAAGTAGAACATTTCTATTTTTTTTTTCTTTTTAACCTTGTAGCAAACAGTCTAGAGACTTAATTATTAATAATAATTTAAAAACATGCTTCAGTTACTAAAATGTTAGAAATGAAAGAGAACATCACTTTCTTTAAAATGGTGTGTAAACTTGAATAAAAAAGCAAAGATGCAATTTTAGAGTTAAAAATGTGACAAGAACTTAAGTTGGACATTGTACTTCTTGAAACCTTATGAAATGCCATGAAAATAATTGCTTATGGCTGATTTTTTTCCTGAGTCTTTTGTTTTATTTTGTAAGTAGATAAAATTAATTTTAAAAACTCTTTTGGGGGACAAATGTTTGATTCTATTGGCATAGAGAACCACCAGGAAGAAAGCTCCTTATAAAAATGTTGGTTGGTACCTACCTTGCAACTTGTATCCTTAGGGAAGTTCCAAGATCATTATGAAGCAGAATGACTTGCCAGGGTCACGAGACCAGTGTATGTCAGCGGCCGGATTTGAACCCATGTCTCCCTGACTCTGAAGACATTTTTATATCTATTACATCAGATGAATTTAATATCGCACACAAGGTAATAAAGGCTACAATTTTAAGGAGTCCTTCTGCTCCATACAAATACTATAAATCTTTGGAATCTGAAAGACTGCCTGTCCCAAGAAGATATTGTTATACATGAAGGAGCAGATTTAGTTGTTGTTGTTGTTTTCAAAAATAGAGCTTGCAAAAATACGAGAAAAGGAGAGGGTAATGGCCATGGAAGAAAGCCTACTTGATACTATGACTCATCCCACCTTGGTTTATGGACACTGAGCATTCCCCTCCTCCCCTTTCAGTACCATATTTTTGATAACTAATGTAGCTTCAGTCTCCAAATATGATTTTTCTCACTTTGCTAAAATCAGGAATACATATGGTCATATTTTTCCTTTTATGGAGACTGTCTATTCAAAATGGAAGCAGTAGCAGTGGATTCTTGATCTCTTGATTCTGAAGGTTAATAGCACAGATGACTCAGCTCCCTTTTTAATCTAATTCAATACTTCATCCTTTCCATCCCAGAGGAGAGAGGAAATGGAAGAAAGTACCAAGGGTTTGCTTTGCTGTGTCATCCCAAAGGGACAAAGCCTTTGGCTGAGAACACCTGTTCTCCCACCTCCCTACTTTTTCATTGGTATCCTCTGTACCTGGAATGTTCTCTCTTCTCATCTCCACTGCTGGATTCCCTGACTTCCTTCAAGTTTCCTGGAGGAAGCCTTTCCCAATCATCTTCAATAGGAGTGTTTGGCCTCCCAGATTACCTCCAGTTTATATTGTATATATCTTGCTTGTACAAAATCTGTTTGCATGTTTGAGCCCTTATTAGAATACAGACAGGCAATTAGGTCATGTAGTAGAGTTCCAGGCCTGGAGTCAGAAATCTGAGTTCAAACCTGGCCTCATACACATACTGGCTGTGTGACCCTAGGCAAGTCACTTAACCCTGTTATCTCAGTTTCCTTATCTGTAAAATGAACTGGAGAAAGAATTGGCAAACCTCAGACACAAATGTGTGAGTGTGTATATATACACACATATATACATATACACAAATATATGTGTATATATATGTATATATATATACACATATGTGTGTGTGTGTTTAAAATCATTCTATACATACATGGATTGATCAGTTCTTTCTCATGATGAAGATAGTACCTTCCTTTGTAGGTCCTTGTAGTTAATTTGGGTATTTTTATAACCAAAATGACTTAGTTGCTAATAGTTGTTCTTAAAACAATATTGCTCTCACTGTATATAACATTCCCTTGTTTCTTCTCATTTCACTCTTCATCATTTTGTCAAAGTTTATCCATATTTTTCTAAGATCATTGAGATCATCATTTCTTATAGCATGTAGAATTCTGTCACAATCCTACGCTACAAGGCATTCAGTCATTTCCCAATTGACTCCAATATCTTTGCCAAGAAAATCCCAAATGGGATCATGAAAAGTCAGACACAGCAGAAACAACTCAAGAGCAAGGATGATAACAAATCTCCTTAAGGGCAAGTACTATGTTTGTTTTCTTTGTATTGCCATTGCTTATTAAAGTGCCTGCTACAAAGGGTAGAAGACAAGGCAATTGATAGTCAGTGACTTGCCCAAGGTCACACAGCTAGTTAAGTGTCAAGTGTTTGAGGCCAGATTTGAACTCAGGTCTTCCTGACTTCAGGGCCAGTGCTCTATTCACTGCGCCACCTCACTGCCCCAAAGAAAGTGTTTAATAAATGATATGTTTACAATGCTGATCTTTGTTTTTTATAGGATACTCCTATATCCTTCATATTCAAATATGTGTGTGTGTGTGTGTGTGTGTGTGTGTGTGTGTGTGTAGGGACTGAGAAGACTAGACAATGGCCTTGTGAGTTTCAAAAGCTTAGAAGTACCACCAGAGGTCCAAGAACTAGAATCCATAGCAAAGTTTACTAGCAGCTGAGACTAGGGAAAAGCTGGCTCTGAAGAGCAAAGTGCTTTTCCCAGACCAGCAGTGAATAAACCTATATGCTTCCTCTCCAATAAGCCAGCTTGGCAGCTGCAGCTGCCCCTTGCATATTCTGTAGAGCAGAACTGATTTTCGGAAATAGGCTATCTACAAATGCTAAGATTCACCGTAAACATCAGAATCATGCATTCATTTGAATTTCATTTGTATACAACAAGCTTTGATTTTTATAAGTAAGGGGGAAAATGGTGTTGTCGGCTCTCTTTTATTTTTACAGGAGAGGATGGGTGTGCTTTGTATGGGACCAAGATGTATAATGACCTCCATTTCTTTGATTATAAAGAATAAGGGCATTTATAGGATTCAGTTTTCAGTTCCTTCACATTACTAGGCCTGGAAAGATACTTTTTTAAAAAAAGAAATGTTTATTGATTTTTCATATCATTTAAATTTCCCAATGTCTTCCTCTGCAATCCCACAAAACCATCCCTTATAACAAAGAAATAAAAAAGAGGGAAAAATCTACAGTAGTTCAACAAAAACTAATCATCCCATCAAGAAACTACCAAATCACATGTAGTGCTCCGCACCCATTGCCCCCCACCTTTGCAGAAAAATGTCCCTTTTTAGTCTTTCTTTGGGCTCACACTTGGTTATTGTGATTTCATAGCACAAACGTCACTCTTTTGTGAGCATGGAACCCACTAGATGGAGCAAGTGTTGTATGGAAAATATTGAACTATCTAGAAATAATAAAATCTAGTACTGGGGAACGCTAAATAACAGAGTCAGACACTATGAAGAATCCTTACTATAACAAATTATGACTTAAAATATGGAAAACTTATGATATCTTATTTACAAGGATGATCTTATCATTGGGCGAATGCCTTTGGCTGGTTCTTAGGTAACTTTCATGGCTGGGGGTAGGTGGAGATAGGGAAGGGACAATTTAATTCTGTGCTTTGGGGAAAATTTCCCCACTGCAGCATTAGAACATACATTGATTATATAGTACAATAGTCTTCTATTAACTTTGTGACAGTTCTACAGTAATCCATTTATGGGAGTTGAGCAGGAGGATAAAGGGAAAGCTACAAAGCTACAATTCTGGGAATCCAATACTCTTATCATGTATATTTATATATGTTTAAATTTATGTGTGTGTATGTATATATGTGTGTATGTATATGTGTATATGTGTATGTATATGTGTATATATGTGTATACATACATATACATATATGTATATGTGTATATGTATGTATATACATACATATATACATACATACATATACACACAGGCATATATATGTGTGTGTATATATATATATATATATATACAGCCATACCTCCAAGATGCTGTGGGTTCAGTTCCAGACCACTGCAATAAAAGTGAATATCTCAATAAGCAAGTTATATGATTTTTTTTCATTTCTCAGTGCATATAAAAGTTATATTTACACTCCACTATAGTGTATTAAGCATGCCATAGTATTATGTATAGCAAAACAATGTACATACCTTGATGAGAATTACTTTATAACTAACAAATGCTAACCATCATCTGAGCCTTCATAGGATTATAATTTTTTTTGCTAGAGGAAGGTTTTGCCTTGATGTTGATGGCTGTTGACTTATCAGGATGGTGATTGCTGGAGGTTGGGGTAGTTGTGGTAATTTCTTAAAATAAGACAAAAATGGAGTTTGCTGCACTGATTGATTTCTTTTCTTGAAAGATTTCTCTGTAGCACACAATGCTGTTTAATATTATTTTATCTATATAATAGAACTTTCAAAAGTGGAGAAAACCCTCTCAAACTCTGCTACTCTTTTATCAACTAAGTAATATTCTTCAATACTATTGTATCTCAGGGAATAGGGAGGCTAAAGGAGAGGAAGAGAGATGGAAGGAACAGCTAGCTGGTCAGTGGAACAGTCAGAAAACACACATTTATTAAATTCACTGTCTTATAGGGGTCTGGTTGATAGTACCCCAAAACAATTACAATAGTAACATCAAAGATCACTGATCACAGATCACCATAAAAGAATGATGTTGAAAAAGTTCTAAATACTGAGAGAATTACCACAGTGTGACACAGAGACACCACATGAGCACATGCTATTAGAAAAATGGTGCCAATAGACTTGTTTAACACAAGATTGCCACAGACCTTCAATTAGTAAAAAAAAAAAAACCGAAAAAACCCTCAATATTTCTGAAGTGCAAGAAAGTGAGACACAAAACAAGGTTTGTTTATGTTTATAGGTATGTGTATATACATGTGCATTTATGTTATGTGCATGTGTATATGTATGTGTACATCACACACCCATATATACATACACAAGCACACATATACATATAAACCAATAAAATGGCATATCTGAAAGAGATAATAAAGATAATTTATTTAGTTCTAACTTTTCATTTTAGAAATGAGGAAACTGAATCCTACCAAGAGTAAGTAACTTTTAGCATAGTAAAGAGAGTGATAAACTTGGAAACAAGAAGATTGGAGCAAGTCCTATAAACTCTTTGAACCTCAATTTCTTCATCTTTCAAAAGTGAGCAATATATCTATTTCATGAAATTATTTTGGGGCTCAAATGAAATAATGTATTTAAAGTGCTTTGTGTACCTTAAAATGCTATATCAAATGGGCTATGACAATCATTATTATTATTTCCCAAGGCCATATACTTAGTAAGAGCCAAGATTTGAAGACAATTCCTCTGAATTGAACCACAGTTTACTTTCTACTATATTGGTATCTTCTCTTCTTAATTTTTTTGCATTTTTTTTATTACATTAAAAACAGTCTTTTGCCCTAGGCCTTTTTACCAAATTGAGAATATTTGCTCTTTCTAAGGCATAGTATAATTACTGACATGCTTAACACAACCAGATTTGGGGGGAAAATTACTCTAGTGAAACGTGGCTTTGTAAAGAAGTATTTCTTAAATATTGTGCATTGTATGGAATAAAATCACCAATAAGGGTCTGCAGTGTTTAAAAAATTCCCTTTTAAAATAAAAAGTCTTAAGAAAAAAAGTTTGTGGCTATTTATATGATTTCTTTCCTCATAAAACTGCAACTAGGCTTTCCTTAAATTTATGAATATTTTAAGCACACAGAAAACTCTTCAGATAAATCAATGCAAGTAAGTTATGCCGTGACCTCAGGCATGCATAGGGCGTATGTGTGTGACAGAAATGGAACACGGAAATAAATCTATTGTTCCATAGACCCACATTGCAGTTATCTTACTCCCTCTGTGTGTGGGGGTGTGTTAGGGGGTGGGGAGGTAGGGTGTATGATTGAAAAGAATATTTCCTATACAATGTTACAGGGTGGCTCCTGACTATTAGTATCTTTCATTTCTGGAGAAGAAACTGAGAATTTTACATAATTTGTTGCTTTGTTTAGTTAATAGAGATTCTTCAAAAGTCTTTGGTTTATCCTGGAAAGGAGAATAGAGGTCAGATTAGTGAAATCATTGAAATGAACAGTCAAGAAAACAAGAAGAACAGAACTGTTTATTTGAAAGTGTTGTCAAGTAACTCCAGATAATCATGGAATATTCAAACCTAGAAGTGACCTTAGAGATAATCATACCTGACTTGAGAATAAAGTGAAGTCACAGATAAATGGAATTTAAGAGTAATTAGACGCTTTGCCTAAGGTCCTAAAACTTTATGCGTATCTCCTGACTCTAACATAATACTATTCAAAAAAAATTTTACATTGCCTTTTAAGTCCTTTAAAAGACAGGTAGAGGAAAATGTAATTCTGTATATATTTGGGATCAAGTATTCATGTATCATTTTCCTTCACTATTTTTGGGGAAAATTGTCCATGAAAAATCTCCTGTGGGATTATTTGTTATTCTATTCCCCACAATGACAACAGCTGATTAAGAAGGTACTAATAGTCAGTTGAAAACAGTTTATTGTAAAACCAAACCAATCATGTTTGGTGGCCTATATAAATATAATCAAAATTCTAGTCTTTGCGTTTCATAAAATTGAATTGATTATGAAAATAACAGCAAGACTCACATAAACTTATCTGTTATAGTAAATTATTAATATTGCAGATTAATAGTAATGTCAACAATGACAATAATTCATGTTTATATAGCATATATAAATAAACTTCATAAACTTCAAGGTTTTTGAAATGCTTTTCTCATAACAAACCTATGAGGTAGGCAGTATAAGTATCATTATCCCCATTTTATAAGTGAGGAAACTAAAGTTCTTAGAGTTTAAGTGACTTATCTAGGACCCCTGGGAGTTGTCCCAGGAAGTGAAATATAAAGAGTGCAAAAATTAACTAGTAAATAGTACAGCTGTTCCTTTATGAGGATAGAAAAGTATAAGAGGCAGGTGATTTCAGACACTAATAAAATAATAGGAAAAAAGAAGTTTGTGTTCCAAGTAGACAGGAACTTGTTTGATCTCTTTCTCCTTTCTTCTGATAAACAAATCTTCAACCTATCCCACCTTGTTCCCTGTACAGAGATATTCAGTCTCTCCTCCTTTCTAGGCAGAATATTTTCTTACCTACCCTTCTTTCCTGCCCTCTGCAAACAGCTTCTTTCTTCCATATAAAGAATTTGCAATAATCTCAGTGCTACCTTCCCTCTTCTGTCCTATGTGACAGGATCCTTTTCAGATGTTTCTGTAGAATAGAAAGAACATGGACTTCCAAATTTCAGGGGCAAGAGTAGATGAAGCTACCTCCCAACTCTGAAATATGACCCTTTAAGTCACAGTGATAACTAATTATGTTTCTAGTTCAACAGCATGACTTTTGATTTTTGCTATTCTCAGCATAAATTTGCAAAATTTAATTTTATTATTTTTCCAATTAAAAATATTCTCTCTAATTTAGCAAAACAAATTCCCACGATGCCTTGAGCCAAAAATCTATGTCTCATTTTGCATTTTAAATCTGTCTCTTTCTGGCAGGGGTGGTACCTTGGAAAGCAAAGCTTTACATTTGGCTGAATAAAATATTATTTGTAAAGCACTTAGCAAAGAGCCTAGCATACAGTTTGTGCTATATAAATGTTTATGCTCTTTCCTTCCTTAGTCCTCTGGAATTATGTTTTACCATTGATTTTTCATATTAAGGTTTTTCAAAATTAGTTTTTAATGTCATTGTATAAATTGTTTTCTTGGTACTGCTTGCTTCCCTCTATATTGCTTCATAGGGTTTTCCCAGTTTTCTCTGAAACTGTTTCACCATTTTTAAGGTACAATGCACTACATTTATGTGCCATAATTTGTTTAGCTGTTTCCCAATATGCTGGCACTTCCTGAATGTGGCTTAATTAAATTACATCTCATGTTATTTTAATGTAATTAATAAAAAAATTTCATTTGAGAGTGTGTTTCATGTCATTTGTGTCAGTTAGTGAAGCGTTATACTAGGCATTAGCTCTCTGGACTTGTCCAAATTCACACTAGTCAGTGACTGAGTTGGGATCTTAGAGAGGACGATTTCCATGAGAGAGAAAATGATGGAGTGAGTAAGTTAGTGCATGGTAAGTGCTGAGTTCAGAGTTGGTCTATGTATCAGGACATATGTGAGAGTGTGTATACACCAGTGTCTCCTCTAAGTATTGAGATTCTAGCAGAGACAATTATTATGAAAAGCTATCAAGTCATATTCTGTCCCATGGAGTATCTGAATAATGGATTATCTGAGCTCCTTCTAGTTCTATTTTAGGATGAAATTGTCTGAAAGGTTCACCATATAACTCAGGGCATGGGGAATGAGTGATAGCAATATGCCAACACTGTTCCTCTCTTTTCTAGATGTTTGAATCTTGATTCTGTCATCCAATGCTATAAATATCCCTACTAGGTTTATGCCATCTGCAGACATAATAAGAATGCCTACTGTATTCTAATGCTTCAAAAAATCTGTGATCTCATCCTTCTGGGATCTCCCTCCAGTGATGAAGGTCATAATTTATACATTTCTGCCCATCTTGTCTTACACTTGTCTATGTGCTCCCATAAGTTTGCTGCAGTGGGGTCGTAAAAAATGATTCTAGCCTACCTTTTAAAGCACTTCAGCAGTCCATCAATTATCCTTTCATCTCTTCATGTGACTGACCCATCTGTCTTACTGGTTAAATATTTTTAATGACATCGTTTACAATGCTAATACTAAATAATTCCTTGTTTTTCATGTGTAGAAGCCTATTCATCCCCACCATGAACCTCTTCAAAGTAGAATCTTAACTTGGAATTTTTGCACCTAGAACAAACTGTGGGCTGAGGGAGACTCAAGCAAGATATAATCTAGGGGATCAAGTTTGTCCCAGGACACCCCAATTTTTCACGACTTCTGAAGTCAAGGGGAGTATAGCTTGGAATGAGGTTACTACTTCTTCTGGAAACAAGAATAGGCAAAGGATAAAAAAAATAATTCAGAATGCCTATACATTTCCTGCTCTGGGTCAAATGCCCTGGTGGCCCCAGTCTAGGTTTGGCTCTGTATTTGAATATTTTCCAACATTAACTATTTGGAACATGTAGTCACATATACTCTCATGATTTTGAGTCAGGTTTCATGACTCACAGTCATACAACAACTTGAAGTAATTGAAGAGGGTTAACAATATGGGCTTTTGTGTCAAGAAGAAGTTTAGGTTTAATGAAAGGAAAATATTAAAAACTTCCTTTTGGAAAACTTATCCAATTAACAATTGTAATAATCACATTTCTATATCCTTTAGAATTATAACACATTTTTCCTATGAGGTAGAGAATGAAGTTATAATTCCCAAGTTATAGGTAAGGAAAATGAAGAATTTGTCTATTATAAGTTGAGCTGAGGCTCAAGTTTTTTGACCAATGGCCATCAACAATTCCAGAGGACTGATGAAACATACTATTTCTAAGAGAAAAAGAAAACAAACCAAACAAACAAAAAACTGTACTTCCCCAGACATAGTCAATGTAGAAATTTAATTTGCTTAACTATGGCTATTGGTTATGAATTTTTTAAAAATTTTGTATAGGAGAATTGGAACAGAATAACGAGAGAGAGAGAGAGAGAGAGAGAGAGAGAGAGAGAATGAATGAGGACGATGACAATGCTCCTGTTTTGTTTTCTTCTTTTTCTGTTGACTGTGTCAGAGATGTTAATGCAAACCAAATTAGTTCCTGCATTTCAGAGCATGTGTGGAGATGAGGAAGGGAAAAGAAAAGGAAGGCCTGGGAATCTGTCATTTTCATCTATGAAAAATTTAAAGTTGTTTTTTTTTTTTGTTTGTTTTTTGTTTTCATTAAAATGGGGATGATCAAGCTCCTCATTTGTAAAATGAAGTAGCTGGACTGGAATTGAAACATTCCTTTTAGATACGAAGAAATGTGAAAGGAAGAGTGAGAGAACCTTAAAGAAGGACATAATTTTAAGACTAAGGAGTTGATAGTACGGTCCTATCTGAAGTACTATTTCTTGTTTGGAGACCCCCATTTTAGGAAGGGTATTGATAAATTACAGAGGGAAGTCAGGATGGTGAAAAAATTTGAATCTATATCTGATGAGGACAGGATGAAAGAAAGGGGAATTTTAGTCTTGGAAAGAGAAGACTGGTGTGATATCATATCTGTCTCTAAATATCTGAAAGGTCTTTATATGGAAGTGATTATACTTGCTTTGCCTCTCCTGAGAGGTTAGAACTAGAAATAAGAGCTAGTGGTTAGAAGAGGCAAATATAGACTTGGTGGGAAGAATGAAAATCTTCCTAAAATTAGAGCTATCCAAAGGTGAAATGGGAATCCTAGGAGGTAGTGGGTTCCCCTCAATGGAGGTCTTCAATCAGAGGTATATATTATAAAAGTTATTTTTGTTTCTGAATAGTTTGGACTAAGTGGTCTTTAAATTCCATACTAAATCTGAAATTCTGTGATTCTAAGTCTTTTTTGAAGGTATTATCACTTATTATTATTTAATATTACCACATCTATTTGGAGTATATTCTTTAAATGGGCAGCTAATTGGTGCAGTGAATAGAGTGTCAGGGCTGAAGTCAGGAAGAATCATCTTCCAGAATTCAAATCTGGCTTTGGACACTTTTTTTTGCTATGTTTTTTTTTTTTTGGAGGGGGGAAGGCATGGCAATTGGGATTAAGTGACTTGCCCAAGGTTATACAGCTAGTAGGTGTTAAGTGTCTGAGGTCAGATTTGAACTCAGGTCCTCTTTACTCCAGGGCCAGTGCTCTATTCACTGTGCCACCTAGCCACCCCACTCAAACACTTTCTAAGTGTGTGACCCCAGGTAAGTGACTTTAACTCTGTTTGCCTCAGTTTCCTTATCTGTAAAATGAGCTGGAGAAGGAAATGGCAAACAACTCTAGTGTCTTTGCAAAGAAAACCCCAAATAGGTTCACAAAGCGTCAGGCATGACTGAACCACAGCAAATTCCTTAAATTCTCTCTCGCAGTTTTCTATCTTCTTAGCACTTCACAAGACTGTACTATCTGGTTTGAAAAGTGTTTGCTTAAATCATCATAGATTGTTAAAAAATATTTTACCTTTGTAGATAAATGAAGAAAATCTCACAAACTACCTTAATTATTATTTTTCTTGGATGCAATCATCCCTACCTGCAATTAGAAATGGAGAAAATAGTCACCATTCTTTGTAAATAGTTCAGAGATATTCAAGGACTTTTCTCACATTACTCATCAAATTTCTGTTCTGAAAGGCAGTAGAATGAATGCTGAACCTGAAATCATGTGACTTAGGTTAGACTCTTGGCTCATGTGACCATTGGCAATAACTTCACTTTATTGAGTCTTTCTTTGCTTATTTGTAATAAGGGGACAGATGAAAAAGGAAGGATGTGACCTGAGATTCTCTAATCTCAAAGCCCTTGCTTCTTCCAATGCTCTTCTTCTCTTAGTTATTTGTGATCACTTAACGCACGTTGCTTTTCTATTCTTGAACCATTACTGCATTTATTTCTATGTGTCTTTGTGCTTTGAATTTTATGAAGTAAATATTTGCATTTTAAAAACTCACCACATCTTTTCTTTCTTTTTTTGATGGGAAATTTATTTCAGTTACACTTAGTTCTCTCTCTCTCTCTCTCTCTCTCTCTCTCTCTCTCTCTCTCTTTCTCTCTCTTTCTCTCTCTCTTCTTCCCTCCCTTACTCCTCTCTCTCTTTCTTTGTCTCTCTCCCCCTCCATTACTCCCCTCTCTCCTCTCTCTCTCTCTCTCCCTCCCTTACTTCTCTCTCTCTCTCTCTTTCTCTCTCTCTCTCCCTCCCTCCATTAGTCCTCTCTCTCTCTCTCTCTCTCTCTCTCTCTCTTTCTCTCTCTCACATCTTCCTCATTGACCTGCCCAATCCTAAACTGTTTGAGTTTATTTTTATTGTTACTTCCACTCTTTTGATTGTTTTCCCTTTCCCAGATCTGAGAGTCTAATACCTAATCCTAATTCTCTACTCCCACCTTATTCATTTTCCTATTTAAGTAATATTAATTTTCAATTTTCCTTTCTAAGAAGTTTTCTTTTTGTTTTCTCCACTTAATTAATCCTTTCCCTTTCTAGGTTCTAGACTCTGTTGCAAAGAATGATTTTTTTTAAAGCAATAGTGCCTTGTAGTGTGAAGCATTCTCCACCCTTAGTCTGAGGTGAGAAGTCTGATCCTGTTCTTTGTGTTTACCTTAATCTTTGTCTTTTTGATGATATTGTGACACTCTTACTTTCGACAGAATTGAATAATTTCAAAGCTGTGCATTTCCAGGTTTCATGACCATTTCCTGTCACCTAGTCAGAGGTAGTGCTATGGTATAGAGCCCTTACCCCCCAGACACACCCCGCCTTCATGTCAGTAGCAGATTTCCTTGAGACCCTTGCTTCACTCTCTTCTTATGTCATTATTTTCATTCAGTCCTTCACTCTTCTGATCTAGTGGTTTGGGGAGTTGTTACACTGCCTTTTAAGGCTGCCTTGAAGAATTTGTTGTGCTACATTCACATTCCTAAAAGAATTGTCAGTATCTTTTATTGTGAAATACTTCACAAGAGATGGTTCTTTTCTTCAAATGTTTGTTCATTTATCCTTCTCAGTCAGATTTTGTCTGTCTCTATCAATCTCTCTGCTGATTTGTCATCCTTGCTTTAAAGATTATTCTTACTGCTAATACTGCCCTTCCCCCTCCCATCTTTTTTTGTGACTGAATCTCCCTATTTCACCGAGGCATGAATCAGAGCAGTCCCCCACAGGCCAGAATCCAGTACTGATTGACAAAGGAACTATGACCTGCTTTGTTTTTTTACCTTGACTGGTTCATCCTTTTTTAGGCAGCCTATTAGACCTCTCTCTCTCTGGGCTCACCATGTTTATGCTAAACTTGGTGGGACACCCAATCTGTTCAACCCACTTCTGCTAAGAACTGATCTGGAGCAATTCACCAGCCTCAACCTCCCAAAGAGCAAAGATCATATGTGTGTACTATCATGTCCAGCCAAATCTTTTCTTTTCAGAAGGCCTACTATAATTGTTCCCATCTCTCATCTGTTCTTTATTAGTCTTTGCTCGCTCAAATCAATAGATTTAGACAAGATATGTTCCTTCCTCAGATAGTGAAAATTAGAAGTCAAGTATTTATTAAATGCTTGCTGTGTGATGGGCACTGTGTTAGGCACTAGCAATACAAAGAAAAGCAAAAAGATCATCTCTTACCCTTGAAAAGTTTATATTCTAATGGGAGAGAGGGGGAAGATAACAATACTGAAGCTGAAAAGCTAGGGAGAGAAAATGGAGAAAGTATGCATA
This sequence comes from Pseudochirops corinnae, assembly GCA_028646515.1. NCBI lineage: Eukaryota > Metazoa > Chordata > Mammalia > Diprotodontia > Pseudocheiridae > Pseudochirops > Pseudochirops corinnae. The sequence goes on from CM053590.1 coordinate 180,711,562, forward strand.
GAAGGACATGCAGTGAAATTCCAAAGATTTAGGAGCCGAATGCAGAGAGAAAAATTGTGACAATTTGGGATAGTGCTGAGTTGCTGCCATCATACTACCTATCCAGTCCTTACCAGTACCACTCTTCTGGGGTCTACTCTGGGCTACTGACTTTCTTCAGTTCCACCACTGGCCTCTGTCTCAAATTGCCTCTACCCTTATCCAATTGTTGATTGATCTTGCCCTACCAAGTCTCGATTCCAGATTACTCCAACCATGTGATTCCTTATTCCATCTCACATGAGATGAATGAAAATAGAGAGAAACCATGATATCTGGGTGTACTACAGATTTAGACTACTTAATCTAAGAGATCTACATTACATAATTAAGAGGCCCACACTGGGACAAGGCAATCCTTTTCCATATCTCTAATCAACTCACTAACCTACTTACCACCATAATTTTTGTTTAAATTAACTTTTGTTTATTTTTAGTTTACATCATTGATTTTCACAAGATTATGAGTTACAAATTTTCTCCCTGTCTTTCCCCTACTCACCTCCCCCCCCAAAATAGCAATCCCACTGTATACCCCCTCCCCCAATCTATTCTCTCCTATATCCTCCCCCATTACCCCTCTGACTTTCTGGTCCCTTGTCATCCACCCCCACTAGAAAGACAAGCAATTCAATACAGACCATACATGTATAGTTACACAGAACATCTCCCCAAAGCGCATATTGTGTAACACTGATGATATTTTCCTCCTTTCTATCCCACCCTCCCCTTGTTCTATTCTCTACTTTGTACCTGTCCCTTTACAGAAGTGTGTGCTTCTAAGACCCCCCCCCCCCCAACCTACTGTCCCTTCCAACATCCCCCCCTCTCATCCCCTTTCCCTCTACTCTCCTGCAGGGCAAAATACCCAATTTAGAGTGTATGTCATTCCCTTCCTAAGCCAACTTCAATGAGACTAAGGTTGACCTATTCCCTTTTTGCCTTCCTGTTCTTCCCCTCCATTGTAACAGTTATCCCTTGTCTCTTCTATATGAAATGATTGACCCCATTCTGTCTCTCCCTGTGTCCTCTCATTCTTTTCCTCTCCCACCTCTTAATTTCACCTTTTAAAATATCATCCCCTCCTATTCAGTTGATCCTATGCTCTCTGTCTGTGTACACATATACACACACTCCCATATGTATTTATATGCATATATAACCTCCTATATAGACATATGTCTATATATACACATTTATATTCCATTCAACTATCCTCATACTGAGAAAAGTTTCATAAGTTGCAATTCTCATTTTTCCATGTTGGCATGTAAATAGTTTAACTTTGATAAGTTCCTTATGGTTTCTTTTCCATGTTTACCTTCTCATGCTTCTTGTGTTTGAATGTCAAATTTTCTATTCAGTTCTGATTTTTTCCTCAAGAATGCTTGAAAATCCTCCACTTTCATTGTTCAATGCTTCAAAGTCCTCCACCTCATTGAATGACCATACTTTCCCCTGAAACATTATACTCAGTTTTGCTGGGTAGGTGATTCTTGGTTTTAATCCTAGCTCCCTTGATCTCTGTAATATCATATTCCAGGCCCTTTGATCCCTTAATGTAGAA
>CM053590.1:180713667-180737890 GCA_028646515.1 Pseudochirops corinnae
ACTCATAATATAAGTAATATTTATTATATAAATATGTATTTTATACATATATATCGATAAACTTATATCTTATATGTGTGTATATTTAGGTTGTTGCTTTTCAGTCATATATGACTCTTTGTGACCCCATATGGGGTTTTCTTGGCAAAGATACAAGAATGGTTTGTCATTTTCTTCTCCTGCTCATTTTATAGATGAGGAAACTAAGGCAAACAGGGTTAAGTGATTTGACTGGGGTCACACAATTAGTAGGTATCTTAAGCCGCATTTGAATTCAGTTCTTCTTGACTTTAGGCCTGCATTCTATCTACTGTGCCACCTACCTGGCCTATATATCCTTATACTTATATATATTTGCCCTATATAGCCATATACTTATATATTTTGGATAAGATATATCTCCACATACAACTATTATACATACTTGTATTTTTTTGTCATATAATCATTTTATTTGCCAAGCATTATCAGAATTTTCTTACCAAATAAATAGGTTGTTTAGCTCACAGATGTCACAAGATATAGCTGATTTCATGGGCCTCTTCTTAATAGATATAAAAAGCATATTTAACTTCATAAAATGTGGTTAAATTTCTAATGTTTATTTATATTGAATATCTGTTACTTTAGAGATGGCAAGGTTCAGTTGAACAGAGGTGCTAGCATGTCTAATATCTGGGATAGGGACAAGTTGAGGAGGGAGTGGAGGTTTAGACCTATAGTTTCATCAATCTAAGGAAAATCAGTATTTATTCCTATAATTTGTAATCTTAGAATATTGCCTGCAGCACTTAGAAGTTAAGGACCATGTCCATGGTCACAAGGTTGATCCTTAGTATATTTATATACACAGTAAGTACACATGCTCTGTGTGTGTGTGTGTGTGTGTGTGGGTGGGTGGGTGTGTGGGTGTGTGGGTGTGTGGGTGTGTGGGTGTGTGTAATAAAATTAACCAAAAGTTGAAAAGCAGTTACTGGCACACAGTAAGCACTAAAAAATCTAGCTAGTAGTAGTAATAATAGTACTAGTAGTAATCAGGACAGAACTTGAACTCAGGTCTTCTTGCCTCCAATGCTGAACCTCTGTCACTCCACTACACAGAAAGACTTCAAATATAGAATTAAATAATTCTATACATAACTGAGTAGGATATGAACAGACAAGTAAGTTCAAAATAATATGAAAATGAACCCAATTTTAATATTTAAATATCTTCAATTTAAATAGATCATGCAACCAAGCAGATGTTTTCTTTTCTTTTATCATACATTAATAAATTTTGTTATTAACGAATGATGCTATTCTATAAAAACTAAGTACCATCATGCTCGTCTCTAAGCAAACGTAGTTTAGGATAGGAATTACATCTTATTCAAACTCTGCTTACCCAAGTATTTTGCTTGTAATAGGAACTTGCTTCCAAACCTTTGGAAGGTGTCCCCTGTCTCTGGAATGCTCTCCCTTCCTTCCTTCTCCATTTGGAATATGTAGCTCACTTCAGGACTCAACTCCATTGCCATTTCCTGCTGAGATTCTTCCTAAAGAGTCCATCTGTATATGTTCTCCTCACATTTCTAAATAACAATAATTTTCATTTACTTTGCAAGCATTTTAATTTAGAATGTAATTTTCCTTGGGGCAGGGACTATTTAGGTTTTATCTTTGGTTCCCCAATACATAGCACAGCACCTTAAGGGAAATGGGGAAAGAATTGAAATGAATATTGTTCTTCTACAGCTAAATTGTCATACTAATGCTCACATTTTTTCTCCTCATTTATAAAAAATCAGAATGCAGCTGAGATTAAAACCTTTAGGACAGGATAGAAATCCTCAGTGTATCCTAATTCAAGGACTGAGGGCTGTGTGTCAGAAGACAGTCTCTTTTCCTTCTAATGGGGGGAGATTTCATGAGAAGTGGGGGAGAGAGAAGGACCTGTGAGAGTTCCAGTAAGGCAACATAACAGAGATGAGCGAACAAGAAATTAGCAGGATAAGACAATTGTATAAATAATTAATGTTTTTGCATTGGTGTGGCTCTTCACATTTTGCAAATTATCTCAAAACATTAGGAGGTGGTTCTTGCAAGTGATATCCACATATTTCAGCCTGGAGAAATAAATTACCTTTCTCATGATCACACAGCTTTGAAATGATATGGCAGAGTCTTGGACCTAAGTTTCTTCACTCTGTTTCTAATGTACTAGTGTCTAATGCACTAGTCTCTAATGTTCTAGTACCATAAAGGGGAGACATTGTAAATGCAAGCACAGATGACTGCTGGGTTTTGGAAGAGGGAGAAATAACATTCAGTTGAGAAGATCAGGAAAAAAACAATGAAGGGAGTGGAACTTTCATCAGGTCTTGCAAGATGAGTATAATTTCAACAGACAAATTCTGGGCTATGATATCGTAATTAGAAGAAGCGGCATGAACAAAGGAAAGATGAGAGAGGTGGTAAAGAAGGGGCTGGGTTTGGAGAATCTAAATATGTCCAAGTTTGGCTCAAGAGCAGTGCATATAAAAAGCAGAAAAACGAGATAAGAAAAGCCATATTGTGGAGGGCTTTGGGTACCAAGCTGAAGACCTTGGATTTTATTTTGTAGGCAGCGGGAGTCATGGAAAGAGTTTAAGTAGGAATATTACTTTTTTTTTTTGGCTTTTTGGAGAGGGGAAGGCAGGGCAATTGGGGTTGACTTGCCAAGGTCACATGGCTAGTAAGTGTTAAGTAACTTGACATTTTTTTAGAGCTAGAAAGAAACCCAGAAGTCATCAATTCCAACCTCTAATTTACAGTGAAGAAGTTGGTGATACCCAGTAAGGTTAGGGGACATCTAGTGGGACACAAGGCAAAAACAGAAGAGCCAGGGTATGACCCAGGTTCTCTAACTCCAGATCCAGCGACTGTTCATCTGTTCCTTGCTACTACTACTACCTGAAAACATTTATTTTTTTTTTATTTAAGGGTAGAAAATTCATGGTTTGATAGAATAAATGATAAATTTGTAGTAAGAAAATCTAAGTCAAATAGTCATTAGCTAGGTGACCTTGGCTAAGTCACTCCATTTTTCTATTTTTCAGTTTTGTCCATCTTGCAAAATGTCTGATGACCTCTTAGGCATCTTCCAGCCCTGAGTATTCTCTTCCTAGGACTGAGTTATGGCCCTTTTTTATGCAACAATTTTCATTCTTCTTCCATAATTTTCTCCTTGTATGGTTTTTTAAAATATCATTATATCACTACTTTAAAGCTTCACTTTTTCATTTGTTTATTCATTTCACACTGACATTTTTAATAATGTCACTTAACTATCAAAATAAGAATAAGCATTTGTTTTGCACTTTAAAATTTTCAGAGGGCTTTACAAATATCATTTCATTTGGTCTTCTCAACAAGGTAGGTGAGGTAGGTCCTAGTATTATTTCCATTTTAAAGATGAAATTGAGTTAGACAGAGGTTAGGTGACTTGTCTAGGGTCATACAACTGGTAAATGTCAGAGGCTAAATTTGAACTGAAGTCTGTCCTAAATTCAGGTCCACTGCACCATCTAAATTCAGATCCAATATTTTATCCACTGTACCACCTAGCTGCCTACTAGATAAACTGTAAAAAGCATAGAATGATTGGACTTTCTGGTCATTTGAATGACAAGATAGTGGAGTAGACAGTTTCTCCAGGCTTCTTTCATTCTTGAAACCTCCAGAAAAAGAAATTATGTACCAAATTTAGAACAACTACAGCTAAATTCAGAGGACAAAAAATAAAAGAAGAGACCCATTAAGGTAAAATCTTTATGAATTAACCCTGAAGAATGCCAGTCTTTAAAGTTCTCACTTGGTAACCCTTCCATACCCATTTCCATGTTTCTGATGGAGATGAAAATACTGACTTGCTGGCCTTGTGCCTGTGTATCAACTTGGAATAAATACCCTTTGCTGCTGCAATGAGCAGCAGGGGCAGCACACCACCTACCCCATGAATGATTCTCTTTTAAGAAAGAAAGGAGGTAAACCTAGAGAGGAATCAGGATTGATGGGCCAGCATGCTTGGGTGAGCTCCTCCTGAAGGAAAGGAATTGAAACCCAGCCAGGGCCGGGACTATATCTCCAAAGTCTATTCAGGGAAGAGGCCTAAGCTATAGAACTTCTTTTCTCACAACACAGGAGGAGTCTGAGGCAGCTTTGTAAAGGACATAAGCAAAGAACTAAAAAGGATGCCATATCAAATAATGATAGAGAAATCCAAAGAGAAATGAGCAAGCACATCCAGCACAAGTGGTAGAAGCTAGCATTTGTGCAGATCTTTAAAATTTGAAAAACTCATTGTGGGGTAGGTCCTACTATTTAAGTATACCCATTTTGAGGGAACTGAATCTGGGAGAGAGGCTAAAGGATGCGTATAGGGTCACACAGCTACTAGGTAGGACTTGGACTGAGATCTTCCTGACTCTGAGTCTAACCATGTAGCTGCCTCTAAATTATAACCAGAAGCCTCTAGGCACTGGATGAGGGGTCTTTCCAGGGAAGCCAATGTGAACTAAGATAAACAGGCCAAAAACCTGCCAGCACTCTTACCTGCTTTAGGAGCACCTAAAGTTTCTGACATTGTTCTTAGAGGGGCTCAGAAATCCCAGGATGTTCTGCTGAGGAAGGTCCAGGGCTATAAGAAACAGATTGTGCTCTGACCATGTTGCAGGGCAGAATGTCACCAGTGTTGTGACCAGGACAGCCTAGGGAGGATGGATGTCCACAATATTCTAATCAGAGATGCTCCAGAGGGGCCTAAAGAATAAGACCTCTGTGATACCTCTGTATCACAGATACCTCTGTGATCTAGAAGGTGGGGGATAGGGGGGAAGAGGAGGAGAAGCTGATGGTGATAACCAGTACCGTGTTGGTAAATTTTCAATGAGCAGTTCTCTGAAAAAAAAAAATTATACATGACACACTTTTCATTTCAATTTATACTATTAATATATTCTCACCTTTGTGAGTCTAGACAATCAACAAAACAATAAACCAAGCCCTGATCTATGGTGCCAGAGCCACATCTTAAAGGAAGAGTCAAAATCAACCAGCACTTATTTTGTGCCTGGTGTCCCTCTCTGAACACCCCATATACCCCTGGTCCACTCACATTGAGTTTGTGTCCCACTATAACTCCAGACTCTTTTACAGAATAGCTGTTGTCTAACTGGGGCATATGGGTGTTCAGGAGGCCCAGCACCTCTGGTGTGAGCTGAGCCCTTCTCAGGGTTGCCCATCCATCTTTGGTGTCCACCTGTCACCCAACTCTCACCTGTAGCTCCAAAAAGTTGTAGCACGTGCAGCGGACACACTCTGGGAAAATTGTCTCAACAAATGGACTAAACCAGGTTGAGGGTAACTGACAGGTCTCAAACCAGTCTGTGATTTAGGGCAATGCCTGCCCCCACCACCTGAAGACTTCTCCAGGGAAAACGGACAGATAAGAACAACCTGTTCAAATGGCCATGAAGGTGGCTGAAGTGGGTGCTTGCTAAGATGCCAAGGTCACCCACCACATCCCAGGCCATCATCAGTCATCTTGACTTTTGTCTTGCCACTGAACTTCTATGACTCTGAAAGAGAGAGTGAGGCTGACAACTTTGTGCAACTCTGCCTCACTTAAATCCATTTCACATGAACTTCTTTGATCCTTCTTTTTCCCCCAACATACCTAAACTATACACACAAATTTCCCTCACCAATCTCACTATGAGCTTGGGTACTCCTGACACTATTTTCAGGAAGTTTGACCACATTCACATTCGTCCTTTGTTAACTGGCTTTGTTCTTATTCTCCATATGCATGTTCTTTCTTTGTTTTTTTAATTTCCCTGTGCAGCCTCATCCATCTCTTCAGATAATCTCCATTTTTCCTCCTCCCACTTCTCAGCCTTCCCAATTTCACTCCTAAAATTTTCTCGTTCCTCTTTGAACTGGATTCTACTCCAGAATTTTAGGTCATAGGATCTAATCTGTCTCTTTGGAAGCCTTTGCCTTGTGCTTTCCCAAAATTCAGGGATCATGTCAGACTGTCCTTGACCCTCCTCTACTCTATCTCAGACTCTAGGAAGGAGGGCTTCCTTCTGCCCCAGAGTCCCATCGTTTCCACCCTAGCAACTAGTACTTCCCTATTGAGACTGAAATCTAGTTCATGGTTTTTCCTTGTTCTTTCTTCTACCTTTCGAAGGACAAACTTTTTATTCAGACAAATAGAGGAGTTATTCTATACTTCTTATTAGACAGAGTGAATTTCAAGAGACATTTGGATAACTGTCTCTCATCCCAACTGTATCATGTGTTTGTAACAAGCTTGTGATTGATTTTTTCTCACCTCTTCATCTATTTCTGCTTTGTGTCCAGGTGGGTTTGTCTTATATTTCAATAACAAAATAGCATTTGTTTCTCTCTCCTGTTATCTTCACCCAAATGCTTTCAACCCCACCATGCACCTCTCCCCTCCACATCTATTCCCCCTCCCACCACTGCCACCTTTCTTAGATTTCCTCATATAAACATACCTTCTTAGTATACAATGCTATTCATAATCTCTCCTTTATCTACCCTGTTTCTTTAGGGGGAAAAATATTCCCATCCAGAAGCATCTCATCGATAGCTACCAGATCCAATTTTCCTCGTTGCACTGAGACTATTTCTTCTCAAGAGCTGCCTAAACTTTGAACATTTCTACATAAACATTTCATGACATGGGTTTTATTACAGAACCCCTTTTTTGTTTTTGAATTTTGTGTCCTGTGAACTTTTTAGTTTCTCAAGGGCTATTTCTCTTCCTCCATTATAGCACCTCTCTACTATCTAGCTTAAGGTGGTTAAAATGTTGTTTGTTGGTTTGGTTTGGTTTTGTCTTTTTCTCTTGTCTCTATCTTATTTAGCTTAAAGGTCTTTTGACTAGATTAGAGACAATTTTCCCAAATACATTTATAAGAAAAGGGAGGAAGAGGGATTTGGCTCTCCCTAGTTGATGTAATGATTGAAAATAAGATAAATAAGATAGGTAATGAAGTCTTATTATATTGGCAAGTGCAAAGACCTATTAGTACCTTATTATTCCTTTACAAAGTGTGAAAAAGCTTCTTCTTGATAGAATTAGGGGGCCAGCTAACTAACTACTGTCCTGGTATTCCTTTAGGGTTTGGGGGAGGATTGTTCTTTAATTGAGTTGGAAGGGACAATACCATTAACCATGCAAAAATTGCCAAGTCCTTGATAGCTCCTAAAAAGTTGAATATTACCAAATTTGAGGATACTGGAGGAAGGAAGTCGATTAAAGCAGGGAATCATTTAACAAGTAATAAAAGAGCTAAACATGGATTCAAGGGAAAATTAACCCAGGAAACCTGGAGCTGACTTGTGGAAAAAACCGACTCAGGAACCCCAGGTAAGTAACCTACCCAGCATTTTATATTCTAAAGATAACCTTTGTAAAGACACTGAGTTAGGAGATAGAAAGCCTTTATAAGGGAAAGAGCCGCAGTCCTATTTGATTAGAACATAGTATATGGTGGATTTTTTTTAAACATAATTCAAAATATGTGCTAAGAATAAGAACTGAGGAAGTAAATTTACTCAAAGTACTATTGACAGGAATGGCTAGGCGGCACAGTGAATAGAGCACCAGCCCTGCAATCAGGAGGGCCTGAGTTCAAATCTAACCTCAGACAATTAACACATACAAAAAAAACAGCCATGTGACCTTGGGCAAATCACTTAACCCCAACTGTCCTGCCTTCCCCCCTCCAAAAAGAAAAAACAAAAAACTGACCAAAACACACAAAAAAAGTACTATTGACAATATCATTGACTCTGGTGTCCAATATGCCTAGAAATTGTGTGTGTGTGTTTGTGTGTGTGTGTGTATGTGTGTATACTTTGATTACTGAAACATGGCACATATAGAAATGAAATTTAACATTACCATTAATATTTGTTCAGTATTTCAAATAGGATGGAATGTCTCATTTTCAGGGTGATCAAAAAAAAGTAGACTGGCTATAATGATTAATAGGGTTTATCAATTCTATAGGTATTGACTACACTGCTTAATGAGACCTTGAATAAAGGGAATAAAAAATGATGGATTTTATGGATTCTAATAGTAAAAAAAAAAAACATTGCTTCAGCATAGTCAAATCTAATTGGGTATACAATTTTCCTTAAAAAAGGAAAGATGTGAATGATGAATTTACTCATGTAAAACTCTAAAATCTTCTTTTTAATTGCTTGGCATCTCAGCAATACAAGTATTAAAAAAGTGTATTTATTTGTTTTTAACCAATATAGGCTTTATAAATTTTTAGAATTAGCCATTTTTTAATGGGTTTTAGATATGAAAGTGCTCTTAGATATCATCAACTAAACTCCATCTTACAGTTTAGGAAACTGATATCTTGAGAGGCAAAATGAGTTGTCAAAGGTCATACGCCCAGAATTAATAAAGCAAAATTCAAACCTAGGTCTTCTGATTTGAGATCCAGTTTTCTTTGAATTTCATTGTGCTGCCACTGTTTATTCATTCATTGGATGAATGTTTATAAAGAAACTTTTAGGAGCAATATATTCCCTTTGGAACAACGTGCTTCGACACAACCATACTAAGCATTCATCACAATTATAACCAACTCATAGGAAAGCAAGGGTCAGAAAAAAATAGAAAATTTAAATGGAATAGCTCATCTCAGTAGAATTTCTTGACAAAAATTAAAATGAAATTGCCAGCAAATTAATTTTCTAAATAACTCATTTGTTAGCCAAATAAGGAAAGCTATTTAAAATGGTAAATTAATTTAAACTCTGTTTGATGGCATCAGTAAGAACCGTGAGGAAAGAAAAATAAAACTTAAGTAAGACCATTAACCTTTCGATTCACTTAAAATCATATACTCATGGACTGATATCAGTATTTGGTAGCACTCATCTGTGTGAAAAAACATTTTCAATAAAATATATAAAATCTCACAGATCAGCATTAACAGATAAGCATTTATAATTGATTTTGATGACAGAGAGAACTAACTTTGAACCCTAATTAGAAATAAATGTTGTTTCACACAAAAAAAAATCTAATTATTATTGAACATTTTGATGTTACTATTTTGATTTTTTTACAGAAAAAAGTACTCAATTATCATTATTTTGTAAGCAAGTTCAAGATCACACAGCTAGTATGTGCCAGAGAAACACCTTAAACCCAGGTTTTCCTTACTTTAAGACTCTAACCACTTATATCCCAGGGAAGCATTAAAGGAGGTTCTATAAAAGGTTGTACAATCTCAAGACTTCCTCATTTTTTTAAAGATACAACCAGAAGATAATACTATGGAGGGCAGAGTTCAGCTGTGGAAGGCTTTTTTTCCTCCTACATAGAAACAGAAGGAGCTGATTCCTCCCAAACTAGACCTGTTTCTGTTCCTGCACTCTCTGGTCATTGCCTTCTCCTCTCTACTCCTCTCCATATGGGAGGCTGGAGATTTGTTGTCTAAGTGTATTAGCAAGCACCCTGGCATGTACAACATTTGGGTTTTCAAAGCCAGGAGACTCAATAGCCTTCTCCAAGGTCTGAAGACATCACAACCTTCATGACCCACTGCCTAATTACAAAGTAACAAAAGGTGTGTTGAAAAACAAGTCTCCCCTAAGCAAACTTCTCCTGTTGGGCTTCAAGTTAGGCCCATTAAGGGGCAGGGAAGATCTTCAAATTCCCTTACCATTACACTAAGGCACCTTCATTTTGATCAATCCCATATTGCTATAATGATGAGCTCATTTTAGCCTAAAAGCAAAAAGAAACTATTAGGTCCAGTTTAAACTCTGGCTACTGGGAAATTTGTCAAAGATTACTAATAAAATCATCATCATTAGATTCTCTCATAAGTACAGGAACCCATCAAGCTTATAGTTAGGGAAAACCCTCATGTTTCATCCAAGACTTAAATTTCTGATCCATGTAAATTCTTCATATCAAGACAACCACTAGCATTCCCCAATTTTTGTACTCTAGTATACAATTAAAGATATATCTGACTCAAAAGCAATTAAAATTAATCTTATTTTCATGTTCAGATAGCTAGCTTTAAAGTACGATTGGAAACAGCAAATAAACAGTTAAAAATGAAGAAAAAAACTCTCAATTTTGTATGGGATGAGTGAAAACTTCTCAATTTGGGGTTGTTAACTTTCCCTTCCTCCCTTCTCCTCCATTGCTGCTGTCAATCACTTTTATCTTCCTTTGTCTATATTCCTGCCTTGGTGGGACCCTCCCCCCCCTTCCTTTCTTGCTGTCCCAGTTGTAGAATTTGGTGAAGTATGCCTCTCCACTAATGAAAGAGGAGACAATCGGGAAAGGGGACTTGACTAAGTTAAGTTATAAATTCTTGCCCTGTCTTTTGTAACTTGCCTCTTCTCCATGATGAGTCATGGAGAAGACAATTATGTGAGATGAAAGAGTTCGGAGTCTGAATCTAAGGTCAGAAAAGGTAGAAGCCAGTCCGTGGTTATATAATCTTCCAATGCAGAAACCCAACCCCCCAACTGGCCTTCACTCTTATTGGTAGGGGGACTGACCCACAATCTAAGCACAGGCATCTCTCTGAGACAAAGGACCCGGAAACATGTGAGTGTTCAATGAAAGCAGTCTTAACCTTATTTGGCATATCTTCTGCTGAGTTGGCTCTGGGGGAGAGTCTCCATTGCTCTAAGCCCCAGATTGCTTGAAGGTCAGGTGACCTAACCCTAGGCCTAGTGAATACTGAAGCCATTCTAGATTTGATTTTTCAGAATGGGGAAACTTCACTATAAATTATCCCTCACACCACCCTCTTCTCCTGGGGAAGAGAATAAACTCCTATTCTTATCCTAAGAGATCTCTGTGTTTATTTTTTTCACTAAATTAAGGATGAAGGGTATTTTTCATTCCAAACAATTTGAATATCCATCCTTTACGTAGGAGAAAAGAAAAGGTACTTTCCCAGTTTACTGCATTTTCAGCCAGGAGACAATTAACCAATGAGCATTCATGTCTCATGTTCTGGTCTACCTTTAGTGGACAACTGGGATCTCAGCCCACTCAGCATCATTCTTTTTTACCTCTGGGACTCGACCACCTATGTACCTGTTTATCTCTCCCTCCCTCTTCTCTGTCTGTCACAGAACAATTCAAAAGCAAATGCTGAAGGTGAAACTCCACCCTCCAACTATACCCAGACTTTCCCTTTGCAGATGGAAAACAATTTCCCCTACGATAATACAAATTCTAGGATTCCTATCTAGTTTTGGATACATTCCCTAGAGCTTTCAGAAGAGTTAGCCCGGTGAGAAACAAAAGAAGGAATTCTGTTTCCACAGGATTAAAATTACCCCCAGCTTTGAGTGATAACTGAATGTAAGTCAGAGGTGATTGGTTCTAATCAGAGCTGTGACCCTGCAGAATCAGACTTCTGATTAGGCAAAAGGTCAAAAGCTTGTATGCATGCTTAATGAGCTCTCTGAGGGGGAATACATCAAGTAAGAGAACACGAAGTGGGTGGTTCAGGAGGTTGCATCTAGCCAATGGAGAGCAAGGGGGAAATTCATATTGGAAACAGCATAAAAAGCCTTGCATTTGTCTGAGCAAGTATATGCTATTCAGGAGTTACTCATTCGTTTGGAATGAATGTAAAATAAAATGAGAGTTTTCCTGGCTTCACAATGAGTATTGTTCTTTCTAGAGTATTTCTCACAGCCCCTTTCAATGCCACTCTTCAAAAAGATTAGATTATTCAAATTCTCTGTGTATTCCCCCCTTCTGTTGTCCAGTGCTTAGTTCAGTAATTGATTGAGCAAGGGACATCTCATTTTTAAATCTTTGCATAGCTAGCTCCTAGCATACCAACTGGCACAAAGTAGGCGCTTAAAAACTAATTATTGGTTGATTGGGGGGAAAAGATGGAGAGTTACAAGTATTTTTAGACCTGTGAGAGGCTTAAAGAAAAACTGGATATGATGGTTTTTCTCTACTCTTCCATGAAATCCCACTAGGTTCATTTTTCCATTGAAAAAATCGCTTCAATATCTGTCAGACTTTGAAAGGAGAAAATAGCCAATACAAAATGAAGGTCTTTAAAAAAGGTCAGTGAGTTGCAAGTTGGGAAACTACACAGCAAGTGCTGGGATACCGAAGGAGGTTTATATAGGGTACTAAGGACAAGAGAATAGCCAGGCTGCTGGTGGGAGGGGTTTGGATCATCCCCCCATTTTACAAGGTAAGTTATTTTGCCTAACAAGCAAAGTCCATAGAGAAAGTTTGGTTATCCCTGGAGGGGAGAGTCTGAGACACTTACAAAATAGTCCTAGGCTGCTGGGGATAATGGTCAGCCGAGGCAATTCATTGGTCTGGGAATGGATTACAGGTCAGATTCAGTCAACTGAGTTTGACACATTGTAATGAAACAAGAAATATGCTCTAGAAAATTTCTGTTTGCATGCTGCTTTTGTGACTCTGAAGTCTTTTAGAAAGAATGTATTAACAAGCTTATTTTGTAAAGATCTGATTATCTCATCAAATCCTGCAGGGTTAGCTTTTTTTTCCCTGAAATACAGAAATATAGAAATTTAGATTGACTATTTCAGTTAAATTTTCTTTAGTAGTTTCCATTCCAAACCCTCTGTTCTCTGAATGAAGAATGTTGTTGTTGCATGTAGCCTGAATATCTGCCATTTTTTGTACTCCCTGAAGATAGTACCAAGTATGCATCTTAAATAGGATGACACCAATAGCATTCCTGAAGTGGTGGATGTGAAATGCCCCCACTGGCTAAGCCTAAAGCCTTCCTCATTAGTACTCAGACAGTAAATAGAGGTGGGATAGCTAGACTGTGCAAATAACATGGTCTTAAATGAAATTAGGCTTATTCAGGGATAAGCACTTCAGACTGATACATTTCTGGGAATATTACCATCCAAGATTATATCTGAATTTAAAGGCCCTTAATAATTATATTAGGGCCTATGGACCTGTTTTATTTTCCCACTTAGATACAAATACACTAATGGAATGTTTATTTGAATAAATTATCAGAATACAGAGACTGTGCAGCTGAAAATGAAACTGACTCTTTGGAGAATCCATTGTCTACCTCCACAATCAGAAACTGTGCCATCTGGACGTACTAAAAGTGAAAGAGAAGAAATGATTCAAGGGGATTGAGCTGAAAGGGCTCAGAATGCATTATTCCAAACTATTCTTCTACCATTCTTCTTTCTTTGAGCCATTTTTTCCTATGTGAAATATTTCCATTTTTCTATGAATATTCCTTGGATCATCTTACTAGTCAACAGAGTGGTCTGGTGCAGAGATGTCAAACATGCTGCCCATAGCCTGCATATTGCCCACAATACTCCCATATGACCCCAAGTCAGTGTATCAGCAAGCATCCTAGCATACCCAGGATGGCTGCTAGCACAGGTTCTTAGATCTGCTTTTCTAAAGGAAAGCAACTCAAAATGTGTTAATAATCTTACTTTAATCAATCAAACGTAGATCATTTATCTAGTTCAGAGGGAAAAGTCAGCACCCTAAACTTTGGAGAATACAAACAGAAGTTACAAGCAGACAGAGAAACAGATCAACAGTCGGGCTTCCAGCCATCTGACCATTACATTCATATCTAGTTAGTTACCAGAGAAGGAAACACCAACATGTGGGTTTTCAAAGCCAGGGGGCTCAAAGGCCACCCAGAGTGTCATTTGGCCAAATCATACAACTCTTCCCAAAGTGAGCTCCAAAGCAAAACCTCACATAGGGGTATATATAGCCTTCTCTTGTATCAGAGAATGTCATAGCCATCTTGACCCAGTGCCCAAACACAAAGTAATAAGGTGTGGGCATTCCTGAAAAACAAGCTTCCTGCCACAGGCTTCATGTGACCACATTCAGCCTAATAGGGGGCAGAGTATATTTTCAAATCAGGGAAGATTCTCAGAGTCACTTAAGCCTATCAAAGAGCCTAGAGGCAGGGAAGATCTTCAGATTCCCATAACAATCAGAAAAAATATAATTGAGAAATCTTTAACAAAATAAGTAAAAATACAGTAAATATGCATAGTATCATCTATTAAAACTAAATCAATATGTAACCTTTAGAGATCCATATCTATGGTTTAGTGGCCCTTGTTTCTGTCTCATTTTGACACCACTGGTCTTTCTACCCTTTTTTTAGTTCTTTACCTTTTTTAAGTCAAAACAGACAGCTTTGATGAAGTAGTTGTTTTTGTTTGTTTGTTTGGAGAGTTTCATTTTTAAATCTCAAGTATCAAAAAGCTGATATGTTTGAGAGAACAATTTCTTTTACAAAGAATATTTTAAAACTAAAATAAAAACTATTCCCTACTTCTTGGATCCCACTTGTTCTCTTTTTAGAGCTCTTCAGATTTCAGCAGTATATCTTACAATAAATAGTTTTTCATATGATAAGAATGTCCCATATCCATAATGTAATACTCAGAGCATGCCTATTCTAACAATAAGATATTCACAGAATCAAATTGTACTGAAGGCAGCAAATTGATACCATCAGCAGTTATCAGTATGCTGATCGGAGCTGGATAGATCATTTCATTTAAGACTGCTCTTTTGGGTGATTTTGATAGATGTAGACACATGTCACTGTGCATAGAGCTTTGGACTTGGAATCAAGAAGACTTCAGGTCAAATCCAGACTCAGATTCTAGCTTTGTGACTTTGGACAAGTCTTCCTGCCTCAGTTCTACTGTTCAGTGAGGATAATAATGGTACCTACCTCATAGGATTATTGTGAGGAGGAAAATGAGATAATATTCATGAAATGTTTTATAAACATTAAAATGTCATGCAAATGTTAACTGGTATCATAGACATCAAGCTATTTAAGAATATATATGTACACACACATATATACATATACATATATATGAAACATAATTTGGTCAATTGCAATTCTGAGGGAATCTGAAGGGCAACTATGCACGATGATTAATGGGCAATACTTTAGAGAAAAAAACACTTTCTCAAAACTTAAAAAACTGCCTTTCAAAAATATTTTTATGGTCTCTGATAAGCCTACTTTAGTATATAAACAAGTTTTAAAGTGATGGGTTTTACCTCAGAACAGTTGTAAATGATAACTGATATTTATTGTAGAGCTGGTTAGGATTTTCAAAGTACTTTACATCCATTATCTCATTTGATCCTCAAAACAACCCTGTGAGGTACAAGAAAACAGAGGCTTGAGAGAAGTTGAGAAAACTGTCCATGACACTTAACAAAAATCCAGTGGAACTTGAGTTCAGTTCTTTCTGACTCAAGTCTAATAGTTTATACTTATGCTATGCTACCCCCAGAAGGAGTGCTAAGAAATAAATCATTAATTTTGTGCTGGAGTGTAGGCTCTGTGTACTTTGGGTGGAGTATCCTATGCAGTACTTGAGGAATTGTAATGGCACAAACTGCCCACTCCAGTATTAATGCCAACTCCTTAAGTTCATATAAATGGTCTCCACTATGTTCCATCACTATGCTTCTGAGATTTCTTCATATTACTATACCTTCTTAACATATAATGCTACACCCACTTCTCTTCACCTACTCTCTCCCTCTCTTCTGAATGAGGTATTGCCATCTACAATTATATTCTAGTCACGCATTTCATCCTACCAAATCTAGGTCATATCTCTTCACATCAGTTATTCTAGTTTTTCCTGCTTATTGCCTAAATTTTGGTAGTGACTAGACTTCAGTACCTGGAGTTCAGATCTCAGGTCTGATGATTGTTGTGTATGTGATCCTGGGATTGCCTACAAATATATCAAGTTAACCATTATGATTAAAAATTTTTCCTTTCCTTTTTTTTTGGCTTACAAGATGACTCAGAAGAGGAGAAATAATGTGTGTACCAAAAAGGTTCACAACTATGTGCAGCCCACTCGCTTCATCAATTGCACCTGCTGCATGACCAAGAATGAAACCATCAAGTAGTTCATCATCTGCAACATCATGGAAACCTAGGGCTATCAGGGACATCTCATAGATCAGTGTTTTCAATTCCTCTGTGCTGAATGTGAAATTACATTAATGTGAGCTGTGCAATCCACATCAATGTAGTAAGGAATTGTTCCAGGAGGCAGGAAAGGATAGGACGCTCCCACCCTTCTTCAGATCTGCAGATGATGCCTGCAGACTCCCTCCAAAAGCCATCCCATCAAGATTCCTGAACCCCTCAGAGGAAAGTAAAATGGTTGGTTTAAAATAAATGAATGAATGAATGAACCCTTCCCTTGATGTTTATATTACTTCCAGTAATATAAATTATTATATCTGCTTCCCTCTTAAATTTCATCATAAAAAAGAGACTGTCATTTTTTTATCTTGTTTTACCCATTGTCTAGCATAGTTCTAGTTCATAGCAGACATTTAGTAAACAAGTGTTTAATTCAATATCTAATTAATTAAAAAAATTATAATTGAATTAGGTTTACTCATTTGTTTTATATATTTTTAAGAAAACATTTTTGAATTAAACACAATTAATGGTCCATGCTTTCTCTCACTTTCTACTTCATTGTTCTGTATTAAGTAATTTATTTTGAAGCCTTTGTTATCTAAAATAAGAGGATTAAACTATAGGAACACCAAAGGTCTTTACCTCCATTATCTTATTTGAGCCTCACAACAACTCTGTCAAGTACTACAGACATGGAAACTGAGGCTTCCATGAAGTTGAGTAACCTATCCATGACAAGTGTTCACTGGAACTTGAATTCATTCTTCCTTTCCCAAGCCCAATGCTCATGTCCCAATGTAAAGGTAGGGGAGGAAAGAAGAGAATACATTCCTTGTATTGAGGACAGCTGTGCAAAGGCTAGAAGACAGGAGGAGATGGAATGTTTCATGTAAAGAATGGCAAGAAACCCAGTAGAAAAGATACCATAGAGAATGTGAAGGAAACTAATGTATAATAATTTCCCAATCCATGAGTCCAATGGGAGCATATTCTAAACTGGTCCAGCAAACAACCTAAACACCTTAAAAATCAAGTTTCAATGCAGTTCTTTGAATTTGACTTTCCTTTTTATTCAGTTACTATGTAATATAAAATTCATTAAATAATATGAGTAAAATTGAGTTGAATCTATAGAAAGAATGAAATTAACAAGTTAAATGATTCTTGTTGGGTTTTTTAAAGGAATGAAATTGAAGGTAGTTGACTTTTGCCCACTCCCCAAACCCTTCCTGGAATCTTCTAGGAATGTATTAGGATTTTCTGGGGTTTGGGCCCAATAAAGCAGAAACAGGAGCTGTTGGAAGTTTTAAAGAAGCAAATGGAGGTTTCATATCTAGAACAACTTCGTAACAACAAGAGCTGCCCCAAAGTGGAAGAGGCTGCCTTAAGAAATGATGGTTTCCTTCTCCTTGGGAGTTGGCACCAAGGTCTTCCATTGCATCCAGAGCCATTGCTAGTCTTCTTGACTTTTGTCCTATCACTGGGCTTCAATGACTCTGGAAGAGAGAGTGAGGCTGAAGACTTTATGCAACTCTGACTCACTTAAAATCCAATTCACACTTAAGTCAGGATATCCCCCATGATGTCATTGGGTGCTCTTCCAAAATGAAGGATGAACAACAATAAGAAAGGAAGGAAATGACCCTATTCTAGATTTCACAAGCAATGAAAATAACAAGATTTCAAATACAATTGTTTTCCACAATTACACTGAAAGAGATTATAAAAACAATATATAGTACTGTTAGGAGAACACACATCAAGAACACACTACAAATAAGCATGTGTTTCAGGAATTCATCAAAGGAAGTGATAATCTCCCTTATTTCAAACCTTTCTTGATCCAAACCATCACTAAATGAAGATTTTTGCTATATCTAGAGAATGAAAACACTTTCAATTGACCAAAAAGAGGAAATAAAATAACACAGGTCAAAAAAGGTGAAAGAAAATTATTGTGTTCCTTTCATGAGATCATTGTCAATTACTAATAGTAAGTATTTTTTTCCTTTAAAAAATGGTAGAGCAAAATCATCCATGGCCGAACAACTTTGTTCTATACCCTTATGAAGTTGGAATATGACATGGCAGCTATGCTCAGTACACCCAAATAGATGGGCATTGACAGACAATCTGAGTGTGAAAATAGCTCAGGTGGTTGGCAAGACAGGTAAATAAATCCTGTTTCAGAAATGGCAAATATCTGGCTGTTGGGAACTGTGAAAGGAGAGTTGAAAACTTTTGAAGATTAATGTAGTCTCCTGTGAAGAAATGTCCTTACAATTTGTCATGTTAAATTATTAAGATGTGTTACCAGCATGCAGCCTGCCAGGTGGTTCATCCCTATACTCAGAAATTTTATTTTTGCTCCTACAAGAGGGCAATTATAAAAACTGCTGATGTCACCCTAATTGCTATTTTATTTAATGATCACACTGGGTACTGCTCATTGGCATGGATTTTTTTTTTTTAATTTAATATATGACAGAGTAAGGAGGAAAAAAAATAAACCCATCTGTGTTATTGTGGATCTCACCAAGGGGTAAAGACTTTTGAGACAAGGGTGGTAGCTCAGATTCCCATGAAAATGTCAATGTAAGGCAAATCTAAATTATTTTCTCTCTCTCTCTCTCTCTCTCTCTCTCTCTCTCTTTCTCTCTCTCTCTTTCTTTCTTTCTCTCTGTGTCTGTCTGTCTGTCTGTCTGTCTCTCTCTCTCTCTCCATTTTCTATATTATTTAAGGTAGACATAATTTAAAATAATGGGTTTATATTTATATTTCTCATCACAAACACTTACATGGTGCTAATATTTTATGATAGGAAGAACACTGTACTTGCGGTCAGGAGAGATTTTTATTCAAATACCAATTCTGATGCTTGCCCATAGAAGGCATCTAATTTCTCAGAGTCTAGATATTCTTATATGGAAAGTAAAAACACCTTTTATATTTTACTCACAGGGTTGTTAGGTGTATCAAATAAGTTATTATATGTATGTATATATACATATATATTTGCATACTTCGCATGATTGTTAACATAATTCATTAATGACTGGAGTTCAAATATCAAAAGAGAACAAAAAGATCAATAAGGCATCTATCAGTGGGACTCATATTTGATATTAGATGATCTGACTTTTAAAGCTGAAATCATTTTTTCAGAAGATTAAATTAAAAGCTTCATGTTTCTGAATAGCAATTTATACTATAAGACCCATTCATTGAAAAGAAAGGAATTCATTTAAAGTAGTATTTTTCCAGGTTATTGAGAAAATGCTAACTGCTGATTATCATCCTAAAAGCATATAGTCAACTTTGTTGCATATGTACAGTAGTAATAACCAGTTTCATATTTCTAATTTGTGTAACAGGGATGATAAGTAATATGAATTATTGTGACTGCTGGGAAAATCAGGCTATCCTACATAGTACCCAAGAGATTTCTACATGTTCCTAAGTTGTTCTGTCTTTTACTGTCAGAAAATGTTATATCTTTTTAAAAAATCTATTTATTATTTATAGACTTCTCAAATTCAATGGTAATATGCTAAAGTAATATTTCCCTCACCCTTGACACATACAAATACACATACATATATGACATAATTTTCCATATTTCTAAAACATCCTTGTATATAAAGCTCTATATGAATTATAACTTTCTGTAAGAAAATTATAGAAATTTATATAAAAGTATACATAGACACACATATACATATATATAAATATATATGCATACATATGAGAGAAATTATTTTACAAAACTTAAATGATTATGTACCTAGGCAAATCCTTTCACATGATTTTCATTTTCAGATATTTGCTGAACACCTACTGTATGACTATACATACATACCAGAAAGTAGAGCAAATAGACATAGATTGATAGATCGGTAGATATATGATAGGTATGTATATGATTATTATTATTGGTAGATATATGATAGATGATAGATAGAAGCAAATGATAAAAAAAAACAGATACCACCTACATGTAAATGTATTTTTTTCCAGTATGGACTCATGTTTTCATTTGTACAGGTAAGTTTCTAGTGCAGAAATTCCATCCATTGATGCAAATGGCAATTCATCAGTAATTTATTGTCTTTGAGGTTTCCTGAGGCAGTGAGAAGTTACGCCCATTGTTAGAAAGTTAATGTGTGTTAGAGGCCAGTGGCAATATCAAGCAACAACAGGCAGGTATCAAACACAGGTGGTCTAAAATTGAGGCAAGAACGGTCACCTTCCAAGGTCGAAGTTACTCCACCTACTACACTCATCCACTGTTAGAGAAAATCTTTACTCTTTCTCCTGGTGCTCTCATGTGGTAGGAGAAGAAATCATGAAGTTTGTTGCTTTTATTTAAACCCATGATTCTCTCAAACATGTGGAAAAGGAGAATTCCCTAAGTCACCCATGTCAAGGAATGACCTACTTGAAGGCATACTTTGGAGTATGTAGATCATTCTTCATGGCTTAGATGGTTACTAGACCTTTGACTGCCTCCATACCATGGCTCTTCATAATGAACTGATTGTTCTAGTTTAGTAAGGTGAGGAAGCAACAAGGAGATTTGTCTATTAAGGATGTAATTCTCATTCACAAAGAAATGGTTCCTAGGTATGAATGATCAAAAATTCCAAGGAACTTCATTACTTGTGAATACCTTCATTCAGCAATTTATTTTTATTTATTTATTTTTTGTAGAGAAGAAGAAAGCCATACAGTGTCTAAAATATTCCTTAGATTTAGGGCAAACATATTTCAAAGTATTCAAAAGTAAGGTTAAAAAGCAGCTCATTATCTAAAGTTCTACAGGGGAAATAATCCCTTGAGGGATGGGAAGTTTTGGGGAATGAAATTCTGCAGACAAAAAGAGAAATAATGCTGATGAGATGCACAATGGACAGTTACCTAAAAAGAAGAATATGCTTACAAGGATCTCCAAAGTCAACTTAGATTTTTAAATGATATGTACAAAAGATGGAAGCAAAATCAGTTAATTGGGGGAGAGAGGTGAATAGAAATGTATGGTCTGATATGAATAATCTCAGAAGTGCTAAAATTCAAAATATGTTGACACTGATAAGAAGTTAAGAACACCAAAAAATATATATTTAAAACTATATTGGAGAAAAGAGAAGAGCTAAAGGAAGGAACAAATGAGGCAATAGTAATAGACTGCAAAGAAGACAGAGTTGCTAAATTTATATTTTTGTTATTTTCTCTGCCAAGGAGTCAATCAGTCAAGGAGTATGATTTTTTAGACTGGAAAGGACAGAACAAAATTGTTGAATGGAGAGTTCATATACAAAATAAGTTGGGCAATATTAAGAGAGCAAAAGAGCATTTCATGAATTCAGGCCCAGAGGAATCTTTGGGTACCAAAAGAATTGGCAGTTGTTATTCCTATTTCTGAAAAATCCTGAAAACAGATATATCTTAGGACTAGAGAAGGGAAAAAAATGTCTTTATTTTCAGAAATAAATAAGAAATAAAAGAAGAAAATGTTGACCAGTGAATTTGGCTTTAAATTATAGTACCTTTTCAATCATTTATTCAAGTTAGAGGATATCTAGAAAAGGAAACAATGTTCCCAAAGTGAAGACATGACTTCATCAGCAAAAAGTCTTTTGGGTTCAAGGTTACTAAATTGGCAGATTAGGGAGATGCTTTAAATAAAATTTATCTAGGTTTTAAATGAATATTTTTACAAAGTCTTTCATGCTGTTTTTTTTTTTTAATGTGAGGAGTAGGCTAGACAGAAGTACACTGAAGCAGATTCAGAGTCTGATGAATGACTAGACCCAAAGAGTAGTAATACTTTGATGTCAACTTGAAATAGCTCTTTGATGTAATCTCCCCAAGGATTTGTCCTTAGCCTTGTGCTATATTTTTATCAGTGACTTAGAAAAAGGAATAAAAGGGCAGGCTTATAAAATTTGCAGATGACGCAAAGTAGATCACACTGAATATTCCTATGTCTTTTAAGGGTATCATGGTACTTTCAGTCACCCAGATTTCACAAACTTGGAGTCACACTTGACTTCTTACTCTCCCTCACCCCAATAGCCAAATCAATTACCTGCACAACTTCTTTCCCACCTCCCCCTTCTCTCCACTGTAATTCAAGCCTTTTTTTCCTTGGACCATTACAGCATACTCCTAATTCATCTCTCTGTCTCAAAATATTTCCCTTTTCAACCAATCTTCCAAGTAGCTTCTAAAATTATATTCTTAAAGTTTATATTTAATCATTGTGCTCCTTTCATCAAAAAGCTCTCTAGACTAAAATACAAAGGTGATTATAATTTAAAGCCATATAGCCTGAATCCAACCTACTTATTCAGATTCATCAGAATCTACCTTGCTTTCAAGTTGCCATCTCAGTAAAATTGCTTAACTTTTTTTGTGTGGTTCCGGTGAAGACAACATTGAATAAATCCTATATAATATAAATCTTCCAGAGCCTGGACAAGGAGGAAGCTACACCTCCATTCTGTCTTACTTTCCTCTACCACAAAATCTAATAATTTTCTTTCTAAAACTATTTCAGATTTTTGGGTTTGTTCTCACAAACAACATTCCATTGTTTCCTAAAGCAACCCATGGAATTATTACAGAGATCTAATTGTTAGGAAGAGTCAAACACAACTGAAACAACTGAACGACAGCAAAAACAAATTGCGAGGAGGTTTTCCATTATATGAAGCTTAAGTTTTTCTCTTTGTAACTTATGGATACCATTGTAATCAGGAAACAAAGTGGGCTCAAAATGAAAATGTAGGGAAATAATTTTGCTCGGTTAAAATGACAGCTATTCATGAGATCAGATTAGGTTAATTCATGCCCCAACCTTTATACCAACAAATAAAAATAAGTACCACATTAAGAGAGACAGGGGCAAAGGGAAAGACAGGTCACCAATTTTCTGAGAGCAGAGAGAGTTTAGAAGTTATTTAGAGTTCCCTTAGATGTTCCATGGTGCACATCATTGGTGAAGAAGAGCTCTTAATTAACAATACCTGTTCACCAGGCATGGTGGTACATATCTATATCCTTGTTACTGGGGAGGCTAAAGCTGGTGGATAATTTGAACTTAGGAGTTCTGAGTTGCAAAAGGGCTAAAGACCATCATCAATCCACACCAAATCTAGCACCAATATGATAAGCCTCTAAATACAGGTGCCTACCAAGTTGTTTAAGGAAGTGCAAACCAGTTCAAACCAGAAATGGAGCAGGGCAAAGGTTCTGGATTGACCAGCTTTAAGATTTGGCTAGTGAGTGGCTATGACACTTCCAATGTGGGTGAGATAGTGATCACAGTCAAAGAAAAATCAAACCCAGTACCTACTATAGTTACTACACAGACTAGTTGTGACATGTAAAAGAATATTAGAATGGCAGGAATATGGACTTGATAATTTTAACCATCTTTTCTACCTTTAGGTTCTATGAAAAAATTCTTATGAAACTGTGAAAACTTTTATTCTGTTGCATTTTTCTGGATGATGAGTGTAGAAAGGGCAAAAGGGCAAAAAAAATCAGACATTTAAGTATTATTAAGAAAAGTATGTTGTATTATTTGTGGTCAATGAATGAATCTTTAAACCAAAATGTTTTTTAAAATTACTTTTCTCAATAATTCCAATGTTGTACTTCTTGAATCCTTTTACTAGACCCAATTGACTGATTTTTGTTTTTCCCTTCTTTTCTTTTTTCCAAGCATTCTAGTAGCACCTATTAGAAGTACTAATCAATGTTCAGTGAAACAGCCAAAAAAGAAAGACAAGGTTGTAAATTACTGGGACTCCAAGGAATAGAAATCTCCAACACACTTTCCCAAGACTATAAAGCAAGATGTAAAGAATAAACAGAGGAGAAATTGGAAATTAGAAGTCCTCCTCACCAGGGAACAAAGAAAAATAGTTCAGAAGTAGTGTTTTTTCCAAAGATAAGCTTGCATTTTCATCAATATTGCCTTCCAGCTTCCCTTCTCACTTATTACAAAACAAGATTATGAGGTGTAACGATACTAGGATTTGAAGATCTTCCACGCCCCTTGAGCTTGCTGATGTAGCAGGAAGGGGTGGAGCAAGAGAACGCCGGAGCCAAGCTAGTCTCTGTGCGGTGCAGACTGGAAGCGGCGTCAGAGGCAGTGGCTG
>CM053590.1:180738390-180755312 GCA_028646515.1 Pseudochirops corinnae
ACTTTGGCCACATGTGCCAACTTCATCATGACTGGGTTGGCTTTGACTTTCTGGTTTTGGGACTCAGTCTTCTGGTATTTAAATGAATGCACTATCTATATTTCTTATGTAGAGAGCCTGTTCTATTTTGTGATTAATAACTATATCAGCATATTTATAGTTACTGTAGGCATTGTGAATACTGCATTGCTGATACATGAGGATAACTAGATATTCTCTGAATTTCCTTAATGTATGTTCTCATAAGGTAATTTAGGACTCTTAATGGAACTTAGAGCCCATTAATCCAACCTCTTCATTTTGTGGATTATAAAACTGAAACATGTTGAGAAATTTGCTCATAGTTACACAACCAATAAGTTTCTGGGGCAGGATGTGAATCCAGATCTTCCTCATTCTAAATCCAGCACTATATCTAGTGTGCTAATGTAAAGCCAATCACAAGCAGCTCTCCTGAGGACTGCTACTGTGAATAACTTCAAGGATCTAATTGCATAGTATAGTGAACTCTCTATTCAGCAATAACCTAAAGCACAACATTCACAACAATATAACATAACAATTTATTACTAAGGTGGTCACATAGTCTTAAAAAGAGCATATCATTCAGTAAGTCACAGTCTCCTCTATCAATACAGAATACCCAAGTCAAGAAGTCAAGTCTTCTTTCATCTTGACTACAGGCTGGCTTCCAATCGTCCTTAAGCCAATCATCCTTAAGGGGTAGCAGAATGGACAAACACCATCCACCTCTAGGTCATAGTAAGTTACAATATATCAGTAAGCACTGAGTACTCAAGAAAAGTCTTCTGTCATCTTAACTCGAGGCTGACTTCCAAACCCCATGGCTCCTCTTCCACAGGCTGATCATTCCTAGCTCTTGCTTGGATTCAACAGACTCTCTCTTGGATTCACACATAGGCAGCTTCCTGCTCTGGTTCTATATCACAGCTTCTGCTCTACTCCAAGCCCTTTGCAGTTTCTATTTCTAGGAAAACAAAGCTTAACAGGGCTACAGTGATATATATATACACATTACCAGCATTAATATTACACATTATCATCTCAATTCACTTTGTCTGAGAAACTAGTACAGAACAACAGACAGGACTTCTGTCTGAGAAGTCAACACAGACCAACAGACAGGCAGAGTGCCAACATCACAAACATTCTCTCTCTTAGCTCTGCTTGGTCCCAGCTCCTGCTCAAGGTTTTCTCTGCTCTGCTCCTTCCTGTTCCACTTTTCCTGTTCCACCCTTCCTGTTCTACTCTTTGACAAGCTTCTCCCACTGTTGGCTCCATGTGATGACGTTAGGCCTATTAAGGGCAGGGAAGGTCTCCAAACTCCCTTAGGCCTATTAAGGGCAACACATTATATTCTGTTTCCAACAAATACTTGACACAATTAAAGGCAAGGCTCAAAGGCACTTGAATAGATGAAACAAGCAGCAAAGTATAACTTTACTTGCCATTACAGCTAACTGGCTTCTTCTTTCTTTTGTCAGTTGACATAGATAATCAAAAATTGACTTCATGTTTGTTTTTCTGTTTGGTTGATTTTTATTGTATTTTTGTTTTGTTTTGTTTCTTAACAGAAGTTCATTTTGAAAAACATAGCATGTTTAATTTAGAGACAACTATGTTACCCATCAATCAATTAGCATTTATTAAGGGCCTACTATGTGCCAGGGACTGTGCTAGGGATATAAAGAAAAGCAATATACAGTCCC
This sequence comes from Pseudochirops corinnae, assembly GCA_028646515.1. NCBI lineage: Eukaryota > Metazoa > Chordata > Mammalia > Diprotodontia > Pseudocheiridae > Pseudochirops > Pseudochirops corinnae. The sequence goes on from CM053590.1 coordinate 180,740,121, forward strand.
TGCTTTCAAGGAGCTCACAGTCTAATGGAAGAGACAATATACAATTATGTATAAGCAAAATGTATATATGATGAATTGAGAGGAGTCTCAGAAAGAAGGCATTAACATCAAGGAGAACTGGGAAAGGTTTCTTGAATGATGGGACTTTTGCTGAGATTTGAGGAAAGTCGAGGAAGCTAATAGACAGAAATGAAGATGGGAAGAGTTGTATACATGGAAGGTAGCTAGTAAAAATACTCAAAATTGGAAGAGTCATATTCAAAGAACAGCGAGATCAGTGTTATCTATCTTCCAAATTTTACTAAAATCACTTAAAAACTGTATGGGTTTTAAAATTTTAGAAAGATTCATTTTTTAAAATATTAGTGGCTCCATTTTCAGTTTGTTTCCACCAAAAATTGTACTTAATAACATATCATTTCTTTAAGAGTATATCAAATGGGTTAAAAAAATCTGTCAAAGCCCTTGAAAGTTATGAAATAGATTTTTGAACCAGAAAATTGAGAATTTTAACTTATCAAGTTAAAAAGAAACATATATTCCAGTTGGTCAGATACTTCCCTTTCAGGGGAAAAATGATATTAGTTTGGATAAATATGCCTAGTACTTTTGAGAAATATTCTTTTATCAAAGTTTACGTATTATATTTGAAGCTGCCCTGACTCCCTATAATTAATTAATACAATTAGACAAAGAGGCTTAAGCTTAAGTACTTATACCAGTTTGCATGCCTACTCTGCTAATTAATTGATTGATTGATTAATCAACAAACATTTGTTAAATATTTAATATATGCTAGATATTGTGCTAGGCACTAAAGATATAAATACAAAAAGAAAAAAAAAGGAAAGGAAATAATCTCTCCTCTCACTAAGTTCATATTCTAATGGGGAGACAATATAAAGGGATATTCAAGATAAATATATACCAAAAATACAGAATGAATACAAGGCAGTTAAGAACCAAGTAGAGAAGAGGCGAATGAAGAGCTGGGAGAATCAGGAAAGCCTTTCTGCACTAAGTAGGTCTTAAATTGCATTTTGAAGTGAATAATTCAATTCCTGGAAGCAAAGATAAGGGAGAAATGCATTTTCAGGTGTGGTATATTACCAGTGCAAAGGTACAGCAATGGAAGACAAAGTCAGCTCAGTTTGACTGTGAGTGCAAGCGAGTAATACATAATGAGGCAGAAATGGAGTCAGGTTATAAAATGTTTTAAAAACCCAACAGAAGAATGTCCTGGTCATGGTTTCATGTCTAGGGCAATGGATAAATTAGTGCCTGAGAATGCATATAAAGAATTCCTTTAATAAAAAACATATTAAAAAACTCCAACGTAAAAACAATCCACAAATTGGTTAAAGCGGACCACAGAGAAGCAAAAGGTTATAAACTTTGTTGGCATGGAAATAAAAGCAGTAGGCACAGAAATGCTTTCTGATCTAAGGAGATCCCCACCAAAATCCTAAAACTGTCTTTAAATACTACTTGACTAAAGGCCCATGTCTGGATTCAAGGTCAAATTAATTTAAACTGTTTTAAGTCTGCCACTTAAAGTCCTACCACGCAACAGTACCTGTTCATGGTGTGGAAGTGTGGGGGTTAACTTAAGAAGGTCTAGTTCAACTAATGTCCTGGCTATTAACAAGGAATTATCTCTCCCTCCCGTAGGCAATAGGTAACCACTAGAATTTATTGAGTAGAGAAGTGGCATAGATAGATAGATCTTCAATTAAGGAAAGTCACTTTGGCAGTTGTGTGAAGGATTGATTGGAGTAGGGAGATATTTGACTCAGGGAGACCAATTAAAAAGTCATAGCAATAATGTTGGAGTGCAGTGATAAAGGCCTGAATTAGAATGGCTGCTATGTGAATGGAAGGAAAGGTGTATGTGTGGGATATATTGTGGAGGTAGAAATAGGAGATTTGTGGATAACATTGAGGTTACAAATCTTAGAGACTAGAATAATAAGGTTGGCCTTAACAGAAGTAGGGAAGTTCATCATAAAGATGACTTTTGGGAAAAGATGCTGACTTCTGTTTTAGATTTGTTAAAATTGAGATGACTGCAAGGCATGTAGTTTGAAATGTCCAATAGTCGGTTGATGATAAAGGTCTGGAACTCAAGACAATGACTGAGGTGGATATAATGACCTGAGTCACCATCATAGAGCTTATAATTAAATCTATGGGAGAAGGTATTGAGAAAGATAAAAAGAGGAATGAGGAAAGACCCTTGAAGCATATGACAGTTAGTGGACATAACGTGGATAATGATCCAGCAAAGGAAAGTTAGATGGAGCAGAGAGGTAAGAAGAGAACCATGACAGAACCATCAGGAAAAAAAAAACAAAAATGAGAAAAGTATGCAGGAGGACACATTGATCAACAATATCAAAATGCAGCAGAGAGTTTGAGAAGGATAAATTAAAAAAAAACAAATGATTTGGCGCTTATGGGAATAATTTCAATTGAGTCATGAAATTGAAAACCAGATTGCAAAGGATTAACGATTGAGTGAAGAAGCTGAAGTAATGACTGTAGAGGAAAAAAAATAAGCATAGAAGACATAAGACATAGAAAGAGATGAGGTGATAGAAGGTCAAGGGCAGATAAAAGACAAGAGATTTCAAACAGAAGAACATTTTAGGGTAATGGGGGAGATCTGGAGAGTGTGAATCCACTGTGTGGCTCAGTGGTAGACTATAGGATTTGAGATTGTGGAGTTTTCATATTTGAAAGGATATCAACAATATATTAAAGTTTTTTTAGTAAAATGGTGTAATTTGGAGTAGAAGACGGTACTGAACACCTTGAAAATGGAAGAATGAGCTGGACATCAAGGAAATGGAGGCCATTATGATTTGTAATGGATGCAAATTTTTAATAAACTTCAAAGGAGGAAAGATAGCTGAATACAGTAGCAAAAGGTCTGGTTTTGGCAATGAAGAGCAAAGAATATTGTTACTCCCCTTCTAGGATGGTAGGGAGGGTAAAGATATATTAGAGAAGGTCCAGATGATACTGAAGAGGATGGCCAGAGATTGAATGTCATCTGGACAAATCAGGTCCTTGTGGAATGGAGGGAATATGAGAGGATGAAGAGAAGTTTGTTCATTTTGGAACAAGAATTTTAAAAGGCACAATGGAAGGGATAGGTGGAGTTAAAATGGGAATTTTGAGGGGTAGAGTTGAGGAGGATGGGGATAGAAATGGGAGATAGAGATTTGAGATAGTTTATTCCAAGGCAGGAGCCAATTAAATAAAACGAAGTTTCTGAGAGTGATAGGTGGTAGGAATTTGATAGGGATAAGGGTTGAGTGTATATAAATGAGATTGCTCACAGTCCTATCAGTTCAGTCTTCAGGTCTTAATGGCTCCACCATGGGGTGGAGTGGTAGTACTGGCAAATCTGAGGGCAGGCCAGTGCAGGGTTGGGGACCCGACCTCTTCCTCCAGATTGAGAGTGCCTTGAGGATAGTGTCAAGGACACTGCTTCTTTTGATTATGCTTCCAGTTTCTCCCCTCTGGCTGACTGATACGATCAAAATGAAATTTATCTGCTTAATTTTGTACCCGCTTTTCTCAATTCAATTATCAATGTTTGAGTGATTTCTTCTCAATTGTAAGATATTTTCCGTAAATATTTATTACAAACACATTTAACATGTAGCCCCCAGCTACTTTCATCAGGAAGAGCATTAAACTATGCAAGGTGATGGAGTGTTTTCCTTCAAATTACCTTCCTCTGGCTAAACTACTTTGCAGATTACTAACTGGTTTCCATTGATTTATTTTTAAGGTTACTCCATGCTCCTCTACACATACACTTTTCTATGAATTATGCATGGTGAAAAGTCCAACACCTGGCAAAGGCATCATGTTATGTATTTGCTTCTCTCGTAATTTACCCCTCTCTACAATAAAATGACTTAAGCATCTAAATCTTTCATTCAGAAGGTACTCTAAACTGAGATACTTTAACTACCTAATTATATTATGCTCAGCCTCATTTCCTCAAGACTCAAAACTTAAAGGATAGATTCTTCCTAAGTTTTGTATAAAATGTGAGCCACAGCTAATAAATTAAGAAGAATCATCTTATTGGAAAGTAGTAAATTCAGAATCAGAAGACAGGGTTTACTGAGACAAAATTTCCTTATCAATAAACTAGGGCTGATATTATCTATAGTTCTGGGTTTGTTTTGAGCATCAAATGAGAGACCGTGGATATGAAAACATTTTGCAAATTTTATCATATAAATCTAAGGTGTTATTATTACTGTGTCTGTATATCCTACCTAAAATTGTGATTATCTATTTATTTTCCATATTAGAGAGGGTATGAAATGATGGTTAAGGGTAGAAAAGAAAACTTACTATGTTTATTAATCATAACCACCCTGATTTGGGGGAAGAATTAAGGAGAACAGTTTGAAGAGAAGAAAAAGAAAAAGTCTACTACAAGCTGACATAACTCTACATAAAGAAACTGTTAAATTCTAAGTCTAACCTTACTTTTATCTAGTATAAGAAATTCTGACTGTGCTAAATGGCAGGTTTTTTTCTTATTGTAGTTTCTAAATGTAGTCTATTTGAAGTTTTCTAATTGTAAGAAATAATCTTGGGAGGTGGAGCCAAGATGGCAGAGTAAAAGCAGGAACTTGCTTAACTTCCCACACCAACCACCTCCAATACCTGTAAAATATGACCCTAAACAAACTTTAGAGCTATAGAACCCAACAAGTGACAGAGAGAAACAAATCTCCTGCAGAAGGCAGTCTGGCAGGCCAACAGGAAGGGTCTATCTCACAAGGCTAAGAGCCAAGTACAGTCCTGCATGAACTTTGTGGGACCAGAACCAGGGTGGCCCTTACCAGTGGCCCAGACAAGCCAGAGCAGATTTCAGGAGAGTGAATCACTAGCAGCTGTGGCAGTTTCCAGACTACTCAACCCACAAATGCCAAAGAAAAAGTAAAAGGTCAGTGTGGAAACTTGTTGATCTAGGGTGAAAGACAAGAGTGGTCCAGCCCCTGACCCAGGACAACAGAGGTGGCATCTGCTCAGCAGCTGCAGCTGCTGCCACATGGCTGCCTCTGAAGCTCATGGCCTGCAGATTATAGGGGGACCAAGGGACCATTCAGAGGGTAATTGTTCTTGCTTTGACCTGCTTGGATATGGGTCACAGTCTTGGATGGTAGTTCTAGGGTGAGGAACACCAGTGTGCCAGATTTTCAGATGGCTGTAGAGAGGGCACCCTCCTCATAGCTCTGACAACATTTGTGAAAACTCCAGCAATTTGAGAAATAGCTCTCTCCACGCTGGAAGCAGAGTTTTCTACCGTGGTAAAGAACACGAAAGTCAAGTAATTGGCTGGCAAGATGAGCAAACAGAGGAAGCACAACCAGAATATAGAATCCTTTTTTGGGGACAAACAGGATAAAAACATGGAGCCAGAAGAAAAAAAATACAGTCAAAATTCCTGCATCAAAAGCTTCCAAGAAAAATATGAACTTGTTGCAGGCCACAGAGGAGCTCAAGAAGGATTTTGAAAACCAATTAAGAGAAGTGGAAGAGAAATTGGGAAGAGAAATGAGAATGATGCAAGAAAATCATGAAAAATGAATCAACATACTGACTGAAGACAATAACACCTTAAAAAATAGACTAACTCAAATAGCAAAAGAGGTCCAAAAAGCCAATGAGAAGAATGCCTTAAAAATTCAAATTGGCCAAATGGAAAAGGAATTTCAAAAACTCACTGAAAATAATTCCTTTAAAATTAGACTGGAGCAAATGGAAGCTAATGATTTTATAAGAAATCAAGATATTATAAAACTGATCCAAACAAATGAAAAAAATAGCAGGCAATGGAATAGAAGGCAATGGAAAAACCACTGCTCTGGAAACAGATCCAGGAGAGATCATTTAAAAATTATTGGACTACCTGAAAGCCATGATAAAAAAAAAAAGAGCCTAGAAATCATCCTTCCAGAAATTCTCAAGGAAAATTGCCCTGATACTCTAAAAGCAGGGGGCAAAATAGAAATAGAAAGAATTCATTGATCTCCTCTTTAAAAAGATCCCAGAAAGAAAACTCCTAGGAATATTATAGTCAAATTCCAGAATTCCCAGGTCAAGGAGAAAATATTACAAGCTGGCAGGAAGAAACAATTTGAATATTATGGAAACACAACCAGGAGAACACAAGATCTAGCAGCTTCTATATTAAGGGATCAAGAGGCTTGGAATATGATATTCCAGAGTTCAAAGGAACTAGGATTAAAACCAAGAATCATCTTCCAGCAAAACTGAGTATAATGCTTCAGGGGAAAATGTGGTAATTCAATGAAACAGAGGACTTTCAAGTGTTCTTGATGCAAAAAACAGAGCTGAACAGAAAATTTGACTTTCAAATGCAAGAAGCAAGAGAAGCATGAGAAAGTAAACAGTAAAAAGAAATCATAAGGAACTTATTAAAGTTGAACTATATTGAATTCCCATATGGAAAAATTCATGAGACTTTTCTCAATATGAAGATAGTTGAAGGGAATATATATGTATATCTTTGCATACATACATATATATGTATGTATAGGAGGGTTTATGTGTATATAACTACATATGTGAGGGTGTGTATATGTGTGTACGTGTACACATGGACAGAGGGCACAGGATCAGTTCAACATGAAGGGATGATATCTAAAATATAAAATTAAGAGGTGAGAGAGGAATATAATGGGAGAAGGAGAAAGGGAGATAGAATAGAGTAAATTATCTCATACAAAAGAGGCAAGAGAAAACTGTTACAATGGAAGGGAAGAGCAAGAAAGTGAAAGGGAATGGGTCAACCTTAGTTTCATTGAATTTGGCTTAAGGAGAGAATAACATACATACTCAATTGGGTATCTTACCCTACAGGAAAATAGGGGGGTAAGGGGATAAGAGGGAGGATGATAGAAGGAAGGCAGATTGGGGGAGAGGGTAGCTAGAAGCAAACACTTTTAAAAAGGGACAGGGTCAAAGTAGAAAATAGAATAAGTTGGGGGCAGGATAGGATGGAGGGAAATATAGTCTTTCACAAGATGAGCACTATGGAAACGTTTTGTGTAACTACACATATACAACCTATATTGAATTGCTTGTGTTCCAGTGGGGGTGGGTGAGGAAGGAAGAAGGGAAAGGATATGGAAATCAAAGTTTTAAAAACAAACATTAAAAAAAAAGTTTTTTACATGCTGCTGGGAAATAAGATATACAGGCACTGGGGTATAGAAATCCATCTTGCCTACTAGAAAGTTGGGGGAGGGTGATAGGGGAGGATATAAGAGAATGCACATTGGAGGAAGGGGTATTCAGTAAGTTGGCTATCTTGGGGTGGGGAAGGGAAAGATGGGGAGAAATTTATAACTCAAAATCGTGTGGAAATGAATGTGAAAACTAAAAATAAATAAATAAAAGACTAAATGAGACCCCCCCCAAAAAAGAAAAGAAATAATCTACAATTTGGAGAATAATGGAGCTTTCCTCCCTGTAGTCTATTATACATTAAACAAACAGGATAACAGGAACAGGAGGTTGGACTGAGACCAAAGGCTTTGAATGACTGATAAATTTTAATGCATCACCTTTCCCAGAAGTATTTGATCCTTTCCTAGGGACATATTTTTTTTTCCTTATGGTAGAATTTAGGTTTCTTAAGGTCCAGAATTTGGTTTTACCCATAATAGGTATTTAATCAATACTTACTGAAAGAATAAATTCAACCCATAATTATAAAATTTCAGGGATGAGGATAAAGGGGTGTTTTATTTTGTGGAGATGATTATTACTGCCTTTTTTAATTAAAAAATTCCTATTACTCTGAACTTGTCAAATACAGCTAAATATGAATATTTTCCAAAACAAATGTAGAAGACCCTTGCTACTATCAGTTTCTACTTCATTTCTTCTAAGCGTTCTTGTAGTCCTGGAGACCATTTTCTCTTTGGCTCTGCTTCTAGTTGTCTTAGAATTTATTCTCTTTGGGGTTCATCTCTTAGGTGTCTCTTGCCCCACAATAGCTCTTCATTGTGTTTGGTGTCTTCTGCTATTTACTTATACCTTCATCCTCAGTTCCTGTTGTTCAACTTTGTGCCAGGGCCAGGATGTGTTTCTGAATAAATCTAGAATGGATGATCAGATTGTTCATGGCTTCAGTTTCCTGGCTTTCTACTCCTGGTTTCGCATTGTTCCTGGTATGTCTATGCTCTTAGTGCTAGCATGCTTCTATGTCCCTGATCTAGGCTCTGCAGTCTTCCAGTGCCCCTAGAGTATCCCTGCTTGGGGCATTGTTGCTGTTATATATCCCTTCTGATATTCTTCCAGCCTGAGCACTGGTACAGCCTGTCATCTCAGGACCTCTTCTGTGATGGCACAGTGGTAGACTTCTGCCCTATTCCCATGAGCTTATGTTAGCAACCCTCTTACAGGTTGCTAACCTCTCTTACAGTGTTACAATTTCTGACTTCCTTGTTGTGCAAACATCACTGAATGAAAGTGATTACTGATCTTTTTTAGGATTTCTTGATCCTTTTTAATTTTATCTTCTTTTTTTCAGTTTATTATTGCAACACATGTGAGAGAGTGTAGTTCCTCTATGATATCCTGTGCCAGAGCTTAATTGAATCTCTCACCTAATTTCTCTATTAATTAGTAGAATAGTACTTAAATTTTTTTGCATATGTTATGGACTTCCTTGGAAAATTGGTTAAATCTTTGGACACTTTCACAAAATGATATTTTCTTTAAATTTCATAATCCATAAAAACATTAAATTTCAGTTAAAGGTTAGAGACAGTAAAGATGTAACTTCCCCCCTCAAGTTCACATGCCCTTGAAATCAATCCAAGAACCTCAAGAACCCAGTATTAAGGATCTTCTCCATTAGTGTGACCTTAGAGATGGAGAATTAATGAATCTAAAATGACTAAAGAAATGCCCTAATGTCTTTCTATGAGGTAGAAGAGACCCTACGCCCCCAAAGGCTATATTGGTGGAATATAAGATTGAACAGGTTTTATCTAGACAGAAAAGGTACAAGTTCAGGCCTGGTAGGAGACTGTATGTTTGTCATTTGAGAACCAGCCAGGATACATTCAGAATGCTGCAGCAATAGGTGGCCCACAGACGGATGCATTTTTTGGCAACAGCAGGAGTTTGAATAATATAGAATTTGGCTAATCTCAATGATTTTAGGTTTCTAGGAGGAAATAAAGAGGAAAATATAAGCTGATTCAAGCCATAAAGCATTTCCAAGGGACCTTTATGAAATAACTAATAATATGTAATTTAGGGCTACATCTGTGTCACTCAAAATGCAGGAAGCAATGTGAGATGAAAGAGAAAACATCCAAATGGTGCCTTATTGAATAGTAGACTTCACATTTCTTCCACTTTCATAAACCCTTGCAAATGGGAAGCAACTGTACAGCTGCTAAATAATTGTTTACCCTGCTTTTTAAAAAATGAAGAGTTCCCTTTGAAACTATCACAGTACCAAAACTTGAAAGCCCTGAAGGAGATGAAAAATTGTCTGAATTGCCTAAATTCCTTCGCTGGTGAAGGCACCAAGAACAGAGCACCTGCTACTACCACCAGGCAAACTGGCATTAGTGTCTCACTTGTCTCAGGTGGCCATACTCCAAATCTCTATCTTACAGCAATGAACTGCATCTAATCTCTTCTGACCCCATTACATGAGCCTCCCCTTCCAGAGATTGACTGCAATCTTTAAAATAGTATCTCTGATAGTCATGTTAGTGATAATTAGGCAAATCCCCTTATTTTTCAGAGGAAGCTGAGGCCCAAGATTAGAAATTAGGCATGTTGATTTAATTGGTAAAAAGCAATGAGCTTTTCATCCCACAGTGCTGCCTTCCTGGTGAGGGAAAGCATGTAGCAGCTGCCCAGATAACTGACTAGGTAGATTAGACTAAATCACTCCGAGTTTCAGTCAGCCTAAGACCCTTGCTGTGTTCACCAAGACTAAGGAAGACTTTAGAGATATTTTAGAGAAAGAGGAAGGTTCAGATACCCTGTCCCTCAGATTCCAACGTCATAAAATACTGCAGTCTTCAAGGAGAGGATAAAGGTAATCTCTGAAGAAAGACAATAGGTCCCTAATATAGGAAAATACAGTTAAGGGGCAAGGACTGCTTATAAAGCATGCCATAGGGTGGAAGTAAATTGCAGACCTTTAAATCAATCCCTACTACTAAGAATGAATATAGTACATTGATGGATTCCAGCTGTAAGACTGGGGTCAACAAGCAGGGATCTTCACCAACAGAAAGAGTCATGACTGAGAGAAAATCAGACTTAGATCCTCTTTAAAGCATTCTACTCTTGTAGGAATAGCAGAATTTGGAGCTCTGCCAAGGAGTACAAAATCAACCTATAAAAAAAAGTATAGCATGGTGGACATAAATTTTAATTCGGAATTTGAAGTCAGGGAGACCTGGGTTTTAAATATTGTATCAGACACATCCTGATTGTGAGACCTTGGGAAAGACAGACTCTCTCAGTTCCTCAGTTTCCCCATCTGTTAAATGAGAATATTGGACTTGAAAGTCTCTGAGATTCCTTCCAACTCTAACTTTATGAATCTATGAATTATGAGAATTCAATTAGTGGTCTCAAATTCCTTCAAATTTATGACCATGAAGGCACAAAAGGCAGCTATGATCATTTGGATACTTGTATCAAGAGAAAATTCTGGATCTGGCACAGAATAGGTATTACTGGCACCAAATAGTATCATATTTAAATATAAGAAGCAAGGAATTGTTAGTACTACATTATAAGTGATACTAACTTAAGCTATTTACCTGGACAGTCTAAATACGAGGAAAACTTTGCTGTTCATTTATAAAGAATTCTTGTCTATGCAGAGAGAACAGAAAAACATAAGCAGCATCCTAGTAATGATAAACCAATGCATCTTATGTACACAGGACTATGGAACCAGCAACCAGATAGCAATCAACACTTCTTTTAAGGATTCATTCTAAGGTAAAGATTTTGAGAGCAAGCTATGTAAGACAGTATAGAAGAAAGAATGAATTTAGAAAGTCAATAGATGCTTCATACTATCCCCAATGAGACTTAAAGCCACAGCATTTTAACAACACCCTGCTGAACAGATTGGAAACTCTGGGTGCTGAGCACAAGACTCGGTGGAATCAGTTTGTGACCTTACATACACTGCAAAAAACAACCAGGAATAATGAAACCAGGACTTTCAACTATTTGTATTAACGATTGAGTAAGAAAAGCCATGGCTACCTATGACCTCTGCTTCAGAGTCTCTAAAGATGGAGAAAATTCACACTAATAACCTGTGTTTCATTTTGCTAAGAGAACAATTGAGGGTAGCCTAAAACCTGGTTACCATCTTTGCAACAGGAACATGGAGAGGATGGATAAGGAATGGTATGATGCCCATATTCTTCCTACCGTAGAATGAACTAATACAGAGAATATGATGCCATTTCTGTATTTAGGGATGCTAGAGAACAGGCAAGAGGCAGCATGGCCTGGAAAATAGCTGGCTTGGAGTCAGGAAGACCTGGCTTCAAGTCCTGTATCTGACACAGACTGTGTGACTTTGAGCAAGTCACTAATTCTCTTGTACTGTAGGCAAGTCTCCAAGACTGAAACATACAGTCAATTCAACAAGCATTTTTTTATAGCTTACTTTGTGTCAGGCATTGTGCAAAGTATGAGAGATGAAAAAACAGACACAGTCCCTGACCTTGAGGAGCTTATATTCTGAAAATGGAAAAGAAGCACATAAAAGGAAGCTCCAAAGGTAAGAGAAGTACTCACATTGGACTATGTTGGAGAAAAAGGTGTGGAGAGGCAGGAACAGAGTCTAAGAGTCATGAAGGTATGAACATGGCTATCCTGAGGGCCCTTTGTTGACGGAAAAAGAAGCTTCCAGAGCGAGAACATTTCTTGGGAATGGTGGGGAAGGAACTAGGAGAGTCAAGAGTGGGATCCAGACAGTGAACAGATGAGTTGACTACAGTGATAGGATCACACACACACACACACACACACACACACACACACACACACACACATACACCCCTGAATACTCACTCAAATACACAGAAGAGAGGAGGAGGGAGGGCTGGTATGTGACTGGTGGTGCACACAGAAACACAGAGTGTGATATTTTGAATGCAAAGGAAGAAAGTGAGAGGCTAGAAATAGAAAGTCAATTCTTCCCTTATGTCCAAGACCTTCTTCAGGTTGCTTCCAAAACCAAAGTCACAGTTCATACCTATAATGATGAAGCCTTGACATCAAAGCCAGTCTATTACTGTCAATTTGAATTTTTTTTCTACTCAATCTTCTTCAACTTTCCAGACCTAAGAGGAGGGTGCCCAGTACCACTGAGCCAAAATAACGCCTTTCCTTTTCCTGTCCTATGTTATTTCCTATATCTGAAAAGTATAGAATCACAGACTTTTAGAGCTGAAAGAATTCCTAATTCTCTAATTCAGTCTAACCCATACACTCTCCAAATCTCTATGTTAAAATAATCAGCAAGTGGCTAGCCAATCTCCACAAATAATTTCAAAGAGGGGAAGCCCACTCATTCTAAAGACAGTTCATTTCTACTTTTGAACAACCCTAAATATTAGGAAGCTTTTTCTTTCTTATCGTTCAGCTATTTTTAGTCATGTCTGACTCTTTGTGACCCCATTTTGGGGTTTTCTTGGCAATTATACTGGAGTAGTTTGCCATTTCTTCCTCCAGTTCATTTTACAAATGAGGAAACTGAAGCAAACAAGGTTAAGTGACTTACCCAGAGTCACACAGCTAGTAAATATCTGAGGCTATATTTGAACTCAGGAAGATGAGTCTTCCTGACTCCAGGCCCAGAAATCTCTCCACTGTGCTACCTACCAGCCTTAAGTCTATGTTTCTCTCTATGCAATCAATACCCACTGGTCCATGCTCTGTCTTTTGGAGTCAGAGAGAAATTTAATTCCTTTTCCATATGATATCCTTTAAAATATATAATGAACACAAAAGTAAATAGAGTCTTTACTCTTGACAAATTTTCATTTTGGTAGAGCAATAAATGATTTTCAAGTGTAGTTAATTGCAAGATAAGATTAGACCTGTGATTTTACTAGTATAGGAAACTCCTGGAAGAGGGACCTCCTTCTGCCTTCTAACCTCCTTCTCTGCAATTCATAATGTTAGAGAATTTCATAAAGCACTGAAATGTTTAGGGTCACTCATACATCCAGTACGTATCAGAGACAGAGTTTAAACTGAAGTCTTTTTGATTCTGAGGCCTACTCTCTATCCCATACACCATGTTGGCTTTCCTGCCTGATGGCCTATTTATTTGTTTGTATATTTTAGGTTTATTATTCCAAGGCCCCTTTTTATGCTTAAAAAATATCGAACATCCCAAAGAGATTTCCTAATGGGAATTATGTATTTTGATATTTACCATATTAGAAGTCAAAACACATTATTAGGAAAATAACTTTGACCTTGAAGAGTCTTTGAAATAATTGTGGATCCCTAACAGTACACGAAACAAAATTTGAAAACCATTGGATTCTAGTCTGATCCCCTCATTTTACAACTGAGAAAACAAGCCAAGAGATGGAAAGATACTTGCTCAAGGTCTTCTAAGTATTAAGTATCAGATGTCCAATTAAATTACAATTCTTAGAAATTAAAGAATGCTTTTTATTTTCATTTTTTGTAACCTCATTAGTAGCATAGTGATTTCCACATAGCAGATCCTTCATGAATATTTGTTACAATGCTTTAAATTTAATTGATGGTTAGTGGTCAGAGTTGTCTCCGAGTATTCTTAAAGTTACTAGTAATGTTTTCTAGCACATTTTTAATAGCAGGAGAATACAGAACTAATACATCAGAATTCTAGAAAATAACAAGAATTGTCTTTTGATAAACATCCAAATATTTATAAATGTGGCACCTTTCCAGTCTCTCAAATGTTCATTAGCTGTAATTGTGGAAAAAAAATTTTAAATTAAATTTTAAAAAGCAGCTACAACACTGCCTCAGATGCTTTATTCCAGTTTTTATGGAGCCAAAATATGACTGTGATATTTGGAGTATATTATAGAATCATTTTGTAAAGGTGGATGAAAATCATTTTCAATGTTTCAATTATATTAACCATAAGATGAGATGATTCTACTTCTGTTTCAGTTTTTAAAAAAAAAGTCTTCTAAGATTTCTCTATTTAGATGTTTGAGAGTTTCTCCAAACCATTATATGTGTGCATACGTGTATGAGGAAACATATATTATACATACACATATGTATGTGTATATGTATTATATACTTGGTGAACCATTCATAACCAAAGCACCTTTTTTTAAACTAATTCACCACTTTCCTCCAGGAAATTCTCTCCAGTAATTCCATCCATAAGAAGATAAGCCGCTATTGCTGAGATGTGACTGAATACCTACCCTTTTCACCCTTTCTTTTATTTCCAATACAATCAATTCCCCTACATTGATAGACCGCAAAACAAGACCTATTCATAGTAGACAGAATTAGTCCTCTTTCATTTGATTGTCAGTACATAAAAGGCATTAAAAGGATATATATTCCTTGTCTTTTGCAGCTTGTATACAACACCTAAACAAATGTGGAACACAGGTAGAGTCCAGATTAGAATAAAATGCCTGATGATGGGATAACTTGATCAATTTTTAGGTGAATTCCTCAGAGCACAGGTGAAGGGCTAGATTAAATTTTTCTAATCATTTAGAAGACAAGATTGGAAGACTTAGCTCTACTTTATTTATTTTTATTTTATTCTGAATTCAAGAAATAAAACAAGCATATCCATGACATACTAGAATATTAAAAAAAAATACGATTGCACATGAAACTGCAAATCTATTGTGTATACCTTGCTATTCCTTTCAAATATATAATAAGGGTATGTATCAGCAATGCAGTATTCACAATGCCTACAGTAACTAAAAATATGCCGATATGGTTATTAATCACGAAATGTAACAGGCTCTCTACATAAGAAATATAGCTAGAGCACTCATTTAAATACCAGAAAACGGAGTGCCAAAACCAGAAAGTCAAAGCCAACACAGTAGTTATGAAGTTGGCACATGTAGT
>CM053590.1:180755412-180767245 GCA_028646515.1 Pseudochirops corinnae
TTCTCAAGCCTTCAAACAGGACAGGCTACCTCAGGCAAAGATCCTCCTCTCCTCATGCACGCAACTGCTCAGCGTCAGACAGCTTGCTCCCAGCAGCTCCGGCCAGGCAGTTCCCGTCCCTGGCAGTCCTCAGCAGGAGTCCTTAGCAGAGATTCTGGCCGGCTCAAAGCAAAACGATTTCGCAACCAACCGCAGCCACTGCCTCTGCACCCAATTCCAGTCAGCACCTCAGGGAGACTATTGCTCCACAGCGATCTCTTGCTCCACCCCTTCCTGCTACGCCAGCAAGTTCAAGGGGTGTGGAAGATCTTCAAAACCCAGTATCGTTACAGGGTATCAGGTAACTCTTTTTTTTCCCTTTTTTTTCTTCCCGCCTTTCCCACCCCCACCCTAGGGATAACCTTGAGATATTATTCCACTTTATTTAAATCTCTAATTCTCATTAATTACTCTTGATCATATCACTTCATTACCATCTTTCCCCTTTGGTTGTATGCAACTGTAAGTCCTTTGGGGGGTTTATTTGGCAACATACGTTCCTATGGGTAGAGAGAGTCCCCAAGTGAAGTGGCTGTTACTACTCCCAGGGTTCTAGAATAATCTTGTGGGTGGCTATTCTTAAAAATGCTAGCTCACAATCCCTTCACTGGTGTTCTTCCTTTTCATAAAGGCCAGGGAGACTAACTAGACTCAATTACTTTTCTAGTAAAAGTATTTCTTTAAATACCATAGCAAGAAAAGCAGTTGCAAAGTATTTCCCCAATAACAGAACACTTTTCCACACATACACTCAGAGTTCAAGAGAGGGGCGTGAATTTGAGGTATGATTGTAATGAAACACACATTTAGACCCACATGGCAAAAGTAAACCAGAACTCTGGTCCCTTATGGCTTTGATGTCCTTCCTCTATACAGAAGGTCCTCACAGCTGAGCTGGCTCTGTATTAAGCACTTCTCCACTTGGGTAGTGGCCCAAATGGAATTGCCCTTCCTAGAGTACATTATTATTATTGTTGTTGTTGTTGAGAAAGGAGTCGTGTTCAGAAAGAGAACTCCTTCAGCATCCCAGGAATGCAGATGATCAACCCCAGTATTTGAGGTTTCTCGTGGTCTGCCAGAATCCCCATCCCAGGGCTGTAGTTGGATAAGAGGTTCCAGGAAGGTCTTTGGCCATGAAACTCCCCCAGAAGAAAGGGCTGAGTTTACATACATTCACACATGCTGGTAGCAGAGTTCTTTGGTTCCCAGGACCTAGCCCATGATGCTAAGGCACTTCTAGACCTGCCTCCATCCTCTTCCCACCATGATCCACCCACTACCACCAATCTTAAAAAAAAAAAAAAAGACCTTTAAAGAGCCTATACTTTTCCCCAAGGCTGGATGGGACAACTGAAGCAGATCACTCAGTGATTGTACAGGATTCTCACCAGGTTCTGCTGATGCTCTGAACCAAGTAGCTACTGGAAACTTGACTGCCATGCCAAGCCCTGCAGACCATGTGACTGCTAGACAGTAACTACCAGATGGGTCTGGGCAGGCCGCTCTGCCACTGGACCCTTCTCAGGGCTCTCTGCTGGCTGCATCCTTTGGCTGTTTGGGGTTCAATCTTCGATGCACAGCCACAGTTCTTTTCTACCTTTAGCCATGTAACTGGTCAGGCGGTGTTGTGTTCTTACTTACTATGCGTCCTCTTTTCAGCTGATGTACTATGGAGTTCTTTCTTCTGGGGTAACAACAACCTTTAGTCATGCATAGACCCTTAGAAGCATCTTCCCCTCACATCATCCAGAAGTCTCACTCTTGAGGTTATTTGTCAGCTTAAGGCAAGAGAAGAAAAAAAAAAACCCTTGACTCTTCTGTGGACAAATGCTTCCTCAAAACAGCTTCCCTCAGTAAGCCCTCTACATTGCCTTAAGTCACCACCATCCTTCCATCCACCAATACTCACATTCTAGGTGTCATTGTCAACTCCTCATTCTCTCACTCCTCTCCACATCCAATTTGTTGTGTAGACAAGTCGATTTTGCCTTTAGGATATCCATCCCATATGTCCCCTTTTCCCCTTGAACATTACAAACAGTCCCTCACGATCTTAAACCTGAACTATTGTAATAGTCTGCTGATTGGTCTGCCTGCCACCAGTCTTTCCAGCCTCCACTTAATTTTCAAAGTCATCTTCCTAATTTGCAGACCATGTCATAGTCAATAAACCCTAGTGACACCCCATCATCGCCAGGATTAAGTATAAAATTATCTGTTTGGCATTCAAAGCCATTCATTTACTCTGCACCTCCCCACATAGCTTACAGCTTACACTTTTTCACCAATGTATTCATTCCAATGACACTGTCTCACTGTTCTTCAAATGTGATATTCTAATTTTTAACTCTGGGTATTTCTCCTGACTGCCTGCCCACTGTTTGTGAAATGCTCTCCCTCTTCATCTCCGTGTCCTGGTTTCCCTGGCTTTCTTCAAGCCCCAGTTGAAATTCTGCTCGCTACAGGAAGTCTCTCCCAAACCATCTTAATTCTAGGCATTCCCTCTGTTCATTATTTCAATTTATCCTTTAGATAGCATCTTTATACCTACTTATTTGCATGGCATCTCCCTAATTAGATGTTAGCATCTCAAGAGTAGGTACTATCTTTTACCTTTCTTTGTATCCCCAGAACTTAGCATAGTGCCTGGCGTATATAATAGGTGCCTAATAAATGTTTCTTGACTGACTGACTGGCTGTGTGTTCTAAGTTGGCCTGAAAAGCTTCATAAACCAAATCTTAACACTAAGAAAGAGGGGTGTGGTAAAGGGACTATTCTGAACAGGTAGTATGTTAATAAATTTATTTTCCTTTCAATCTGGTTACTCACTTTATTTGACCTCCAGTTTTATGGACTGTGTTGTCAACAAGATTCTTTCTAAGTCCTGGAGGAACCCAAGCTGAGAAATTTCCCCAACATGTATTCTTTGTGTGAATATTTATCCATGCATTTGTACTCCTCATATATGTTCACTCTTCCTACTAATGAATGGGAATGGGAATGGGAATCTGAAGATCTTCCCTGCCCTTAATAGGCTGAATGTAATCACACGAAGCCTATGGTAGGAGGAGTTTGCTGAAGGGTAGAGCAGAGCTCCCAGGAAGCTGGGAGTCATAGAAGTTAGAGCTGGAGGGAGGACAGGATGCATCCAGGGAGACAGCTAGGCTTGTGAGTGCTGGTTTGTGGGAAGGCTAAAGGATGGTGTGGCTCTCTGCTGCATTGTAGTATATTAATTTCTATGCTGTGTTAACCTGAAAGTTTGGTTAAAGGAGGCATACATATGATATGTACGTAAATTCATATTGATATGATTGTTGCCTATGATATGATTGTTGTGATATATAAATTCATATTATTTATTCCCTTAAAGCTAGAGGAAGCTAGCAAGTTTGCATGTACAAGGAGCCAAAACCTAAGTTCTGACTGCCTGAACAAAAGAATGAGAAGGCTTAAATATATTTTAGAACCATCCCAATTCAGGGTGGCTGTGTCACTCAAATTTATGATCTCCATAAATGTTTAATCATTATATGAGAAAGGAATTTTCTTAGTTGGATAAGTAGTAAATACAATAAAACAAGAGAGCTGACAAAGTGTCCGTTGAAATTATGACCCAGGATATCTGCGTGTACTTTACCATTAATATGCCATAACATAGTATATGTTCAAAAAATATTAAGATAAGAAAAAGTCCCATTACCCAAGTTAGTGCCTCTGGTTAAGGGTCTCCTTAATGGCCATAACGTCAACCCCATCTGTTTTTGTTGATAAAGGAAGAGTTTACTCAGAGAACAAAGAAGCTGTTAGGTCCAGGCTCTTCTGGTTGATTAGTTCAGGCCCTGGCCCTTATTGAGTTATTAAACTGATATTAAATGATTATCATTGGCTATGATGCATTCAGTTTCCTGGTGTTTGGATTTGGCTTTCTGGTGTCTGAATAAATGTTTTTGCTTCTGTCTTCTATATAGAGAAACTGTTATATTTTGTGATTGGGAACTATGCTGGCATATTTATAGTTGCCGTTGGTGCTGTGACTATAGTGTTGGTGCTACACGAATGTATTTGTGGGAGAGTGTGCCCCAGGCTTATTGGGGAATATTTTCTTGGTCCTGTAACTTTGGTTTGGATCTATTATGCAATATAATAAAATATAGATTAAATTCATAGTAATTTTTTTCACTTAGAAGTATAGTTCTGAACTTGTGCTGATGCTACCAATTAAAGCATAACTCTTTAAAAATGGGCTAGGGAAGGAAATAGGAGGTTCCCAGCCCTTTACTAAGAAAAGTTTCTCTTTATGCATGGCTCTCTCTTGTTGTTCTTGCTCTTGTTGTTCCTTCTTTCTGGAAGAGCTGGAAACAAAGAGGCCAGGCAACAGAACAGGATCAATCACAAGTGCTTATGGGAAACAGTATTACAATTAATAAGCACATTTTCTAACAAAATGCTCTCTTTAAAAATTTACAATTAAGTGGAAGTAAAGCAGTGCACTGCTAAGTAGAGGCCACCAATTCATTTTGGCTGGTAGTGCTCTGGTGACAAGTACCCCTCCCCCTAACCCCCATTAAACACAGTCACACAGACACACGTCTTGTTCATATAGAAGTCATCCTTCATAGTCATTAAAAGAACCATTACAGATGTGACTGCCATCAGGGGCTGCTGGTGATATGGACGACTGCCACCACTCCCTTCTTGCCCCATTTTTTTCTAGTCTCAAAACTCCTTACTTAGTACTTACATGAAAACCTCACCCTTTTGTCAGAGGGCTGATCTCACATTAATTTATGTTCTTCCCACACTGGGGGTTTTATGGACAACCAGTCCCTTGCCAGAGTTTGTTTCTGTATTTCTTGCTACTTTATTAAACGTCTTCATTAGGAACATTTCATTAGATGTCTTTGTTTTGTTGTTTTAATTGTTATTAAAGTTAAACACATTGCTAGTGGTTGTGAGCTACATATTTAGGGATGCAGACCTCCAAAGTAGGTCAAACTTGGGTAACTAGTGTCTGGGAGACTTATTCTATGAGGTGTTTTGTTGGGTTATTGGGGGGGGTTTAGAAGGAAGGGTACGTGCCACTAGACATTGCAAAAACATATTCTAACATTAACTATCTCATGAAAACAGATAGCTGATAGGAAGCCTCTAGTAACTAAACAGGTTCCAGTCAGATGCTCGTTTTGAAAAGGGTGTGAGCTAAAAGAAGGAGGAAATTTCTTTTTTAAAAAACAGGCAATTATAGCATCATATTAGATATATCACCATAACACTTTTGCAAAAATGAGGTAAATCCCTAAAGTACAGGGAACAAGTGTGAAGGTGAAAATGTTTAAGAAACCTACACTCTCTAGTGGACTCTAAGCTACGTAAGAGGGGGGACTATGTGACAAATATAATACTATTTTTACTACTGTTATGACAGAAGTGTTTTGGAAAATCTAAAAGGATTATATGAATGAGTTACCATTTTATTATCGTGTGAACTTTGTATCTCATCTATATTGTGGCATACAATTGGTGTTTACTGACTTGGTCTCAGCACCAGCAACACAAATGCATGAGGAACTTCATCCCACCTTCTGAATGTGAGGAAATCCCAACTTTCTCCCAAAGAAACAGGATCTCCCAACTCTTCTTACCTTTTTTGCATGAGGCTATCTGTATTGGTGGAGAAGAGTCATTTAAATGGTCTCTGCCTGCAGAAGAGGTGAGTCGTTGCAGGTTCTCTTCAGGAAATGCTTGTGGAGGGAGAGAAAGACTCTTAGAAAAAGCCAGCAATGATTCCAAAGGTGAAAAATGAAATGAGAATGATGTTTAGCAAATGTGACTATAATCTGAGTCCAATTTCATCCCTAAAGCTTTTAGTCTTAAACAAGGAGCCCTTGCTGCAACCTTTATTCCTTTCACACCACCCTCAACCCTTCCCTTTCCTCAACAGCAAAAATAAAAATAAAGGGTCTCTGATTAGCATATGTTCTCTCTTTAGGGACCTTCCTTTGAATTGAGTTGTTCACACTAAGAACAACAAAATCTCAGCGTTGGGAATAAACTTCAGGACTATCTAATCCAGGCATGGGGAACCTGAGGCCTAGAGGTTGCATGTGGCCCTCTACATCCTCAAGTGCAGCCCTTTCACACTTGAGGATCAATTCAGTCAGAGGGCAGCACATGAGGACCTAGAAGGACACATGTGGCCTCAGGGTCACAGGTTTCCCACCCCTGATCTAGTCCAATCTGTTCCTTATTAAGTATCCCCTCTACAACATACCTGATAAATATCCAACATTCATCTGACCAAGAGGAAGATTCCACTAGCTCCCGCTGAAGCCCATTCCATTTTTGGATGCCACTGGTCAACATTAAGTTTTCCTGATGAGAAACCTAAATTTACAGTCACAGAACTTTACTAATTGTTTCTATTTCTACTGGTTGGGTCCAAACAGAGCAAATCCAACATTTAGACACCAAAAAATATCATCATATCCTCAACAGATCTTCACTATCATAACCTTCTTGAAATCATATAAAAGATTCTTCTTTCTAAATATAACTTTATTTTTTCCTACAAAGGAAGTCAATTCCAATGGAAAGAGAAAAATAAAATTAGGCTTCAATTTTTAATTTGCTACTAATTATTTTCTTCCTCTAAAGAATATATGTTCCTCATTTCTTATTTTCATCATCTGAGAAATGGGAATAATAACCTTCCCAAACATAGGAACTTTTCCTTCAAAGAATTCTTTTCTCCTCATTGAGTTAAGTTGCTTTAATGGTCCCATTTACATTCTTCTATGTAAATTTCTTTTCCAAATCATTTACTAGCTCACATACATCATTTACATTTTTTAACTTCCTCAAAACAAACAGCATTATGGCACTATATTAAAATCTGCTTTCATTACTTTAAATGAGGCTTATATCCTCTTTTGAACTATTTTAGTTATATTTACATGAATATATCAATTAAATAGTATCTATAAACATATATTCAAATGATATATTTAATCTTTGGGATATATTAATATCAAAATAGTTATGGTTTATCAAAACTTTTTTGACATTCATTCATATATAAGAGACAGACTGGGATTTTTGCATAAAACACCAACTTTATTGAAACAAAATTATGTGTAAATTATGCAAACTTGATTCATATGTAAATCCACATTTTCCACTGAGTTAAGATACATTTTTCTTTTGGTTCTTTATAAAATTTATCTTTACAGGTCAATAAACAACTTCCAAAATCACTAATAGTATATGATTCAAGTCTTTAAATTTGGTTCAAAAATAGTTTCAACAAAAATACTGTCATTTAAAGTTATAGTAATATTATTTCACTTTTCCTTAATCTTTTAATCTATTTGCAAAAAATCTCTTTAATTATAACAGTACACTATTAAATACCCAAACTGTTTTAGTATGGTTTCCATGATTGTGTCTGTTTCTTTGCCTCTTATATGTGTTGTAGTGAGAAGAAACTGGCTTACAGTGAGCAGAAATAGGTTTATATCAGACAGTGGGGCATCATGGGAAGAGTGTTTATACTACAGCTCAGACATCAGAGTTCCAATTCTTCCTCTGACTTTTACTACTTGTATGAATACCACCAAGTCAGTTGCCCTGCCTTGAGTCTCAACTTCCTCTTATGTAAAATGCAAATATATGCAATACCTTCTGCAAAATGTTATCAAGTGGCAAAAATGAAATAATGTACCTAATGTTGCGTTTAAAGGTCAGTTAACATTATCTTCATTATTATTATGTCAGAAGAGACCTCAACATTGCTATTATTTCTCTATAATCCAGTGTTTGGTCACTGTAGAACTGAAGGACTGCTTTGTGAGTTTATGGAATTAGAATAAGGAAGATAAAAGAGGAATAAGCCTGAAAACAGGTAATTCTCATAGCCATTAACTGGCTTCCTCCAACCCTAGCCTTTTGAAAACACCTCTTCCAATACTTTTCAATACTCCAAGGAGCTCCATGCTTAGCTTACATAATAAGCTTATCCTCCTTTCTTTTATCAAGGGCAGGAATGGACTTTTCAATTCACTCCATTCTTCATCTTATTTTTTCTTTTTCTTTTTATTTCTTTTTTTTTTTTTTATTTCCATTCTTCATCTGCTACTCTGTCTGGCTCCAGGGGAAAAGATGTTCCTATACCTAGATAACCCCTAATCTTTGCCCCACCCCACACTCCTGACTCTTCTTTTATGTCATCTTCCCCTTGCATTAGATCATAATCTTGAGGGCAAGGACTGTCTTTCTTTTTTATTAGTTTTATGTTTAGCACATAGCACAATGTCTGTCACACTTAATAAATATCTACTAGATTGGATATGTGTTTCAGATGTAGAAGCTTCCACTTCCTACAGTATCATTTAAAAACCATGGAAAGGACAGTTTGTATAAACCAGAAAATAATTCTAAAAAAATAAAACTTTATAAATTATGTTTAAAAGAGCAAAATAAACTAATATGAATATTTTATACAATATTATTTACTCCTATATTTTCGAAAACAATACTGTCAACTTAGGAATTTGGTCTCTAAAAATGCAACTTTAAAAATCAATGTATTTTCTAAAATGATCACTTTTTAACTATCAAAGTAGTTTCACGAGTTTTGTTCTAAAGTACATGCCGTTGCTTTTACGAATGAAAAAAAAATCAGTCCGTTGTACTTAAAGGACAGTTGAGTTAATTCAGAACACCAAAGCTTTTCACTCATAATGACCATAATCAGGGGATGTTTCAGTCTTCTTGCAGGATGATATCAAAGTTGAAGATTAAATGATACCTTTGTGGTATAGCTAGGAACAGATTCTGTAAAAAAAAAAATATATTGCATTTAATTTTAACCTTTTATAAACAAGTGAAAATATATGCTTTAACTCCTTTTCTAAACATATTACCACTAAAAAAAAAAAAAAGGGAACTTTTCATAGCAACTGCTTGCAATGAGTTAGATGGAAATCTGCCCACATGGAAGAAGTGATTGCATTCTAAACAAATTATAGGAATTTTTAAATTCCAAATAATATTGAGTTGGCTAGTATCAAAAGTTGCCAGCTCTGAACAGTTGGTCACCCATATAAGCTTACTAGAATAAAAGTTACAAGAGCTAATGACACTGGATTGGGAGTGAAATTTTAAAAAGCAAAGCTATTTACAAATTTTTTCTATTAAATTTTGAAGCAATAGCAGAGGCAATAACAACAACAAAAAGACTGAGTATCACTTAGTATCTCCTGGGTAAATCTCTACTATTGCACTTTGTATATGGAACTATGAACATCTGTTACATATAATTTTGGTATAATTTCCTTCCATTATGAACAGTTTGGGTGTTTTTAAATAATTCATATTCAACAATTGTTGAATTGAACATTGCTGAACTTTTTTCTGCTTCCAATTTTTAAATAACTCATCATTATTCTTTTCTTCCTTTTTTTTGTATCACTATCATCACCTACACCAAGAAAAAATGAAAAGCTCTCCTTACAAGGGAACATTTTCACATATTAACTATATCTGAAAGTCTCATTCTTCTCCTTTAGCCTATCATCTCTAAGTCAAGAGGAAAGAAACATGAATCATTATCTATCTTTTGAAGCTTTGATCGGTCAATGCATTGACCATAATTCTTAAATCTCCCACAACTGTTTGTCTTGTCCTTCTTGTATTCAATATATAAACTGTTCTCCAGGGTTTGCTCACTTTACTTTACATCAGTTTATACAAATCCTCAAAGGCTTTTCTGAATCCCTCCCTTTCGCCATTTCTTGCAGTTCTGTATTAAGCCAAGTATGTTCATGTGCTATGCTTTGTTCAGATGTTCTACAACTGATGGACACACATTTTACTATAACAGAAAGTAGCATAATAAATATTTTTGTATATTATAACAGAAAGTAGCATAACAAACATTTTTGTATATATATATATAATTCATCTACCTCTTTATTTTTTTTTTAATCTCTTTGGGATATAAACCTAGTAGTGACATTAAGTCAAAGAATATACACAGTGTAGTGACTTTTAGAGTATAATTAAAAATTGCTCTTCAGAATGATTAGATTATTTCACAACTGCTCAATTGTCATTTGCTTTTTCTGACATCCTTGCCAATCTGATGACTGTGAGGAGGCACCAAAGAGTTGTCATTATTTTCATTTTCCTTATTAATGATTTGGAGAATTTTTGATATACACTTGTTGATAGCTTATCTATCTTCTTTTGAGGGCTGCCTACTCATATCCTTTCAACATTTGTAGATTAAGGAATGACATTTATTCTTCTCTATTTGTATTAATTTCATATTTATCTTGGATATCAGACCTTCATCAGAGAAATCTGCTACAAAGATCTTCCCTAGTTGTTTCAATTTTGATTTTACTTTTGCTTAAACTTTTCAATTTTATTTAAGAAATATTGTCTATTTTACCTCCTGTGATACTCTTCATCGTTCGATTAATCAATTACTCTTCCCCTATCCGTAGTTGTAAAAAGTATCTTCATCTCTTCTCCCCTAATTTATTTATGATATAATTTTTCTATCTAGGTCATATATTTGGAGCTCATTGTGGTATGCAATGGAGATATTGTTCTAACCTAACTTCTTTCAGATTGTTGAAGTGTTTTCACAGAGTGACATATGTCTGGAGATTTGGAACTAAAAATAAATAGAGACTCGTAGTCTTTTGTCACTGTTTTCTAGAGCAAAAAGAGAGTGGATGTGCTTATATTGAAAAACGCACTTGGGCATTGAGTCAGTAATAGGATGGGGAAAGCAATGCATTAGAATGGTTGAATAATCCAACTCAACATATCCTATTCACCACACATACATAAGTGGGTATATGTTCATATGTATATGCATCCCATAGCAACTCACGAAGAACCTATGAAGTAAGAGAGGAGTTTAAATCTACATTTGTGGAAGGAGAACTAGCACTCAGGAAATCTCAGATCTTTTAACCATGTATAAGTTTTAGAAAGGGCTGGTGAAAGTATAGAATCCATTTAAATGATTATTAATAATTTAATGAGTTCCAGTTAATTTCTTTCTATTTTTCTACTTTTATGAAATATGTATACTTTGTGTTGCATTGTAAGTATATTAATAATGTTATATAATACATTAGTATTAATGTATTATAATTACGTCTAGTGATTAGTTGAATCTTACTCTTGTCCCCTGTCACCTGGATGAACTGACTGATACAATAAGACAAGAATTGAAAATAAATAGAATGAATCCTGGATGATTCATTCAAAGCCCAAAGTTTAAATCCTGGTTCTTTTACTTAGAATATGTGCCGTGCTGGATAAGTCTCTCTATTTCTTTGAACCTTGTTTCCTCATTTCTAAAATGAAAGGATTTAATCTCTAAGATACCTTTTAATTCTAAATCCATTGATCCTGTAACCTCTATGAACACATAAGTAGTCACTTAATTTGATCATCCAAAAAGAATTGTTTCTTTAAAAAAAAGAGAGATTTAGGTCAGTAAAAAGGTAAATAGTTTTTTAAAATGTATTTCTTTTTACTAAGGTTGTAATAAAAGTATTATTCAGAGCACATGCCTTATATCAATTGACAGAATTAGTCACAGTAGCAATTTTTTTTAAAAAGGTATCTCCATTTTACAGCAAAAATAAAATGATAATCAAGATAGATCCTGAACTCTAGTTTGTATATGAAAAAGTAAATAGTATAACTTAGAGGACAAAAATAAGTTGAATTTGTCTTAGTTTTACTCAAAACCATAATGAAAAATTCATT
>CM053590.1:180767345-180816233 GCA_028646515.1 Pseudochirops corinnae
GGAACAAAAATGAGTTTTATAGAAGAACTTGAAAAACGTACTGAACTGAGAATGAATTAACTAAGGTTACATCTTCATCAATTCAATAGTGTTTAATGTGTGCAATCCCTGTTTAATTAAACCTGACATTTCAAGGCCTAATGACCTCCCTACTCCTTCCCCAGTTTTTGTCCCCCTAAATCATGGAGCAATTTTGATATTAGTCACATAATAAAACTCCTGAAAATTAAAACAGCTTCAGAAAATAGGAGGTATTTTTAACTTTTTTCCAAGACAGACAAATCATATATGTCTTTCGTATAGCTTCAATCTCATACTTTTGTTTTGCCTGAGTGAATGCCAAAATATCTTGTCAGAAGCACAAAGTAGAATCTTCTATTTTTTTTTTTGAGGGGAGAAGGCAAGGCAATTGGGGTTAAGCGACTTGCCCAAGGTCACATAGCTAGTAAGTATGTCTGAGGTTGGATTTGAACTCAGGTCCTCCTGACTCCAGGGCTGGTGCTCTATTCAGTGGGGTACCTAGCTGCCCCCTTGTAGAATCTTTTAAAGGAATATTTGAAACAACATTAATAGAATAGTGGTCTACGAATATAATTCAAAGTTCATTGAAGTAAGAATAAAGAAACCTGGGCTATAATTGTAGATTTGATACTAACAAGTTGTATAACTGCGGACAAGTCTCTAATTTCTGACAAATACGTTCTTTAAGATTTTCAGAGCTCCTTAGTTAGGTACATTATCCATACAACAGCTCTGTGAAGTTGGTGCTGATGCTAACCCTATCTTACAGAAGCAGAAATAGGGCCTCAAAGAAATTGAGTCACTTACTGAGCTGGGCTAGTGGATAGAATGCTTTACTTCAAATCAGGAAGTTTTGAATTCAAATCCCTCCTGATACTTAGTAAGTGTCCCCCAGGCAAATCACTTAATCTCTCTTAGCCCCAGTTTTCTTAACTGCAAAATGAAGATAGTAATAACACCTGCCTCACTCAGAATACACAACATGTGTGGTTAGTACCCAAAGTTAGATAATCCATGGGAAATGCTTTGCAAACCTTAGAATGCTATGTAAATGCTTACTGCTTTTATTAGTTATCATTGCCCAGAGTCACAGCGCTAATAAGTGTTTCAGGTAGAATTTGAACCCAGATCTTCCTGATTTCAGGTTCAATCAATCAACAAAGACTATTATTTGGCAGATGTTATGCTATTCACTGGAACATGAAACAATTCGTAGTCTTGCAAAGCTTTTATTCTCTTAAGGAAGACAATCTGGCTCAGAGCATAGTGTTCTGGAACCGGAGTCAGGAAGGTCTGATTTTAAATCCAACCTCAGACGCAAACTAGCTGTGTGACCAGGAGTGAGTCACCTAACTTACTCGCAGGATCTGCCAAATGAGGATTAACAATAGTACTTACTTCCTAGGCCTATTGTGAGAACAGAACGAGACAATTTGTAAGGCACTTTGCAAACCTCACAGGATAGCTCTGGTTATGTATTCAAATATACCAAGCAGTCAAGAAAGAAAGAAAGAAAACCAGGACACTAGCAGTTGGGAAGAATTGATAAAAACTTCATGTAGACCAGATAAGAAGTGATAAGGACCTGAATTAAAGTGGTGACTGTATAAGTAAAGAGGTGATGTCAAGTATGATAAATGCTTCAGAGACAGAAATAGCAAGGCGGGGCAACTGATTGGCTCTGTGGTGTCAGGTAGAGGAGAAGTCCAAGGTTATAACCCTGAGAGACTGGATGAAGAGTAGGACCAACAATATGGGGAAATTCAGCAGAGTGGATGTATTTTGGGGGGGAAATAGAGGTCTGTTCCAGACCTGTTGACTTAGAGATGTCTCTGAGACAATCAACTTGAAATGTGTCAGAAAGCTGGTGAAATAAGACTAAATCTCAGGAAAATAGGAGGGAAACTAAATGTACAGATCTGGACGTTATCTATATTGAAATGAGGATTAAGTCATCATGGGGTCACCAACAGAAAAGAGGGAGAAGACAGAAGAGGAGGGGAGGGAAAGGGAGGGAGGGTTGGACAGGGGATGGGGGGAGGGGTAAGGAGGGGAGGAGTAGGGAGGGGATGGGAGGGGAGGAGAGGAATCAAGAACAGAGGCCTAAGGAATATTCAGTTAGGGAGCATTCTATAAATGATGAAGCAGCTAAGGAGACCAAGGATTGATATGATGGGTAGGAGAAGAACCAGGAGACAGTAGTGTTACACACACACACACACACACACACACACACACACACACACAAACACACACACACCCCAAACGATGGCAAGAGCAAGAGGAGAGGGTGGTCAACACCAGGTTAAAAAATAGGAGAACGGGGAATGAAAAAAAAATGACTGTTAGTTATGACAATTGGACCACTGTTATGTTTGGAAAGAGAAAATTTATTTGAACAATGAGATCAGAACTCAGACTGCAGAGCTGAGGGGTAAATAAAATGAGGAGAAGTGAAAGCTATGAGTGTAGAAAGATTTTTTTTTCTCCTAGAAATGTAGGTGATAAAGGACAGATAAAAGATAATACCTGGAGGTAGGGTCTAGTGACAGTTTGCTTATTTTTTGTGTTTGTTTTTTTGGATGGGGAAGACTTGGACATTTTTGAAGGCTATAGAAGAAAGGTAGTATATAGGAAGAGATTAAAGATTAGACCTTGTAGAAAATCCATTTTTTCCCTGTGACTCACAGAATGTAGTTGTTACAGTTACTCTTCTTCTTTGGGGGAATTTCTATATTTGCTATAATTTTTTTTTTTAATATTGGTCAATGTCTTTTTTAAAAGTTTTATTTTTTTTAATTGAGAGAAATCTATTTTTTATTCTATCACACTCCATTAAAAAAAAATCCTTGCAAGAAATATGTGTAGCCAAGCTGCATTGCTATACTTGGCTATGTTCTAAAAGTATGTTTCATGCTGTACCCTACATCTATTGCTTCTCTGGCAAGAGGTGGTGCTGGGGATTCAAGGCTGGTCATTGTATTGATAATAATTCTTACGGTTTTCAAAGTTGTTTCTCTTTAAAACATTGTTTTTAATATATAAATTGTTCTTCTGGTTATGCTTATTTCATTTTTCAGTTTATAAAAGTCTTCAGAAATTTTCATTTTCATAATATTGATGTCATGGTATTGTGTTTCTTGTTCTTCATTCTTTACTCTGCGCTAATTTGTACAAGTCTTTCTATGTTTCCTTTAAATGATTTATTTATTCATTTTCATAAACACAAAGAGTCTATCTAATTGGGAAAGGACTCACCCTTTGATAAAAATTGCTGGGAAAATTAAATAGCAGTATCAAAGAAATTAGATTTAGAACAACCCTTCACACCTTAGCCAAGACAAGATCTAAATGGATAGTCACCTAGACGTGAAAGGTTACATAATAAACAAATTAGAGAAACATGAGGGGGAAATATGTATCAGATGTTTTGATAGAGAATAAAAAGTTCATGACCAAAAAAAGGACAAAGAATATCACAGAAGATGAATTGGATAATTTTAATTACATAAAATTTAAAAATCCTTTGCACAAATGCAATAAAGCTAAGATTTAAAAGGAAACAATTAACTCAGAAAAAAAATTTGCAGCAAGCTTCTCTGATAACATTCTCATTTCCAAGATATATGAGAATCTGATTCTAATTTATAATAATAAAGAACAATTGTCAATGATAATTGTCTCACGATATGACCAGGCAGGTCTTAAGAGAAAAAAAAAACCCACGCTATTTCTAACTAGATGGAAAAAAAAGTAACAAATCACTAATAATTGGAGAACTACAAATTAAACAATTCTGAGGTTCCACTCTGTGGACACCAGATTGGCAAAGATGAGTAACTAATGAAAATGACAAAAGTCAGAAAAGTGGGCAGAATGGTGTCCTGTCAATAGACCTGTGAACACATATAACCATTCTGGAAAACAATTTGGAATTATTCACAAATGTTACTAAACAGCATATGCCCCTTGACCTAGTTATATTACTGCAAGACCTTTTCACAAAAGAGATTAAAGGAGGAAAAGGCACTATACGTACACATCATATTGATAGCAGCATGTGTGTGTGTTGGCAATAAAAAAAAATGTCCATCAACTGGAGAACTGCTGAAGAAATTATAGTCTGTGTCTTTTATTGGTTTACTTCTCTCTTCAGTTTTAGTTTCTGAATTGGGTCTTTGTGTTAGTGATAGGGTCCATACTTGGAAGTGCTTTTGGGTGGGTGGGGTAGTTGGCCCTGCTTTGCCTTGCTTTGACCCCACCTGGGGTCAAGCCTCCCTGAATTTTTGAGATTCAGTGTGCTGAATCTTCAGCATGACAGAGTGGCAGAGAATTCAGAGACCTGGGGTGTCACGGCCCAAGTCAAGGCTGCTGTAGTGACTGGTGCTACCCAGATTTTTCCAAGGTGGGCCTAATGTGAGTTTCAATCCCATTGGGGTTTTCTCAGGGGAACCTTTTACCCTTGCTGCCTCTAAACAAAGAACTTTACAAGCAACACATACTTCTGTTCTTCACTGGTTACACTGGGAAGCTATGGACAAATTTCCTATGTTGGCATCTTTCCTATACCCCAGGGGCTGCTGGCAGTTTGGAGGTGAAAGAAGTCACTATAGTTTCTTCTTTGATTTCTTCATTATTAAGTCCAGTGTGGATTTCTGGATTTTTCCTGGAATAGAGGTGAGGGAACTGGGTGGTTTTTCCCACATTGCCTGACAGTCTCCAGACTGAAGATTAGAGAATGAGAGGCAGAATGAGTAAGAGGGCAATCTGGTACAAAGGAAATTGGATCAAGGGCAAATATAGAGGAGCTTGCTTAGCAAGGAGATGGACCACCTCATTATCAGGGACTGGAGAAAAGTAAAAGAGATTTTTGATGTGTCAAGGGGAAGAGAGTGAGGTGATAAAGAAGAGCTACCATTTCCCCAGCATAGTTAAAGGTGACTTCTTCATAAGAGAAGGAGTAGGGGGAGAAAGGGAGGCCTAAAAAGATGTATTCTCTCCACTCACACCACACAGACTTTCTAGGATGATGTCTAATGATTCTTCAGCTTTTAAATGCTACACTAAACTATCAAGCTCTTCCCCTATGTTCAGGTTTTGAAAACAATTAAGATTATGCCACTCTTTATCAAAAAGATTGAACTAGAGGCAGGAAGTGTACTGGGATTGGCTTAAACTACTCTCAAGAGCTGATTGTTAAATTTTCCATGTGATCATTTATAACTTGGAAATCAGCATATGCTACAAAAATAAGCTTGATTTTTTTTTTTTATTTCTAGATTTAAGAAAGTGGTGGAGAAAATGTTTAAACTTAAATTGTGTCCTGCATACGTTTTTTTTGGTTGGTTGTTTGTTTTTTTTTTGCCAGAGTCCATTGTTAAACATGAATTAAGCAGTACACACTTGAAAAGAACTAAGGCTGATCCAGATAATCACAAACTAAAAACAAAAACTTACAAGGCTTACAAAGATTATTTCACAGCTTCACATTCACCAGCAACCCCCTACCTATGGTCTAGTTTCCACCTTAACTTCAAGTCCTCTGAGCTGAAATGAGCCTATCAAATTGATGTTTCCCAATAAACTTGATAAGATTATAAGGAATGGACTTCCATTTGGATGTGTCTAAGAAATCTATGAGCATGTCTACTGTTGTGTTAGTCATTGTATTTCAGAGAATCAAGTTACCTAAAATTATATATGACTGAATTATCCAGACCATGTACATTATTGACATGTCTAAGTGGACAATTGCCACTTAACAATAATAACTAGCATTTAAGTAATGCTGCAAGTTTTGCAAAGCACTTTACTTATATCATCCTATTTGATCCTCAAAACAATCCTTTGAGGTAGTTGTTACTATTATTCCTTTTTTAGAGATGAGATGACTTGCCCAGAATCACCCAACTAGCATGCGTATTGAGGCAAGACTCTGATTCAGTTCCTTCTGATTCCCAGTCCAACCCTCAGTTCTCTATACCACCTAGCTGCCACTTGAGTCTTCATTGACCTTCACCCACATCAATAAGCTACCAAGTCCTGTCAGTTCTCAAGTCTTCTAGACTCCTTGAAAACATACATTGAAAGGTAACCTGCAACCTCCTATGGCAGGCCATTACACTTTTGGACAGTTCTCATTGTTAAGAAGTTTTTGCTTCTTCATAGCTTCCATCCATTGCTCCTCATTCTGTAGTCCCTTAAGCCAAGGGGAAGAAAAGTAATTCATCTTCCATCTGACAACCCTTCAGATACTAAAAGACTGTGACTTTTCTGTGAGGTCTTTGTTATCCTGCCACATCACTAGGGACAGTAAGAGCAGTGCCTTCTTTGAATGAATCTTTCTTTAGATTTTTGAATAAATCTAAAATTAGCTTTCTTTGACTATTTCTGTCTCCTTACTTATAACGAAAGATCTGTTTTAAATGATACTCTTGCCACTGCATCTTAGCCTGTCGATGGACTGTCATGTGCTTTCAGTAGCACTGAAATATGAGATGACCAAATGTTCCATGAAATGAGGTTTTTTTTACCTTTAGAGTCATGATAAAAACTAACTCTACTGACTCTGTTATCTGTTTCCCCAAGAGAATTCTCGCAGAATTATTATGAGGAAACACTTTGTAACCCATAAGAAGCTCTATACATGTGAGTTATTATCATTACATTTTCCCTTGATCCCCTTTTGTAAATCTAGGATATCATATTAAGACAAGAGAAAAAAGGATTCAAATTTTCACAAGAAAAAAATTAAAGAAGCTATAGAAATGTTTTTAAAATTAGTGGTTCATTATTTCAGTTGCATGCTTACATATGCTATCCAATGGTTTGATGAAGCCAACTTATACTGACTTATGAAAGTCAATTGTTAAATCAGCAAGATACAAATCAGGACTTGATTTATTGTTTTGTTGATTATCTAGCCTTAACAAAGTAATGGAAAAATGTTAATGCAAATTAAACTTTAAAATGCAATGTGTTTGTGTGTATGTATGTGTATATATATATATATATATATATATATATATATATATACATATATATGTATTTTTTTTTCTTTTTCTCAGAGAGCTGGTTATTAAACATTCACCAGCAACCTCCTACCTATGGTCTAGTTTTCACCTTAACTTCAAGTCCTCTGAGCTGAAATGAGCCTATCAAATTGATGTTTCCCAATAAACTTGATAGGATTATAAGGAATGGACTTTCATTTGGATGTGTCTAAGAATTCTATGAGCGTGTCTACTGTTGTGTTAGTCATTGTATTTCAGAGAATCAAATTACCTAAGACTGATCGACTCAAGCTAGTATCTTAAGCTAAATACCCCCACATGAAGTTCTCCAGTAGAATCTCCTATTTTTAAGTTTTGGTATATGAATATAATAGAATACTATTGTGCTCTAAGAAATGAGGAGCAGACAGACTTCATAATAACCCGGAGAGACTTATATAAACTGATGGCGAGTGAGGAGAGCAGAACCAGGAGAACTTTATACACAATTACAGATAAATTGTGATAAAAAAAAAGTGTGAAGACTAACTTTGATAGACCGGACTCCTCTTAGCAATACAAAGTTACAAGACAACTACAAAAGACTCATGAAGGAAAGGGATATCCTCATCCAGAGAAAGATCTACAGAGTCTGAATGCAGATTGAAGTAAACTACTTGTTCTCTCTCTTTTGTGTTTTGTTTTGTTTTGTCCCTTCTTTCTCATTGTTCTCTCCATTGGTTATAATCCTTCTTTATAACCTGACTAATGTTTAGTGGGAAGGTGTTTGTAGAACCTATATAGGTTGCATGCCACCATGGTGGGGAGGGGAGGGAAGAGGGATGGGGAGAAAATTTGAAACTCAAGGGATTGTGGAACTGAATGTTTTAAACTAAAAGCAAATGATTTTTTTTTTATTTCAAAAATTAAAAAGAAAAGAATCTCAGGTTTTGCTCATGGTAGAGCTCATGTCTAGATCTTCCAAAAAAAAAAAAGAGATAATAGAGTATTTCCTTCCATACAAATATTCAAGGTACAAAGCATGTATAACAGGATAGCCTTAATTTCATTTCACAGGAAATAAAGAAAATGCAAAGGACTCATACATGCCCATAACCAGATACCAAAATACTCAGAAGAGAATTACAAGCACTGTTCTAAACAGAACAATCCTTTGACACACTATGCAGTTCCTCTTCTTACAGTCTCCTTCCCATTGGAGCTACACTGCCTTTCCTTTTACTGGCTCTGCTCTTTAAACAGATAATCTTCTTTCTTTTCCTTGGAGTATACTGTATCAAGAAATTCCCTCCTCTCTCTAGAAGGTCAACTGTCCAAACTGTCAAACTCTGGCACATTATCACCTATGAGACAACTCCCAAAGCTGTGATTCCTGTCTTGGGTAAAGGGAGCTGGTACATGTCTATTTCTGCCATGTGCTCCTTCAGGAAATTCCTCGGTGACCTGCTAACTACCAGCTGCTGATCTGGGAAAATTCTCTCCGGTCTCCAATCTCTCTGACTTGCTTAGACGGCAAAATAGAAAGCAGAAGGTAGACAGGGATTTGAGGTCCAGTAACTCCCATCTCAGGTCACCTGGCCAAGTATACACAGCTTGTTGTGTTTTTCTGTTACAATTCGACATTAATTCTCCCTGTGTGTAAGGAAGCTTCACATGCACAGAGGGTCTTCCCTACTCCTCATTACACCTAACCCCAGAATACAGGATCATAATATTATGTTTTGGTTTAAATTCTGCAGGTAAAGAGGAAGCCCAAGAAAGAGCAAACAGTTCACTTTAATAGACCACAGGAAGGAAGGTGTAATTCCCAATCCATCGTGAGAAAATAGATTGAGAGTTGGAAGGAAAATTAGGGGTCATGGAGTCTAACCTCCCTTTTTTTTTTCTTAAAGCTTCAAGATTCATATGAACAAAATAGAATTTTCTTTCTCTTAATTTTGGAAGCCCCTTAAGAAATTTTAATAAATGACTTTTTTTCAAATCAACTTTATCGAGATTGCTGAATATGGCTAATAACCTCAGGTTAGCTAACTATCACACTTTTATCATTTGTAATTTCAGAAATATTCTTTGTGAGAAGTGACATTTTCTGAGCATGACTTTATTTATTCATTCATTCATTCATTCGTTTATACTTTGCCTTACAAGGGACCACACTTTCCTATGGATATGAATGAGGCACAGTTATATACTAGGGAAGAGCTCTGGACCTGGATTCTTGTCGCAACTTTGCTGTGCACCAACAATGTGACTTTGAACAGGTCATTTAACTCAGTTTCCTCGTCTTGGAAATGTGGATAGCAATATTTGCACACCTTTCAACACAGGATTGTGATGAGTAAAGTATTTTCTGAATTATATTATTCAATTGCTGCAAATATGTTGAAGGTTCAGAACAATACTGTAGTCTAACAAAATCATTTCTCTTTTCTCTCTTTCCTGCAAAAGTATAATCCCCAGCATTCAGAATTACATAATCATAGCTTCCTCATCTGGCTTGCATTCAACCCTAATCACAGTGCTATCAGTTTTACAGGGGCCTCTACTCTCCTGTCTTCATGCAGCTAAAGTCACTTGAAAAATTGGGCTCTGGTGGGAGTGGGTGCCCTCTTCTGCCATCCAAGTGTAGCAGTACTCTTCCCCTAATTTGGGGCTCCTGAAGTTTCTCCCCAGAAGGTCCTAGAGATTCTGAAATCCTCTCCTTAGAGAGATTGTTCACTTCTCATTTCTATCAAGATTTCACTTTCTCTTCCTCTCTTAGAGTGATGAAGGAGATTGCCCTTTGTGACCTCAGTCACACTGCCCCTTTAGTCCTTGAATCAAAATGCAATGGGGACTTCTATCCTGCCTTACAGGTATGTATATTGTATATCTATATGTATGAGGAGAGGCAGAGACAAAGAGACAGAGACAAAGAGAAAGACAGAAGCAGAAAGAGACAGAAAGAAGGGGGGGAGGGGGATTGTGTATCCGAAAGAGGTCAAAGAAAAAGGAAAAAGATCTATATGTACAAAAATATTTATACCAGCTCTTTTTGCAAGGTGCTCTCAGAAAAATGTGCAAAGACTCTGTGAACTAATTCAAAGTGAAGTGAGCAGAACCAGAACATCGTATACAGTAACGACAGTAGTATGTGATGACCAACTGTGAACGACTTAGTTATTCTGATCAATATAATGATCCAAGACAATTCCAAAGGACTTAGAATGAAAAATTCTTTCCACCTCTACAGAGAGAACGGATGGAACAAAGCATAATTTTTCACTTTCTTTTTCTTTTAAATATTTTATTACTTTTTGGAGGGAAGAAGCCTGGGCAATCAGGGTTAAGTGACTTACTTGCCCAAGGTCACACAGTTAGTGTTAAATGTCTGAGGCTGAATTTGAACTCAGATCCTCTTGACTCTAGGGCCGGTGCTCTATTCACTGCACCACCTAGCTGCCCCTCACTGTCTTGATTTTTTTTTTAGCAACATAGCTAATATGGAAATGTTTTACATGATTCCACGTCTATAATTGTTATTACATTTCTTGGCTTCTCAGTGGGAGGAAGCAGGGAGAGAATTTGTAACTTAATTTTTTTTAAAAGAAGGCTAAAAATAATGGAGTAGCCTGGACGGCTCTAGGACTTCGCGCTGCTCGGGGTCGGGCTCCCGCTCTGGGCTCCGGGCTCCCGGCTCCGGCTCTGGCAGGGCCTGGGTCAGAAGCGGATCCGGGGCTGCGGTGGCCCTGTAAGCCCAGCTGCAGCGTCATGAGAGCGGGACTGGGTACGGGCGCTCCCTGGAGGAAGTGTAACCTTTTTTCCCTCTACCCCCGGGTGATCAGAAGGCTGTTCCCACCCCAAGATTGCTGGGGAGAGATGAATAAAAACAAGGGCCAACAATCAGTGGTGCTTGGGGCCCTGTTTGCGCTCATCAGCCTCCTCATCCTCTACAGCTCCAACAGCGTCAATGACATCTTCCCCTACAGTTCTCTTGGAGGCCGCTTCCACAGGACACCCAACCTGAAGAAGTGGGCCATTGCTGACAGCAATGTCCCAGCCCTTGGCAACAAGACACTGACCTCCCACTGTCACCAGTGTGTGATCGTCACCAGCTCAAGCCACCTTCTGGGCACAAAGCTGGAACCAGAGATTGAATGGGCAGAGGGTACCATACGCATGAATGATGCGCCCACCACAGGCTGTGAGGTGGACGTGGGTAGCAAGACCACCTCTCTGGTTGTGGCTCACTCCAGCGTGTACCATGCCCTACAGCGGCCCCAGGAGTTTGTCAGTAAGACACTGGAGACTGTTCATCTTCTGGGGACCTCCCAGCAAAATGCAGAAACCCAAGGGCAGCCTGCTTGGCGTCATACAGCGCGTGAGTCTTGTCTTCCCCAACATGGCCTCCTATGCCATGTCACCCACCCGAATGTGCCAGTTTGATGACCTCTTTTGGGGTGAGACAGGCAAAGACAAGAAGTCTCGATCCTGGCTGGGCACAGGTAGGTTCACCATGGTAATTGCCGTGGAGCTATGTGACCAACTCCACGTCTATGGGACAGTGCCCCCCAACTACTGCAGCCAGTGGCCCCAGTGCCACCAGATGCCCTATCACTACTATGAGCCTAAGGGGCCAGATGAATGTGTCACCTACATCCAGAAAGAGCATAGCCGCAAGGGAAATCACCACCGCTTCATCACTGAGAAGAGGGTTTTCTTTTCCTGGTCTAGGGCCTACAACATTACCTTCTCCCATCCTTCCTGGACATAAGGGTATCTCCTGGACAATCAGGGTGTAGGGGGTAGGTCCTGACCACTTGGGTCTCAGGAGAATCCTGCTGGTCAATCAATATCTCAACTAATCGATCTTGGAACCTCTTCTAGTCATTCAAGGCCTGGAGGGCAGGATCTCCAGTTTATTTGGCATCTTTGAGGGTATCTTTTGGCCAATCAGGGTCTTAGAGGCATATCTTAGCTAAACAGGGTCTGGGGTGCATTTCCTATAGAGTCAGGGTCTTGGGGTATCCTTCAGCCAACCTGGGCTGTGATCTTGTTTCTGAGTTAATTAGAGGACAAGGCCATGACCTTCCCCATGAGGCCTTAGTTCTGATTTCTTTGGCCCCAAGGTGTTTCTCTCTAAAGAGACACCAGAAAACAAAACAAAACAAAACAAAAAATAAATCTTCCAGGTTTTTTTCCAGTTGACTTTAGTAGAAGTCCTGGGCCCAGAGACACTGGGGGACTTGGACCAAGAGTTGAGAGAGGAGGTTTGCCACAGTTGCAAACCACTTTGAATGGTCTCAGTGCCCCTGCCCACTGAAACCTGGGCTGCTCTCTCAGCGAATTCTCTCAGTGAAGCAGGACACAGCCTCCCCTTCTCTCTGCTAGCTGGGTTCCTTTTGTCCTAGTCTCATGAGAGAGTCAAGTGCAGTCCTTAGCATTTCTGTTGCCCTGCGCTTTCCAGGGGTCTTTTTCTTCACTCCATACAACTTGGAAGTTTGCTTCTCCCCATCCTCTGGCACTCAAAATGGGAAGAAAAGGAGAGAAATGATTGTATGCTATAGGGAATCCCTGGACTGAGACCCTGGGTTCTAGTCTCAACTCTGCTGCTAATTTGCTACTGGACCTGGGCAAGTGACTTTGCTTCTATGGGGTCTCATTTGCTTCTTGTGTAAACTGAAGAGTTTGAGCTCAGTAATCTCTATGGTCTCTTCCAGTCCAGACATTTTAGGATTCTATTTCTGACCCCATTCCCTTTACTTTCCCTCTCTGCTTCATTTCCCGTTCTATTTCTGGTTCTGGGCAGGTGTGGGTTGGGAACTAATGACTGGAAAACTCTGCTCTATCAGGATAGGCAAAGACCTCTCCCAGATCCCTACTCCCCTGTCCTTCCAATACCTCTTTCTCCCCAAGGCTGTGATTGGCAGGGAAGGGGTAGGGGGAGCATCCCATTCCTGAGGGGATGGATTCATCCCCTCTTCTCTGCCCCATTACAGCTGCTAATCTCCTTTGAAAATTAAATCGATAGTGCCTCATTTCCTCTTCTTTTGTTCCCCATCCCACCTCCCCACTTTGACGATGTCTCAGTCTTGTCTCAATGAGGTCTCTTCCCACCTGCTGAGTGGTTTTCCACTCGTTTGGGAAGGAACTTATGGCTGCAGGTTCGACTTATACCCAGATTCCAGAAAAAGGAAATAGGCATTCTAACTACAACTGGAATTTTATATGTCCATCTCTTCTATCTGGAGGGGTTTGAAGCCCTAATAACCAAAAAACCAAATGGCTGCTCAGGTAGCAGAAGAGGGAAGGAGGAGAGAAAGCACTTGGCTTCCAGGTTCCCTCCCTTCCGATCTGGCACTTAATTGCTAACTCTGTTTTTCCCTAGGAGGGCAGCCCCAAAGGGGTGGCGGAGATAGAGCAGGTGTCCCTAGCTACTCAGAGTGCCATCTTGTTCCTAAGCATCAAGATGAAGGACATGGGATAAAGCATTTCTGGGTGTGTCTCTTTTGAGGGTGTCTGAGGGTGCCATGTAGAAGAAGGCAGGTTGAGAACAAAGGCTAGGCACGTTGAGGCAGGGAGTGTACATTCTGTTCTTGGGTATCAGCACGAGCCTTCCTCTCACCACTACTACCACCACTACCACCCAATTTCCTCAGCCCTGAAAGGTGGTTTTATAATGTTTTGTACAGGAATAAATATTATTAAGCTCAAAAAAAAAATGTTAAAAATAAATAATAAATTTAATATAAAAAAGGTATTTTTGGTTTGTTTTTGTTTTTGTTTTTTTAATGATTCCATGTCTAGTCTGTGCCGGATAGTGTGC
Source organism: Pseudochirops corinnae (assembly GCA_028646515.1). Taxonomy (NCBI): domain Eukaryota; kingdom Metazoa; phylum Chordata; class Mammalia; order Diprotodontia; family Pseudocheiridae; genus Pseudochirops; species Pseudochirops corinnae. Next base: position 180,781,185 of record CM053590.1, read on the forward strand.
TAACTGCTGGGAATACAGAAAGAAGCAAAAGACAGTTCCTGCCCTCAAGAAGCTTATAACCTAATGGGAAAGAAAACATGTAGTTGGGACTTAAAGGAAACCATAGAGGTCAGTAGTGAGAGTGGAGGAAGAAAAGTGATCCTGGCATGGAGGACAGCCAGAGAGAATGCTGAGAGATGGAGCATCTTATTCATGGAAAAGTCAGGAAGCCAATACCAGTGGGTTGAGGAGTATGTGTTGGGGAATAAAGTGTACAAAAACTGGAAAGGTAGGAAGGGACTAGGTTATAAAAGGCTTTGAGTGCCAAAAAGAGTGTTTTGTGTTTGCTCCTGGAGACAAAAGGAAGCCAATGGAGTTTATTGACAAGGGCAATAAAATAGTCATATTTATGTTTTAGGAAAAGCATTTTATTGGATGACTGAAGAATGGATTGGAGTGAGGAAGGATTTAAAGTAGGTAGGTTTTACATATAAGGAAACTGAGGACCATGTTGGTAAACAGAGCTGCTTAAGGTCACTAAGTAAGCATCAGAAGCAACATTCGGTCCACTATCATTTTCAGAGCCAGTGCCCTTGGGTTATCTCCCCCTGTCCTCACCTTCCTTTAAAAATCAAGTTTCTCTAATGAATTTAAGTGGTCATTAATCATTTGGAAGTTGGACTGGTAGAGCTAAGAAACATAAAGGTAATTGAAAATGAATTCTTAATGATGATAGCATGCATTTACATAGTTTTTAAAGGTTTAAACAGTGGTTTTTTTTTTCACAAGAACTTTGTGAAATAAGTGTGGAAAGTGGTTTTATTCAGTTTTATAGTTAAAAAACTAAAAAAAAAACCGTAAGACTTACAGGGGACCTGCAAAACAATAACAAACAACAACAACAACAACAACCACCCCCTGCCCCTCAAAAACACCACTTGGTAAGTTAGTATTGAAGAGGTTAATATTAATAGAGATTTAAAATTAAGTTCTTCTGACTAGTGTACAGTGAACTCTTAATAAACACTTCTTGATTGATTAATTCTAAATCCCAAAGTGTACTTTTTAAAGGACCTTGAGTTCTCTTATGGTAATGGCTCACATCAATGTGACCCTTTTTAGACCAAAAGTACACCAGTCAATCACTCAATGTTACATTCCCCTATTAGCATTCCTGGGGAACAGGGACTGTATCATGTTTGTGTTTTGTGTCTCTAGCACATAACACAGGGCCTGGCACATAGTAAGCTTTTTGATTGAGTGAGTTGGAAGAGATTTCAGAGTGGCAACTTAATCCAACCTGTGCATGAATAGAAGTCTTTGCAAGATCTTGTGACTGTACCCACTTTTTTCTCTGACACTGCTACCACTCTAATTCAGGCCTTATCATTTCAAGCCTTGCTTATTCAAAGGTTTAAACACCGTTTAAACCTTTAAAAACTATATAAATGCATGCTGTCATCATTAAGAATTCATTTTCAATTACCTTTATGTTTCTCAGCTCTACCAATCCAACTACCAAATAATTAATGACCACTTAAATTCATTAGAGAAACCTGATTTTTAAAGGAAGGTGAGGACAGACGGAGATAACCCAAGGGCACTGGCTCTGAAAATGATAGCGGACTGAATGTTGCTTCTGATGCTTATTTAGTGACCTTAAGCAGCTCAGTTTACCAACATGGTCCTCAGTTTCCTTATATGTAAAACACAGGATTTGGAACAGAAGGCATCTGAGGTCCCTTCCAGCTCCAGGTCTATGACTCCTTTTGTAAGACAAAAATATCTTTCTATGTGCTTACTTGTTAAACCATTCTGTTTAAGGGTCTGCTAGGTGAAGGCAACATGCTAGGTCCTTAAAGCACATTTATATCTGCGTGCTGCCTTGTTCATCGTAGGTACTTAATAAATATTTGTTGACTTGTTATAAAAAAAAAAAAGATACCTTTTAAAAAATGAATGTCACCACAGACGACTCACTACATTTTATGTATACACTTTTTTTAAGTGTGAATTTTCTTATATGAGGTGTTCTAAACAATTATACACCATGTGTTAGTCTTACGGCTGGCTACCTATTAATCAACAAAATAGTAAAGTATGTATCAGAGTTAAACATGTACCTCTTTCTTTTAGATCTTCAATGTAGGCTTTCATAAACTCCTTTTCGAAATGCTGACGATCTTGTTCGCTTCCTGTCATTTCTTCACTGTCTTGATAGTTGGTTTTGCCAATTGGGTTATCCATGAGGCTTACAAATCTATTACAAAAGATATGAGAAAATATTATTTTCCTTTATCCTTTGAATATATAACTTCATTTTTTCTTTCAAATGAATCTACTATATGGTCTTTCTCTACTAATAGTCACTTGAGAACAGCCTCCTGCAGTTTGGGGTCTGTTAGTTACCAGGACTCCCCCTTTCTTCTTGCTGCTTCACTTTGGGAATTTCCTCCCTTTCTCTCCTCTCTCACAGCTGAATGTCATACTCAAAAGGACCTCATCTTCCCTCCACACCACAATCTCTTATTTTTGCTTCTCATCACATCCCAGCACTGGTGAAGAGCAAGAGACTAGCGATAGAACTAGTGGTAGAGAAGGAAAGAGAAAAAAAGGGGGAAAGTAAATACCTTTCAGCCATTCTCTCCTCCCCCTATTTCTGTTCCCTCATTCCCAGTACTGCACTGGTCTGCAAAACCCCAACCCCCATTGCACTCATCACTACTCCCAACCCACCATTATCATGCTTCTCACTCTACTGCCCATATCCCAATAAAGAAATGTTTGAGTTTGGAATTTCTTCTGAAAGAGAGGAAAAAGAGGAAAAAGTGAAGGAGGTAGAAAGGAAGAGAAGGAAAGAAAAACTAAGAAGAGAAGATAGCTCTTAAATCCTAGGTGGATCACAACCATTAAGCATTTCAGTGTCCCCATGAATATAAAGTATTATTGAGCTTAGAAAAGCTATACTTTTATCTGTTAAAATTTAAAGAAAGGATAAGAGGAATGGTGAAAAGTAAGGCTTATACTGAAACAAATGAATGATAGGTGTGTTCATATGTCAGATGTTCAAAAGCTTTTCTAATATCATCATTATGTGGAAAGATTTAAATATTTAAACATATGATACAGGGAAACTTTATTTAATCAGAACCTTTGGTTAATCATTTATTTCACTTGTCCTACTTTTTTTAAACAAACAAGGGAAAAAACCTACCAGCAAATTTTTTTTTAATCTGACAGAATCACTTATCCTTATCCCCTTCATTTACAATAGTATACCAAATACTAAGGACTAAAGACTTTCAAAATCTTCAATTCATATATGCAAAAACTATAAATTATGTTACATATACTATACTCATAAACAAGACAGTAGATTTAAAAAAATAACAAGATTTGAGTAAAAGGGGCTTCTGGGTAATCAAGATAGCCAGTTATTCAGAAGATTCCATTTCTCAAGCTCAATTTGATTAATTGAGGTTACATGGTGCTTTGTATTTTAATGTCCCCCTAATTTTCATATACTTTAGAGTACCATTAAATGTTATCAAAAACCCTGCGTAAAACAAAATCTTATTGCCATCACACTGTTATATGAAATGATCAACCAAAGGTACAAGTATTTTTTATAAAGAAGTACACTTAAGTAAAGTGAAGACTTTTTCTTTTTTCCTCCCATATCCCTTTCATGATTGTCATTTATTTTATTTTCGGTCCAAATTCATTTGTAGGTTAATTTTTTTTTCTTTTCTCTACTTACTTTAAAGTGGTTGACTCACAAATAGCTGTTGGAATCTCCACCAAATCCTCCCCACTGACTACTAACAAGGTGAGCTTTGTTAAGTTGAGCAAAGCCTGAGGGAGGTAGGTCAGTTTGTTTTTATGTAAGAGAAAGGACTGCAGCTCTTCCAGCCTAAGAAGAAGGAAAAGACATCATACTTCAGCAGACAAGACACTTGAGTACAAGCCTGTGTTACTATCATATGTCAACTCCTTTTCGTAGAAAAATCTCATGGTGACTGGGATTTTTTGTAGACATGTATGGCTCTTGGATGACCAGGTGAATCTAAAAATCCATCAGCTCAAATAAAACTGATTCTCTTTTAACTTAATTAGTCAATTGACAAGCATCAATTGACAAGCATGTAACAAAGCATGTACTATGTGTGAGGGCGGCACTGGAGATAACCAAAAAAAATAAGATTGCTAACTCTCAAGGGGCTTACGTTCTATTGGGGGATGTAACCAATAGATCTATTATGTTGATAAACTTTTTTCTTTATTACCAGCATATTTATATAGTACTTGATGTTGAAAAAGCACTTCCCAACAACAACTATCCTATTGTGAAGCTTTGCTTTGGAGTTGGAAAGGTGACATGACAATAGAGAACCAGTATCAGTCAGGATGAGCTGGCTTCAAGCCTGACCTCTGACACATACCTGTATGTGTATATATATAACACTGGGCAAGTTTTTTAACTTCTCAATGTGCCAATAAGTTGCAGAAAAGGTGTCACCCTGGTAGAAGGCGTTTGTTCATTTTACCAGAGAGTTCTCTACAACAGCAAAGTAAAAAGCCTAGCCCCTACTCCATTTTTCAGATGAGGAGAGTGAAGCTCACAAAAGTTAGCTGATCTGTCCATGGTAATTTAGCTAACAAATATCAGAACTGGGATTTTAACCACAGACTTTAATCTCTGAGACCAACACTTTTCCCTATAATAACCGCACTGTGGTTAGCTGGGAAAGGATTAAGTCAAAGGATCTCAATTCAAATCTTGCTCTGATGCTTGCTACTTGTGTGACTTTGGGTGAACCACTTCTTTATCTTCACCTGTAAGATTAGATGATTAGACTATGAGGCCTCTGATCCCCTTTACATTAAGAAATATTGTGAAAATTATTTATACTTTAGCAAAAGAAGATATTAGTAATAAGAATGAACAGATTACACCAACCATATTTGGTCCTGTGAAGTGCTGAAATCACATAACTACTTTCTCCAGAATTTTCCCATTTGTATCTGAAAAATTACTTTGAAGTTAGTGACTGACTTGCATGGGGAAGAGGAAATAAATAATACAACTGTTTCATTGCAGATGTATTGATGTAGCATCACTTGCTCTCATGTAACTTAGTGTAATTCCTTGCACATAGCAGCTATTTGATAAAAGCTTGTTAGAGTGAATTGAATATAGAAGGGTAATGGTACAAAGAGGTGCCAATTAAAGACCTAAGTGAGATAAAGAGTACTTGATGCAAAGGACCCATAAACTGATAGTCACTAACATTAAATGACAGTTTGCAGCATAGGCTTTGAATTATACAAAGCCCTTCCTTAAAAGAACTTCGTGAGGTAAGTAGTACAGATATTATGCCCATTTTACAAATGGGAAAACCAGTTCAGGAAGTGAAATAACTTTTCCAATGGCACATGCTTAATGAGCATCAGTCGGTGTCAGTCAGATGATACTCCAATGCATGTCTCTTGGATTCAAAAATAACATTATTTCCACTGGTCAGTTAGGCAGGACAGTGGACAAAGGGCCAGGCCTGAAGTCAGGAAAATTCATCTTGATTCTAATCTAGCCTAAAACACTTACTAGCTGTGTGTGTGACCTTGGGCAAATCACTTAACTCGGTTTGCCTCTGTTTCCTCATCTGTAAAATTAGCTGGAGAAGGAAATGTCCAAACCACTTGAGTATCTTCATGAATAAAACCCCAAATGGGATCATGAAGAATCAGACACGACTGAACAACAAAAATTATTTCCACTACTTCATGTAGCAAAACTTTTCTGAAACCAAAAGAATCCCTAAAATTAATCGTTGTTTCAAAAATAATTTGTTACATGTTTTCTCCATGGTCATATTTGCTTAAACTTTGAATAAAAATCAAACATTTTACCTCGTAATGTAAATAACTACCTGTCTATGTCTTGTGGAAGATCATTTAGGTGATTGTTGCTGATGTCCAACCACTGTAAATTTGACATCCGGAGAACACATATGGGAATACTGGATAACTTATTTGCTGACACATCTAGATACGTAACTTGTTTCAAATTACTCAGCTAGAAAGAAAGAATAACACATTTTAATTACACTTTACGGAAGTAAAAATAATATCTACAAATATGTTTCTGTTTGAAGGATTAGTTTGGTTTTTTTTTTTTTTTGGTCTTGTTTTGTTTGTTTTTTTACCACCCTGGGAATATGAAAAACAGCAGTGGCATGGAGAGGAGAGGACAGCTGCGTGTGACAAGCAACTACAGTGGTCTCCCTACTGTTGGTCACACACAGCATTCCTCATCCCCTGCCCCACCCTCACCCAGGTCTCTGCACTGGCTGTTTATTGCCTATGCCTGAAACACTCTGTCTCCTCACTTCTTCCCCGTCATTTTCACGAATGCCTTCATCACTCAGTTGAAATCCCAAAGTATGAGTGCCTTCCTGTCTCAAAAGACCTTCCACCTATTCTATCTTGTATGCATCTAGTCATTGACATGTTGTCTCCCAATTAAACTGTGAGCTCATTCAGGGTAGGAACTGGTTTTTGCCTTTTTTGTATTTTTAGAACTTAGCACAATGCTCATCATTTAGTAAGTACTTAATAAATGCTTGTTGATTGTTGATTGAATAAATGGTCCTTACCTTCAAGTAGCTTATAATTTTGTAAAGAAGATACTAGATCAAAAAGCTGTAATATCTATAATACATGTAAGAACATGGAAAGTTCGTAAGAACATGTAAGAGTATGTAACACATGTAAGAACATGGAAAGTTCATAAGAGAGGTATAAAGTGTAAGAGTCACAGGTAGAGATAGCTCACTTTCTTTGTGGGGCTGTGGATAAAGGGGAGCTGATTCTAGAGCCTGGATTTGAAGAACAGGAAATAATTTCAACAAACATAGATTGTGGGGGAGGGCATACTAAGAAACAAGAATAGCACAGGGTTCAGTCTTTGTTCAGGGAATGGTTAGAGGTCCTGTTTGACTGGAGCATGGAATGTATGAGTCAGTCAATAAGTTGTATGCCTGTGAAAGCTGGACAGTATACCAGTGCCATTCCAGGAAACTGAATCACTTTCTTTTCTATTGTCTTTGGAAGTTTCTGAAGATCACCTGGCAAAATAAGGTACCAGCTTTCTCAAGCTAAACTGCCAAGCATTCAAATTCTATTGCAGAGAGTGCAATTTAGAAGGGCTGGCTATGTTGTTTGAGTGTCAAACTATTTTATAGAGAACTCACACAAGGCAGATGCTCACACAGTGGTCAGATGGAGTGATACCAGGACATTCTCAAGGGGTCTCTGAAGAACTTTGGAATCAATTGTGTGACATGGGAGATGCTGGCTCAGGACTGCGCAAAATGATGTGCCCACATCAAAGAAGGCACTATGCTCTGTGAGCAAAGCCGAATTGCAGTAGCTCAAAAGAAACATGAGATGTGAACATTTAGAGACATCTCCACTCCAAATGTTCATGTGTACTATTTGTGCTCAAGCTGAGGTAGAGCACTCTGAGCTTGTATTGGTCTGATCAGCCACAGCCAGACTCTGCATACCTTTATTGCAACATAGTGATGGTATTTTGGGCCTCTTCAAGAACTAAGGAAAATAACCAACCAACCACGCTTTTATTAAAAACGCCTACTGTGTTCCAGTCACTTGGCAATGGGGATACAAAGAAAGGAAAAAGACAGTCTTTGCTTTCAAGGAGCTCACAGTCCAATGGAGAAAATATGCAAATACACACACATACATACATGTATGCATAGTTTGTACATGTATAGAGTTATAGTTATAATTGTAGCTATATAGAGATTAAAGTATCTATGTATAGTTGGTGTATATATATAGCAATAGTTATAATCATAATCATATAGAGATGAGATATATATAGTATACATTTATCTGCATATATATTGTGTGTGTGTGTGTGTGTGTATATATATATATACACACACAATCTATACACACACACACACACACACACACACACACATATAAAAGAGTTGTTCATGTTCAGTCGTGTCCAACTCTTTGTGACCTCATTTGGGTTTTCTTGGCAAAGATATTGTAGTGGTTTGCCATTTCCTTCTCCAGCTCATTTTACAGACAAGGAAACTGAGGCAAACAGGGTTAAGTGACTTGCCCAGGGTCATGTGTCTGAGGTCAGATTTGAACTCAGGTCTTCCTGACTCCAGGCCCAGTGATCTATTCAGTCTGCCATTTAACTGCCCATATATATGATAAAATGAAGATAACCAAAAACGGGAGATACTGGAGTTAAGAGAGATCAGGAAAGACTTCTTATAGAAGGTAGGAATTTAGCTGGAACTTGAAGGAAGTCAGAGAAGCCAGGAGGTGGAGATGAGGAGGAAGAATATTCTAGACAGGCAAAAACCAGTGAAGATGCCTCGGAGTTAGGAGATGGAACAGCAATGAAACCATTGTCACTGGAGGGGAGAATTAAGATTAGAAAAGTAGGAAGGGCCTAGGTGGTTTAAAGGGCTTGGAATGCCAGAGGATTTTATATTTGCTTCTGGAGGTGATAGAGAACCTCTGGAGTTTATTGAATGAGTGAGAGTAACACAGTTAGATATATGCTTTAGGGAAATTCATTTGATAGCTGAATAGAGTCTGGACTGGAATGGGGACAGATTAGACAGGGAGACCACCCACAAGGCTTTTTCAATAGTCTAGGCATGAGGTGATGAGGGCCTGCACTAGGAGGGTAGCACCGTCTGAAGACAGAAGGGGGCATATGAGATGTGAAGAAGATAAAAATCACTAAGATTTGGCCGCATATTGGATATGCCCATTGGGGTGAGAGTGAGGAGTCAGGGTATAAAAAGATGATCTATTTTGGGCCAGGTGAATTACATGTGGATTGAATTTTAAAATGACTGCTCAGAGGTTCCTAAGCTTAATAGTAATAACTGACATTTGTATAGGATTTTTACAGCTTACAAAGCCCTTTACATGTACCATCTCATTTTTATTTGTGCAGAAATTCTGCTAGGTAAGTGCTATCGGTATTTATGATAGGCATTATTTTATGGTTTCTGTTCCTACTTTTCTGAGTGCAGAAACATTGAAATGTTAGTGAGGGAAAACACCTTTTGACCTCACATATAGCTTTGTTTGTGAAAGACAAAGTAACAGTATTATAGAAAAAATGACTCCACATTTTGATGGAGTGTGTAAATTTGATAGTTATTTTTGAACTCGAGATTTTAATGGCTAACTGTTATTGACTTGAATGGGAAATTTATGAATAAAATCTGTGCTGTTCCTGAGGATAAATCTTTACAAAATCTCTTTAAAGAGCCATTTAAACCTTCAAGCCTTCACCATTTTTTATAAATGCCTATGGCAATAGGCATTACATGAATAACTAATAGAATGGTTTGACCCAAACACATAAATATAATATTAACGTAGAGTAATACCTTTCATCTGAATACATTTTAAATGCATTAAATACATTTTAAAGCTATCTATTTTATAGGAAGCCATGATACCAAGTCAAAAAAAGATATTAAACAATAACATCTCAGAGTAAATTCTAGATACTAAATGCATTGTTCATAAAATAAAAACAGAGTTAAGTGTTTAAAGGGCTTTTTCATTGAGTAGCAAAAATTCTATCAGTCAGTAATTACTTTCCAAAGGGGAAACTTAGTTCTCTAGGATGAAGGGTATGATTATTATAAACTCTTCTGTCTCACTAGCACTTGCTACAAACATCAATCATTTGGAAAGGAACTGTGTTTGAATTCAGTGCAAAAAAAAAAAAATCTCTATTAAAAACCAGTTCCTATTAACTGATTCTGTTAGATTTTTTTTTTCTAACTTGTTTTCAAAATAACTGATGCTTTGATTGTATTTCTTTATTTCTCTTTTGAGTATAGTGCTGCTTACAGGCATCCATTTCTAAGCATCAAGATCTTCTTGACAATTCTACAAGTCCAAGAAACTACAAGTGTACATTTGAATGAGTTGTATGTATACACATGGCCTTGATAGAAGACACAAAACATTCCTAAGAATATAATAACACCAAAGACACTCTGCTTAATTTTAAAACTAGACTAGTCAATGTTTGCTATGAGGGAAAACTATGGTATGTATAACAGTCAATCAACATACATTTATTAAGCACTTATGTACTAAGCACTGTGGATACAAAAGCAAAACTAAGCTCTGCCCTCAAGGTACACACATTCAAATAGTAGAAATATGAACTCCATACAGCATTTCTATATTATAATGGTTTCCTGATCTCACCAATATGAATACTGTCTTGAATAGTGAAGATCACAACACAACTAGACTATCCTGAGCCCTCTCCTCTCCTCCCCTTTCCTCTTCTACTCTTCTCTTCTCCCCTCCCCTCCTCTTTTTTTTTCTTCTTTTCTCTTCTTTCCTTTTATAATATTTCACTGGGGGTTCTCATCAGCTCCCATGGTTTCAATTACTATTTCTATGCCAATGACACTCAGATACAGTTGACTAGCCTTAACCTCTCTTCCAACCTTTAGTTTTGCATAAGCTGACTTTTTTCCATTTCAAAGTAGATGACTTATAGATATCTTAAACTCAATATGTCCCACACAGAATTCATTCTCTTTCCCCAAAAGTGTTTCCACTTCCAACTTCTCTATTGCTGTCAAGGCCCCCATTCTCTTTCAAGTTCCCCTAAATCACAAACTAGGTGTCATCCTCAACCCCTTGATCTATCACCACCCCCCACATTCCATTCTTAACATCTCTTGTATATTCTCCCTTCCCTCAGATGCCCTTATCACCTCATGCCTGAACTGTTATAATGTTGTACCCAAATTCCAGGTCACTGCACACCGCCTGATTAGTGGCCCACCATTAAGCCCCTTTCATATTTCTATCCTACATTTTGTCACAGCTTGAAAACTGCTTAAGGCATGTCTGGGGATATTGCTCAAGGCATAGTTCCCTGACCCCTCCTTCCCTAATCAGTATTTTATATATTCTCCTTGAATGATTATAGTGTATAAGGTTCATTATGGTGCAGGGATCTTATCTAGGGACCACCGTGTCCTGTCCCACTGACCAAGCAGGGACCCCACCCTCTTCGCCCAGAACATGACCCTAGCCTGTTCTGGGGAATTCAAGTCTCCTTTACCCCATGACCCTCCACCCTGCTCTGGAAAGCACTGACTATGGCCCTCCACCCTGTTCTAGGAGGGACCCCCATGTCACAGGAAGGTTGCACCCTTGTACCCTTGCACCACATTTCTAAATTAGCCCTGAGCTATAGATCTAACCAATGGCTGTTCTTTGCTTCTGTATGTCATGGCTTCTGCTAGCTCCCCTCCCTGATTGTGGTTTTTGGTTTTCTAACCTTTATAACCAAGTCTGTACCCCCAAAAGATTACTACCCAATTTGAGTTTACCTCTGGGTAGTCGCACGCTTGATCAATAAATCCACACCTAAATTTATCTTGAACCCAGGTCTTGGCTCACTCATTCTCTGCACAACATAATAGCCTGCTTGTTGGTCTTTCTACTACAAATCTCTCTATTCTGCAACCCACCCTCCATGCAACTGTCAACATCATCTTCCTCATGTTCAGGCCCAACCATCTCTCTCTCTCTCTCTCTCTCTCTCTCTCTCTCTCTCTCTCTCTCTCACACACACACACTCACACACACACACCCCACCACCACCACCACCACCACCACCACCACCACACATTCAATAAACCCCAATAACTTCCTAGATAAAAAATAAAACCCTCTGTTTGATTTTTAAAATTCTTCATAACCTGGGCCCTTCCTTTCCAAAATTCTTGTACCTTACCCTCTTTCAGGTACACTGTAATCCAGTGATGCTGGCGTCCTTGCTTTTCCTTTGCACATGAGACTCCATCTCCTGACTCAGAGTGTTTTCACTAGCTATTACCCATGCCTGGAATTCTCTGCCTCTTTGTCTCTATCTTCTGACTTCCCTAACTTCCTTCATGTCTCAGAAACTTAAGATTATTAAAATCAGAGCACTATTGCCCCAAAACAATCAAGTACAGTCTTTTCCCCCTATTTTGGGGGGTGCAGCTCATTTTCCATGTACAATAACTGCCCTAGATACATATGTTAATGGATGAATTCTATAGGTCATCCTTCCAATTACATTTCATAGCCTGACAACAGGTATGCTTCATCCATTTGTTTCTTTTTTTCCTTCCTGCATAGATAGTTTGAACTCTTTCAAGTAATTATAGATAATACCCAGAAGACTTTTGCAGTTTTATGAGACTTGCTTCATACAATACATATAGCAAGCATTTAATAAATGCTTGTTTCCATCCTTCTTTCCTGCCCTCCTAACTTCCTATGTTTATTGCTTCTTTTCCTCCCTCTCTCCTTCCTCCTTCCTTTCTTTCTTCGCTCTTTCCTTCTCCCCTTCCTTTGTTCTTTCCTTCTATAGTACCTTAAGGTTTACAAAGGGCTTTCCGAGGTGTCTCACTTTATTTTCACAACACCCCTAGGAAGTAAGTCTTATTATCTACAGTTTACAGATGAGGAAATGAAGGCTAGAAGAGGTTCAGTTATTTGCCTGGTATGGTCCCAGCTACTTACTAAGGACCAACCTACCCAAATGTGGAGAATTTCCTCATCAATAAGTTGCCCCTCCCCTTAGTGATTGATTCTTTGATCATGGCAACCCATGAAATGACAACAACAACAGCAACAGTAACCAAAAAAATCATAGAAAATGATCCTATGTGACTCCTCCCCTCCATTTCTGCAGTTATAGTAGAATATGGGAAGAGATAAAGGATGCTCCGTATCTTACAGGTCTCTAACATTTATAAACATTAATTTAAGATTGGCATTCTAAATGTGAGATCCTTATCCAATGACCAATGAATGGACATAATGGAGGAAGAATTGAAGCATAAAGATCTTAATACCCTTGCTACAGATAAAATCAGTAGACAAAAGGAAATTGCAGATAAATGTAAGAATGTCTCCTAGGTTCCCCTTTAGAAATGAAAATAATGACTTTGGTGACACTGATTTTATCACATATCTGAAGGCAACAAGAAGCATCATTTCATGAGATACCTGATCACTTCATATTCCAGTGATAATAATAAGCAGTTTCTAAAAAAGAAGACTATGAAGACAATTAAAGCCTATATACTAACAGATGTTATAGTACAAAGGTGTCAAACTCAAATCCCACCTAGCACAAGCAGCCACAAAATTTCAGTGTGGCATCAACTAGACTAATATGTAATTGGAAAATATTTAACAAGATAAATAAAAATAAAATATAACATAAATAAAGTTAATGTGCAGTTTTCTAAGTCAGTGTGCAGCCCATAGGGATTTGTTTCTATTTGAGTTTGTTGTAGTGAATGACGAAGTAGAGAAAATCTATAAATGCTTTGGTAAGACCCTTAAAATTAAATTGACATATAATTTAGTACTGTGCAGTTTCAAAGCAAAATCAAGCATAAAGGAAGATGGAATAAAATATGTTGGAAAACAAGGCTCAGAACTGATATGAGAGAGGTTAAAAGTTTGTAGTCTATAGAGAAGATTCCTGTGAGATATGTGAAAAAGGTTTAAAGGTTTGTGGGCTATAGAGAAGACTGTTGCCTACATAATATGAATACTTTATATGAGAAGAAAGTTGGGACACATTGCACATGATAAGCACCAAATATCACCCAAAAAAGGAAATTAATCATTCTTTTTACAAATAGAAAATAATTGGTTACCAACATAGAATCATTTCAGAATCACCTATCTGTACACAGATAATTAACTTGTTAAGACAAGGATCAAAACAATTGTAAATTAGAAGAAAAAAATTTAAAATCACAAGTGCTACACAATTGAAACAACTTCAACCTGACCCACATAAAGAAGCTCTGGATAGTTTGAAAAAATGGAATATTTCAAAAGAACAAACTTTAACACAGAACTATCACTGTCTTGAGGAAGCTTAACTTCTACACATGAATTGCCAGTATGAGAAGAACAAAAGAGCCTATACCAACCCATACCATACACCTATACCAAAATCTTTCTATCTTCTTTCCAGATGAAGACAAATTACAGGCAAGAACAGTATGAGATGATAACGTAAAGCTGTTTGTAGAATCTCATGAATAAGGAGGTTAGGGACAGTAACAACTTATAAAAAGAATCAAAAATGAAGGCCAAAGAAAAGCTTTAAAGAGAGCTTGGCAGGAGACCTAAATCTGTTCTTTCTGAAAACATTTAAGAATGAAACTAGAATGAGAACAACATTGGGAAAGGGGAGGGCATCGAGGAGGTGGATTGGATCTTAAATATTTCTCCAGTAGTGCATGAGAATTTGACTCTGTATTGGAATAATCATGAAAATGGAAGCGTTCCCAGGAGTCCATTGGTCACTAAAGCCAGGAACATGGGAGTGGGGGATGAGATACATAGGAGAGTTAACAAAAAATTCTGGAGACAAGAAACAAGCTGTGACTGAGGGATGGAAACTCAGACTGCCTCTGTTTTTAAGACCATGCAGATTTTGCAGAGTAAAACATTTAGCACCTCTCTCTTTGAAAGACTTGAAAGATGTAGCTATCACTAGAAAAACCATGGCCATCTCCAGTTAACAACACAATGACTGGGACTGGGAAAGACTAAATGTAGTGGATCAGATTGGGTAAGATGACCCCTGATACCCTTAAAAACAAATTATTCTTCTCATGGCTCTGAGCCAGAGAGCCCCCATTTCTTTGTAGTTTTTGTTTCACTTCTCTGTGAGCAGAAAGAGTTAAAAAGAAAAGCCCTGGTGTCTAAGGCAGCTGGCTAAGCCCAGTCAGCATCCACCCTCAGCAGTCATCCTTCCCCACTGTGATATCTGTGCTACTGTGTATCCCGGTGTTCTATATAATTTTTTAGCGGTCAATGACTGTAATGTACTGTTACTTAGGCAATAGAGAATGGGTGGCAATGCTCTCTGGAATCATGTGGTCAAATTCATCTAGTATCAAATATAAAATCTGTCTAGCTTTTAAAGCCTGAAAATTTGGGCCTTTTCTAAGCTTCTTACACATTAGAACCCCCCCTCCCCCCCACACACACACAGATTTAGCAGCCACGTTGTTCTTCACATAAGACATTCCATCACTCAACTCTGGTTATTTCACTGGCTGTCCCCTGTGCCAGGAGTTCTGTCCTTCCTTATCTCTTCTTGTGACTTCCTGACCTTCTCCAAGCCTCAGCTGAAGCACCACCTTCTGCAAGAAGCCTTTCTTCATCCCCCTTAATGCCTCCCTTCTGAGATTATCTCCATTTATCCTCTATCTATCTTGTTGGTATATAGTTGTTTGCATATTCTGCTCTCCATTTGATTGTTATGTCTGTGAAGGCAGAGACAGCTGTTGGTTTGCTTATTTGTTTCTTTGTTTTTCCATTCCTTGTATCCTGATGTTTAGCACAGTGTCTGGCACATAGTAGGAACTGAATAAATAACTGTTTATTTGACTTGTCTGAGGACACAATCATCCTACTGTGGATCTGCTGAACAATGGATTTTTCTTCTAAAATCCCAGGCCTGCAGGTATTACCTGCAAAAGCTAGCCTAAGATGGTAAGAGAAATCAAAAGCCAAGGGAGAAAAATATAATCTGAAGATGTAAATTTCCCCTGCATTTGACTATTTTGGGTCAAAACGCTTGGTATAGGAGGAGAAAAGAAGGGTTCAACTGGGGTTCCTCTATTTCCTTACTTTATTCAGTAATGCACATAGGGGTTACTTGCCACAGAAATCCTGTTACATTTATGCCACGTGTGGAGTACAAACTTTACTTTCAATGACACTCTATTCTTCAACTTTGTGAGTGAACCTACTATATGTGGTCTCCTAATCTTGCAATACCTGATATGCTGTTTAAGAAAGTAGAAATGGCAGTAAGAAAAGTAAGAGAGTGTGTGTGTGTGTGTGTGTGTGTGTGTAGACACACACACACGTGTACATAAACATTCATATCTATGTGTGTATGTGTATATACATATATGTATGTATTACATAGACATATGTACATAGATATGTATGTATGAGAAATAACCATCATTATCCCTGTTTCAAGTTTCACTCCTTTGGACATGTTTTGTTGAGAGATAGATGATTAGATAGTTAGACAGCATTCTAAAAATTGGGGCATGTAAAATATTGCCTTGTCTCTGACTTAGCCGATAGGGATAAGAGTTTGTTTTCAGGGCATACAGAGGCACCTGAAAAAATTTAAAATAAGATCAATTGTGAACATCAATATAATTGAGTAATTTTAAAAGTACATAGCACAGTGCCTTGAATGAAGTAAGCACTCAAAGAATTTAATGAATTGATTGGAATTGAAACTTGAATAATTTTGAGTGCCCAAATGATGTCTTAAGAATACTGATGACCTGACTATTCCCCATGTTTAATACCATTCACGATCAAAGTTTTTCTTACAAGATCTTCAAAGATGCAAGCTCAAATAGTTGGCAGTTTTCCTGAGATCATGTAGGTTTTGAGAGTTGGTAGACTTAGAGATATTTAGTGAAAGAAACTCTATTACAGACTACAACACTATTAAATTCAACTTCCAAGACAATGATTCCCTTTAAAATAAAGAAATCATTTCAGATGTCACTTTAAAATCAGTCATCTCCATCTTGGTGCCACTTCAATGCAACATCAAAGTAGAGAAAAGTTCTGAAGGGGAATCAAAAAGCTTTTAAAGTTAAAAGATGTCTTTAGAACTTGTCCATTACCTGGAATATTGCAATAGTTTAGCGGTAGCTCTTTCTGGCACCATTTTACTTCTCTCTAATCCACCCTACACAGTATGTATGCTGAGGGGATACTTGGTTTATATCATCAAGATAATTTCTTCAATTCCTTACTCCACTTTGGATTTAAAACACAACCTAGACATTGTATCCTTCAGAATTAGAATGATAGATTTCCAGAGCTAAAAAGAAATTTAGAGGTAATCTAGTTTTACCCATTAAAGGAAGAGTCAGAACTAGTATCTAATCTTCTGAATTTTAGCCCAGAATTCTTTCCACTACACATTGATACCATAAGAACAATTTTCTATGTCTGGGAAATAAATAAATAAAATGTTTAAATAAAGTAATAACAATTCCTAACACTTAAGTGCATTTTATTAAGTTTTGCAAAGTACTTTTATGACCTTACAACAACCCATTAAGATAGCTATTCTCATTTTACAGATAAAGAAATTGAGACAAAGAGGTTAAGTGATTTGTCCTGAGTTACACAGCAAGTTAATGTCTAACGTAGAATTAAAACTCAGTTCTTCCAGATTATAGGTCTGACACTCAAGTCAGAAGGCTACCTTCCTTCTTCTTAAATAATAATAACTAATAATCACTAACATCTATAATTACTAAGTACCAGACACTGTGTTTCGTGCTTTACAATATTATCTCATTTTATCCTCGCAGCAACCTCAGGCGGTAGATGCTGTTATTATACACAGACAGAGAAGCCCAATATCAGTGTAGGCACAAGGAGTGATCTGTGGTGTCTGGCTCAAAACTGAATGGACAGAACAGCAAGAAACACCTTTAAGCAGGAGAGTAACTTGTCCATTGGCTATAAACAAGAGAGTAACTCATCCGTTGGATGTACCACATTTAGAAGGCAACCTACTGGAATGAATTCTTTGTGATGACCACTTTAAATCTTGGCCAAATCTTCCCAACAGCTAAGGTGGTATAGGAGGGAATGGTTTAGGGGGAATATGTTTGTCTTCTCTTTTTGCTATATCTTCTTAATAAATATCCCTTTGTAAAAAAAAAAATAATTGATATTGGTTAAATTATATTGATGTGCTAATTACTGGATCAATCAGTTATATAAGGGAAATGCTAAGGGGGCTCAAATGACTAGAATTAGAGAAAATCCCCAAAACCCTCCGGCTTACCCAGGAATGGCTAAGGGAGAAATGTAGTTGTCCTCTGGGAACCTGACTCCAGCACAAGTGGGAGCTGAGATAAGTACTTTCAGAGTCTATAACGGGCTACATGTTCCTCTTCACCACACAGTAAGTCAACAGGAAACAATTATAGATGATCCTCACATTCTCTCAATTACATTTGGGGAATTGCATCAGGCAGCATGCTGTACATGTTCATAGGAACTGGGTTTTCATTGGCCAGTCCCCTGATACATCAACATAAAACTCTAAACTTTAAAACTCTAAACAGTAAAATCCCTTAGATTAGCTACTGAAAAAAGAATAAATTTTAGACAAGGTGAGGAAATAGCACTGGCTGAAAGAGGTCACTGCTTTAAACTGAAAAGATGTCTAGTACAACACTTACTTCCTCAACATCCCTCTCCAGTGAGGCTATCCTAAATACATACACACACACACATATACACACACATATATGCACATACATGTATGTATATGTATTTATATATATAATACTCTGCTGCTTTCAGAATTCCTACCTACCCTCGTTATATATGAAGAGCCTCTCTACCTTTGCCCTCTTTGTTATTATTCGTATAGTCTGAGAGATTCCTCCTATTAATCTGAATAAAGCTGTGAATGGAACTTTAACATTACTTTAAGGTCCATTTTAAACTAAATTGAGATGGTTGGACTGGATGACCTCCAAAGTCTCTAACCCCTCTAAATCTATGATTCTTTGAATTACCAGTTCTACTTACGAAATTTTCTCTTTTCCTATTCCAGTTATTATCAATCAGAACTAGTCAAAGGGATAGCTTTCTGTCAACTTCATTTTAACAATATTTGATGGCTCAAATATCTGGTCACAGTAAGAGCTGTATTTATATTTAATTATTATAGTTTTCATTAGCTAAAATACTACCCATACTGCTTCTTATCATGATGGTTGAATTTAGATGGTGTTCAAAATCTTCTTCCTTCCCTTTGGACAATTAAAGGTTTGGTCCCTGGTTTGAAAAAGGCTTATAGATGTATTTTTATTGCAGTTTTACTACCATCATTGAAAATAACTGACTGATAAAGTCTATTGCTTTTGGTTTTATAATCTAATTGCGCACAGAAAAGTTTTCATAGGTGCTGAGAATAACAGAATTTTAGAGCTAGGATACCTTAGAGATCACCTAATCTCTAATCTAATACAAATCTAATCTAATACAATTTCCTCTCTTTATAGATTTAAAACCTGAAATTTAGATAATATGTAAGGCCAAAATAAAGCTAGTAGTTACAGATTTGGGATTTAGACCAAGGTCTCCTAACTCTCAAGCTACTGTTCTTTATCTCTGGTTACTTCTCCAGATCTAAAATTTTGTTAGCCTCTAATACAAAAATAAGTTTATCTCTCATTAATTGTTTTAATTAATCTAAGATCAAAGTGCCACAGAAGTAAATTGGAGAGGATTTCCAAGGTTATCTACTCCCTTATTTTATAGATAAGGAAAGTGGGGCTTAGTGAAATTAAGTGACATATCACTTACCTAATAAATCATATATCTAGTTAATAGAAGAACCAACCAATCAATTAATCAATAATCATTTGTTAAGCACCAACTGTGAGCCAAATACTATGCTAAGTGCTAGGGATACAAAAAGAGGCAAAAGACAGTCCCTGGATTTGAACCCAGGTCCTCTGAGGGATGAAGGGAATAGAGTTTATGATGAAGTTGAAAAATAGCTTTTTCACTAGAGAAGTGATGAAAGGAAGACTTGAACAGATAGATTATTATCAAAGAGGGTCTAGAGATTCCCTGATCTATAATGACCCCTACAATCCTGCAGAAACAAACTCAAAACCCAATTCAGAATCTTCCTGCACCATGGGATACCACCTTGTTCAACAGATTAGGGATCTGCCACCTAAGTTCATTCAAACAAATCTCTCTCCAGTTAATAAGAGGATAAATTATCTCTAAAGTTGGCCAGGAATAAGCAGCTACTTGGTTACATTCACACAGGCACAAGTACTAACTCACAGTACCATAGACATGAAATAGGTCACACTCATCAACACATCCATTCAGAGGTCATACCAAAGACATATCTGCTACTTAAGACCATGGAGACTACACATCTCTATACACTCATGCACTCTATATTCAAGCATTCTTTTTAAAAAATATTTTTCCAAATACATGCAAAAACAATTTTAACATTAATTTCTTTTTTTTAATTTTGAGTTCCAAATTCTCTCTCTTCCTTCTTCCCTTCCTCCCCTCATTGAGAAAGGTAACAATTTGATATAGGTTATACATGTGCAGTCATGCAAAACATATTTCCACGAAAGAAAACAGACCAAAAAATAAGAAAATGAAATTTTAAATAATTATACTTCAATTTGCATTCAGATACCATCAGTTCTTTCTCTGAGTATGAAAGCATTTTTCATCATAAGTCCTTTGGAACTGTCTTAGATCATTTTATTGCTAAGAATAGCTAAATCATTCAGTTAATTATCATGTAATATTGCTCTTACTGTGTACAATGTTCTCTTGGTTCTGCTCACTTCACTTTGCATCAGCTCATGTAAGTCTTTCCAGGTTTTTTTTCTGAGAGCATGCTACTCTCATTTCTTATAGCACAATAATATTCTGTCGCAATAATATACCACAACTTGTTCAACCATTCCCCAATTGATGGACATCCCCTCAATTTCCAATTTTTTGCCACCACAAAAAAAGCTGCTATAAATATTTTTATACATGTGAGTCCTTTTCCCTTTTGTTTTTTATCTCTGTTTGGATACAGACCTAGTAGTGGTATTGCTGGGTCAGATAGCATGGACAGTTTTCAGCCCTTGGGGCATAATTCCAAATTACTTTCCATGATGACTGGATCAGTTCACAACTCCACCAAAAGTGCATTAGAGTGTGAATTTCCCCACATCACCTTCAACATTTATCATTTTCCTCTCCTGTAATATTAGCCAATATGATATACTTATATAAAGGTGGTACCTCAATGTTGTTTTAACTTGCATTCCTCTAATCAGTAATCAATTAGAGTATTTTTCATATGACTATAGATAGCAGTGATTTCTTCATCTGAAAACTATCTATCTGTTCACATTCTTTGATCATTTATCAATTGGGGAATGATTCGGATTCTTATAAATTTGACTCCCTTATTTATGTACTTGAGAAACAAAGTCTCTATCAGAGAAACTTGCTGTGAAAATTTTCCCAGTTTTCTGCCTTTCTTCTAACCTTGGTTGCTGTGATTTTTGTTTTGCAAAACCTTTTTAATTTAATGTAATTAAAATTATTCATTACAACCTGTAATGTTCTTTATCTTCTGTTTGGTCATAATTTTTTTTCCTTATCCATAAATCTGACAGGAAAACTATTCCATGCTCCCCTAATTTGTATTCTAACATTCTTTGATAGAAGGGTGAGAGAGGGGTGGAGGGGTGAGAGGAGTCACTTAAGAACCTTCCATAGCATTTTTTTTAGTATACCACACTTGTCAAGGTATTAATAATTAATAATTAATAATAATAAATTACCTTGCATATAGAATGCTTTAAAATTTGTAGAGTACCTTACATATTTTATTTGAACAGTACAAACAACACTGTGCTATAATACCTGCATTAAATGACTCATATAACCAATAAATGTCAGAATCAGTTTAGGCAGAATAAAACTTGCTAAACATTGCCACATTTGTAGGGATATGTAATTTTCTGGAATTCTGAACTAATCTCTCATTTCTACTTCAATGCATTTTCTCCCAAGCTTCATAAGATACTTGGTCCAATGATTGCTAAGTCCCTAAGGACCATTGGACCTTGTCATCTTTACAGCCACTGAACTATCCTCTGTCTGAGCTATCTCAATTAGAATGTGAGTCCTTTGAGAACAGAAATTTTCTTGATTTCCTATCGACAGCCATAGCACTTAGCACCATGCTTGGCATATCATAATTAAATACTGTTTCATTCCTTCATTCATTTATTCATACTTTTTAAAAAACAATTTGCAGAAATTAGAATATGTTCTAGAAGAATGCTACTGATACTATATACTAGTGATAAGGGTATTGTCTCAAGATAATATCCTCCTTTTTTCCTTAAACCATTAACCATATCAAAATATTAATGGCATAAGGACCCAAAGAAAGAATTAATTGCTTATTTTCCTCTGACTATAATCCTGTCTTGATTACATTATCATGCCTTTTCTTTTCTTGTCTTTTAAAAAAACAGTGCACAGTGTTTCCAAACAGCTGGCACGATGACTTACAACCATCTTGGCAAACAGCTGTTCTTATCCTTCGGGTTGGCAGTACTTTGGCAGAAGTAGCTGGAAGCATCAATGCAGTACCACCTTTCATGGGTTTACTTACAGGTCAGTTTCAATCTTGGTTAGAAAATGTAATTATTTTTAAAAAAGAAAGAAAACATAATTATTGGGCAAATAAAACTTTGAAATAAAAATAAACAACCTCCTTAAGAAAATAAAATTAAACATTATTGATTTCTTGAAATGTCATTTGGAAAGATGAACTTTTGGCCAAGTTCCATTGTTTATGTAATTTCTATCATTTTCCTTTTTATTTTTTTAAGTGATGCGTTAGCTTTTGAGAGCTGTTATTACATATTGTAGAATTATAGAATCCTAGCATTAGAAGAAAACTTGGAGGGTCATGTAGCTCTATAACCATGTGAAAAAAAGAATGGAATTTCTACTTCAACCTTGGCTTAAGATGATGGGCTCAACTACATATTTTCTCAATGTGAAATTTGTTTGTACCGTAGTAACTTACAATGTAAAATTTAAAGGATACAAAACATGTCCTTCACAGCAGTCCTATGAAGTAGGTACAAGAGTTATATGGCAGGACCAAAACTACTTCAGTGTTTCCTCTATGAGGAACCTCTCTTAATACTGAGGGAATTACCACCCTCCCGAACACCTGGGCTCACAATCAGAGTGTCACCTTCAACAATTCATCTCATTTCCTGACAGATATAGATATAGATATAGATATAGATATAGATATAGATATAGATATAGATATAGACATAGATAGTTACATATAGATAGATATAGATATAAGACATTGATAAATCATGCCATTTCTACTTTTCAAAGTCTCTATGTCCCTTTCTTTCAAATTACACCAGCCCCACAGTTCACACTTTTATCAGTTCTTGTCTGTAGGAGTTGGTCTTCCTGCCTCATCTTTCCCTACCCTAATGCATCCTCATCCCCTACCAAAGTCATATTTCTCTTTTTTTTTTTCTTTTTGGAGGGGAGAGGGCAGGGCAAATGGGGTTCAGCGACTTGCCCAAGGTCACATGGCTAGTAAGTGTTAAGTGTCTGAGGCTGGATTTGAACTCAGGTCCTCCTGAATCCAGGGCAGGTGCTCTATTCAATGCACCACCTAGCCACCCACAAAGTCATTTTTCTAAGGCATAGACTTGACTACCTCACCTTTTCAATAAACTTCAGTGACTCCCTATTATCTCCAGAATTAAATGCAGGGTATCCCAAAAGTCTTATTGCAGGAACCTAAAATAAATTCCTATGTTTGGTATTTAAAGCTGTTTGTAAATAGACCCCTTCCTACTTTCTAGTGTCTTGTGCTTTACTCCACTCCACGGTCTCAAAAATCCAGCAACACTGGCGTATTTGGCATTGCTCATGTAGGACTCTCTGTCTCCCTTCCTCTGAGTCTTTGTACTGGCTGTCTCCCATACCTGGTATGCTCATCATACCTGCTTCTGCTTCCTTGTTTCTCTGACTTCCTTCCGGACACAGCTCAAATCCCACCTTCTGCTAGAAGTCTTGCCTAGAATTCTCTCCCTCCGCTGTCCCTAGATTATTTCACAATTACACTGCAGATATAATGTATACATTTTCTTATGTTTTGTCCTCCCTATTAGAATGGGAGCAGAGACCATGTTTTTATCCCCAAAGCACTGACATACAGCACATGATGAATAAATACTCGTTGAAACAGAAATTCTATATCCTTGTCAATTATGCATGTATAACAGGGGTCTGGCCAAGGAAAGCCTAGTCCTGAGAGCACCATGAGGTACTGACATGGTATTTGCCTACCTTGCTTCTAGAAGCTCCTGATGGCATGAAATAGAAGGTCCTAGACCTCCCCTTCAGATTACACTCAGGTATCTGTTGACTTATTTCCTATCCACTTACTGTTTGGATTCTAATCTGGAACTGAATTCGTCCAAAAGAACTCAGAAAAGGACTTATACATTCCTATTGACTTTGAGGTAGAAGGATGTCTCTCTGAATTCCAGAGGGTTGGTGAGGGTGTACCATTTTTTCCTATAGCTTGTCTCATGAGGACATGGCTCCCCCAGGGAAATATATATCAGGGATGGAGATAATTTCCTTGTTTTGTCTTCTTTCTATTGGTCAAGAGCTTTGTGAGATCTCAACAGGTTCATACCAGTGTTTTCTAGCAGACAAGTCCTATGAGAACTACAGCCCTGAAGAATGATCCTCAGGATTCAACCAGGCTGTGGTACAATGGCAGACAAGATACCATTTCTTGTAGACAAGAAGGTAGTTCTGTCTGATACAACCATTCTGGAGAGCAATCTGGAACTATGCCCAAAGAGCTATAAACTATTGCATACCTTTTGACCCAGTAATACTACTTCTGGGGTTGTATCCCAAAGAGATCATAGAAGTGAGAGGAAGACCCATATGTACAAAAATATTTATTGCAGCTCTCTTTGGGTGGCAAAAAACTGGAAATCAAGGGGATGCCCATCAATTGGGAAATGGCTAAACAAGTTGTGGTATATGAATGTAATGGAATACTATTGTGCTATAAGAAATGGGGAGAAGACGGTCTTCATATTCACCTGGAGAGGCTTATACAAACTGATGCTAAGTGAGAAGAACGGAACCAGACAAAATTTGTTCACAATCACAGACACATCGTGTATGTGTGATGACCAACTTTGATAAACTGGACTCTCCTCAGCAACACACAGGTATAAGACAACTCTACAAGTCTCAGGATGGAAGGACATGTCTACATTCAGAGAAAGATCTAGAAAGAACAGAGTTTAAATGGAGACTAAAGCAATCTACATGCTATCATTCTTTTTCATGTTTGGTTTTCTTTCTTTTTTCCCATTGTTCACTCCATTGGTTACAACCCTTCTATACAATCAGACTAAAGGCCAATGTGAAAGTATTTGCAGATCTTATACTTGATTGCACACCACCATGGAGCACGGGGAGACGGAGGGGAGAAAATCTGAAACTCAAGGGATTATGGAACTGAATCTTGTAAACTAAAAGTAAATAAACAAATCAATTTTTAAAAATAAAAATAAAAATTTTTTTTTAAATAAAGGCAGTTCTGTCAGCCAGAGATTTCACATCTGGTAGTGGATTTTGTACATCAAATTCTTTGTAAGTTTTAGCCCACTCTCCCCAGGAACAGAAGTATAGAGGGGTAGGTGTGTTTGAATTTCTTTTCTTGCTATATCTTCTTAGTACTTACCTCCCAGGGTGGTTGTGAAGATCAAATGAGATATTTATAAAGCACTTAGCACAGTGCCTGGAACATAAGTTGGTGCTTAATCAATGCCTGTTCCCTTCTCCTTTAGTATATATACCTTCATAAAATGTTAATTTATTTTAGTGATATATCAATGATACTAAAAAGATAACAACTGACCAGTGATTTGGGGCACTAATCACTGGATTAATGATAGTCAGGGAGAATACACTAGAATAGGAACTTAAGATGATAGCATTAGAAAGACAGCTCAAGCCCTCAGAAGTACCCCTAGAAACCTGAGGAGGAGGAGGAGAAGCAGATGTCAAGGGATCTGACTGGTCAGTTTGAGGGGGAGTTGGGACAGTGACTCTCAAAGTCTTATAAAGCTACAAGTATGAGGATAAAGCTTTGTTTCTTAGAATTTTGTAACTGTAATTGCTATCCTTACTCATCTGAGAATAGAATATATACACATTTAAATGTAGGCATATCAATAAATGAAGGAAGGTTAGGATCTTTGTGCATAAGAAGTTTATTCCAACTTTCTTTCTGGGATCTGATTTAGCATTTCATATGTGGAATCCTGGGGAAAGAAGGGAAGGATATAGCACCTCTACAAGGACTTTGATTCTCACTGTCCAGTTCAAGGCCAGTCTCCTGATGCTCCTCCTGAACTTACTGGGAAGATCCATGTCTATATATTTTTGCATGTGTTCTAGAAGTGTTAATTATCTTGTTTTTTATCCCTAAAACCAACTCAGAATCGCAGAACATGAAATTTCAAAGGAACCATAGTGGCCTTACATTCCAACTCACACACAAAATTAATCTATTCCTTCCACTCCCTTAATACTGCTTTCAAATGTTTTTGTAGACCTTCAAGGAAGTGTCTCCCTCTTTGCCTAGTAATATAATAATAAATGACTATATAGATTCAAATAGCCCTTGTATACCCTACTATCATAAATAGATGCTCCAACTCCAGCTTATAAACTACTCTTAAGTAAATCCCAGAACAGTTCTCTTTCACACTTTCATCTACCCACCCCTAAACAAGTACTCCATTCAAAGATGTGAGACCATAAGCTAGTCACTCTTAACCTTTCTTGGACTCAGTTTCCTTATTTGTAAAATCAGAGGACTGGCAGTCAGAAAATAAACACTTATTAATGCTGACTCCAGTTTGCATCTGTTTCCAAGCACTAACAGAAAATAGTTCTGTATCTTACCCTTGGTATGTGGTGATCATCCCTAAAGGAACCCAAAAGAAAAGTGTTTAATGCATGAATCTTTTCATTGCTGTTAAATGAACTGTACTACAAGCTCTATCTTCAAAAGACTTTAAATTTAGCTGTCAGGGAAATGAATAATTGGGGAAACGTCATCAATAAGGTCCTCACACAATGGTGTAATCACAGCACTTATATAATTGGGGCTTTTTTCCTTACTTTCTCTTTGACCAAAAGTGAAGGAAGATACAAGATAATGTCAGGGTATTTGTGGGAAAAGAGGCTAGCTGATTAAAATCCAAATAGGGCCAGCCTTCTTGTTAATTCTAATAAGTTAAGTAGGACAAATGTACCATTTGGAAGTGTGATGGAAAGAAGCTACTGACTGATGAAGAAAGTGACTTTAAAGAGTTTTTCACATCAAAATAGGTCAGAGGCTCCAAATCATAAACCAGCCTCAGCAGGATGGAACTACAAGTTAGGGAACTACAAGTTTGAAATTCATGCCCTTCTTCCAAAACCATCCTCCTTTACAAATGAGGCTGGAATGAGCTGAAGGATGAAGGAGAAAAAAGAATGAGAAAGGCATAAGAGGGAGGAGAAGGGAATAATCTAAGCTTTGGTTGCTTAAGAAGTAGTATGCCAGGCAAGCAAAGGGGATAAAGAAAAGCAGCTGAGAAGAAGACTCGGGGAGTATAGTCAGATATGGGAGGCAGAGTTCCACCTCCCTGGGCTTGCCTTTGACTCCACTCGGCAACTCTGCTCCACTAATGATGAGCAAGCTTCGGAAAGCAATCCGGTCCTATAGCAGCAAGAGTGTGTTGGTAAATGTTTAACAATCAGCTTCCTAAAATGAAGGACATTCTTTTAAATTTAATATGTTTTATTAACATTTTCTCCATCACTTTGTTAAGTCTGGACAATCAACAAAACAACAAAACAAGCCCTGATTTGTAGAGTTTTCTGACTTCCATTAACAATTAGCTATTGAGGGTCTGTTGGAGCTCTCCCAAACACATCCCTGTTCGCAGCTTAGTAGATAATCTAGTCACAACAGGAAATGATAGAGGGAAGAATCAGAAGTTAAAGGGTAATGACAAAATGGTAAACAGAGAAAAGTGGTCCTGGGTTGCAAGTTGCCTCAAATAACTAGACATTGCTTCAATTAGGAACAGCTAATGGGAAAGTATGGTCTAAGCCCCTGACCCAGATCAAAGGATATCTAGACCAATCTATGCATAAAGAAGCCACAATATGCCTTAAAATATGCTTTCCATGAAAGGGAGAGGTAGAATGGGGTAAATTATCTCACATAAAGTGGCAAGAAAAAGCTTTTACAATGGAGGGGAAGAGGAGGGAGGTGAGAGGGAATGAGTGAACTTTACTTTCATAGATTTGACTTAAGGAGGGAATAACATATATACTCAATTAGGTATAGAAATCTATCTTACCCTACATGAAAGTAAGGGGGAAGGTGATAAGAGAGGGGATGATGACAGAAGGGAAGGCAGTTTGGGTGAGGGGGTAATCAGAAGCAAACACTTTTGAGGGGGCAGGGTCAAAAGAGATAATAGAATAAATGGGGGGGTGGGATGGGATGGTTGGAAATGTAGTTAGTCTTTCAGAGCATGACTGTTATGGAAGTGTTTTGCATGACTACACATGTATAATCTATATTGAATTGCCTTCCCAATGAGGGTTGGTGGGGAGGAAGGAAGAGAGAGAACATGGAACTCAAAGGTTTAAAAACAAATGTTAAAAATTGGTTTTGGATGCAACTGGGAAATAAGATATACAGGCAATGGGGTATAGAAATCTATCTTGTCCTATAGGAAAATGGAAGGGAAAGGGACAAGAAGGGGGTGGGGTGTTAGTTGATACAAGGGAGGCCAGACTGGTGGAAGAGGTAATCACAATGCATGCCATCTTGAGATGGGGGGAAGGGAGAGATGGGGAGAAAATTTAGAACTTAAGATCTTGTGGAAGTGAAGGTTGAAAAACTAAAAATAAATTAATAAAAAAAGAAACAAAAAAAAATAACAAATAGGGTTACCATGACGATCTCCAGGGAAGTTTGTTATTACTACCTAAGGAACTCCATTCTACTTTTGAATAGCTGTAATTATTAGAAAGTTAGTCTATGAAGCTAAAATTTGTTGTGTTTTTTTTTAAACAACATTTCTTCTCATTGTGCTTTCTGCAACCCAAAAGAACAAGTCTAATCCCTTTTCCTAATGACAGCACTTGAAATACTTTAAGACAGCTACTATAAAGTCTCTGAGTCTTAATCTCCAGGCTAAAAATTTCCAGTGCCTTCAGTTAATCCTCCTGCAGAATAAACTCCAGATCCTTCACTATCCTAGTTGCCCTCTTTTCAATGCTCTCTGGACCAGGGGTGGGGAACCTGTGGCCTCAAGGCCACATGTAGCCCTCTAGGTCCTCAAGTGTGAGCCTTTGACTACTCTTCAGGTTGAATTAATCAATCAGCTGGCACTTATTAAGCATATACTATCTGCCACTCATTGTGTTAGATTTGGGGGATACAAAGACAGAAGTGAAATTGACTCTGCCCCCTGCTTACTTTCTATCAGAAGAGACAATATGCTCATGTAGAGATGGGATAATTGGTGGGGTAAGGGGGAAAGTACATTAGCTACTGGGATACATTAGCAAAGGCCCAAGATGGAACATAAGCCAAGTCTTCAAGGTTATTAAGGATTCTAAGAGGCAGAGGTGAGGAGGATATACATTTCAGACATAAAGAATAACTGAACCCCAGGTAGTTGGGAAATGGAGTGCTGTGTACAAGGAATATGAAGGACAGTTTGCCTGGGCAGTAGAGTGTATATGATAAGGCTAGAAGATAGATTATGGCCAGGTTGAAAAGAGGTTTAAATGTCAAATGGAGGAGTTTATATTTGATCCTAGAGGGAGCCATTGGAATTCATTAGAGTTGAGGAGCAATAAGATCATACTTCAATTTTAGTAACTTTGTGGAAAGTAGATCAGAGTAAAGTGAGATTTGAGGCAAAGAGCCCAACTAGGATACTCCTATAGTCATCCAAGGGAGAAGTGATCAAGGTCTAAACTAGAGTCAAGGCTGGGAGGTAGAGAGAAGAGGATGGATGCAGAAAATGTTATGAAAGTATGAATGGCAAGATATAGCAACTGCTTTCATACTTGGGATGAATAAGAGTCTGGATTCAGAAATGACACCAAAGTTGTGGTCCCAGGTGCCTGGAAGAATTGTAGTACACTCAACAGAAATAGGGAATTTCATTATAGAGAAGTCAGTTTGGCCAAAAGAAAAAAGTTTTGCAAATTTGAGATGCCTATGGTCTATCCAGTTCTAAAAGTATAATAAATAGTTGGTGGTGAAGGACTGGAGGTCAGGAGGAAATATGAGAGAGACAGACAGAGACACAGAAAGACAGACACAGAGAAAGAGAGAGTTCTGGGAATCATCTACACATAGCTAGTACATTGAATCCTCAACTTTTATGAGGTAATATTCCTAGAAAATGGAACAAAAGTCATAAAGAATGTATATTGGTTGATATGCAGAACCTAAGGGAAATAGGGTATTAGGTTCCTGCTACCACTAAAAACTATAATCTTTTAACAGAAATGCTGAAAATACAACTTTTTGTGTATGATTCTTCATAACAAAATATTCATTCTGATAGTATGTACTTTTCTTAACACAGTAATCATTAAATAACCCACAAAACGCAGTACATACTAATAATTTCCTAGAATTCTGTGATATTTTGTGCTAGAATTGCAATTTTTAAAAATTTGATTTAAGACAATATTCACTTTTCATGAGATATGAAATCCAAAGTACCATAAATACTACACAGCAAATAAAATTCTTAAACTAAAACATTTTTTAACCTGAATCTTACCTTCCACTGTGGCAAATGGTGGTATGAGGACACTGTACTGTACTGTTGTTTGTCCTTCACTTGGAAGAGGGCTGATGACATCACAGGATGATATATTTAAGTGAGGCAGAGTGGCACAAAGTCATCAGCCTCAATCTCTCTTCCAACATCACCAAAGTCCAGCGTCAAGACAAAAGTCAAGACTACTGGCAATGACTCAGGATGCAGTGGATGACCTTGATGTCTTTGATGTCTGATCAAGTTCTAAGTGCCCAACAGTGCCAATTTCAGCTGCCTTCATGGCCATTGGAACAAATCGTTCTCATCTACCCATTCTGCCTGGGTAAGTTTTCGTATGCTTAGAGTAGACATCCCCCAACTCACCATAAGTTTGAGGCCTATGAGTTACTCTCAAACTGGTTTAGCTTGTCTGCTGAGACAGCTTTCACAAAGTGTGGCAGCTGCGCATGCTACAGCTTCTTGGAGCCACAGGTGAGAATTTGGTTAAGGTGGTTACCAAAGGTGGATGAGCAGCCCTGAAGAGGGCTCAACAGTCCTCACACCAGAGGTGCTAGTCCTCCCTGAACATCCCATATACTCCTAAGGAGAGGTTACTGGTACGTTAGTCACTGCTGTCAGAAGATGCAAGAGTAGCAAGGTCTCAACATCACTTCCAAAACTGGTAGATGGTGTTGAAGATCCTGAAGGTCATAGCTTGAAATAATCCATCAGGGATGTCTGCTTCCTGTGCCATTTGAGATCCTTACGGGTCTTGGAGTATGGGAGCATAGCAGAAGCATGTTGACATTTAACCTTGAGGCTATAATCAATGATGGGATCTGCAGCCTCAATGTCTCTAGCAAGCTGGTCAATTATTCCAAGCCACCCTTCAAGCTTGGAAACTGTGAGTGGCACAATCATTTTTTTTCTCTGCTGTGCATAGTCACAAATGTGTAACGTTGCTAATTTGAAATTGAAAATGAGGTCATTAATAAAATTATATGAATGTCTGAAGCTACAAAAGTTAAATGTGCAAATGTTGAGGACTGATTATACTTAATCCTATGAAAGCAAAAGGGTCTCAAAGTGAGAAAGCAGAGAAAAAGAAAGTTCTTCCTAAATTCTAGTCCCCAGAAAGAGATAATATTCTGTATGTATAAAGCAGGGCATAATACAGAAGGACTATCAATTCCTATCACACTTTTATGCTTTAGTTAAAGTCCTTGTTCTCCCTCTGAAAAACACAGAATATCAGAATATGAAGGGTATTCAGAGGACATATAGCCTAACCCTCACCTGACCAAGAATCACCTCTAAAACATTTCCATGATATGGTCTGAAGACCACTGCTAAAGGCAAATCTATGACATTCGGGAATAGCCTATCCCACTTTTATACAATCTTAATCTGATTGAATTCAATTCACTTCAGCAAATATACACTAAGAAACTACTCTATCCTCTGAATTTAGAAAAGACACTGTGCTATATATATGTGTTAAATGGAAAAAATCTCTCCACTGAGCCAAAATCAATGAAATCTCTGAAATTTCCACCCCTTATTTTTGGGATGCTTTACCAGCATTTTCTCTCCCTTGGACCTCTCAGCAGAATGGAAAAGGGATGTCTCTCCACCCCAAGCCCCAGTGGCAGTGATAATTTACAGCGTAAGCACATGGGAGAAGAGACATATGTTTGCCTAGGCAGGCCTAAGGCTCCAACTCAAACCTCTGACTGCCTTCTTCTGCCTTTTTCCTTCCTTCCTTTGTTTTTGTTTTTGTTTTGTTTGGGGAGGGGGTTGGTTTTGTTTTGTTTTGGCAAGGCAATCAAGCTTAAGTGATTTTTTCCAGGGTCACACGACTAGTAAGCATCAAGTGTCTCAGGCTAGATTTAAACTCAGGTCCTCCTGATTCTAGTGTCAGTGCTCAATTGTGCCAACTAGAGGCTCCTCTCTGTTTCCGTCCTTAAGCCTTGCCTCTATGTTATGAATAGAAAACTCCTGGATTCAGGGTGCAAGCTCCAGATGACCAAATCTATTGCCCTAATCATGACAGCTCTCAAGGAGAAGATAGTTCCATTCCCCAGCCACACCATGCTCTAGCTCAAGCCCTGCACTAGTTAGCTAAATCAAGACCTTGTGAGCTGCTCACAGACAGCATATCCAAGGTGAATATGAAATAATTATTCAGTAGTCTCGTGAAGTTGTCTTTACCTTTAGGGGTACATAATGGGCCATATGATATACTTTATGTATTCTGCAACTGTTTTGCATCAAGCCCTTTGCATTTTGTGCAGTTTCTGTGTTGGAGGAAATAAATCACTGTCGAGAGCAGGTACCCATATTTTACAATGAATCCCTTTTCTACAGGAGACCTTATTACTCTAATTTGGGGGTGAATCTAAAAATGAGCTATGCCTAAGGTTTGTTTCAGAGATTTCCTTAGAATTACTTCTTTTCCTTTCTTTGGAATTTCATTCTTGACATCTTCCAATCCATCCTGGGCTAACTTTCCCTGTAGAATTTCAACCCATCCATTTTTTTTCTCTGTGCCCTTCAAAATCAGTTCTCCCTAATGCCTGACTACTTGTCATTATGCAGCAAGCTCTTTCATTTTAGAACTAAATTTGTTTTCTATGGCTCAAAAATTGGGCCTTTACACATTTTTAACTGTGTGTTTTTAATCTCAACCAATTTTCTTAAACTCTACTATGCCATTTTAATTAGGTAGATTACCTCTCTTCCTCTCAACTAAGGTAAAAAAAGACAAAAACAAGGCATACCCACTGATCCTAGGAAATATTTGCCATTAAATATAGCTAGATTTTCTAAGCATCTATACAAAACATCAGAAATATAAAGCAAGAAGTTTAGGTTTTTGAAAAAAATTATCTTGAATGCTATATTATCCATTTATTATATTGTTCAAGGTATATATGAGAAATTGAAGAATAGTATATGATTTTAAAATTTAGATTCCTTCTCTTCCACATTTAAATGTCACTCTGTGCCTTTTGTTAGAAATGTTTTCTAAATTGTTCTGTCAAAGACAACCTAAAACATTTGAAGGGTAATTCAAGGTTTTAAAATACAGGGAGTTAGGAACAACATAGGTTACATTTCCTCTAAGGAGGAAACATTTTAAGCTTTGCTACAGCATTCTTCTTAATCATCAGAAGATCCCTATGAGCTAAGAAACAGAAAGCAGAGTTTTCTCTCATTTTACAGCCATAAAAACAGGCTTTCAGAGAAATTAAGTGGTTTCCTCAAGAAGTGGCAAGGTCAGGAATAGACCTAGACTTCACTCCCATTATTAAATGAGGAGTCATGTTCATTTTGTTCGTGCTATTTTCGTTTAAATTAAGCAGATCAGAAAACCCATAAAAATACAATTATTTCAGTAGATTCAGAAAAGGTCATTGATAAAATGCAACATCCATTTATGATTTCTAAAGGCATAAAAAGCACAGATATGGAAGGATTTTTTTTTTGATATGTGATGAAAAAAGAATTTCCTTGAAACTGAGTTACAGTTATTTTAATGGAAAAACATTAGGTTTTCCTAGTAACAGTGGGGGTTAGTAAGGAACTTTCTACTCTCAATGTTAACATTGAGACATATTTTTTAAATATTAGGTAAAACAACATGAAAAAAATTAATTTGAAGAGCTTAAAAGGTTTATTAGCAAATGATAAAATGTTATATAAAAAACATGACAACAAAATAATCAAGAAAATAAATGGTGGGGCGGCTAGGTGGTTCAGTGAATAGAGCACTGGCCCTGGAGTCAGGAGGATTTGAGTTCAAATCCATCCTCAGACACTTAACACTTACTAGCCATGTGACCTTGGGCAAGTCACTTAATCCCAATTACCCTGCTTTCCCTCTCTAAAAAAAGCAAAAAAGAAAAAAGAAAAGAAATGGCTTTGTCAAGATAATAGGATATAAGCAAAATGCTCAGCAATCAGGATATCTATATCTAAATCCATATCTATAATAACAATCAGAAGAAATCACTAGAAAAAGGTATGGTTAAGAATTTCAGATATTTGAGCAATAACCTACCGATATATACAAGAGATAAATTAAAGACAACTCTGCAAATGATTTTACAGAGAAGGAAAAAAAGGAAGAAAAAAAGTCATTGGAAAAATATTCAATAAAAATGACTAGGTCAAGCCAATATACTAAAGATGGCAATACTAAATTAATTTATAATTTAATTCAATATCTTTGCAGTGTCATTTAAATAATATGATATATGTGTTGATAATATAATGTATATGAAAGGATAACCAGAATATCAATGGGAATTATTTTTTAAAAATTTTAAATAAAGTGGAGGTTTTTTTATTTTTAATTTTTTGAAATTTATTTTTAGTTTTCAACATTCATTTCCACAAGATTTTGAGTCACAATTTTTTC
>CM053590.1:180816733-180851953 GCA_028646515.1 Pseudochirops corinnae
TTTGGGTCTCCTTTAGCAGGCTGTTGACTTGCTTTTCATGATTTTCTTGCATCATTCTCATTTCTCTTCCCAATTTTTCCTC
Source organism: Pseudochirops corinnae (assembly GCA_028646515.1). Lineage (NCBI taxonomy): Eukaryota > Metazoa > Chordata > Mammalia > Diprotodontia > Pseudocheiridae > Pseudochirops > Pseudochirops corinnae. The sequence goes on from CM053590.1 coordinate 180,816,816, forward strand.
CACTTCTCTTACTTGATTTTCAAAATCCTTCTTGAGCTCCTCCATGGCCTGCAACCAATTCATATCTTTTGTGGAGGCTTTTCATGCATGAGTTCTGACTTTGATATCTTCCTTCTGCTCCATGCCTTGATCCTTTTTGTTCCCAAAAGAGGATTGTATGGTCTGTCTGTGCTTCCTTTGCTTGCTCATATTGCCAGCCAATTACTTGACTTTTGAGCTCTTTGCCATGGTAGAATTCTGCTTCCACAATGGAGAGAAATCTATGTCCCAAATTGCTGGGGTTTTCACAGCTAGCAGAGCTATTAAGAGGGTGCCCTCTCTACAGCCCCCACATGCTCTGGCTCATGGGCCACACACCCCAGAACCATTCCCCAAGACTGCAACCCAGATCCATGCAGGTTAAAACAAGAGCAATTACTGTCTGAATGGTTACTTGGTCCTCCTACAATATGTAGGCCAGGAGCTCTGGAAGCAGCCATGTGGCACAGCCACTGAACTTCTGCCACCTCTTGCCCCAGGGGCAGGGGCAGACTGCACTCTTCCATCCCCCTTGCCTGTTCCAACAGAGTTCTGCACTGACCTTTTACTTTGTCTTTGGTGTTTATGGGTTGATAAGTCTGGAAACTGCCACAACTGATGGTGGTTTACTCTCCTGAGTCTGCTCTGGACGCTGCTGGTGGGGGCTACCTTTGGGCTGGAACCATGGCTTACAGGGGACTGCGCTTAGCTCCCAGCGCTCTGTGATGGACCTTCCCTGTAGGCCTGCCAGGCTGCCTTTGGCAGTGGATTTGTTTCTGTCTGTCACTTTGTGGGTTCTGCAGCTCTAAAGTTAGTTTAGAGTAATTTTATTTTACATGTATTGGAAGTGATTGAAGCAGGAACTCATGCCAAGTTTGTGTTTCTACTCCACAATCTTGGCTCTACCTAAAGGGAACTTTTAATGACAAATTTCAAAATAGTCATTAAAATTATCTTGTACATGTATACTGGCTTAAAAACTGAAAAAGACGTCATTGGAACAGAATAGGTAATCCAGACTGATAACTAAAGGTATGTAATAGACAGTTTGATAAATTCAAAATCATGTAACACAAAGGAAGTGAATGATTATTCATTAGAAACTCTTGAGAAAATTAGATTGCAATACAGCAAAAAAAAATCGGATTAGAGCTACATATCAGACCATATACTGCAATAAATTTCAAGTGGATCAATGATATAATATGAAAGGTGACATAAATTAGAAGAAAATGCAATGGTGTGCCTATCACAATTGTGGAGAGGAGAAAAATTATTAAAAACAGGGTTAGAGAGAAATATAGTGAATTCTGTTTTGGATATAAGTTTAAGATGACAAAGGAACATCCAGCTGGCAATGAGAAACTGGAGTTAATGAAAGGGATTAGTAATGTTTGTATGGGTAGATGTATATATGTATTTAGTGTATGTGTATATATATATTTAGTGGATGTGTATATATATATGTATATATGTGTGTGTATATATATATGTATATATATAAAACAGGATATGTTTTCATATATATATATATAGGTACAAATAAAGTTTATCTAAATTTGGGAACCATCCCAATAGATATGATAATTGAATTAGTAGGAGTTGAAAGAATTATTAAGAGAAAAAATGTCAAGAGAACAAGAAGACAGTCCAGGTCAGAGCATCGTGTGATACCAATATTTAAAAAGCAAAGGGATAGATAATGATCTAACAAGTGAGATGGAATCAGAGTCTTTAAGAGAGTAAGAGATGAAAAGAAAGGAGAAAGTATCCCAAAGGAGGGGAGAGAAAACACTGTTGAAAACTACAGAGAGGTCAGGTAGGATGAGGACTGAATAAATACCATTGGATTTAGTATTTGAGTTCATTTGTAACCTTATCAGATTTGACCAAGTATTCTATCTTGACAATATCTTTTTGAACTCTGAATCCATCACCTAACACATTTGGTATTCTTGGCAGTTTTGTGTCATATTCAAATTTGATAAGCCTGCCATCTAAGAATGTTGAATAGTGCAGACCCAAGCCCTGGGATACCCAATTAGTTATCTCCTTTCTAGTTGACTCTTTTGACACAGTCTTTCAACTAATTCTAACAAGCAACTATGAAATAATTTTAACAAAAGAAGGGGGGGAAAAAAGAAATCATTGTAAAACTATCCAATAAAAATGACTAGGTCAAGTCAATACACTAAAGATGGTAATACTACCCAAATTAGTTTATAATTTAATACAATGTTAATTAAAAACAGTGGGTAACTTTGTAGAGTCATATAAAAACATGATAAATATATTGATAATTTAATGTATATGAAAGAGTAATCAGAGTATCAATGTAAATTATAAATTATTTTTAAAAAAGCAATGGGGACTTTCAATGCCAAATCTCAAGATAACTGCACTAATATCTAGCCCAGAGCTCTCCACAGTTTCCAAAATAATAGTATTGGAACCTCTGTCAAAAGCTTTGCTAAAATCTACATAAATTATATATTTGCAGCTATCTCCAAATCTACTTGTCTAATCATACAATGATACAGTTTGTGCAACAGAATCTGTTCTTGATGAAGCCATGTAATCACCACTTTTTTCCATGTGTTCATTAATAATCTTTTTAATACTAATCTTGAATTTGCCAGGAATTGAATTCAAGTTCACTGGCCTATAATTTGTAAATTTGGGGTTCAATTTGCCTCCCCTCTACTTAACCTTGATACATTTGTCATGTAAGAACACATCTTGATGATTCTTTGGATTTAAACAAGTCATGAACACCTTCCTAAGCGTTACAAGAAATGTCTTTAAATTAGCTGAGGGACCTGATCTCACCTTTTGAGGCCTATATAAAATCATTGAGGTAGATGGAATTAAAAAGAGTTCTAGGAAAGGAATCAAGGAGGAACTGTTTGGCAGGGAGTTAGATATGTGCCTTGGAAGTTGAACTTCCCATCCTTCTTCCATTGGTATCCTTGCAACATTTCTAGAATAGCCAATGGCAGAATCTGCATCAGGAGATAAGGACAGATTGAGTCAAGGTTTTACAAAGATCTAGAAGAAAAAAAAACTACACCTTATCTAAAGGGAACATGTTGAGAACTCCAGCAAAAGGACTTCCAGGAGCTTTGATTGACCCTGTGGACAAATGTGCTCTCTAAGCCAGCGATCACTCCTGGATTCTGTACAGATTTTGTGAAAGGATGTGACTTAGATCTAGAGAATGTTTCATGTTGCATATTTTCCCTATACCACTTCAGTAAATACAGCTTTTGAAAAGCTAATTATGTCTGACCAATTTACACCAACTCATATTGCGTTAGGAAGCTTATTATTAGGGACTCGTGAACCCCTCCTAAGTATTATAGAGACACTCCTAAACCTCAGGGTTACCCCTAGATTCTTCTAGATCCTTAAGGAGAGAATAACTAGCCTTGTTCTGGGAACACAATACATTAGTGAGGGGAAAGGGGAATGCCAGAATACATGTATATAGTCTATAGTTTGTAGGAACCATTCTCAATCCTTTTTTTGGAAAAAAAAAAAATCAAGAAATTTTCCCTGATCCATTGATGTAGTATGTCTCTAGTTTATTTCCTATTTCCTAGTGTTTCTATAAGATAGTAGGGATGCACTCATCCTCATTATCTTTCTTGCTTCCATCTTCTATACATTTTTATTTTAAATATTTTGAATATCTAAGTTGCTTTGTGCCTTTCTTGTACCACCAAATTAGTCTCTTCAAACTACTACTCCTTTTCCTTCTCATCAGAATTGTTCTTATTTCTGTCTTCAAAGTACATTCTTGACAGGCTCCCATTATGTTTTCTCCTAACTTTCTTTAAAAACTATTAATCCATAATATCCATCCTACCATTTATCTGACTCTTTGAAATTTATTTCCCTAAATCTAAGAGTGTATGTGACTAGGTAAGCTTTCCTCTCCTCTACAAAAACTAATGGTTCTAACGAAGTTATCACTTCCCTACAATCTCTCCTGGATCTATTTTCCAGGTCTGTTGTTGTTCCAATGAGATATTTCACATTTTCTTCCATTTTTTCACTCTTCAGATTTGGTTTTATTTTTTCTTGATTTCTCAGAAAGTCATTAGCTTCCTTTTGCCCAATTATTTTCTTGAGTGAGCTTTTGTACCACCTTTTCCATTTGACCAAGTTTGCTTATTAAAGCATTCTTTCCTCATTGGCTTTTGTCCCTCTTTTACCATTTGGCCTAGTCTATTTTTTAAGGCATTATTTTCTTCAGTATTTTTTTGTGTCTCCTTTACCAACTGTTGACTTATTTTTCATTAGTTTCTTGCATCACTCTCATTTCTCTTCTTAATTTTTCTTCTACCTCTCTTACTTGCTTTTCAAAACCCTTTTTGAGCTCCACCATGCCCTGAGAACAAGTCATATTTTTCTTGGAGGCTTTAGATATTGGAACTTTGACTTTGTTATTTTTTCTAAGTGTGTGTTTTGATCTTCCTTGTCACCACAGTAACCTTCTATGGTCATAATTTTTTCCTATTGTTTGTTCATTTTTTCCAGTATGTTTCTTGACTTTTAACTCTTTGTTAAAGTGAGGTTCTCCTTCCATGGTTGAGGACACACTGTCTCAAGCCTGATGGGTTTTGTGCAGTTGTTTTCAGAGATGCTTCTAGGGACCTATAAGTTTTTAATTGTTCCAAGGTGGTATGATCTAAGGAGAGATGTGTTTACTACTCTTCTGGTCTGTGCTCTGATCTATGAGTAACGACAAGCCCTCTTTTCTGCTCTGTAACTGTGACAAGGGGACCTGCTTCATTGTAGCTGCAACCTCTAGTGTGCTAGTACTCTTCCTTGACCTGGTACTACAACCCAGGACTGGGACCTGGATTTGAGTATGATCAAAGCAACAGATTCCTGCCTCAGTGCTAGCAAAGAGACCCCTCTAATCTCCTTCTGACCAGTTGTTTGACCCCCTTAGCCTCTGTAGCCTGGGAGCTCCAGAAGCAGCTACTTTTGCTGCTGATTCAGTGGCTCCCAAGGTCTGCCCCTGGTTTGTTGAGGTTGGGTCTGTGCTGGCACACCTTGCCTGCTGACATTCTAAATTGTCTTTCTCTGGAAAATTATTTCACCCCATCCTTTTGTGGGTTTTTCTGCTTCAGGAATTGTTTTATGACATTATTTAAAGGTATTTGGAGGGGTTTTGGGGAAATATCAGGCAAGTCACTGCCTTTCTCCACCATCTTAGCTCCACTTCCCCTCCATCTGTTGGATTCTTACAATAGTCTCCTGATAGATCTTTCTCCCTAAAGCTTTTCTACCTTTGTTTAAAAAAAAAAATAGCTCTTGCATTTATACCAGGCCTTTTTTTTTTCCTTTTTAATTCGGAACTCCTAACAAGGAAACTCATCTACTAACTCTGTATTTAAATTGTATTCTGTTTTCATCCCCCTGACCATCCTCCCATTCCAAGTCAGTATAGTAAGTAAATTTATGAGTAGGCAATATAAAGGGGCAATAGTATGAAGATTGCAAAGGGGAACCTAGGAATAACATACAAACTATCTCAAAGATCAAAGAAACAATTTACTAATCGTATCCCATATTAATCAAAAATCACATCCTAGTAATATGTGCTGAATTGGGGGAAGCCATTTAATCTCTACCATTAATGTCTTTTGGTCCTATGATATGTAAATCCCAGACAAATTCCAAACCTCCAAAGTAAGGACCAGCTGATCATAAAATGGGACTGATAATTTTGAGATGACATGGACAAATGAACTTTAAAGTATTACTGACAACTTTGAAATGATTTGAATACATCAATGAACTAACCCTAAGGTGGCACAGATAAGAGTTAATGTGTTACTCCTAAAACTCATTAAAAATGAGACCTCAAATTTTTTTACCCCAAACCCTCATCCATCCCCATCGGTTCCATGCTGCAAAGTGCTCCCAATTCTAATCCACATTTATATGAGTGGTTGTGTCTCTCTCCCTCCTCATACTCTTCCCCAAAGTGCCTGCCTTTCTTCACCATTTTATCTCCTTTCCCCACCCTATCTTCCTCTGTACCACTTTCCCTGCTTGTTTCTATACTTTCTGTGTGTTTGACCCCATGTCATGTAAGGAGTTAAGTAACTTGTCAGTGACAAAATCTAGAATATGTCAAATCAGGGCTTGAAGTACAATTTTCCTAATGCTGAGACTAGCTCTCTATCACTATACTACCTTGCCTCTCAGCAGTGGAAAATATTGACATCACTAAATTATACTTCTTTGTTTTCATGAAATCTTTCATGACAAGCATGATATGTTTCGTTTTTGTTGCAAAGCAAAGGAAGGGGTCATGTTTTGTGGGTTGGAGCAATAATATTCCTGATTTGAAAAAAAAAACAATCAAAGACTGAAATTATTCTGTTTCTTAAGAAATACTGCCCTTAGTTGCCCTTTTCATCAACTAGGAGCTGACTGGTTTTTTACTCAAAATTGTCATTACAAAAAATTCTTTTCTTTCAATCAAAAGGGCACTAATTCAGATATATAGTATACATGTAGATCTCTATTATGCAACGGTGAGTAAAATCAAACAATTTAAATTGATTTCTTAGACAAATTAGCTATGAATTATAAAACTGAGACTCAAGAGTAAAATGGTGTACTTTCAATATATTTAACAAGATGAATGCCATATTGTTCTAACCTAAATTTCTGTTCTGTTGAATTCTATTTTTACACTGACTTCCATTATGAAATTAGAAATGCATTTCTAGAAAGATTATTGAGTTAGTGGTTGTATATAAACCCAGTTCCTCTTCATCAACTCAAAGCAACAAGTTATACACTAAATAAAGGAGCAACACCATTGCCAAATAATGGAAGAAAGTAAAGAAATGCTCATAGTGAAACATCTACTGAATAATCAACAAAAAGAATGAACAATTATATAAATAAAAATGTTCTATATTGTCATGGCATAAAATAATGAGAGGAGAAATCGCTAAACAAATGCTATCATAACTACGTCTAGATCCTCAGAATTGAAATTGGAACAACTACAAGAAGAAGCTAGGCAGTTCAGGGGATAGAGCATTGGGTCTGGACTCAGAAAGACCTGAGTTCAAATCCAGATTTAGATACTTACTAGCTGTATGACTCTGGGCAAGTCACTTAATCCTGTTTGCCTCATTTTCTAGAGAAGGAAGTGACAAACCACTCTAGTATCTTTGTCAAAATTAAAAAAAAAAACACAAATGAGGTCACAAAGAGTGAGACATGACTGAAAACAACTGAAGAAAACCTAAGTTCCTTTTCTGGAACTGTTAGGTACTGAGGCAAGTCACTTCCTATCCCTGAGAGACCAAACCTCAATATCTTTCTATGTTCTGTTAGGTTTTGTGACAGCTGGGTGGTGCTGAATACAGTATTTTAAATGCTGATGTAAGTGGGCTGGGCCTGAAGACAGGAAGACATCTTTATGAGTTCAAATCAGACATGTAGTAACTGGGCAAATCATTTAACCCTTTTTGTTTCAGTTCCTCATCTGAAAAATGAGAAAATGTGAAATCACTCTAGTATTTTTGCCAAGAAAATCCCAAATGGGGTCACATAGGGTCAGAAAGATTGAAACATTGAACAACAATGACAAGAAGAAGCCCAAGAGTGGCTGAGAAGCATAATAATATAATTAAAGAATAAGGTAAGTTCTTAAATAATTTATTTTAAAAAATCAATGGGAAAGAAAAGAAATAAGCATTTATATAGTGCCTACTATGTGTCAGGCACTGTGCTAAGTGCTTTTCATAAATATGATCTCATTTGATTTTCACAACAAACCTTGGAAGTGGGTACTATTTTTTACAGTTCAGTAAACTGAGGCAAACAGAGGTTAAGTGACTTTCCTAGGATCATACATATAGTAAGTATATGAGATCAGATTTGAATTCAGGTCTTCCTGAGTCCAAATCTCATTTGACTGTGCCATTAGCTGCCTAATGATTTAGAAGAAAAGGCTAAGAATTTTAAGAACATATCACACACACACATGCGTGCACACACACACACACACAAATAAGGGCAAAGGTAAAATGCATCAATGCTGTGATGCAATAAAAGTATTAGAAAATGCTCAAAGGAAGAAAAAGTTTTAAAAAATTGAGATCTTTAAAAGCCAAACCTTTAAAGAGAAACTTTGGTAAGATAATCTGAAAAGAAAAAGTCTTAATGGCAAAATATCATGAAAAAAAATCTGAATACAATATTTTAAACTCTGATGTAAGAAAGCTTCTCAAAAATATTGGAGAGTGAGGGCAAAATAGGAATTGAGAAAACCTATAGGACTCTATTAGAGAGGAATCTAGAGTTAAACTCACCCATAAATATAGTCATCAAGTTCCAGGGCTTTATCATTAAATACCAACATTTACAAGTTTTCAGGAGGAGATCCTTCACATATGAAGGAAAAGTGGTAAGAATTGTTCAAAACTCTTTTGGTGATACCACCACCCCCCCCCACACACACACACACAAGAAAGAAAATATTGGCAAATAATATGGTGAAAAGCTAAGAAAATTCATTTATATACCAAAATTATGTATTTTGTAAATATGAACTTCAAATATTTTTCAATTATTCTGCCACATTATGTCTCTCACTATCTTCTATTTGAAGTTATTTTGAACCCAAGAGTAAAAATTTACCTTTTCTCTATTAAATTTCTCTGGAGTAGATACAACTGAATGATCAAATGAGATATTTTAAAATTATAACTCTATTAATCAACCAGGAAAAAAAAAATCACATTACTTTAGAAACTTAATTAGGCTTTATATTGGCTTCAAATTCTTTCAACATGTCTAACTTTATAGCTAAGGAATTCTTTTGCATTTGTTTTGTAAACTTCATCAACAGTATAAAGGTTTTTTGAGAAACCCCAATGCTAGAATTTACTGGATTCCTTCCAGACAATAAATAAATTATTAGCACATAAAGTTAAAGGAAAAAAAAGCTTCCAAATTTAATCATGGAAAGAATATCAGTTTTGCGGTCAGACAATATAGATGTGAATGTTGCTATTTATAACCTGAGTGACCTTAGAAAAATCCCTTAGCCTTTCTGGACTTCATTAATATATAAAGTGAGGAGGTTGAATTGGAGTGTGTCAAAGGTCCTTTCCTGCTATATCTTACTTGAGTCTATAACTTTTCTTAGAAACTGAAGCTAAGACAAGTAGTTATCTATCAGTTTGATAACATTCAACAGTGATGAATTCATCATGAACAAACTGTTCTGTTCCCAGCCCAATGATCGATAATTATTTTAACTGATAGTTTTTTTCTTATAGAGGATGTTAAGGTTTCAATAGTTGGATGAGTTTGGGAAATTACTGAGCAATTTTAAGGATTCATGCACAGTAGGGAGGCTCATCATCCTGAGGCAATACTATATCTCCTGACTTTGCTTACCTTCTAGCTTTTTTCCTGATACCAATATAATGAAAATCTAATTGTGTAATGCCCAATTTCTCAAAATAGTAAATTATATGAAAGGTGAATCTAAAGAGGTGTTGGGAAAATTTATTTTTAAAATAATAGTATAAAAACTTCCTTTGTTTTTAAATACATAAAATGGAATACTATGAAAGATGCTAGATAAATTTTAAATTACTCTGTGACACAAAAATTCCTTTAGTTCAGGAATAATACGATAAGTTAATTCCTTCTATGTTAAGTGAATATCTAGTAAACGTTGTCAGGAATACCTTTATGGATTTGACTTGAAATGGTCACTTACTGCTCTCTGTCAGCAAAAGAGGATGACTTTCTAAGTCATACATCACAGAAAAATTAGTGAGCAAGAAGGTTTCTCTCTCCATTTTATGAAAAGACAACATCTGGGTACACACCATTTAAAAATTAATTGAAGCTGGGATGGCTAGGTTTCACAGTGAATAAAGCTCAGCCCTGGAGTCAGGAGGGCCTGAGTTCATATCCAGCCTCAGACACATAACACTTACTAGTCATGTGACTTTGGGCAAGTCACTTAACCTCAATTGCCCTGCCTTCTACCTCCAAAAAAAAGCAAAAAAAAAAAAAAAAAGAATCAATTGAAGCAACTGGGGTTGGTTAACCTAGAGAAGAGAAAGTAGAGAATGGGGAATGGCAGGTTCTTGTATGAATATGTTTGAAGGGCTGCCACATGAAAGAAGAATTGCATTTGTTCTGTTTGGCCTCAAAACAGTAAAACTAGGAGCAAAACACTAAAGACAAATTTTAATTAATAGCAGGAAAATCCATCTAACACATGGTGCCATCAGAGTACAATGACCTGCCTTGATCAATATTATGTTCTCCTCAAGTACTTTCACATAGGAATTAGATAACCCCTTTTGAACACATCATAGTGGGGATTCTTTATTGATAGGGGCTTATATTAGATAAACATAGAGTTTACTTTCAGTTCTAAAAATTCTGTGACTCTAATGTTAGGAACATGAAGTAAAGTTAATATTTCAAACATCCCTTTTTAAATGATGCATTTTTAACATCTTATTCATTTCAAGTTATTTTTAAAACCATGTTTAATAATTCTTCTTTAAAAACTAAATTTCTTATACTTTTAAGAAACTGAGCACTAAATGATTAGATTTTAATCATCTTGGCATTGAGGCAAAATCAGGGAAAGAATCTTTTTAAAAAAAAAAGGAAAAAAAACTTCCATTGCCGTTTCCTAATCATTAGAAAGCATCACTTTAAAAAAATTAATTCCTTTCTACTAATTTAGATTGAAAGAATTCATAGATCATGTCCAGAAAAAGGAAAAAAGAAACACCAAATGGAACAAACTCCAAGTGGTTAATTTTATCAATTTAATCCAGAAACAACAAGTTCTATAAGCCATCAGGAGAAAGACTTTCAAATACAAAGGAAGGGACTTTCAAATAATACAAGACTAGTCTGTACCCACTAGAAAAAGATGGAAATGGAATAGTGTGTTCCAAAGATGAATGGATTTTAGGATACAGACCAGGGTGGCCTATCCTGCAAGTATGAGCTTAACCATGTAGGACAAAAGAAGGACATTCGGTAATAAAGTTGGGCACATTTTTAAAAAGAAAATCAGAACTGAAGAAATTATTTGACTCCCAAACACCCCAAACAACAGAAACACAGGAAGAGCGAATAAATGTAGCAGACAAGGACAGTAACAGCAACAAAAGGACAGCAGAGAGACCAGTGAGAGGCTTTTTCCTAAATGTACACAAGAAGACAGGTAGAAATTTGGTCGAGGTAATAGTGAAGAGACAGAAGCAGTATCATGGACAAAACTTGGCAACACTTTACCTGTAGGTGAATGCTTCTGTTGTGGGACTACATTACAACATGAGGGGGTACATAAAAAGGAGGAAAATAAGAAGGGGAAGAAGAAGAGTGAGTGATGCCCTGAGATCAGTCAAGGGCTGGCAATGAGGGGAAGGTCACCTAGTCTCAGAAAGAGAAAAGCCTACAGGGGAGTGGAGGCTGGAGTTAAAAAGGAGTAGAAAAAGGAGGCCTTACTTTTGAGGTGGAAGGGGGTTCCACTATATAATGCTCCTATGAGTGAACAGAGATAGTCCATAAAAGATGAGGACCTTATATTGGATGAAACCTGGGAGATTTGGTACTTGAAAAATCTGTCCTGGGAGGTAGAAGAGGGGGAGTTAGAAGCCCTGAGGACACCTAGAATCTGGAGATTTCCAGGCAAATGAAAAAAAAAAAAAGTCAATGAGAGAGGATATAGATCAATGGTGGGCTGCTGCATGGGGAAGAGGGATTACCAAGGGCCAGTAAGTGTCCTCTCTCTGACACATGCAATAATTATCACACAATGGAAAAGGGCAATCCTTGGGATATGCCTTAGTGGGCAGAGAAAGAAAGTACCTGGAGAGGAGTGCCTAGAATGGTACCTTGGAAGCTTTGCTAGCATGAAGAATACAGAGAAAAGAAAGAGATCAGATAATTATAGGGGTCATGATTAAGAGAATAAAGGTATAGAGTAAACTGGAAAAAAAAGATGGAGAAGGAAGAGAATGAGAGAAATACTTGTTTTAGAAAGGGGGTGCAAAAATTAAATTAAAAAACTAAGGAGCAGGACTAGCTGAAGGGGAGGAGTTGAAGGAGGAATATCACATGAGAAGGCATTGGAGGTGTGTGGAAGAGAGCCAGGGAAACAGAGACATTTAAAAAGATTAAAGTAAAGCAACTGAAGGAACATAATACTCTGTTTACAGCAGAAGAGGGAACTAGAAACTAAAAATCTTCGGAACAGACAACATTAATGTATCTAGGATAGGAAGGGAAGTGATAGAAGGGGGAAAAAAAATCTTTGTGTCAAATTTCTCTGGTAAGGGTTTAGTATCCAAGACATATAAAAACAAATATGTATATTATAAATATGATGTGGATATGAAGGTGCCCTAAGGGTTAATATTAAGGGTTGCCTTTTCAGTACCTTGGGAGGCCCTCCTGAGCCTGAGAACATCCTAAAATAAACTTCCCTCTTATCCAGGATCACGAAAATTCCTTGTCACCCCTCCATCCTGGGTCATAAAATTTCCCCTGTCTCCCTTATCTTGTGTCATCCATCTTCCTCATCCTGTCCCTAAATCTCCAACCCCCATTAGAAACTCTAAAACTACATCACCATTCTATATATTTTGTAGCTTTCTGGCTATATAAATCTGGTCCTTTTCCTATATCAGTGCCTTTGTTTAGCGCCTTGCTAAATCTCAGTCCTATATGTTTTTATGTCAATAAAGCTCCCATTGGGTAAAGAGGTATAAGTGGATTCTTTCAAAATCTGAACCAGCTCTCCCAACTCCTACCCCAACAAATATATATGTGCAAATATATGGACATATATAAAAAATCTAGTAGCCATTCCCTAATAGGTAAATGTTCAAAGAATATAAACACTTTTCAAAAGAATTGCAAAGTATTCACAACCAACTAAAAATGTTCCACATCACTAATAATAAGACATATATAAATCAAAACAAGCCAGGGGGTTTACTTTATACCTTCCAAACTAGAAAACTGGCAAAACTGACCCCCAAAATGGCAATAGTCAATGTTGAAGAAGTGGTGAAAAGATGAATGCACTAACACATTGTTGGTGGAGCTATGAAATGGATTTAAAAAAAACATTTTGGAAAGCAATTTGGAATATGCAAATGAAGTAACTAAAATATGTATACTCTCTTTTGACCAGAGACTCCATTACTGAGCTTGTACCCCAATTGATAAGAAAAAAGTACCCATATACTGCAAAATATTTCTAGCAGCACTTTTTGTGATAGCAAAAATTGGAAACAAAGTAGATACCCATCATTGGGAATGGCTAAACAAATTTGGGATATTGTGCTGTAAGAAATAATGTGTGTTATAAATACATAAAAGCATGGAAAGATCTCTATGAACTAATGCAGAGTGAAGTATGCAGAACCAAGAAAAATACTATAGAAGGTAACTACAATAATATTCATGGAAACAACACACAAAAAAATCAAAAGTAAACATAACACAATTATAAAGATCAAAGGCGATTCAAATGAAGAGATATGAGAAGACATCCCTAACCTAGCCCTGCATGGAGATGGGACATCCACACTGCATACGTTGTTAGACTTTCTCAATGTATTGATCAGTTGTGCTGACTTTTCTTTTTCTGTTTGTCATATGGGATGGCTCTCTAGGAGAGGGAAGGATACATAGGATACCATGGTGATAAGAGACAGAAAATATCAATAAAAACTTCTTTTAAAAAAAACAAGTAAAATACACTGAAAAGCACTGGGAAGCAGGTAGGTAAAACAAAGACAAAATGTTGAGCCTACAGTCAGGAAGAACCAAATTTAAATATGGCCTTAGACATTTACTGGCTGTATGACACTGGGCAAGTCCTTTTCAAAAAAAAAAAAACCTAACAAACTAAAACCTCTGTTTTTCTTAGTTTTTCTCAAATGGAGATAATTGAGAGTTTTTATGAAGATGAAATGAGATAACAGTTGTAAAGCATTGAGCACAGTGCCTGGTATATATGAGCTATATACTTTCTGCCTTCCCTTTCCCATCACAGCTGTACCATTATAAGATTTAGGGAGTAAATAGTTATGAAAAATGCGTTTCACATGACAAGCATAAAGTGTTATGGAAATGTTAAATAATAGGGAACTGCAAGACTTATCATTCTATTTAGTTCTGCATTAAGGTCCAATTCCCTTGTCAAACCTGCTTTATTAAGATGCAGGCGAATTTCACCCTTTTTGAAAGGGTTACATTCTAATTTTACTGTGGTTTTGTACTTAGAAAAATGGATGTGGAGACAGTGATAAGGCAGTAGATAATAGGTTCAGAGAGATTAATTGGGTGACTATAATTCAGTCTAAAGTTCTAACTATATTACAAAGGTTTATGAGATCATCAGAACTCTTGGAACTGAATTATATCTTCAGTAATCAGTCTCTCTTCTTTCTCCATTCCCATTTTTATCACATGTAGAAAATGCATGTTTTTGAGACCATAAAACAATTTATTGAGGACATGTAAAGGAAATCATTTAGGATTTTTATACTCGACAGGTTAAAGAAAAATTACAACGGCATCAAACTAGCAAGTACAAAAATTACAGAGACTCGAGGGTCAATTTCTTGCTAAGCACTTCTTTTATCAAAGGCAAAAGAAGACAACCAGACTATCATGAAGTATAATATATCCAGAATGGGAAAGAACCTGAAAGGTCACCTAATACACACTCTTCACTATACCGATGAGGAAACTGAGGTCCAGGAATATCAAGGGACTTGCCCAAGATACATAGTAAATAAGTGTCAGTGATGTGATTTGAACCTCAGTTTTCAGATTCTAGAGGCAATATTCATATACACTCAACCACATCTATACACACACACACACACACACACACACACACACAGAGTAACAACTGAAATTTTGCAGAATCACATCTGACAAATTGTCAAGTCCTTGTCAATCCTCCCATTTTGCCTTCTTGATTTCCCTGATGGGGCAGCTAGGTGGCACAGTGGATAGAATGCCAGGTCTGGTATCAGGAAGACTCATCTTCCTTAGTTCAAATCTGATCTTTAGCTGTGTGACCCTGCTCAAGTCACTTAACCCTGTTTGCTTCAGTTTCCTCATCTGTAAAATGATCTGGAGAAGGAAAGGGCAAACCACTCTAGTATTTCTGCCAAGAAAACCCTAAATGGGGTCTCAAAGGGTCAGACACAACTGAAAAACAACCTAACAACAAAATCTCCCTGGGGCTGAATCTCCCTCACATGCCCTTTCGCCAGATATTTCAGCCTTTGTATCTCAGGTTTTGACAGCCATCCCCATGGTATCAACCAAACTTGGGTTTATTCTTATATGCCCAGCTATAAGCAAGATGTGACAGATGGTTAAAAATATATGAATTATTTGGTGTAATAAAATGTAGTTTAATTTGTAAAAATCTCTCCCTGTACTTTATGTCCAATAAAATTAACTAGTTCCGTAACTCAGATTAAAAAGTAAACCTCCACACAGAAATGGGTATATCTTACTTCAAATGGGAGCTCCGTTAATTCTAGATTTCCAGACAAATCCAGTTTCTCCAGATTTTCACAGTCTCCTAATTCTGGAGGAACACTCTTCAGATGGTTGAAACTCACATTGAGTTCCTTGAGGCTCTTCAAATAACCTGTTGCCATAGAATGTTGCCATCAGTTGAACAGGTGTCATTTGAAAGAAACAAAATCATTTATTAAACATTTGCATAAATAAACATTGTAGAGGGAGTTACAATTGAACAGTCTATTAGCAGAAAAATGTGTGATTTCCTCTTGATCATAAATTATCAAATAATATTTCATTGTTTCATGGTATATGCCTTATTTTATCTTATGAGATTATGTGAACTTTCAAAGTAGGGGACATGCTTTCTTGTTGTCCTATATCCCCACCTCTACACCAAACACAGTACTCATCACATATTAAACCTTAAAGCTGTAACTACAATTGGCTAACTGAGGATTTGGCCCAAAGCACCAAAATTTAGAGGGGAAAAAATTATAAATAAGTATTTGAAAAGATTCAGTAATTTTAAAATGTATTACATTTACAAATTGTCAGCACATATATCTCTTTAAAAGCATAGAAACAACTGAATTTAGGACTTAGTGAGAAAAGTTAGGTAAAATACGAAGCAACCAGACAGTCATATTATTAATAAGATCCATGTATGGACCTATAACAACTAATTC
The DNA here is from genome assembly GCA_028646515.1 of Pseudochirops corinnae. Classification (NCBI taxonomy): domain Eukaryota; kingdom Metazoa; phylum Chordata; class Mammalia; order Diprotodontia; family Pseudocheiridae; genus Pseudochirops; species Pseudochirops corinnae. Next base: position 180,833,114 of record CM053590.1, read on the forward strand.
CCACTCCAGCTCACATGAATTTGCCTTAATTACTTCTTGGATTATTTTCCCCTCATGTATCACAAAATTGATGAGAGAATGTCTCATGCAACTTCTTTTGGGGATGTTATTTGTTCTGGCTACCAAAACTAAATATTCAGAAAATGTCCATGAAATTGAGCTGAATTTATTTTAAAAAAACAATCAGCAACTGCATTCAATTGACTCAATTAATTTTGTTTATATTCAATAAACAGTAAGTGCTTATTTTGCACCACTTAATAGAGGTAGCTCAACATAAAGACTCAGAAAGTCCTGTTTTCAAATCCTACCTCAGTCACAGACTATCTATAGAACATTAGATATGTCACGTGACTTCTCAACCCCACACCCATGCAACAATATGAGACAATCCAACCACAAAGTAGATTCCCATCTACACTGGTCAAGAGTTATTTTTTAATTACTTTGTGTATATAAGAGAAAGAACAGACAGAGACAGAGACAGAGAATATCTACAGATGTACTTGATGTCCCAAAAGACTTAGTGCAATCTTAATCTTTAGTAACTTTTGGGACAACCTGGATAGGGTTCATATCACTCCTCACAAAAAAAAAAAAAAAAAAAAAAAAAAAAAAAAACTAATTTATACTTCAAAATTCAGCAGTTATTATTTCAAAATAATTGGAAGCATTATGCTGTAGGTGTTGAGGAAAATGTAAAATGTCCTTGCCCTTGTGGAGCTTATAGTCTAGTGGAGGGATGTCTCATACATTGATAACTAAAATTACACTGAGATGTGTTATAAATATATGAAGTAGGGTCCTTTTGTAAGGTGCTATGCAAAGACTATGCAAAGGGATAAAAACCATTATCAAAAGGGGTAAGAAGAAGAAGTCTAATTTCTTTGTCCAATTCACTTTTTAGAACTCTGCTAAAGATGAGGGAAGTTATCATTTATAGTAAGTTCATTTCATGTTCCTGCAACATTTATGGATTTTCCAGGGAAATGTGGAATTTAATTTTTACTTCAGTTGAACTTCTAGAATTGTACAAATGTCCTCATTACCATGAGAGAAAAGATAGCCAAACAAACCAAGAAATCCTCCTCCACCAGGTTATTGTGTATATTCAGAAGAATTTATGAAGAAATTTTGCAAGTAAATATGCATTCTAATTCAACATTAGATAAATAGCCATAGATATATTTCCAGATTCATATATCCAGCTCAAAACACATTTGTAAGCAGTTGAGGCATCTAGCTCCACAACCTACAGTGGTATACAAAGTAAGTGGGACAAAGTATAATAATTAAATTGATAATATATATTATCAATATTATAAATGTAATTATAATATAATATAATAATATACAATAATATAATATAATAATATAATTATAAATAATTAAATGAAGCTTACAACTTTTTATATCTTTAAAGAAATTTTAATATACGAAATTGAGGCTAGGTGGCACAAAGAGGAGAGTTTTGAGATTGAAGTTAAGGACTTGTTCAGCCATTTTTCAGTTGTCTCTCTCTCTTTGTGACCTCTTTTGGGATCTTCTTGGCAGAGAAACTGGAGTGGTTTGTCATTTCTTCTCCAGCTCACTTTATAGATGAGGAAACTAAAGCAATCAGGATTAAGTGACTTGTCCACAGCAAGTAAATATCTGAGGCTGGATTTGAACTCAGGTCCTGACTACAAGCCCAGCATTCTATTCAAAGCAGCATGACCTGAGTTCAAGCCCAGCCTGGGCAATTGATTTAAACTCTGACTGTCTCAGTTTCTTCACCTTTAATATAAGGATGATAATACCACCCACATTACAGAATTGTTGTGAAGATCAAATGAGATGCTATTTGTAAAGCACTTTTGCACGTTTCATGGCACATAGTTGGCCCTTAATAAATGCTTGCTCCCTTCCTTTTAATATTGTCAACTTTTTTACATGATTTGGTGATGAGAAGGGAGTCACAATATTTTGATATATTCTTTTATTTTTCCTCATGAAACCACACTGTTTACACATTTTTATTATAAATGCTTGAGAGACCCTCCAGCCTCGATTACTGTACATAGGATTTTAATGGGATGTAAATGAGATCAGTTCTAAGACCATTGAAGCATATTTTTCTCCATCTCTTAGATAAATTTCTTAACCTTTCATGACATGTGGCATGGTAGAAGTTTGTGTCTTGGTATTACATCTTCACTTGGGAATTTCTATAATTCTGGAACAATTTTGTTTCTCAGTTTACTGATGTAATTTGTCTTTCAATGGGGACAAGTCTTGAAAGCCCAGTTGTTTTGGTATATCGTTGAATGAAAAACTTGAGTTTCATCTGCATAAAAGTTGGTTGTTCTTGAATGGTTTCAGTCATATCCAACTCCCCATTATCCCATTTGGGGTGTTCTGGGCAAAGATACTGGAGTGGTTTGCTATTTTCTTCTCTGGCTCATTTTAAAGATGAGGGACCAAAGCAAACAGGGTTAAGTGACTTGCCTACACTTACATAGCTATTAAGTGTCTGATCATATTTGAACTCAGGTCTTCCTGAATCCATGACCAGTGCTCTAGTCACTGAGACACCTAGCAGCCTCCTGTACTGAGTTCTAGGGATGAAAAAAAGGCAAAAGATAGTTCCTGCCCTCAAGGAGCTTGAGACAACATGCAAACAGTTATATACAAAACAAAATATATACAGGATAAATAGGAAATAATTAAGAGAAAGAAGGCATTTTAAAACAAACAAACAAATAATAAATAGATAAAAGGAGGTGAAGGAAGTCACTAGGTGGAGCTGAGAAGGGAGAGCATTCTAGGAATAGAGGATAACTCACAAAAATGCCTAGAAGGTGAGATGGAATGTCTTACTAATGGAACATCCAGGAGGCCAGAGTCACAAAGGTGTTTGGTGAGGATTAATGTATAAAAAGACCGGAAAGGTAGGAGGGGGTTAGATTATAAAGTATTTTGAATGACAAACAGAGCACTTTGTACTTGATCCCAGAAGCCAGTGAGCCACCAGAGTTTGTTAAGTTCAAGAGTAGTATGGTCAGATCTGAGCTTTAGGAAAATCCCTTTGGTGACTGGACAATGCTGTGGGGAGACACTTGAGGCAGGCAGACCTATGAGCTGGCTACTGCAATAATCCAGACATAAGATGATAAGGACTTGCAGAGTCAAAAGACAGGAGGGAGCATATATGAATGATGCTGCAGAGATAAACTCGACAGCCTTTGATAACTGTTCGGATGTGGGGGGTGAGGGATAGTGAGGAATCCAGGATGACTTCTAGTTTATGACCCTGAAGGACTGGGAGGATATTGTTGACTTCTACAGTAATAGGAAAGGTAGGAGGCAAGGAGGTTTTAGGGGAGAGAAGCAAGCAGAGTACAGTGCCTATTATTAGGTAGGCATGAGGAGTCAATTCTGAAAACAAATGACCAAAGAGTCATAGAGTTTATGTGACTCCTGTTAACTGTGAAAATACCAAAGAGCTCACGCAGGTTATTATAACCACTCTTAACTCTGAAAAATAAAATAAAATAAAACCAAAGTAAAACCAAAATGCTTAATAGTGGCCACAAGCAAAAGGCTTTCTTTATTCCATTGGAAGAGGGAAACTAGTCACATGTGCTGGGGCCTTCTCTGATACCAAGGAGATCAGCTTTAGTGTGGGCAAATCTCAATCATATACTAGTAGCTACATAGTGAGCTGTAGCCTTGACAATGAGGGGTAACAACAATGAGACGAGTTTGATTCGCAGCAGACCTTCATGACAAGTACATGGATCCTGCAGGTGCTTGTCAAAGATCAGGGACCACCTAGTGCTGATGTGAAACAGTTCAGGGGCTTTGCTAGAGCTGAGTTCATCCAGAGGGTGAGCACAAAGCATTATTGTTGTGCTAAGCTCAGGGCACAGTTTTCTTGCTGGGTCTTAATTCTGAAAAACAGATTGTCTCCTAATAGTAAGAAGAGAGGGGTGGTCTTGGCATGGGGATCCTGACAGGAAATAAAATTGGCAAGAGAGGAGACCTCTAGGAACTTCCAGTCAGTGCTTGAAGTTCAAGTTCTCAATTCTGAGATGCCTACAGGGACCCAAAGGCCCACCTCCTTCTCTCCTTCCCCTGCCACTGTTCAGCCTTTCAGTTTCCTTTTACCTGTTGGTAATGCAGGCTTTACAATTTACCTGTGTTATCCAAGCTTTACAATTCAGTCCAATAAATTAAAGTAGGTGGGGTATGCCATGTCCTTACTTTTGTCTCAGTCTGAATGATCTTTGAAATGCTTGATTCCATCACACGCACATCTACTATAATCTCCCTAAGAGTAACTGAAGTTTAGTCTTTAAATAATGCTACTGTTGCCCAATTTCTTGGAACAATTTTGCTGTTTAGTTGTTTTTCAGTTCTGCCCCTTCTTTCTGACTCCATTTGGGATTTTCTTGGCACAGATATTAGAGTGGTTTGCCATTTCCTTCTCCAGTTCATTTTGGAGATGACAAAACTGAGGCAAATAGGGCGAAGTGACTTGCCCAGGGTCATACACGTAGGAAATGTCTGAGGTCATATTTGAACTCAGGACTCCCTGCCTGGCACTCATCCACTGCACCACCTAATTGCCCTTGGAATAATACTCATTCTTAAAAACCACAGAAATAAAAACACTACAAAAGAACAAATAAAAACACGACAAAAGTTTCATTTGGTTAAAGTCAGATGTTCTGAGTTACTCTAGTGTCAGTAGAAGCACACACCTATGGCCATTGCTGCCATGAAATTAAAGCACATCAAAATGACCTGAAACCCCATCATCTGCCTATTCAGCCATTTTGAAACACTCAACAACTTCTCAATTCCCTCAGCTTTCTCTCCTCTCTGCTTCATGTCTGGAGGATGGAGCACTCAACTCCTTCCAGAGGACTAGCATCTAAACTTCAAGGCAACTCACATTCATCAGTAACTGTGTGGTTTGGACTCCACAGAACAATATACCCACCAGCACTTGGTACTCTTTCATGTTTCCCAGCCTCCCTCCTCCCCCAATACCACTACCACTTTCAGCTTCCTTTGGTGTTATCTTCTCCCATTAGATTATGAGCTCCTTGAGGACAGGGACTCTCTTTGTCTTATTTGTATCCTCAAGCACAGTGCCTGGCCCACAGCAGGCACTTAATAAGTGTCTCTTTGAATTGTATTTAATTGTATTGTACTGTTTTGTTTTTTGTATTGTAATCATTGATTTCCCAAATAGTTCATGCAACACCATAATAACACTTGATCACATATGTTCTAAGAATTTCATAGTGCTGCATCATCTTTGCTCAAGCCATTTTTCTGCCCCCAGAAGCTAAGCTATCATTTATACTAGAGAAGGCAAAAAAAACCTTCCTCTCTTCCCTCCCAAATGGACTCTTTCAATGCACATGGAACCTTTCTGTGGAGATGTTTCTACTGTTTCTGCTCCTGCTAGGGAGACCAGCAAGGCTTCAAGTGGGGCTGTCTGGGAAGCATATTAGAACCTCCTTTTTTACTTCAACTGAAAATATTAAGATACATTTTCTCCAACCTAAAACCTTTTCTAGACTTTTCCCTTTAGGAAAGTGGGTAGAACAAATGCTAAGGTCAGAGGACACAGATAAAAGTCAATAACCAAACTTAACTCATATAGACAAGATCATTGCCTCTCCAGTCTCCTGAAGTGACTGTCAACATAACCCATCTAAGGGCAATGTCTTCTTTTGTATTCAAGCTTTTTAAAGTATTGATCACAGGAAGTTCTTTGTGTCCTGGAAATAAATACATGAGGAAAGAATTCAGCGCTTCACTTAATTTTAGTAGTTTAAGTATTATTCTGTAAAGTTCATCCAAAAACGTGCTGTAGCGCATTATGATTATTATCTCAAATTATCTTGGGTTAGAGGAATATCTTTGAGGACATGAGGATCTATATATGGTTTAGATATTGAATAATTTTAAATAATAATGGTATCTTGCAAACTTGTATCTAAAACACACAGCATTTTATGAATATATGTGTGTATGTATGTATATGTGTGTATTTGCATGTATGTCTATAATCTGAGGCAGAATTTGAACTCATGAAGATGAGTCTTCCTGATTCCAAAGCCAGGGCTCTATCCACTGTGCCACCTAGCTGGCAACATGAGATAGGTATATATACATATACATACACATACACATATATCTATCTATAAACATATAAGGGACCATCTCCCACCTAGATTTATATCTTGCCACATGGCTTCAGAGAAGGAAATGAGCCTGATGACTTTGCATTGCCCTCCCTCACTTAAATCCAATTCACTTGCAAGTCATGGCAACACCTTCCTGATGCCATGATCCTCTTTGAGAATGAGGGAAAAACAACCGCAATAGCAACAATAACAAAACATATCAACATGTACACACACATATACATACGTGTTCTTCTGTGCTGTTTACAAAACATGAGTATAGATCACAATAACCAGACGTGGTGAACAATTTGGGAAATGTGAACTATCATTCTAAATGTATGTGTGTATGTGTGTGTGTGTACACATATGTGCATGTATATACACATATACATATATGAGTATATACATATGTGAGTATATATACACACATACATATACATATGTACACATACATAAAAGTGTATATATACATATACGTATATAAACACATATATAAGAAACCAGGCAGCTTCTAAAAAGAGCCTTTTCTTGGTTCCCTCTATTAAAAGATTATTGGTGGAATGTGGAGCATTAGTGAGAGTGCTATAAATCAAGTCCATCTCCTTGCCTTTTTTGTCCCAGACCACTGTTGTACCAGACTGAACCACACTGGCTCCCTTCTCTCATCTGTTAGGCATTTAGTAGAAATGGGTAGAAACAGGTTTATGTAAAATGAGGAAGAAGTACTTGGCTTTGGACAGAGGGCAATATAAATTGTCAATTCAAGATTATGAATGTGATGGGGTAGGATCAGATTAACCGAGTTCTCTAGGCGCAGACTCTGTAAATCTGTGTTCTATGGAAAGTTTCATTTAGCTGAAACATGGAAAGTCAAGGTTTAGCTCAGATTGTGTGCATATTTCATTCCATTTTCAGGTTTTCTAACGCATCGAGATATTTGTATCTATTACAGGAATAATGTGGCACAATCTATGGAGGCATTTGCTCTAATCAGGAGCTTATGTCACTTTTATACCTTGGCATAAATACATGTTATAATAGAGTGGGCTGAAAATAAACTATTTTTTAGCTTCTACCCACTCAGTGATAGGAATAAAAAGTATTTGTTCTAGGAATCTTACAAAACCAATTCCCTCTTGAATTGTTTACACATGAGCCATTGCATCCACTCTTCTCAGTAATGTTTTTCCTGCTCTTTCCACAACTGTTGCAATTAAATATCATTACACAGACACTTTTTTTTTTCCCTTTCTCACAATCCTCATAAGAGATAAGCTTTATTTATTTGGGAGGGGGACTTAATGTTCTTCTTTAATGATGACTTTGGACCTCTTCTCCTTTGAAGGCTACTCTACTGCAATACACCATCTTCTCCAAATTCTTCTTAACATGATTTTCCTTCCCTCAGAGCATTCCCCTCCCTTTTTCAAGTGACTTAATATCTGACACACAGTCTATCTCCCCAACTGGATCTCTGCTCTAATACTTGGAAGCACCAATATATACATTTATATTCCTTCAGACATCATGATCTCCTCAAATTCCATGAGGACCTTCAGTATTTTGAACTCTGAAAATCCCCTTTCTGAGCACATCATCCTATGTTTCCATTTTGAAGCCCTGCAAATGCAAATGGAGAAGTCTGCAAAGTGTTTAAGTATGTCACCTCAGCTGATCCTCACAATTCAGTGAAGTAAGTGCTATTGAGAAAATTGAGGCAAATAGAGGTTACCTGACCTGCAGAAAATCACAAAGCTACTAACTGTTTGAGGCAGGATTCCTGACTTCAAGGTCTTCCTGACTTCAAGTTTAATCTTCTTTCCACTGCACCATCAAATTGTCTCTATCTTTTCAGTATCAAATATCTCAGTATCAAAAGCTCAGCTGGAACCTTTGTCTCATCTCCTCTTATCTATTCAGGTAGCTAGCTATTTCAAGGACAAGGTTCTCCTCTAATTTTTATTTTCTGGCTTTTCAGCCTGTTCTATCCCTGATCTTCCTCAAGTACATCTCTGGTCATGTCATTCCATCCCTACCTCTAGGGTTAAATATAGAATCCTCTGTCTGCTTTTTAAAGACCTTGGTATGGACCTGGCCCCTTTCTATTTTTCTGGTTTTCTTACACCTTATTCCTTTGCTCATGCTCTTTGACTCAGTGATGTTGTCCACGTTACTATTTCTTTCACATGACAGTTGATCTTCTAACTCTGGAATTTTCCTTGTCTGTCCCCTATACCTGGAATTCTATCTCTTTTCATGCCTGCCTGACTTTCGGTCCCAGCTAAAATCCCACAGTATACAAGTCTTTTCTGATCCCCCTTAATGCTAGCACCTTGCCTCTGAGACTACCCTCCATTTATCCTGTATTTATCTTACTTTGCATATTATCTCCACCATTAGCACAATAAGCACTTAACAAACACATGTTTCTTTCCTGAGGGCAGGGACTTTTCCCAAGGGCTTAGCAAGTGATTGACACATTATGCACATAACAAATGTTTGTTGACTTGACTTGACCATGCTATAAACAAACTGGTTCAAGTATCAATCATCCTTTAAAAAAAATCATCACCTGATCCTTCTGTCCCTCAATTTTTAGACCCATATCTCTTCATCCTCTACAAGCAAATTTCTAGGAGGGGAAAAAAACCTCATCTATAATTGCAAATGTTACTTCCTTATCTCTTCTGCACATCTCAACCCTTTGATGTCACACTTCTGTCCATACTAAACTGAAATTTCTCTCTTCAATTCCATATTCTCTTAACATCTAAATTCAAAGGATGTTTCCCATTAAATAAATTATGTGGAAGGATGTGAGAATGCTGCTTGCTTGGCAGCTAAGTGAATGGTCAGAGATAGAAGGAATGGAGTTTAGGATGGTTTAGGATGACCAGATATAGAGGTCTTTTTGACACACTCTCCAAATAGAGTAGCATAGGCTCCAAGAGGAAGTTCCAAAGCTGAGAGTATTAAGACCTGCAAGGAGGATTCAGCAGCAGCCCAGCCAGAAAAGGACCAGTCATAAAGAAGGTCCAGCAGGAACCAGCAAAGAGGATAGCAAGAACGTGGAATTCTTCTTTTAGGTAAGTGCTCAAAGACCATCATGAACAGGTCCTTTGTGGCCAATAAACTCTTTGGAATCATTATCCTAAAACTTTTGCCTTCCAAGTACTTTGGATTATATGACTTTGGAAGAGACTAAGCAATGACCAAGTCATGCACAGAAGGAAGGACTTGCCATTCTAAGACTTGGTAATATGACTTGGCAGAAAGATCATCAGGCAGAGAACGATGGGACCTGAATTCTGGTCCTAGTTCAACTGTTAAGTAACTAAAGGATTTGGGCTAAATGAATTACTCTCTTGCTGTCTCAATTTCTTTAGTAAAAAAAAAAAATGAAGATAATAATATCTGCCCCACTTACTTCAAGGGACAAAATAAAATAATGGATGTAAAAGTACATTAAAAATTAAAAGACTATTATATAAATGTGAAGTATTTTTGTAACTCACTTGTCATGTGACTGTGACCAAATTTTCCTGAATAAATTTTTCCTCTCTTCCATTTCCTCTAAAGTATGGATATTATTTTTAGTCAACTTCATTAGGTTAATATAAAAGGTAAATCTTAAGTGTTATTTTAAGCTAATAAGAATTGTTGAAAACAAATTAAGAATAATCATTTGAAGTAGGTGCTAGATCAAGCTGATCCCCAGGAGACTAAAGGAACATGATATTGTGACAGTGAGTTGAATCTGCAATCAGAGAACTTAAATGACAGTTTCAGTTCCGCTCCATAAGTATGTCACCTTGGGCAAGTCACTTTCCTATTTGGACCTTACTTGCCCTATCTTTTAAAATGAACTTGGTGGGATTAGATTATTGTAAGTAGTAATAATAGCACATAGTGTTTTAATAGAACTTTAAAATTTGCAAAGCACTTAGCAAATATTGGCTCAATTTATTCTTACAAGGCTCCGAGGTAAGTGCTACTGTTTTCCTCACAAAAATAGGACAGAATTTGATTGAGTTTCCTAGTCCCATTCAGATCTCAGTCTATGATCCTATGTGATGACAGTGTCGTGAAGTACCACGGTCAGTGGGCTGGAAGTCAGAGAACCTGGTGCAAAGCATGACTCCACTGTGTCTTGGGGCTTCAGAGGCTACCCAGTTCAGTCTTTTCTTTTTATAGTTGAAGAAACTGAAGCCAAGGGAGGTTGAGTGACATGTCTAGGGTCACATAGATAAAGTAATGATTACTATGGGTTTCACCGAGTAAATCTCCTCACCTCTCTTTGCCTCAGTTTCCCCATCTCTAAAATAAGGGTGGTAGTGCTGCTTATTTCACAAGGTTGATGGAGGTAAGTATTGTTTAAATTATAGTGTTATAGAAATGTGAGTCTTTCTGTATATGAGCATCTACCTCTTGTTTACTGATTAAATTAACTTTCTATGTCATAAAATTTTAACCTAAATATTGCTTCTGGTCTATTCCAAAGCCTTGCCTTGGTAAACTCATAGATCTCTTATTGCTGGAATTGTCATAAGAAAACCAAACTTTCCTGGTTCTCTCTGTCACTGCCTCAGATACTATTAGCATCCATCACATATAACAACAACAACAACCAGCATTTATATAACACTAAAAGTTGTGAAACACTTAACAAATAGTGTGTCATTTGATCCCTACAACATCCCTGGAAAGCAGTTTCTAGTATTATCCCCAGATATACAGATGAGGAAACTGAGATGAAATGATTTGTCCAGGAAGTTTTTGAGGCAGGATTTGAACTTAGGGCTTTCTGGTTCCAGACCCAGAGTTCTATCCACATACCATTTAATTGCTTCTTTTACACTTTATAAGAGAAAAATATTACCATGTTTCCTCTTCCTTCACTGTAGAAAATGGTTTTTAAATGTTTTCCATACTTAAACATCATAAAATAATTTTAAATGTATCTCCATAAATGAAAAATAGAACATGGGAATGTTTATTGAGTTTTACCGAGCAACTTCTATACTCTGTGTAGGGAGTAGAGCATGGCGTAAAGAGTTCTAGGTTTTCATACTGATTCTGTTAATGCATGTATGACTCAAGGAAGTCACTTCACTCATTTGGGCCTCAGTTTCCTCATCTGCAATATGGGTTGAGGTGACTTGACGTCTTCTAAGATCCTTTTCAACTCTAAATCCTGTGACGAACAATTTTACAACTGAACATCTAAAGTGACATAACACAGACATCACGTAGACCTAAAAAGAACAATAGAGATGCTGCAGCAACACATACTGGCCTTTGATTGCTAACTGGTATTGTTTGTTGTTGTTGTTTCACTTGTTGTTGGGCACTTTGGTGTTGTTTGTCTTGCATTGAAGCTGGCGGGACAGTGGGGGCAGGGTAATTGGAATTTTTCAATAACTGAACTCCAGTTACTGTACAGTAGTTATTGGACCCAAGGAAAACCTCTCTATACTCCAGTTGTTAAGAACAATCATGTGTTCCACAAGGAAATGGAAGTCAGGTTTCCATGAGAAAAAATAATTATAAAACAACACAAAGTATATGAGATGGAGAAAAAAAAGGCAAACCTCACCAAGAGGTAAAGAGCAGGAGAGTGATCTACAGAGAAAAAAGGAAAGGAAAAGGACAGCTGTACAAGAGATCTCCCTTCTGTTGACATGCTGTTGACAGATAATTGCCTCTGTAACCATGAGCAACAAATCCCCAATCCCTACACCAATTCCACCTTCCTCTGACTCTTACTAAGTGATCTTTTCCTCCACTGACATTTCCTGTGGCTCTATTATGTCATTCCCTGGAGGTCAAGAAGCTGCTTCCTCCTCAGAGCATCAAGCTCCCTCCTCTGCTGGGATAGTCTCAACTCTGTTTTTAGCCTTTTCAATGTATCAATCAGTTGTACTGATTTTTTTCTCCTCTTTTTCTTTTTGTGTTTAAAGAATACTATTTGTTACATGGGATGACTGTCTGAGAGAGGCAAGGGAGGAATTCTGGAGAAAATTATGATGATATAAACAGAAGATATCAATAAAGATTATTTTTTTTAAAGAGAAAATGGGTTCCTATCCAAGAAGCACAGAAAAAGTTCTGGCTACAACTATGTTCTTGGTTAGCAAAAGACCTACAGTTCTTTATTGCTGCCTCATCTGTTGCAGTCTTGAGGACCTGACCATTATAAGAGTCTACAACCAGAAACATTCTGCTGTCACAGTATCTCTGTTTCATGACTTAAGATGCCATCATTCATGGCGATCTACCCTTTTTCTTCCTTGAAATCGCTACTTTGGGGCACTTGCAACCTCACTCCGGTTCACTTAAGACTCCCATTCCAAGACAAATGGTGATTAGGCAAAATGACCTTTAAATCTATCATCTGATTGACATGTAACTTTATACTCTGACTTTAAAAAAAATAAATTCAAGGTATGTCTTCATTTGAAAGATCTCCCATTGAAGGACTATGGTTAGAATATCCCATAATGCTTTTCTTTACTTTGTGATATTATGATGATAAAGGTTGATTATTTTAGGGTCATTACATTTGCGGATTCATGCTAACAAAAACTGTACAAAATCCTGCACGTTCAGGTAGCCTGTTACTCCTTTACTTTGCCTTGGACAGCAAATTGCCAACTTGATTTAATAAGGACAGAGAGCTATCCTTGACAACTCAGATTCTAAAGGAAGCTATAATACTAAACAACATTTTCCCCTTTCCCCTAACTAAGGGCTCTGCCACCTTTTGTCTAAAGCAAATTTTTAGCTGTGATATATCCAGGGGTGTTCTGGAGCCAGCCCAAACTTGCAAAAGCCGATTATTAAATTATCAGTGTGAACATTTGCACTTCACAAACAGAGACTTCGATAAATCACGGTTTGATTTATTGTATTATTGATTATCTAGACTTAATAAAATTAACAATTAAGATTAAACTTCAAAGTGTGTGTGTGTGTACATTGTTTTCCTTTCTTTCTGGAGAGCCTAGTTGTTAAACATTTTCCAGCAGACCCTTGTTTGCCTCTATAAACATTGTCTGAGTTCAGCAGGAATGTAATAGGAATGAAAGGTCAATGAAATCATCACCTGACTATAGGCCTAGTAATAGCCAGGTTAATACTAATAATAATAATAACAACAACAACAATAATAAATGACTGACATATCTATATTGATTCTAGATTTGCAAAGTGCTTTTATATTCAGTATCTCATTTGGCCTTCACAACATCACTGGATATTCAGGGTAGCTTTAGACAAAAAAAACCAAGATCCTACTAAAAACCCTGCTGATAAGCAGCCTTAATCAACTGATAAGTGAGAGTGGACTTCTTCCTTGGCTTAAACCCAGGATCTTAAGTAAAAGTTCTACCAGACTAATATGGCTGACACGGGGCAACGTTGATTCTGTCAGGAGAGCTTGAATCGAATGTAATTATTTGATTACATCAAAGAAGAATATTAAAGAATAGTTGATCCTTGTCAAAGGGGATGCCCCTAGAAGAGAGAACCAATGTACCAGATGACCAAAGTGGAACTAATGTGAATTATACCACCATCACTATCCCATTTCTTCATCTACTCCTAAAATTAAAAGTTTTTTTAATTGAAAAAGCAACAACAACAGAAAAAGTTAAGACAATTGGCAAAAGTACAAATAATTACCCTGAAGATGTCAATGAATGCTTTGATCAGGCTTTTAATTTCATTAAGCTCTGCTCATACCTGATAGCATGAAGAGGTTAGACTAGTCAACTTTGCTATGAAGGAAGCCCATCAGTAATACTGCCTGACTGTCTATCAAAGTTGTTTCTATATGAATAATGCAAGCCCCATATAGGATTGTAGGCTCTGAAGCAGGCAGAGGCCTTGGAGATCATCTAACCCAACCCCCTCATTTGATAGATGAGGAAACTGAGACCTAAAGAGTTTAAGTAAATTGTCTAAGGTCACAGAAATAATGAAAGAACTGTGTTATTTTTTCAATGCTAGGAAAAAAAATCTCTTTCCCCGTTTTTAATTTAAATTTAATTTTAATTAACTAATTTAATTTAACTAATTTAATTTTAAATTCTACTAACTATAATATTATAGAAATACATTCTCCTCTATGCAAAGTGGGAAGAGTCAGTTAGAAAGAGAGTGAGAAGTACTCAAATCAAAATATCTTTTGGAAGGAAACAGAAGGAAAAGTCTTTGGTTTCCAAACTTAAAAATGGAAAGGACTAATAGTCCTGCTTGGCCGTACTTATCTGGGGACGAAGCACAACAAAGTCAGGTTCCCCACACTGAGCTCTGTCAGCCCATCTCTCAATCTGGACAGCACATACCCTCTTCCCTGCCAGTCTAGAGGCATTCCAGCACAGACTGCCAGCTATAATACATTCCGGGCTCCAGGCCTTTTTACAAGCAACAGACTCACGTTGAGCAGCAGGCACAATGGGACCCTATAATCTCTACTACTATTTGAAAATTAATGTAGCTTTGTGAAACCAGGGGCGTTCAGCTCCAATGGTCATCTTTGCTTGATCCAAAGCTATTAAAGAGGAATATACTGTACGCATGTGAGGGTATATAGACACACAGATAAAATGATCTAGTAAACATTCCCTTCAGGTTGATTTCCTCTAGGAAATGGAGTTTGTTTTTTAAACCTCAATTTGAACATTGGCTTGGACAGCAAGAAGGGTGAGCTCATTAAAGAATGTCTTACTTGTAGTACATGTGCCTGAAGGATTGCAGGGAAAATAATGCATCCCACTGCTGTGACTGCTCATTTGTTTGCTTTGTTCTGTGTTATCGGAGTGGGAGAGAGGAAACCACTGAGTACGTGAGTTCAATGGAAGAATGATTTCTATGTAAAAGTAAAATTTCATTTGAAGCTTTGATCCCTAAAAATAGTTCTTTTCATTTCTTTTCCAAAATGACCAGGGAAAGAACTGTAGGGAATCCAAAGAGGTAAATTCCTATCTGTCAGTACATTCAAAGACTTACCTGTCTGTCAGTTGCTCTCTTTCCCCAACATAGACCGAAACCAGGATTTCTTAACCTTTTTTATATCATAGATTTTTTGGCAGTTTGGTAAAGGCTTTTTCAGAATAATGTTTTTAAATGGATAACATAAAAACATAGAATTATAATTATCTGTGTATAAATGTTGTATGTATATATACACATATATGCAATACATATGTGAGCATATATATATGTGTGTGTGTACCTACACACACACACAGAGGCAAATAGATGGCACAATGTATCACTGCTAGGCCTGGAGTCAGGAAAGCTCATCTTCCTAAGTTCAAATCTGGCCTCAGACACTTACTAGTCATGTGACCCTGGACAGGTCACTTAACCCTGTTGGCCTCGGTTCCTCATCTGTAAAATGAGCTGGAGAAGAAAATGCCAAACCACTCCATTATCTTTCCTAAGAAAACCCAAATTGAGGTCACAAAGAGTCAGACATAACTGAACAACAATATATTACTAAATTCACAGACCCCTTGAAATCTCCCCCCAGACTCTTAAGCATAGAGGTATGTGAGAGCCAACTCAAACTGGACAATTGATAATTTGTTTTGGTCTCAGTATTTACACCTTGGAAATTAACAAACATTTCAAATCAAGGTTTGATTCATTGTTCTGTTGATTATCTGGAATTGAGAAAGTGATGGAGGAAGAATGAGTAATGCAGATGAAACTTGAATGTGGAGCCTTGTTAAATATTTAGTATTAGCATGTCCCTCCCTTAGGGGTTCTTGGACCCCAGGTCAAGAATTTCTCATTCAGTGAGTGACTTGCTACACCTGCACTGCCCTCTCAGTTAGTTACATCTGCCTTGAGCATCTCACCCCAACAACAACAATCTCTCCCCACCACCACCACCAACAGTCAAAAGAATGTGGAGAAATTATGGCTTATTTCATTTGGTGCCATGGTACACAACAGGGCCCTGATACCCCAGACACCAAGTGTTTAGTCCACCAGAAATTTGACTCAGTGATGTCCTCTTCAGGAAGACCACAAGTACTTCGTTTGGCCCACCTCTCTTCCGTTGCCTGATAAAAGCATGTTTGTCTCTTAAGTGATTCAAAAGGACTCTTCTCTATGAGATTAAGGTTCAACTCTGCTTTTCGTCTTTTCAATGGATTGATCAGTTGTACTGATTTTTTGCCCCTCTTTTTTTTTGTCTTTAAAGAATACTATTTGCTAAATGAAATGACTCTCTGAGAGAGGCCAGGGGGAGTTCTGGAGAAAATTTTGATGATGTAAAACAGAAGACATCAATAAAGATTATTTTAAAAAAAGAGAGAGAGAAAATGAGGTCCCATCCAAGAAGCATAGAAAAAGTTGTTTAAAATTCCCAATGGAGAATTAAAAGATCATATAGGATGTGGAAGGGAATAGTTTACAGGAACAAATAAAAAGTTACTAAATTGAATTAAATTAATATTACATTAAATTAAATTGAAAAGATTCTTATAGGTACCTGGTCCTCAGGACCAACTCTACTATATTTGCCTCCATTTGTTAGCTTCCACTTCTTTGACTTCCAGCCTAGTCTTAACTCTGACATCATCTCATTTACAGTGTTATTGCTAGAGATTGGCTGGCCATGGATGTTATTCTCAGGCCCCTGGAAGATGTTGCATCAGTCATTAATTTCGGGTTATGGGAGTCTGGAACACAGGCAAGAACTGCCTCAAAGTAACAGAGAAGTAGATCTAGTAAAATTTACTTTCTATCAAGTTGTTATGAGACTGTTCAACTTGCCAGTTTATAAAGTGGTCCCAGAATGTGGTGAGAACCTACAAAGACCATCGATTGGAACTATCTATTACCTATAGACGTCAGACTCCTTGGTAAACAGAAGGAAAGAAAGAATGGACAATTATCTAGCAAACTCAAAGGAAAAGAGACTACTCACCAACTAGAAAAGGTCTGTCAGAGCCAGATAATAGCTCAGAAGAAGATTGTGCCAAGTGAAAAAACCTTGTAAGAAATACAAAAATCTTTCCTAGACTAGGACAGAAGCAAATCTGTAGCCAGAACCTTAACCGTAAAGACCCCTAGGATACATGCCAACCTATAGCAATTAAAAATTATAAAAGCAAATTTGGTTCCTTAATAAGTACAGATTTAGGAAATGAGGATTGTAGCTCTGATGAAAATTATGATCTACTTATCAATCAGTTCTGCTATGGATGCAAAAAGGTTTTATTTATAATTAATATTCTTGCCTCAAAGAGTTAGAATCAAACAACCAATAACAAGACTAACCTATGACACAGTAGCAGAAATTGGGGAAGTAGACATACATGTAGCAAGACAAGGATACCGTTTGCCTATGAGATGTATGTATAGATTACATGGGATTGCCTAGGGTGGCATGTGCCATATATTACATGTGCTAATTATTGCTAGCATCTTAAATGTATAGTGGCTATATCTGTCTGTCAGCTATGTATAATTTTGTTGTTTAGATAACCTTATCATCCTGTAAGATTTTATCCACCCTAGTATTTCACTTCATCAATACTCTCTGCATCTATTAAAGATCTTAGCTTGAAAAGGCCAAGGTCCCCTACTGCATTCTGGGCCATCTCCAGTTGTCCTGATTGAAATCTGGCCACTGGACCCAGATGGCTCTGGAGAAGAAAGTGAGACTGGTGACTTTGCACAGCCCTCCTTCACCTAAATCCTTCGTTTACATGGCATCATTTCCCTGATGTCATGGTCCTCTGTAATGGTAATGTAATTTGAATTTGAAGACCCCTTTTTGTACTAGCAAGTAAGCAGGTACTTAGCACTTAGTAACCAATCAAACCTCTCTGAAAGAAACAGAAGGTATGAACCTCTGTTCCTGATGTAAGAGGAAGGAGTTGGCTGAAACAGGAAGTAGCTAATGCTGTGTGTATGTAAGGAAAAGCCCCAGAGAGGAAAGGTCAAAATTTCTTGGAGCACCTTGAAGGCAGAAGCAGCTACTGGGAGAAAACTGAAGAGGAGCCCAGGAGCCCCCCAGGCTGGATAAGGTGATTCTGATTTTTTTGAATGAGCTACAGAAGACTGAGGAAGCATGACCTAGATGCTTAGAATTTTATCTGTTTGTGGCTTGGTTGAGCCTTGAATTCCCAGGAACAGAAATTGTGAAGGATTTGAGATGGACTGGACCCTGTGAACTTCAGTGTGAAGCAAGACCTATACAGAGAGCCGGACAAAGACCTGGAAGCTGTCTGCCTCTGAATCCAGGTGGCTGTTTGGTGGATTCAGGTAGGAGCGGGGACCATGGAAGGGGATCCAGGGAATCTGGGAAACCACCCCAAGTCAAGCTGAAAGAAGACTTTACTTGAATATTGTATACTGACTGATGAAATTGTAGCTTACTAATGACCTAAGGGTAGAGGGTCTGTGTATTTTCTAATGATTGTACTTAGTGATTAATGATACTTAGTAATTGATTGCTGAATAAGTGACTGATTGAGTTAACTTAGTGTGCCCCATGAGACTTTGACTATTGTACTCTGAGATGATTGTTCTTTGTTCAAAACTTTGTGGCCACTATGGTGGAAACTATGTGGCCATTTCACTGATAAGCTGTTGTGAATACTATATTGTGATTTTATGTGATAAGTTG
>CM053590.1:180852453-180868401 GCA_028646515.1 Pseudochirops corinnae
ACTGCCCTCATACTGAGAAAAAGTCTCATGAGTTACAATTATTGTTTTTCCATGTAGGAATGTAAATAGCTAAACTTTAATAAGTTCCTTATGATTTCTTTTTCCTGTTTGCCTTCTCATGTTTCTCTTGCTTCTTGTATTTGAAAGTCAAATTTTCTGTTCAGCTCTGGTTTTTTCATCAAGAACACTTGAAAATCCTCTATTTCATTAAATGATGATATTTCCTCCTGAAGCATTATACTCAGTTTTACTGGGTAGGTGATTCTTGGTTTTAATCCTAGCTCTTTTGACCTCTGGAATATCATATTCCAAGCCCTTTGATCCCTTAATGTAGAAGTTGCTAGATCTTGTGTTATTCTGATTGTGTTTCCACAATACCCAAATAGTTTCTTCCTGACTACTTGTAATATTTTCTCCTTGACCTGGAACTCTGGAATTTGGCTATAATATTCCTAGGAGTTTTCTTTTGGCCATCTTTTTTAAGAGATGATAAAAGAATTCTTTCAATTTCTATTTTGCCCTCTCATTCTAGAATATTAGGACAATTTTCCTCAAGAATTTCTTGAAGGATGATTTCTAGACTCCTTTTTGATCATAGCTTTCAGGTAGTCCAGTAATTTTTAAATTATTTCTCTTGGATCTATTTTCCAAGTCAGTGGTTTTTCCAATGAGATATTTCACATTGCCTTCTACTTTTTTCA
Organism: Pseudochirops corinnae; assembly: GCA_028646515.1. NCBI lineage: Eukaryota > Metazoa > Chordata > Mammalia > Diprotodontia > Pseudocheiridae > Pseudochirops > Pseudochirops corinnae. The sequence goes on from CM053590.1 coordinate 180,853,155, forward strand.
TTTGTTTGGATCAGTTTTATAGTATCTGGATTCCTCATAAAGTCATTAGCTTCCTTTTGCTCCAATCTAATTTTGAAGGAATTATTCTCTTCAGTGAAAATGTAATTCCTTTTCCATCTGGCAAATTTGGCTTTTTAAGGCATTCTTCTCTTCATTGGCTTTTTGGACCTCTTTTGCCATTTGAGTTAGTCTATTTTTTAAAGTGTTATTTTCTTTAGTCAGGCTGTTGACTTGCTTTTCATGATTTTCTTGCATTATTCTTATTTCTCTTCCCAATTTTTCCTCCACATCTCTTACTTGATATTCAAAATCCTTCTTGAGCTCCTTCATAGCCTACAACCAGTTCATATTTTTCTTGGAAACTTTTGATGCAGGAGTTTTGACTTTGTTGTCTTCTTCTGGTTCTATGTTTTTATCCTGTTCGTCCCCAAAAAAGGATTGTATAGTCTGATTGAGCTTCCTCTGTTTGTTCATCTTGCCAGCCAATTGCTAGACTTTTGACCTCTTTGCTATGGTAGAACTCTGCTTCCAGAGTAGAGAAATCTGTGTCCCAAATTGTGGGGGTGCCCTCTCTATAGCTACCACAAGCTCTGCCACGCTGGTGTTCCTTACGCCAGGACCACTACCCAAGACTGTGATCCAGATCCAAGCAGGTCAAAGCAAGAATGATTACCCTCTGAATGGTTGCTTGGTCATCCTGCGATTTGCAGGCCAGTCACCCTGCTCTGGAGGCAGCCAGGCGGTGTGGTGCTGGCCTCTACTACCTCTGCCACTCCAGGGGTAGGGGCCAAACTGCACTCTTCACTCACCCTGGATCAACAGGCTTCCCCACTGACCTTTTACTTTCTCTTTTGTGTTTATGGGTTGAAAAGTCTGGAAACCACCACAGCTGCTGGTGATTCACTCTCCTGAAGTCTGCTCCAGCCAGTCTGTGCCACTGGTTGGGGCTGCCCTGGGTCTGGACCCATGTGGTTCCCTCGGGACTGTGCTTGGCTCCCAGCCTGGTGTGATAGACTTTTCCTGTTGGCCTTCCAGGCTCCCTTCAGTGGGAGATTTTTTTCTCTCTGTCACTTTGTGGGTTCTGTAACTCTAAAATTTGTTTAGAGTCATTTTTTTTTTACAGATATTGTAGATGGTTGGAGCAAGAGCCCAGCAAGTTCTTGCTTTTACTCTGCTGTCTTGGCTCCACCCCTCAGTTCTTGCTGCTCTTAAATCCTGGCATGCTATCATCCATACTGCTGTTTGTACAGGCTGTCTGACTGCATGGAAAGTGCTCCATTCCTCACCTCTCCCTTTGAGAATTCCTAACTTCCTACAAAGCTCAGTTCCAGAGTAACATAAGGCCTTACTTCATTCTTCCATCTGCTAGTCTCCCCACCTCCACCCCAAAATTGCAAGAATTAACTTTGTGTATGTTTTGTACTGATATGTATACGTGTGTATATATACACACGTATACACATACAAACAATACATACACACATTTATGTATGACACAGAGAGACTGAGACAGATACACGCAGAGACAGAATCAGATAAACACAGAGACAGAGAAACTGAGAGACTGACACAGACAGAAACAGAGGCAGGAAGACTGAGAGAGAAAAGAGACACATACACACAGAGACAGAGAGAGAAGAGAAACAGAATGAGGAAAGGTAAGCAGAAAAAGCTACATGGAAATCCCTGTACACAGTACAGTTAAGAAGATGATACTAAGTTGCATTTCTGTAGGCAAAACATTTTGAAAGAGGCTGCCCCTTTTTTGACCCTCACTCCCACACAGACATTACAGGGATGGTATCAAAACGCTGCCTTAAAAAATGGTGAGGGGAATATAAGGAAGATAAAGGAACTGAAGTGGTGACTTTTCTTCTTGCAGGAATGTCTTTGAAGTGGTAGAGAAAAAAGAAAGGGTACTCTTTCCAAACAAATTGGAGACTCCATATGGGGAAGTGACAATAGGGATGGGGTTGTCCCTTTTTAACTGGAAGATCAGTAAGCGGGATGGGACATTAACTACTTTTATTACCAGGGAAAGGTAATGGGGTAGTTTGAAAGTGACATAAACTTAGTAGGGAGTAGCTACCATATTGGGTTACAGAGTGATAATACTGAAAGATCTCACAGGCTAGGGTATTGAGCTGAATTGAATAAAATTCACAGTGGATAGGAATTGGAGTTAGGAAGAACTTAATTCTAATCCTCTCTCAGACATTTGTTAGCTGTGTGACCTTAGGCAAGTCTCACTCTGTAACTTCTCACAATCTGTTTCCTCATCTATAAAATGGAGATAAAAATTATACCTACTTCACAGGGTTGGTGTAAATATCAAATGAGAAAATATATGCAAAGTGCTCTGCTTAAAGCTCTATATAAATTCTAGTCATTAATAAGGATGCAAAGTTTCATTGGAGTTTTAAAAAAATCAATTCCATGAGCACAAGATGAGGGAACCAGAGTTAGCCATGCTTTGTCTGAAAGAAGATATGGGGATTTAGGTGGATTGCAAACTCACTATGTGTCATTGCATGCTTGATATGTCAGCCAAAAAAATCTAATTTGATCTTGGACTGCATTAAGAGAAACATAATTTTCTGGAATAAGAAGGTGATAATCTACTTCTACTCTTCACTGATCAGATACCGTTTGGAGTACTGTTCTCAGTTCTGGCTACAGCATTTGAATAACTTTGATAAGCAAGAGAATGTTCAGAGAAGGGTACCTTAACTGAGTTTACCCCAGATGAAGACAGGTTGAAAGAAGTAGGATTTTTTTTTCTGTTGCCTTTTTTTCTAATTCTTTTTTTCATCCCATTTCAAATCCTCTCCCTTTTTTCTCCTCTTCACCCTTTGAGAAAGAAAGAAAAACAAAACTCATTACAAATATGTATGGTTGTACAAAGCAAATGTCCACATTAGCCATGTTAAAAAAAAAAAAAAAGAAAAAGAGAAAAAAATAGACTTCAATCTATACTCAGTCCATCAGTTCTATCTGGAAGTGGATTATCTGTTTCACCATGAGTCCTTTGGAAGTGTGGTGGGTCATTGTGTTGATCAGAGTTACTACTTCTTTTACAGTTGATTGTCTTTACAGTATTCCTGTTACTATCTACGTACATTATTCTCCTGGTTCTGCTCATTCACTTTGCATCAGTTTATATATGTTCCCATGTTTTTCTGAAATCATCCTACTTGTAATTTATTATAGCACAATCGTATTCTACCACAATCGTACACCATAATTTATTCAGCAGTCCTTAAATTGGTTTTCTAGATTTCCAATTCTTTAACACCGCAAAAAGAGTTGCTGTAAATATTTATGTACATATGACTCCTTTTCCTCTTTCTTTGATATCTTTAAGGTATAGACCTACAAGTGCTACCTCTGGGTCAAAGAGTATATACAATTAAATAATTTTTTGGTCATAGTTCCAGATTGCTTTCCAGAATGGGTAAACCAGTTCATAGTTTCATCAACAGTGTATTAGTATACTCTAGTCCCCAAATCCTCTCCATATGTCATTTTCTTTTTGTGATTGTAGCTAATTTAATAGTTTGAAGTGGTACATCAGAGTTGCTTTAATTTGCATTTCCCTAAATATTAGTGATTTAGAGCATTTTTTCATGAGACTATTGATAGCTTTGATTTCTTCCTCTGATAACGACCTACTCATATCTTTTGACTATGTTTCCATTGGGGAATATGAATAGGATATTTAGGCTAGAGAAGAGAAAACTCAGGAAGAGGGAAGGTCACTGAATCTAGATCAGTGAGGTGAAGGGAAGAGGAGGTGAAAAGAGGGAGCTTGTAGAGAATGGCCTATTTTTTTCCAGTGAAATATGAGGCAAGTTTCTTAGCTGAGAGGGGGAGGGGAAGAGGGAGCAAAAGGAGCTTTGAGGAAGGATGAAACAACTTTTAGAAGCCGTTATGCCATAATGGCTTAATGATTATGGTGAGTAGGATTGTGAATGGATTAGGGAAGTCTGAAATGATTGCTTTGCAACAAATCTGCTTTAGACATTTTGTCATTTTCTCTTCCATTGTTCCATTGCACTGTGAGTAGCCAGTCAATTGAAAAGCATTTATTAACCACCTACTATGTGTCAGGCATCAATGGTAAGTAGTGGGGATAAAAAGAAAGTCAAAAGACAGTCTCTCCTCTCAAGAAACTCACATTCTAATGGGGGAGACAACAAGCAAAGAAATATGTATATACAAGCTATATGCAGGACAAATGAGTTTTTCAGAAGTAGACACAGACAGACATATAGTTTTTCTTCAGAATACAGAGACACATAGCAAATTCTTCACACACAGATCCAATAAGACCAATCAATGTCTGCTCCTCAAAACACATAAATCCAACAGTGAAGGCAGTAGTTCATGGGAACATTCTAAGGCTGAGTTTTGGCCGGACTGGATCATCCATATGATAAGGGGACAAGAGGACAAGGACTCTAGAGAAGAAGACAACATAAGTTTAACTAGTTCACCAAGGAGTCAAGATGGTGACATGAGGAGAGTGTAGCTAGTGTAGAAGTGATAGCCTGAGAAAGAACTGATGGGTAGAAGGATTAGATATCATAATAAGAATGAAGAACAGGGTTAGGGGATACAAGGTAGAGGAAGAAAATGATAACAGATTATTATGAGATAAAGGAATTTCAGAATTAATACGTGGTCCACAAACCACTTTGTTAATCATTGTTAAAACACAAATAAAACTATCGAATAATGAAATATTTAATTGGAGACTAGGAAAGGTGGATCACATACATATGATCATTGATTTTGAGCTGGAAAGGACCCCTGTGGTCACTTAGTCTAATCTCCTTATTCCATAGATGAAGAAACTGAGATCCATAGGAGTAAAGTACCTTGTTTAATATCACAAAGGTAGGAATATAGCTTCAATTTTGAACCCAGATCCTCTCACTCCATCCAGTCTTCTTTAAGATTAAAAATTGGGAGCCATCTCTAGTTGTCCTGATCTATGTCTTGCCATTGGACCTATATGACTCTGGAGGAGAGAGTGAGACTGATGACTTTTTACAGCCCTGTTTCACTTAAATCCAATTTACTTGTAAGTCAAGACATCACCTTCCTGATGTTACAGTCCAACTCACTAGGACCTGATGTCAGGTCCTCTGCAAGAACAAAGGACAAACAATTTGTGAGGATTACATTGTCATCATTGAGAATGGTTTTAATATCACTCATAACATGTTGCAGAAAGTATCTCAATTATATATATATATGCATATACATATATAAATGCATCCATATATACACACACATGTATATATGTGTATATGTATATATACACACATACATATAAATACATCTTTATATGTGCATACACATATATACTCAAGGAATGTATATAGTAGAAAAGAACAATTAGCTATTTACTGGACTTACTAGAATATGTTTCAGTTTATCCCTTATTCCCAAGGTAATTCTTAAGCTTTAAAGGGTGTGCCTTCATTATAGATCTTCAGCAAATGAAATTTACAAAACTTGCGTTTCTCAATGGAAAACTCATCAAATATTTTTATTTTATTAATGTCTTTGATTAAGCCAAAACAGTTTTTTAGGAACAAAATTTATGAAGAACCACATAATAAATCTATGTTCTGATTTTTCTTCTCTTTTATGGACAAAGTCATTGAAAAATGAAGAGGAATTAAGATAATTTTTGAGATAGTAGCATGCTGGGCAACTGGCCTCTTCTCCTTCCCCAAATTGCTTATATTTTTCCTCAAGTTCTTAAATTGGTTCTAAAGGACTCATGATTCAATAAAAAAAAAAACCTCTTCAGGAAGCACTTATTCCCTTGTTGAGTATAGAGCTGCAAGAGTTGTTGGTAATGTAAATCTTCAATCTTTTCTCTGTTTTGATCTATTATTCTGGAAGTCTTTGGTTAATCATGGATGAAAGAATAAGTTGAATGATACCAAGGAATAAAACTTCAGAAGTATTTTCTTTCTCTTCCTTTTTTCCATTACCTTACTGTAGCCCCTATTTTTTCTCTATTCCATTTTGGGTTAATCTCATTGTTCACTTAGAATCAAGTATTTCTTGATGTCCTATTATATGTTCAATGCTAATATATCTTTAGTTTGCATCATTCATTTCCATGAGATTTTGAGTTACAAATTTTCTCCCCATCTTTCTCCTACCCACCACCCCAAAACAGTGATCCCACTGTATATTTCCTCTCCCAATCTGCTCTCTCCTATATAAGGCTGATATATCTTAACATTCAAATATTCCCTTTCAGAAATTCCTCTTCTTCCTTCTTTCCTTCCTTCCTTTCTTCCTTTCTTCCTTCCTTTCTTCCTTCTTTCCTTCCTTCTTCCTTCTTTCCTTACTCCTTTCCTTCTTTCCTTCCTTCCTTGCTTCCTTCCTTCCTTCTTTCCTTCATTCCCATTTAGCAATTGTTATTAACTTAATTATGAATACTTATACTGAGTAATTAATAATTCAAGTAATTTTTTTCTTTTGGTGTAATAATTCAGTATGAAAATTCACAGTGATCATTTTGTAAGGCAGCTTCCGAAATAACATCAAGAGGGCATCATCCTTGTGGCATCCAAAGTCACCTATACATTTAGGAATGGGCCAATGACTGATAAATTGTGGTTTAGATGTGCTCAAAAGATGTCTCTTTTCCTCACATTGTTCTTTATTTTTCATGGGAAATGGCTGTAAACCCCTTTTCATGCCTCTTTTTTTTTTTTTTAAGACTTTTTAATCTTGAAAAGTCCTCTAAAGAAACAAAAAATTCCCTTTGGAGGAAAATGATAGGCTCCCACTTATTAATTCAAACTCATCAGTCTTGTTCCTGGATGAGGTCAAACAGAAATATTCCCAGTCTTCCCATCCCTTGTGAAATCACTTGCCTCAATCCTATGACATCAATCCTGTGACATGACACGGAGACTTTCCTAGGCTTTTTTACTCCCTTGAGACATTATATGGTAAACTGTATGGTTCTCTCCCTATTCTCCCTCCCCTTCTGATATCACATAGGAATTTTCCTCATACCAACTCAATCATTCTATTTGGTCCTTCTATTCTATTGAGTATGTAAATCTGTCCTAAGAACTACTCCATTCACTCCTATTTTGGGAACATTGCCTCTGCTTTGCAAAATTATATGTCAATGGTGGCTCCTTTGTAATTTACAAATCTTTCTTTCCCTCTGGATTATGCAGAGGTAATCTGCTTGGATTTTAACAATTTGGTTTCCTTTCAGTAGGATGTTATAGAGTTAGCCTCTTTTCCCTGGAACTTTTGCTTAACCCTCCATTTTTATTCACAAACCCCAAGACAATCATTTTTAGTAGCTCACCCAGGCATAGATCCTCCTGATTATAGACTGAGATGCCTCTTAGGATGCTCAACTTTTTCATTGCTACACAGTTCTTTCAAGACTTGGAACTGAAGGTAAATGAAGCATTGATTTGGCCTACTTGAACACTGTGTGGACCACCTGGACTCTCTTGACAGTGAGATGCTGAAAGGATGTGTGCTTTGACTTAGATTCATTCTGCAGTCATCACACAGAAGGCATCCTTACGTCTCCCCAGCTTGATTTTGACATCCATACTGTTGAGCAACAGTTTTTCTCAGTGAAAAAAGGAAAAAAAACAAATCTCTGTGCAGATGGTGCAGGAGTGCCAATTTTCAGCTTTGGGCTGTCAATTGCATTCAGTTCACAAAGCCATCATTATCTCCCTCTGGGTCCACATCTTCATTGTGACCTGCTGTGTCTTTATAAACCCCCCCAAGCCAAAAACTGTGTCACCAACATATTGCTGCTGTAATTGGGCACTGACTCAATGAAGGCCCTGTAGGTGGTGAAGTTGTTGCTCTGTCTGACAAGTCTGTCACCCCCAGTCACATAGAGTTGGGCAAAAATAAAGGTGTTGGGGTAATTATTCAAAGATATACTCATCTTCCTTCATGATTTGTCTAGTCACAAAGAGCAGATTATTATATTTGAACAATCTTATTATTGCCATATATGTAAAATTCCAAAGGGAGAAATTGCGGTAAAGTGGCCTTCTGGGCCATTTCAACATAAATACTTCCATCAAAGCACATTTGTGTGGGTGAAAGTTGAAATAGGTCCAACTAGAACTTGGTAAATTCTTCTAAACCCCAGTGTACAAACACCATCATTGATGTGCCTTTCCTTTAAAAGATGTTCCTTTTAGTGGATTTGGGGCTATGCTTTCTAACCTACTGTGTCTTATTTTGATGAGTGACCCTTCTCTTCTGAATCTTCTTTTTAAAAGGCTTAAATTGCCTGGAGTGTCTGACCTGGCCTGCTTTGTACTTTTCTGCTTCTGTGAGATACCACATCTCTCACATTTTCTGTCTTCTCTTAATGTACATGAATCCTGCTCTCCCCTGTTCTGATTACTTAACGAAAATGGTGTTGACTATATAACCTAGCATGTCCCACTAATGTTTTAATGGCTGCTTTTCATGTGAAGCTTTGTCATTAACAAATCCCTTCTGAAAAGTGGCACAACCTTTCTAAAGAGACTTCGAAATAGCCCTCCTAATACCCTCCAGGTACATGCTTGGGGTGATACAAAAACCTGTTCTTCTGCTTCCTGTCTGTTTCCTATAGTTATCTTGGTGCATGTGAGGGTCTTTAAAGTCTAAGGCATAGAATTTTTGTCCTTTAACATTTTCTACTTTTCTGAGGGCAGAGATAGACCTCCACCAAAGTAGAATGGAAGAAGTTCATCTAAGGCCATCTCTTTTTTAAATTTTATTTTATTTTATCTTGCAGATGCTAGTTCTGAGGTCTCATTTACCCACAGACATGCAGTCAGACTTACCATAAGTGACATCAGCTGGTGTCAATTTTTATGGGTGGAGATATACCTCTGTTAATGGCCCCCCAACATGTTGTGTATTTACTATGTCCATTTACATACAGAGAGAATTTAATCCACCCATTAGGTCAGCAGGGTAGAGAGCATTGCTGATTGGTACATCTGCTGGCATTCCCAACGATAGTAATAGCACCTCATCTTGTAGTGAAATGGAAAGACTTCTTCAGAGGCTTGGCGTTATTCACCCACAGCATGACTTGGCTTGAAGTTTCTTGCTCAAAGTGATACAGTTGTTCAGAGCCTATATTGTCTTGGTCATAGAGTGATTTTCTTGTTCTTCTTGAGGGTAAAGCAATTAAAATCTGTATAATTTCTTCTTTCAAAAGTAGCATTATTGGGGAGGGTATGCTGTATTCTAGGAGGTATTGTATCTTTAAGAGACCTTTGTCCCTCAAGGACAGGAAGACCTGGGAACATAATAATTGTACAATGAAGCTAGACGTCATTCATCCCTTGGTAAACTTTTTCCACCTTCTAACCCTAGAGATTCTTTAGGTTGTCTTCTTGAACCAACTGTTCAACTATATAGGGTTAGTTTAGTTTATATAGGTTTAGACCAGAACAATTTTTCTGCCTTTGCCCATGGTTTTGAAGGATGTTTTCTATTCTGTAAACAGGATTCTGACTGAGCTTTACCTTTTATAGCTCTTTTGGGTAAAAAGTCTCTGTATTCTCTGCTCTGTCAATATCTTTCAGTTTATGAACAATCTACTGAACACCAGTCATAGCCTCTGTCACAATAAATATTCCACCCATCAAAAAATCTGTTCATGTCGCTTGCTTTCCAAGTTTTCCTTTGATCTTAGCTGCACATGGTCACCTCAGGCATAGATAGTACTAACATTTTCTGTTTGTTTGTTTTCTTTAGAGGCTGTTTTCATAAATAGTTTTCATACCACTAAAGAATTTGTAGGATTGACACCCATCTGTTGATTATGGATAGCCCATACAGCAAAAGCAATTTCCATAACTATCTAAAATATCCCAAAGCACATCGGTGGAGCAAAATGTGTTTTGACCCATAAAATAATGCTACATCTTTGATTTTATGAACCAATTGGGCCATTGGACAACCTCTGTCTTCCCCTGAATATTGATAACAAATGGTAAATTTTTTTTGGCTTAAAAGTTTATTGTTGGGATTTGTTAAAAATTCTTTCCCTTGGTGGTGGTGGCACCTCTGGATTTTTCCAACACCCTACCTATGTCAAACGTTAATTTGAGAGTATGGGTCAGGACTGAACTGTCTTTAACTTTCAGACTAACTGCCTAGAATGCTTTGAATATATTTACATATATATGTATATACTTACACATATATATAATATATATGAATGTATGTATGTATGTATATACATACATGCATATATATATAATATATATATTACACACATACATATTTCCATGAAGATAAATTTGTGCTCATATAACTGAGTAATATCTAGGTTGGCCTGATGCTGGGCTTCTACATCTGGAACTATGGTTCTGTTCTTTGGAAAGTTTTCTTATGCAGATTTGTGCAATATGTAAACATCTCTATTGAACCAACATAATGCTCACACTCCTCATCTCTCCATCCCTCTTTAAGGCCTCTTGAAAAAGAGGTAACCTGCTTCTCCAGACTATAATAGATTGCCTTCAATGAAGCCTACATTCTTCTCATAATGGAGCTCCCAATGTTTTGAGAAAACCATACAAAATATAATGAGATGTAGAGAGTCATATAAGTCTCTTATATTTTATGATATGGCATCAGACATGCATCTTTGATTTGTTTTGTATGTTTATAGCTTTATGTTGATTATTTACAACATTCCTGTGGTCTATTGAAAGTATAGCTTTTCTTAGAACCTCCCACAGTTTGGGGTCTGAAGTGATAAAGTGATTGTGGGCAAACATCTGGCATGTTTCAAAACTATTCATCTTATTCAGGATGGTTATTAAAAATACATATCTGCCATTACATTCATCATTTTCATTTTATAAACCACATATGTTATAAGGTTCAGCACTTAAGGGTTTTTTATTTTTGTGTGGATTTCATAGATTCAAACCTTCACAGCCTCATTGTATTATTCATTACAAGACAGCACCACCTGCCCAGGTGCATTTACTACACAATTGTCACAACAATCTTTCTGGATCCATTTAAAATTTCAAAAACTACCCAGTAATAATACATATTTCTTCAGTGGTGGTGCAATAAATAAAGCATTGGGCTTGGAAGGAGGAAGTCTTAAGTTCAAATCAGGTCTCACTATTATATGACCTTGGGCAAGAAACCTTTGCCTTAATTTCCCCATTTGTAAAATGGGAATAGTGGCAGCTATCTCACAGGGCTGTTGTGAATCTTAAATGAGATATTTGTAGAAACAAAACCAGACCTAAAGCTTTTAGTATAGCTTCTGGTATATATACTAGGTACTATATAAATGCTTATTCTTCTCCTTCCCTCCACAAGTCATCCTAGCTCTAATGGAAGTTTCTTCCCCTTTTCTAGCATCTGAATAAACAGATTTCTGGCTGTAGTAATTTTTTTTCCCTTCAGACAGACCAGAGTGTCATATTTCTAATCACATCTAACCTAATTTGGAGGACCTATTTCAATTATTTGTAGAATTTCTCTACCCTTGCATCCTTAGCCACATATGCTGATAATAAGCTGTGATGATTTTCATTACAGTTTTTTGAAAATACTTATCATTAGTGAAATGTTTCTTGTTGCCTTTGCCCATGGGATGAAACCAACTCCTTTCTTTGCCTCTCTAATGAGAACCTATAATTCATTTCTGGTGAAGTGGATAGTGAACATGACATCTGATTCAATTCATTTCCTCCTCTTGCAGGTATGTTTAGTCATGGGACAAAAGGCTCACATTTAGAATACCAACAGTTAAAGTTTAGAGCTGGTCTAAAAACCTGTGTGATCCTTAGCACAGGTTGAGAAGTTCGTTCAAATTCAACCTTCTTCAAGAAGCCTTACCTTGGCCATCCTGCTGCCAGCAAGTTTAATCTGAGATTACCAAAAAATATATATATATATATATATATATGCCATTTTGTGTATATGATACATACATACATCTTCTCAAAGAAAGGCAGAGAATACAAGAGGCTAAAGTTTGGAAGGAGAACATCCCAGGCATGAGGAAGAATGGGTACAAGTGGGCTAAACTGGGAGATAGAGTGTTATTATGTGAGGAACAGCGAGGAGACCAATGTCTCTAGATTGTAGAGTATATGGAGGGGAGTCAAGTGTAAGAAGTTTGGAAAAATAGGAAGGAGTCAGATTGTAAATGAATTTAAAAGTAAAATGGAATTTTCTGCTTGACCTTGAGAGAATAAAGAAAAAAGAACCATTATTGAATGTGGGAATATGTGACCTAATCAGACTTGCACTTCAGGAAAATCACTTTGGAAGTGGAGTTTAGGACAGAGAGGAATAGGGAGAGAATTGAGGCAGAAAAACCCAGGCTTCTTCTATCTTCCATGCTTGAGATAATAAGGTCCCCACAGTAGGGTGGCAGCTCTGTCAGTAGAGAGAAGTAGAATCATATAAGAGATGCTATAAACTTAGAAATGATAAAACTTGGTAACAAATATGTGGGGTAAATGTTTTGTGAGTGAGTAGTTGAAGATGACACCAATGTGATCCTGTGAACCTTTGAGGGTAGTGGTGCCCTTGAAAGTAATGGAGGAGTTTAGAAGAACAATAATGAGTTCTTTTTTAAATATGTTGAGATTGAAAAGTTTTATGGGCTATCTAGGTCAAATTGTCCAACAGATGACTGGGTACAAGAGACTGGAGGTTGTGACAAAGTTAAGGCTGGATAGATATAAGAATCATCAGCATAGACAGGATAACTGGACACATTGGAGGTGACAAGATCATCAACCAATATAGAGCAATATGTAGTCTGTTCACTTAAAAAAATGATAATTATTTTTCAATTTAATTAGTTTCCTTTATAATTCTAAGAATTATATTTTATGCATTTAAAAATATTATTAAAGATCCACAGGTATCTCTAGACTGCCTAATGAGTCATGACCCACTAAAAGGATAAGAATCTTTCGTATAGATGGAGAAGAGAAAAGGACCCAAAACAGATTCTTGGAGAAATACTCACAGTCAGTGCACATGATAGAGAAAGGTCCAGCAAAGGAGACTAAGAGAGAGCAAGAAGACAGGTAAGAAGAGAACAAGGGGGAGAAAAGTGTCAAAAACCAAAAAGCAAACAAACAAACAGAACCAGTATATCAAGGGCTAAGTATTCAGGAGAAGGTGACTGACAGTGTCAATGGCTGAAGAGACCGTTTGATCTGTCAACAAGCGATCATTGGCTCATTGGCAACTTTGGAGTGAAGCATTTGAGTTGAATGATTAAACTGGAGGTCAGACAATGCTTATGGTTCAAAATCTAGGGAGAGAAGAGGAAGTGAAGGTGTTGATTGGAAGGGCTTTTTCAAGGAGTTTATTTGTAAGAGGGAGGAGATACAGGATGATAACTTGCAGGTAGTAGGATCATTGTAAAAATGACAGAGACATGAATGTGTTTGTAGGTGTCAGGAAAGGAGTTAATATAGAAGGGGGAAATGCAGATTAGTGAAATAATGAGGTTGAGAGTGAGATGTGCCAGGGAACAGAAAATAGAATATTATTAAGGCGAATGTAGAGGTATTTGCTTTGACAAGGAGAATTGCTATTTCTTCATGTGAGAGGTGTGGTAGGAGATAGCAGGGAAGTTATCGGAGTGATGTGAGACTTTTTGTATCTTGGTACTAAAAATCGCCGCATAGTGCTTTTGTTGTTCATTATTGCCATCTAATTAGGGTGTTCAGGAGGACTAGCACCTCAGATGTGAGGGCTTATGGAACCCTTTTCAGGACTGCACATCCACTTTTGACATCTGTCTGATTCTCATCTGTACTTCAAGAAGCTGTAGCATGTGCAGCAGTCACACTCTTGTAAAACCATATCAGCAGATGGGCTTAATAAATCAGGCTGAGGGCAATTGATAGGCCTCAAACCTGCTTATGAATCAAGGAATATCTCTCCACCCCCAAACATGTAAGGACTTCTCTGGGCAGAATGTATGAATGAGAACAATTTGTTCCAATGGCCGTAAAGTCAGCCAAAGCAGGTACTGTGGAACACTTAGAGCTTGGTCAGACATTGAAGATGCCAAAGCTATCCACTGCATTCAGGGCCATCTCCAGGAAGAGAGAGTGAGGTTGGTGACTTTGGACATCCCTAACTCACTTAAATCTAATTCACTTGTCAATCAAGGCATTCCCTAGTGATGTCTTTGGTAGTCTTTGAAAACAAGGGACAAAGGACAACAACATGAATGACTTCTGGTGATGATGTCTAGTTCAGTTTCCCTTAGTAGGATTCCAGTCAGAGGACTGAACTTAATTCATTATATAATCATTTGGTTATATTCATTATTTCAAATAAACACACACGTTTTCTATATAAAACTTTTCTCCAAAGTAACTGGTTTTCTTTATTAATTGACGTGCAAAAGAAAGTAGCCACGTTTTTGGAGAGAGGTGGAAGTAAATAAGACCAAGAGGAAGAGTGTGAAGGAGATTTGTCACATGGAGAGCTGTCATGCCTCTTTCCCCCTTGGCCTACCATTCCCTTGCGCATTTAGGTGCGTCTGATATTCAGCTATTTCTGCTGACCTTTAGCAGCTTTTCCAGTTACTTAGTGTTGCTGGTTTGTTGTGTTTCTTTACCTCTTTAAGAGCTGGCAAAATGGTTTAAGGTTGCAGCATAATACAGTGGGAAGGTCACTCCCTTCGGAGTTAAAGGACCTAGGTTCAAATCTTCCTTTCTGGATATATGTGTCTTTGGAAAAAATCATGCCATTTTTCTGGGCTTCAGTTTCCTCTTTTATAAAAGGAGGGATTGGATCAGGTAAGCTCTGAAACCTAGTCTGAAATCTGATCCTTTGATTAACCCTTAATCAGGGGCCTCAAGTAGGAATCTTTTTGCTTGTTTTTGCTAATGAGATTCATAATACTTTGCCCAGGAGTCCCAAAATGGCATAGTGCTAATTGCTGTTTCTTTGTCCTTCCTCAATTGTCCTTGTACCCTTTTTACTATATATGTTTTATTCATTACCACTCCCTTCCCCCCCTCCACATAAATAAGCCTCATGAGGGCAGGGACTATGTTTGTTCTTGTCTTTTTATAGTACCTTTCATATAATGGGCATTTATAAAATGTTTATGGAATTAAATTGATCAAAGAGTTTTTTTTTTTTTTTTTTGCTTTTTGGAGGGCAGTTGGGGTTAAGTGACTTGCCCAAGGTCACA
>CM053590.1:180868901-180926274 GCA_028646515.1 Pseudochirops corinnae
CACGGAGACTAGCTTGGTTCCCGCGTTCTCTTGCTCCACCCCTTCCTGCTACATCAGCAAGCTCAAGGGGCATGGAAGATCTTCAAATCCCAGTATTGTTACAATCTGGACCAGTCATAGATCATGTTTTATATATCATTATATTCACTGCAGCTATGGTACTGTCTTGAACATAGTTTTTGCAATCAGAAAATGTGTTGAATTAATGTATGACTCTTAAAAACTAGCCTGTGGACCATTACTGAAGGAAGTGAGGCTGATTTTCTGCAGCATACTTCATACAGCTTTCTAGTTGATATTGAAATTTTCAAAGTGTAAGTCTTATCATGTTGCTCGCCTACTCAAAAAGCTCCAAGGGGTCCAGATCCTGCCTCGAAGATGAAATATACTCACTTTTAAAAGCCATCACAGTCTAGGCTGCAGCATACCTTTCCAGACTTATGCATGACTCTCTCCATGTGACTCTCTCTATGTTCTAACCAAATGAGCCCGTTTATTGTTGCCCATGGATACTCCATGCCTGGAAAGCTCTACTTCTACATCTATTCTTCATACAAGCAGCTAAATGGATAGAGTACTAGCTCTGGAGTCAAGAAGGCCTGAGTTCAAATCTAGCCTTTGCCATTTACTAGCTGTGTGACCCTGGGCAAATCCCTTAACCTCAAGGTCGGCCTCAGTTTTCTCATCTATAAAATAGGCCTAATAATAGCACCTACCTTCTAGGGTTGGTATGAGAATTTTGTATATATAAACGCTAGCTATAATTGTTATAAATTGTTATAAACAATAACACCTAGTTTCTCTCAAAGCTCAGCTCCCATGACACCAAATAATTAGTAGTGCCCTGTTCCTGAAAAATTACTTTGTATGATTTGGTCTTTAATTTTCTATAGCCTTGTTGCCCCCTCATCCCTTCTCCCAAGAGAATGCAATCTCCTCAAGATCAGAGTCTGATTAATTTTTGTTTCATCTTTGTTTCAAGCTGGGCACCTTGTATATAATATATATGCATCATTCCACGATGCATGACATAGGCAAGTCACTCAGTACGTGAGGCAACTGTCCAAAACTACAAATCACAGAGGAGTGGCTGGTCTACACCAGTGGGTAGTAAAGAAAATCAAAGCACTTATTTAAAAAGAGAGAGAAAGAAAACTATTACATTTAAATAGCTATAAGAGCATCAATGCAAAACTAATGTATGATGCTGAATTTTTTTTAATTTTTAAATCTTTTAAAATTTTTTAAATTTTTAAATTTTTTAAATTATAAAATCTTTGCTGCTCTTTCTATTAATTTTGGTGGTGTGCAGAAGTACGGTGAGGACCCTTTGACCCAGCAATATCCCTTCTAAGGCTGTATTCCAAAGAGATCATACAAATGGGAAAAGGACCTGTATGTACAAAAACATTTTTATCAGCTCTTTTTGTGGTGGCAAAGAATTAGAAATAGAGGGGATGTCCATCCATTGGGGAATGGCTAAACAAGTTGTGGTATATGAATGTAATGAAATACTTTTGTGCTACAAGAAATGAGGAGCTGATGGTCGTCATAATAACCTGGAGAGACTTATATAAACTGATGCTGAGTGAGGAGAGTAGAACCAGCAGGACATTGTACTCAATTACAGACACATCGTATGTGCAACAACTAACTGATAGACTGGGCTCCTCGCAGCAATGAAAGGTTAGAAGACAACTCCAAAAGACTAGTGATGGAAAGGGCATTCACATCCAGAGACGGAACTATGGAGTCTGCATGCAGATGGAAGCAAACTACTTGCTCTCTCTCTTTTTTGTTTTGTTTTGCTTTGTTCTTTCTTTCTTCATTTTCATTCATTCCATTTGTTATAATTCTTCTTTACAACTTGACTAATGTTTAATGGGAAGGTATTTGTAGAACCTATATTGAATTGCATGCCGCCATGGGGATGAAGAGGGAAGAAAAGGGAGGGGGAGAAAATTTGAAACTCAAGGGATTGTGGAACTGAATGTTGCAAACTAAAAATAAATAAATAAATATTTTTTAAAAAAGAAATATAGTGGGGAAGTGTGCTGCTGGAGTGACAAGAGGAAAAATTAGGCCACAATTTTGCCCTCCTTGAGCAGTCAACAGACTTTTTTTTTCTTTTTAGAAACTCTGACTTGCCTAAAGCTGACTGAAGAAATCACTATTTCCTTCATGTACTTCCTCATATATTTTATCTCGAAAGACTCCAACATAGTATTTATGATGTACATAGTATTTACGATGTAAGACACCCAAGCAAAGTTCTTGAGTTTCCTTCTCTAGAAATACTTAAGGAAAGAATTATTTTCTTTTTCATTATCTAATATATTATTCTCCCCAATTACATGTAAAACAATTTTAATATTTTTTCAAATTTTTTTTCAAATTTCAAATTTTTTAATTGCCAAATTCTCTCCCTCTCTCTATTCCTCCCCCCCCCCCATTGAGAAGGCAAGCAACTGAACATAGGTCATACGTGCATAGTCATCCAAAGCACATTTAAGGAAAGAATTCTTAAGGATCATTTATCTGTGGCATAGGTTGAGTTCAATGCATTCCTGAATCAGGAAGACAAACTAAATGACCCCTTAAGCTTTCTTCCAATATTATCATTATATCATAATTCAACAAAACCTTATCAATTGTTTTCTGGCTTATAGTCATAGACAAAAATTAAAGAAGATATCATCTAGTACAGTTCCTTGTTTTCTATAATTTTGTGTATTTTTTTAAATATACAAAATTATTTGACTATAATGTTGATAGATATATAAGAATCTTAAATATCCAAAAAGACAGTGAAATTGTGGATATTAGAAAACAGTGACCAATTAATAGAGGCTCATTGCTGCTATTTGTTTTTTCTCTACAGACCACAGAAGGCTTCTAATGCAATGTCATAGTGCATAATAGCATTTTATAGAGGAGTAGCTCATAGACAATTAGAGAAATGAAAATATCATATATATGAAAGATATGTCTTTCATATCCCCCAAACTCTTTAGAATGTGGGAGAATATTATTTACTTAAAGTAAAAAAAAGGAAGCAAAAAAAAAAAAGAAGTAAAAGCAAAAGTCTCTCCTAGAAGCTTATTTCAGTGTTAGTGGTGGATATTAGTAAAAGGCCCACATGAACCACTCAAAAGCTACAAGCAGAGAACCAGATCCAATTTACCTTCCACTCCATCCCTGAAAGTTCAAAAATGAATTTATTTTTTCTTTTTCCTCTGTCCTTGGAAAGTGATTCCTTTGTCAGTGATGAGTTCTTTTCTATCCTCTCCAAAAGCCTCGCATTGGTGTCTACAAAGCCATTCTTGCAGTACACAGATTGCGGAATGCCTTTCTTCCTGCATTCTTGAACAAAATTCCATTCCTCTTTTATCCTAGAATAATACAACAACAACAAAAGTAGTTATAACTCTTGCTAATGTTTATAAAAGCATTTTAAGATTTTCAAAGTCTTTTACCTCTATTCAGGCTTCAAAATAATTCAAGTTAGGTATCTTCATTTAAAGATGAGAAAATTAAGACTAAGACATCAAAGACAGACTCAAGGTCACACAGTTGTTAAAGGGGAAGGGAAGAGTCATTTATTAATGACCTAATCAGTGCCAGGCTCTGTTCTAAGTGTTTTGCAAATATAATTTCATTTGATCCTCACCACAACCCTGAGAGGTAGATACTATTATACTATCCACATTTTACAGTTGAGGAAACTGAGGCAGGCAGAGATTAAGTGACTTCCCTGGGGTCACATATATAATAATAAGTGAGGCTGGATTTGAATTCAGATCTTCCTGACTATGTCTAGCAAACCATCCACTACATCACAACACTTTAAGTTATATTCTCACAGACACATTTTAAGCCTCTGATGTATAGGGTAAGTCAGCTCTCATTTATACAGATGCTGATCTAGTTTCTGGATTAGCCAGGTCCTTAGTTTTTAGAATTTAGTTTTTGTTCTTGCTGTTACTGATATTTGGTGTTTTCCTCTTCACTTTTTCTTCCTTTTTTACTAGGACCTCCACCAGGGGTGATATAGAAGACAAGACAATAAAAGCAATCTCAATCCAACTAAACTGAATCCTGCTGGCAAGACACCAGAAACTTTTCTATCCTCTCCAAAAGCCTCACATTGGTATCTACAAAGCCATTCTTGCAGTACACAGATTGTACTGGAAAATGGGAGCCTATACCTTGTTAGAGGATCTAACTGTAACAAGAGAGATGGAGGAACCTAAAATTTTCCATTTTAAGGTGACCTTTCTATTCCAATTATTTGTAATTGGATTACATTGTGATGTTTGTGTTCAAATGGTAATTCACCATATCCTCAAATGTTAAAGACTGAAGGAGCTTTGGAAATAGTCTTGCCTAACCGTTTCAATTTAGAGATGGGAAACTGAGGCCCAGAGAGTTGACATAATATTTTAAATGTCGTACGGCAGTGTAGTGGCAGAGCACGACTGGGATGTAGGCATGTTGACATCCAGCCCAACACTCTTTCCACAGTAACAGGAGGAAAAACATAATTAGGGTAGAGTATTTTTGCCTTAGAAACTCTAAGTCACAAAAAAATTTACATAATCTTCCCCGGTGGTCCAGTTACAAGAATTTTCTGGCAATAGAATTGACCTTACATAATGGAAATTCTCAATCCTATAAGCAGAGTTTATTCTGAGTCTGCCATCCTATCCTATTCTATGCCCTTTCCTCCCCACTAATCCTCGATAAGAGCCCCTCACCGAGCCTCAACTTCCTCACATGTCCCTGTGTCCTCATACATTTTTATATGTCTATTGAAACGCATAAAAAAGCAAAAGATAAAAGTTTTTAGCCAAAAAAAAGTATAAGAAGAAAGCCCATCTCTCCATGTGAGAAGAATAAATAATAAGGGAAGGAGGGGTGATAATGTCTTCACCACAAGTGGGTGAGAAAGGAGGGGATTCTACTAGATACTTTCTGGATACTATTCTATTGTTTTAGGACTAAGATGAGAAGAGATGAGATTGCCAGAAAAAAAATAGAAAATTTCAGTATTGTTTAGTACACTTCATGCATACTATGGGTTAAATAAATACTATGGGTTAAATTTATGTGCATTAGCCAAGAAACTAACCACTACCATAAATAATGTTGCAGCTATAGGAAATGTGCTTCTAACACACCCATTCATAAAAGTATACTGAGAAAATTGCCAATTGTGAAAACATCAACAAAATTCAGTCATTCAACAGGTCTCCTGTGAAGTTTTACTCCCGTAGACAAACTAGTTAAGTACAAATTTGAAGTTAAATCAAACTCTGAGATACCTCTCATTACACCTGACAAATCACTCTTCAATATCTCTTTCTTGCTATTCTTTCTGACACTTTTCACGTGTTTATATATTACCCTTGGTACTGCTTTCTCCCAAGGAAAAATACATATTGGGGATTAAGTTTTTCTGGACAGAAATGGAGTTCTTTGACTTGTCATAATCCACAGATGGCAGAGATATTGTATCTTTTATAAAAATTGTAATTTCACAAGTATTTATTTTCACTCTTTACTATCCATTTCTTCACCAATTTCAAAGAAAAGAAAAAAGAAAAGGAAAGGGAGAGGAGAGGACAGGACAGGACAGGAGAGGACAGGAGAAGAAAAGGTGGGAGGAGAGGAGAGGAGAAGAGAGGAGAAGGTGGGAGGAGAGGAGAGGAGAAGGGCAAAAGGAGGCCTGGTAACAAATGTGAATTGTCAAGTAAAATCAATCTCCACATTATCCACATGCGAGAATGCTTTCTTTCAGAAGTTAGATAACATAGCTCATCTTCATTCTCTGTGATTATGATCTATCATTGTATTGATGAGAGTTCTTAGGTCTTTCATTGTTTGCTTTTACAAAGCTTTTGGTATTGTATACATTGTTCTCCTGGTTCTCCTCAATTCACTCTGCATCAGTTCACACAAGTCTTTACAGGGAGGTGCCTTGAGACAGATTGTTTTTTCTCCTTTACAGGGAGAAAATTCAAGGACTTCAAGAAGTGAGGAAGGATACATAGGTTTGAATGCCTCTAATGATGAATGGGCATTCAGTTTAGCTTTTGGTCAGGGATTCAAGCAAAAAATGGATGGAATGGAGAGTGGGAAAGATGTGAAGTGAAGCAACTGAGGCAGCAGAATCACAAAAAATGATGCAGCCTGAAGCTTGGCAGATACAAGCCTGAAGTCGGCTGATCTTTGTAGGACTGTTTCTTTGAAAGAACTGACAGCAGATAGTGATTTTCCCTGTTCCTCTTTCCCTTTCCAGCCCTCTTTTGGAGGGTTCATGTTAAGTCTAAAGTTTATCTGTTTGTTGTTGTTGTTGTTTCAGTTTGCTTGCTCTGCCATTTAATTGGCACTGATGCCAATTTAGAGTGTGATCAGTCATAGTTGCTTTTGATCTGTGTGCTTTGTTACTGTGAAGGAGAAGCCAGAAAGAAGAGTGTAGTGGCTGAGCAAGGTATACGAATGGGAGACAAAGAAACAGAGAGCACAGATTCTCTGAATTGGGGGAAACGGGGATGGAGAGAGCTAGCTTTCCCTGCCTGGGAGCCCCTGAGTTATAGAAGGGAATTTTAATGATTTCGATATTTTATGCCCCCATCAACACAGAGTGGAGACTACATACATCTGGTCCTTTTTCTCCCAGGCTATAAAAAGAGTTTAAAATAGCATTTTGACCGTCTAGGTGGTTGTGGCAGTTAAGTAACCCTTCAAGATTTTATTCTCCTCTATGAAAACACAGAGAAAAGCCTCTGTAAGAGTGACTCCAAAAACAGCGACTAAAGACTAAGTCATACCTGATAGGGTATGAGAAATGGTTGGACAAGACTTGCAATATTAATATTCTAATGATAGCAAGGTTGGTAAGGCTAACATTCCAAGGGTGTGGGCCAGAGGAAAAGGAGTATGCTTATCTCCTAGACTAGTCTAGCAAAATTTTTTCACCTTGTACAAACTATCCTTATAGACACTCTACTATGTGTGTTTCATCTCCCCTATCAGATACATGGCAGCTTGTAGCTGACCACACCTATATATTCAAGGCAGGAAGGTGGATGGGCAAGAGGAAGATTGTTTTGCCCTCTGACTTCACCTTTTAGCTTCTACAATTACTAAAGTGTTCAGAATAATATTTCTCTTTACATGGTTTTCCTGACAGAATCCTTTCTGAGGATGTAGAGACTTTGAAAGTTAGTTTTGGCAGGAATGAGAAAATCTGGAAACACAGCTTGCAACCCTCAGAGAGACCAAGAGCCTGAGCTTTATCACCATTGAGCAGAAAGCCCAGTGAAGACAATATGTAGCCTTTCTAATGAGTGCATTAAAAAACTAACAGTTATAATGTAATAGTTTTTGTCCCACAGTTGTCAAAGTTTGGCCAAGAGTAACTTTCACCTCTCTTAAGATTATAAGATTGTCTTATCTTCTCCTTTGCTTCCATTTTAGATACTTTTTTCTAAGGTTACCTAGAAGAAGCTCAATTTGTAGCGTTGGTCCTATCCTCTCTCATGACCTAGAAGAGCTCACCCCCTTGACCATCTCTGATCTCTCTCTAATTTTCAATCTCTAATGGCCTTTTCTCAATCCTCATCTTTCTTGAGCTCTCTGCAATAATAGTAATAATAGTAACAACAACAAAAAGCACTGATATATCCCTTAAAAGTTCACAAAGCCACCAAGGTACTTTTGATCATCTCCTACTTAGTATTCTTTACTCTTGTTTTTCAAACCACTATTCTTTCCTGGTCCTCCTCTAACTAATCTTTCTCAGTCTTTTTTGCTGAATTTTCATCTTTATCATTCACATATTCTATATTTGGTTTTTGCTCAAGGTTCTCTGCTGGGTGCTTTTCTCTTTTTCCTCTATATGTCAGTTCCATGTGGTCAATTTTAATCTCTATGCAAATGATTCTCAGATCTATCTATCTACCTGTAGTGCAATATAGAGGACCTATCTTACATTATCAACTGTCATTTGGACATTTCAGACTAGATATCCCATAGGCATCTCCAACTTAACTTGTTCAAAACTTTATCTTTCCTCCCAAAACCTTCCCTCTTATGATATTTTATTTTCTTGCTAAGGGCACTATAATCCTCCCAATCATCACCCCAGGCTCACAGTCTCCCTTAGCATATCCAAATCATTGCAAATTCTCCCTACTTACATAGTCAGATCCTTCTTCCACTTTTCCTCCCTTCATCCCTGTCTCACCCCCATGAGGCACTCATAATATTTCTCCAGAACTATTGTAAAGTCCTTCTAAGTGGTCTCTTTGTGTCAAGTCTCTCCCCATGCCAATCCATCCTCCACTCAGCCAAAAAGATTTTTTCTGAAATACAAGTAGGAATATGTCATGCACCCTACTCATTAAACTCTGACAACTTCTTTTTACCTATAAGATCAAATATGAAGTCATCTGTTTGGATTTTAAAGCTTGTCACAAACTGGTCTCTTGCTATTTGTCTAGTCTTACACTTTTTCTCCCACCAAACACTTACCAAAGCAGCCTATTTGCTTGTTACTTGCATATAATAATTCATCTCTGGTCACCATTTCTTTATATTGGCTGCCCCACCCCCACTCCATGAATTGTCTCCTTCCCCACCTCTGCCTCTTAATTTCTCTATCTTCATGTATATGTGTATACATATACTAGAATACATAGGCAGTCATTTTATCTCAAGCACAACTTACAGTTCACAGTGCATCATGGCATCTTAATAAAGGCTTCTTGAATTAAGTAGACTTAACTCAGTATGTCTCTTGATTAAGAGGTCAATCAAAAGTGGTAATATGTAATATATAATACATTATATTATTCATATTTTACTTTTATATAATATATTATTTCTTATATATAATACAGTATATATCCTATTTCTTATATGTAATATTTTATTTTTATATAAATATATGATACATTATATATTTTATTGTGATGTGACAGATAATATATTAGCTATTTTAATTTATTTTTAACTAAGACATACTGATTTAAGTGAATTTAATATGTATATTCACACACACACACACACACACACACACACACAGAGACGTAGACACCTTTCCTGGTCAATCAACCAACACACATAAATTATTTACCATTTGTCAGGTTCTGTGCTAAGCATTAAGGACAACAGAGACAAAAGTGAGGCAGTCCCAGAACTCAAGAAGCTTACACTTTACTGGAAGAAGGACAAGGGCTCTGTTCACAGACAAATAAGTAAAATTATATGCAAAACGGAAGTTCAGTGGTTTCAGGGGAGCATACAGACACTGAGCAGGGAATCAGGAAATCAAGAGTCTTCTTTATGAGGTAGTACTAAAATTGATCCTCCCCCCTGCCACTGTATTTGTGCACACACTCCCCCCAAATTGCTTTTTGATAACTTTGTGTGTATTTTATGTTTTTTTTTTCTTCTGTGTGCATGTTGCTTCTCCCTACTAACACGTAAACACCTTGGGACCATAAAATGCTATTGTGATCATTATTGCTACTGTTACTAAAGTTGTTGTTGCCATTTTATGCCCAATGCTTTTTACAGGGACAAGCACTTAATGTGGGTTTAATAAATGCTTACTGAATTAAACTTACTTAAACCAAGATATTTTTTGACTGAAATCAGCTAAAAGAGGACCATGGCCTATCTATGGGATAGGCTCAGAAAATCTCTGAGAACAATAAAGACAAGATCTGTTGCATTAATTCTTTCTCGACTCTATCAAACTGAGAGGCTTCCCATAAGAAATTTTGATGTACAAGAAACACTGAAGATGGGAGACTGATGGAAATCTATTTTATACTGAAAATTGGAAAGATCATACAGCTTATTAAAAAATAGCCCTAGAGAATGGCCAGGCTGTACAAACATGATAATAGCTTTAAAAGATAGTTAGTTAAGCTCTTTGCTAAACAGGAAGAAAGTAACAATAGACAATCAACTAAGAGACTGAGTGAGAATAAGAGAGTGCTCACCATTTGCAGAGAAATTATCAGAACTAGATAATGGCTCTGAAAATAAGAATTTAGATGACAAGGAAACTAATATTGGTATATTCCTAAGATTCAGAGAACTCACCCAAATTTTCCAGTATCCCCAAGGGAATCTCTACGCAGAAAAGGAGGCAGATTAAACCCCTGAACAGCTGCTTTCCAGTCGAACATTCCAATCATGAAGGCTTCCAGGGAACAAAACGGAGTGTGATTGTTAGCATGTGTCAACCACAGCCTCACTTTTGAGACTGAAGGTCCCTGAGTCTGGAATGTTGATTTTCTAGATAATTCACAAATCCAGAGGGTCATGGGCATCAAAAAATAATTACTGGGTGCATTAGCAAGCACCCTAGCATACCCATAATGGCTGTTAGCGCAGGTTCTTAGATCTTCTTTTCTAAAGGAAAGCAACTCAAGATGGGTTAATAATCTTACTTTAATCAATCAAACATATATCATTTACCTAGTTCAGGGGAAAAAATCAGCACCCTGAACTTCAGAGAATACAAACAAGTTATAAGCAAAAGTTACAAGCAGACAAAGAAACAGATCAGCAGACGGGCTTCCAACAGTCTGACCATCACATCCATACCTAGTTAGTTACCAGAGAGGGAAGCACCAACATCTGGGTTTTCAAAGGCAGGGGGCTCAACAGCTGCCCAGAGTCTCATCTGGCCAAATCACACAACTCTTTCCAAAGTGAGCCCCAAAGCAAAACCTCACACCAGGGTATATATAGCCTTGTTGTGGATCAGAGAATGTCACAACCCTCTTGACCAACTGCCCAATCACAAAGCAATAAAGTGTGGGTGTTCCTGAAGAACAAGCTTCCTACCACAGGCTCCATGTGACCACATTCAGCCTGTTAGGGGGCAGAGTATATTTTCAAATCACTGAAGGTTCTCAGAGTCACTTAATGCTATCAAAGATCCTAGGGGCAGAGAAGATCTTCAGATTCCCATAACACTGGGCTTATTCAGGAAATGACCAAGCTTGCTCACTTTGCTTCAAGAAAAACAGAAAAAGTGGGTCCTCGCATAACCAAATGAAACCCACTGATGGGCTACATATACTGTGTGTTATGAATCTAATTGCAATGCATGTTGCTATTTGTTGTATATGATAATTATTTTGCTTCACTATGTGCTAATGCTATTGTATTATAGCTTGTTCTTATGTATACTTTATTATATATTCTAGTATACAATATTAGATATGCAATATTGCTACAAAGTTGTTTACTTTATGCAACTCCTATATGTGCTATATGTCATTTGTTGCCTGATAATTGCTCTTTAGATTTTGCATACAAGGCTGTCATAGATGCTGATTTGTTTGATTTTAGGGTGGGAGGAGATGGTCTGGAGCTCTAATTTCATTAGTGTAGGGAGCTTCTCTGTGAGGAGCTGCAAATATGACCAGAGCTATTTGACAACTGTTCTGTATCTTATAGGTTTAGAGAATTGACTGGGGGCATTGAAAAATTAGATGACTTACCCAGGATCACCAAACCAACATGTGTCAGAGGCAGTTCTTGAATAAAAGGCTTCCTAATTCTGAAAGCAGCTCTCTATCCATTGTATGATGCTACCTTTCATATCATTATGTGCATGTGTTACAAGTACATGAAAAACTTCATGCAATTTCAAAGTGAAGATAGCTACATGTATATTTTATTATAGTTGCCTATAAGAAGCCTGTGTTAACCCTATTAGTTGGGTCACCAATGTGAGCGTATCATATGCTAATTTCTGTAAGCGATCAATAAGTCATATTCTGTGTGCTGGAATGAGTCTGTGACCCATATTGAGGGAGCAGTGGGAGATCCTAGCTCAGTACCTGACAATTTATGCTCATAGCTATCTTTGTATACCTCCATGATTTGCATGAATTTCAAATTCTTCCCTGGGGGATGGATATAAGGTAGTTTATTCCTGTCAATATAGATACAGATTAGTAAAGGCGGGAATATGAAGGAAAATGATTAGGCAGGAAAAAAAACAGACTTAATTTTTATGCTTGTTCCAATGCATTTTCTTTTGACTAAAAGATCAGTTAAAGGAGGACCATGGCTGATTTCTGGGATCAACTCAGAAAATCTCTGAGAGAAACAAATAAAAGATCTGTTGCATCAAAAGGAAAAAAATCTTCAGTGAATCAGTCCCACACAACTTGTGGAGTTTCTTTATCTGAATCCCCTGTCCCTATGGTTTGGGGCATAACATTCCCAAGATAATACTAATCAGGGAGTTCTGAGGACCATCTAACCCTGAGACAGTGAAGCCTCTGACAGGAACCTGTCCTTAATGAACAGATTTGTAAGTATGTTTTTTAAATAAAAGAACTAAGCCTTTGAGCACTAATTATTTGCAGTCTTTTTTTGTGTTCTAAAGAGCCTGACAAGGAATCCCCATTTAGAGGGGAACCATCATCATAACCAATCCTCTGAGAACTAAGGAGAGAAACATGTCCTTACATTTATGTCTCCAATACTTAGCATAGCTCTACAAACAGTAGACACTTAATAAATGTTTATTGATTTTGCTTAGTTTGATCTCATTCTGAATACTCTGACTAATTCAAGTTTTATATGGTAAAGCCTGTCTTCATTTATTTCCTCAAAGCTTCCAATATACTCTACTAAGGGTACATACATTGTAAGATACCAAACCAGGACCTTCACTCCTCCCTTAGGATGGATCACTCCAGTTTTAAAAGAGCACTAACAAATGCTTATTCAGGTCCAGAGCTACGTGCCTGCCATGAATTAGGAAGTCAATACTCTCCTAGAATTAAAGTGCAGATTGGCAGTCCAGGGGTGGCCAAATACAAAGAAGTAACAATAACACCTACCCAGATAGGACTGGGGTGGGGAGTTGGGAAGGTCAGCTAAGACAGTTTGTAGGGATATTGGTCAGAGGGGTAGCAGAGTTAGCCAGCCAACATTGGGCAAGGTTTCTTGTCAGGGACTAGTACAGTGTATGTAGCAGGAACAAATAAGTTTGGATGTTATGGGATGACCATGGACATGTTTTAAGGAGATAAAGATATTAGGGAGCTAGCACTAGGACTACCAGAAGAGGAACATTCTTTGAGGCTCTAAAGTAAGTAGGAAGGCTAGTCCCAAACCCTGGGACTATGACAGGGAGCCAACTGTAGGTGTTGATGTGATTGGCATGGGTACAAATATGGTAGTCATCAGCTGGTTTTTATCTCATTCATTCCCATCCCACTAATTTGCAATGCTAAGGGAGTCATGTACACCTGTTCACTGCATGATGCCTCATTGGCTTTTGGTTCTTTTTCTCTTTTACCTGTTGGGGCCTTTGGATTCGTACTTGTTTCATACTCATCACAACTGCTAGATACTGACTAAATGTGATGTTTAATACAAGAAGGAAAGTGAGTTGGAAAACTAGGAATATGAGACTTCCAAGGAGGAAAATAAGAGTCCTGGGAGTATAATTTCTACCTTTTTTTTTCCTAGAATATACGCAGATAGATCAATGTTTTTGAGGAGTTTATTCACAGCTATTATATATATATATACAGGCTTAAGTGCATTTTTAAATTGTAATAAACATTTCATAGACTGGATCTTTAACTGAGGGAGGTTAGAATCATTTTATACCTAGACTAGATTTTTGTTGCAGTCTCAGTGTTTTATGCAAAATGGAGAGGTCAAAGGGAACTTGAGAACAATTGCCTTAAGCATAACCATGAGCCTTTATTAAACCCTCTCACTGATGTTACAAATTGAGCCTTCATTTTAAAAATATGTTTACTCTTGTGTGTCTAAAAGTTTACTTGGTTTTATTAAGTCAACAGATATGAAAAGTTGTTAATCAACATAGTTAAACAATGTATGCTACTGCTTGAATGAAGTGATGAGGGGGTAATACAGAATAACCAAGGCCAGGATTGGTAACGTTTGCCTATAATTGCAGCTACTAAGGTGGCTGAGGTTGGTGAGCCACTTGGTCTTGGGAGCTAAGTGATGGTAGAGCTAAAGCCAATCAGGTGTCCAAACTAAATCTGGCACCAATATGGCAAGCCACCAGAAAGGAGAAGGGGGAAAACTAGCAAGAAGTGAACCAGTCCAATTTGGAGACAGAACAGGTCAAAACACCCTCTTCTAATCAGCAGTCAGGTTGGGCCTATGAGTAGCTGCTGCATTTCTAGCCTGGATGAGATAGAAAACCTAGTCTCAGAAATAAAAACAAAACAAAACAAAACAATTAAACAATGACAACAAATCAACCAGGCTATAAAAGGGGATTTAAAAACTTCTCTGTGTGCCAGAGTAAGATTTCTGGCTAGGGGTTTAGAATCTAAAAAGTGAATTGTTTATTCATTTTTACACCTTCTCAAGTCAGAGAGAATACATCCACTGGACATCACAAGTCAGAAACAGTTTGGAAGGTTAACTAAATGGTGAGGAAAAAGTAGTCATTAATCCTTTGACATGATCTGGTTTGAAAAGAAACCACTTCAAAAGAACAAGGAAGAGAATAAAAAGAAACTCAAACCCTAAAAGAGTAGACCAAGCCAAAAAAAGGGTAGGTACATGTACATATGTGTGCATATATGTGTGTATATATACATTCATACATACATATTCAGAGAGAGAATATTTATAAATAAATATATAAGGAAAAATATTGATGAATTAGAATTCATCTTCAAAAGCAGAACCATAATTGTTGAGAAGTCTCACAATAATTTCATATGAATTTCAATAAAAGAATTGTGTTTGTTTAGGTAAGAGATGATTGACAGACCAGAACGGTTCCCTTCAAATATTCTAGAAAAGAAATAAAGAAGACATGGCCTTTATATTTATTCCAATTAAATATTCTCTTTTCATTCAAACTCAGAACTATAGTATGGTAGGATTGTTTTGAATCTTGGTTCTGCCATTCAACTTCTCCTTTGCTAGATCAGAGGTATCAAATAAGCTGTCCAATGGCCACGGTGGGAAACAAGATTAAAATGTAATTGGAAAATATTTAACAAAATGAATAAAAATACAGTAGAACATAGATAATGTTAATGTGTGGTTTTCAAAGTAAATATGCCTCCCTCTGGGAACCTTAAATAAGGTGTAGCAGGCCCCATTTCTTTTTGAGTTTGCCACCTTTGCTTTAAGGCTCTATCATAGGTCATATTCCAATGGGTTCCATTATGATTTCTATGTAACTAACCTCCATATGTGAATGCAGAACCCTTTTGGATGCCAGGGAGAACTACATGGCTCAGGACAAAAAGTCTCATGATATTGTTCTCCTTAATCTCCAAGAGGTTAACTCTTCCATGGACTACTGTGAACAAGCTATGATTTACAGACAAAACTTCCTAGACTTACGGAAATATAGCACAGAAGTCACATTCCGGGAGCTAATGTTCAGTAGGAGATTGAAGAAAAAGGAGTTGTGAGAGAACAGCTGAGACAGTAAGTAACATTAAAATGGCACATTAAAGTTTGCAAAGAACATTTGATTGATTATTATATTAGTTTTCAAAAAAGTAATTTGTAATTTGCCATTACACTGGCAGGTAATATACTTCTTTTGCATAGCCTATCCAATACAAAATTTTATTATTTTTAACTAGCTTTGTCAATTTAATGAGCATAAGGAGGTATTTCTAGAGCCTAGCATGATACTTTTCACAAAGTAAGCACTTAATAAATATATTTGTTAGTTTGAAATGACTTTGAAAAGTATGCCATAACAATGAAGTTTCCTGCTACCTTTGGTCACACGAATGAAACTAAATTCCAAAAACTCCTCTATCTACGTCTCTCAAAAGAATCTGTGGTCAGTTCTTTCCTTTAGCTAGAACTTCATTACGCCATCAGTTTTCAATTATTACACTATAGTTGACATAGTTCAGTTCTTCTACTTTAGCTTTTTAGTCACCCAATTGGAATTGCACATCAGCAATACCAACAGTTAAACTTTACATAGGTAGTCCAACAAATGTGAGATTCTCAACACTGAACCCAAGACTGAGGGTCATTTTGTAGTTTCATAACAATAATAGCTGATAGTTACATAGTGCTTTAAGGTTTTAAAAAGATGTGAAGGAATCCTAAGATCAAAAAGTTTGAGAACTGCTATATTTCACAATTCTGTGTTTATCTATTTCATGGGCTGCCATGGTCTTTCCAAATCATCAACTATTGGCCAATCTTTTATTGTTTAGTCTCACTGGATTTAGCTAGACTACACACATGAGAAATATAATTAAAATCCACTCATATTAAAGAAGATGCCCTCATTTAAAAATTCTATCAGTTGTTTTTTTAATCTCAAAATGTTGAACTAGATAGCAAAGATAATTTTTGGTATTTTGATGTATTTTTGCTGTTGACAAAATTTTATCAATTTTAACTAATTTAATTTCTTGGGAGAGACAGAAAAATAAAAAATACGAGTGGTAGGATTGAAATGGAAACCTCATTTTCTCCAAACAAAAGCTAATATTTTCTAAAAAAGCATGCCGCTGGACAAAGACCCAGAAGGCTAGGTTTCAGATATTTTTTCCTTTATTTATTCACTTTATGACTTTTTTGTTTCCAAACCTATAAAACAGGGATAATCACAACTACCCTACATCCCTTACAGGCTTGCTAGGAGGAAATGAGATTGTGAACATGAAAGCACATTACAAACTTTACAAGGAGGGTTCTTAACCTTTTTGTGTTCAAAGGTTAACACAAAGGGTAGAACCCTTTGGCAGTCCAGTGAACCCTAGGAACCCTTTCTCAAAAATAAATTTGATTTTTTCCTATATAAATTCATAGACTACCTGAAATCTACCAACAGATGATTCAAGGACCTCATTCATGAGTTCCCCTTCACCCATTAGTGAGTTTATTTTATGTGTCTCCATTTTGGGGAAAGGCCAAGGCTGTCCCAACATTCATTCCCTGTTGTGCTTCTAATTTTCTTAATTTCTAAACTTGCCACACTTGCAGTTTCACCCTGGAACCTCTCTCAGAGCCTAAGACCTCTCTCTTTACCCTATAGCTTCCCTGTGCCATGCCAGCCCCTTCTATCACTGGTGAATTCTTCCTATTGCCTTCATTTTGGGAAAGTCCTAGTCTGGCCAAGCTTAATTCTCATTCCAGCTGTACTTCTGACTTTCAAAATTTTAACACCATGCCCCCACATTGGTAACTTCTCATCCTAACTTCCCTCCATTCTTATATATTGTCTTCCCTAATTACAATGCAAGCTTCTCAAGGAGAGGGACTATCTTTCCTTTTGATTATATGTTTATCTTCAGTGCTTAGTACAGGGCCTGGCCCATAACAAATGTTTCCTGACTTACCTTACCTTGCCTTGCTAGTGAACACCAGATTAAGAACCTCTGCTCTAATGGATTTCACAAGCAAATGTTATTTTAAAAGAGGGGAATAAAAACATGTAGTGGTGATAGAACACAGTCCTAAATGTATTTTTCTTGAGCACTTTAATGAAAAAAATGTTAAGAATAAATATTGTATTCATGTCTAGAGATCACAGTGTTGTTCTCAGTGGACACATTAAAATTTATAAAAGAGAACTTACCCCAAAGTCATTCATTTAAACAATTATCAAATATGAAATTGTAGAAAAGATTAATGAAGAAGAAATTGGAATCAAATGAATAAAAAGTATGACAGCTACAACCTTGGTGACAAATTCAGTGAGAATTCATCATGTTCTAATGTAAAAGTATGAAGAACAAATCTGACAAGCATTTTGATATCTGTGCAAGGGAAAACATTCCTCGGAGCTTTTAGGGAGCCATATCTTATGGTCATGAGGTTAAGTTCCATTGACAAGTATATTTCATAAGGATGGAGAACACATTAATATTAGGGGGAAAACTCCCCCGCCCCAACACTGGATTTTATCCCCTAAGTCAGAGTAAAGTCATGATATATTCCAAGGGCAGGCACTCCAATCATTTGCAACCATTTCTTGCACCAAGGGGACTGATTCACTCACCCAGTGAATCAATACAGATTCCTTGGCCCAGAAAAGAAGTATAAATCAGCAAGTGGCTCTTGTATTCAATCCGTGCATCTGCTCCTACTCCCAGCAAGTAGGGAGGGAGGGGAGTGGGGCACTCTCAGCAGTCAAATTGCCTTGTGCCTTTAAATCTAAAGTCTGTTCAGTTAAATTGTAAATTCTGAGCTGTAGGCAAAATCAAATCAATATATCTCTACCTAAGGAAGGAGAGTGTGTCGGGTTTGGGAGATCATTACTTCCATTTAATCACAGTTTGGTATTACAGAACAGGGTCACAATTATTTGTTTTAAGAAAGAAAACATTATTCCCAGGTTCACTACACTGATCTAGCACAGTGGCAAATTAGTTAAAGCAATTCACTAGTTGTAGTATGCTTTTTATAAGGTATACACACCTGTTAAAGTTAATCAATTGAAAATATTTATTGAGTCCCTCCTGTGTGTAAAGTACAATGAGATATACAGAAATACACAAGCGATCCAGAAATGTACTACTAGCACAGATGTTGCATACATTGGCAGACAAGGTCATCCATCTCAAGTGGATTTGCTTAACTCTTTACCTTGTTCCTAGTGGAAATGAATGGAGATGATGTCCAGAAATGACCTTAATATAAAAACTAAAGATATGATTCTAAAAAAAAAAAACAAAATTGGCTAAGAAAAGGTAAAAGGGGGCCGCTATCTTATAAAAATGGATTATGAAAGGAAGAACTAAGAGGAAGTAGGTGGGGGTGAAGGGATGGTAGTGTTAAAGCCTTACTCTCATCAGATCTGGGTTAAAGAGGGAATAATATATACATCTAAAAGGATATAAAAGTCATCTAAACTTATAAAGAAGTAATAGGACTAGAGAAGATGAGAGAAACTTTTAGAAGGGTGTGTAGACTTCTGGGGCTGTATCCCAAAGAGATCATAGAAGTGGGAGGAAGATCCACATGTATAAAAATATTTATTGCAGCTCTCTTTGTAGTAGCAAAAACTGGAAAGTAAGGGGATGCTCATCAGTTGGGGAATGGCTAAACAAGTTGTGGTATATGAATGCAATGGAATATTATTGTGCTATAAGAAATGGGAAAGAGATGGACTTCATAATAACCTGCAGAGGCTTACACAAACTGATGCTAAGTGAGAAGAGCAGAACCAAGAGAAATTTGTACACAATCACAGACACATCATATGTGTGACAACCAGCTTTGATAAATTGGACTCTTCTCAGCAATGCACAATTATAGGACATCTCTAAAAGTCTTAGGATGGAAGGAGATGTCTACATGCAGAGAAAGATTTAGAAAGAACAGAATTTAAATGGAGACTGAAGAAAACTACATGCTCTCGTTCTTTTCCATGTTTGGTTTTGTTTCTTCTTTCCCATTGTTCACTCCATTGGTTACAACCCTTCTTTACAACCAGACTAATGTTTAATGTGAAAGTATTTGCTAATCCTATACTCGATTGCAAGCTGCCATGGAGGAGAGGGGAGGAAGGGGAGAAAATTTGAAACGCAGGAGATTGTGGAACTGAATCTCGTAAACTAAAAGTAAATAAACAGATCAATTTATTAAAAAAAAAAAAGAAGGGTGTGTAGACTAAGACTTAAGAGGGTGAGAGAAGATAAGGAAAAGGCTCTTAGAGGGCTGGGTAGAATAAAGAACAGGAGGGTAAAGAGAGAGGATAAAGTAAAGGAAAAAGGGGAAAGAGTGGCTGAAAAGGAAAATAGTGAGTAAAAATTAAGATGGAGGGAAATTCACAAATAGAAATTTTAACTTTGAATGTAAATGGGATGAACCCACACCAATAAAATGTATGCAGCAAAATGAATTAAAAATCAGAATCCTAAAATATGTTGTTTACAAAAAACACATTTAAGAATGAGAGATACACAAAGAGTTAAAATGAAAGGATGGAGTAGAATTTATTATGTTTCAGCTGATCCAAAAAAGATAAGCGTTCATGATCTCAAATAAAGTTAAGTCTAATAGATTTAATTAAAAGACAAAAACAGGGTATCTTTGTTTTTATAAAAGTTACCATTGACAATGAAATAACAGCAATACTAAACCTCTATGTACCACATACTATAGCATCTAAATTTCTAAAAGAAAAGTTAAATAAATTATAGGTGGAGATAGATACTAGTACTATAATAGTGAGGAACTATAATCTTCCCCTCTCAGAACTAAATAAATCCAACCAAAATATAAATAAGAAAAAAATAAAAAAGTGAATAAAAATTTTAGATAAGCTGGACACAATAGCTATCTGGACAGAACTGAATGGAAATAGAAAGGAATACATCTTTTCTCACCAGTTCATAGTACATTTACAAGGATTGACCATATATTAGGACATAAAAATTTTATAGTTAAAAGCAGAAAAGTAGAAATATTAAAAGTATCCTTTTCAGATGACAACGTAATTTGACCATATTTAGTAACGGACCATGGAAACATATATGAAAAATTAATTGGAGATTAAATAACCTAATCCTAAAGAATGAGTGGCTTAAAGAATAAATCATAGAAATAATCAATAATTTTATTAAAGAGAATGACAATGATGAGACAACATATCAGAATATATGGGATACAGCAAAAGCAGTAATCAAAGGAAAATTTATAGGTCTAAATGCTTACATCAATAAAATAGAGAAAGAGCAGTCCAGTGAAGTGTGTATGCAATTCAAAAACTAGAAAAAGAATAAACTAAAAAAATGAAAAAGAACAACTAAAAATTCCCAATTAAACACCACATTGAAAATCCTTTTTGAAAAAGTAAGATTAAAAAAATAAGTGTAAAAAATTGAACTAATAAATAAAACTAAATATAAATGGATTTTTCCCTAAGTTGATTAAAAAATATTTACCAGAAACCATCAGCAAGCATTATTCATAATAGGGATAGACTAAAAAGCTTTTCCAGTGAGATGAGGCATGAAACAAGGATACCCAGTGTCACCAATATTACTCAATATTGTATTGAATATCCTAGCAATAGCAATATGAGAAGAAACTGAAATAAAAGGAATCAGCAAGGTGATAATTTGCAGACAATAAGATAATATGCTTAGAAAGTCCCAAAGATTCAACTAAAATATTAGGTGAGACAATTAATAATTTAAGCAAAGTAATATCATGTAAAGTAAATCCACATAATTCATCAGCATTCCTACATATCACAAACAAAACACATCAAGAAAAGATAGTAAGAGATATCCCATTTAAAATAATTCTGGGTGTAAAATACCTGGGAGTACACCTGCCAAAACAAACCTAGGAACCATATGAACAAAATTATGAAGAAAAAACTTGTTACACAAATAAAATCAAATTTAAATAATTAGAGAAATATTAATTAATCATTCATGTGTAAGCAGGGCCAATATAATAAAAATGACAATTTTTAACTAAACCAGGGGTGGGAAATCTGTGGCCTCAAGGACACAAGTGGCCCTCTAGATCCCCAAATCCCTTTAAAAGGATTTGTTCTGTAAAAGTTGGGCTCAGTCAAAAGGCCCAACCCAAGGATCTAGAAGGCCGCATGTGGCCTGAAGGCTGCACGTTCCCCACCTTAGACCTAAATTAATCTATTTGTTCAATTCCATCCAAATTAAATAACCAAAAATTATTTTACTGAATTAGGAAAAATAATAACAAAATTAATTGGGAAGAGCAAAAAGTCAAGAATATCAAAGAAATTAATTTTAAAAATGTAAACGAAGAAGGCTTAGCACTACCAGATCTAAAATTGTATCATAAGACAGTAAATATCAAAACTACCTGGTACTGACTATGAAATAGAAAGGTAGATCAGTGGAACAGAGTTGACATAACAATTTACAACCACAAATAACTATGATAACCTTGTATTTGACAAGTGTAGAGACAAGTTTTTCAGATAAAAATTCATTATTTGGTTAAAGTTGTTGGAAAAACCAGAAAGCAGTCTGGCAGAAATGGGGCATAGCCCAATATCTTATACCATTTACCAAGATACATGATCTAGACATAATGAGAGCTATTACAAGAAAAATTGAATAACATGGAACAAATACCTATCAGACTTATGGATAGGTGAACAGTTAAGATTAAACAAGAGATAGAGAGTGTAAAAATGGATAATTTCAACTACATTAAATTAAAAAGGTTTTGTTGAAAGAAAACAAATGTAGTCAAGATCAGAAGCAAAGCAGAAAATGAGGGAAGAGGGAATATATAGATGGACTCTCAGATAAAGGTCTCATCTCAAATATATAAAGAACTTTTTCAAATCTATAAGAATACAAATCATTTCCCAATTTATAAGTAGTCAAAGTGTGTGAACAGGCAATTTTCTTATGAAGAAATCAAAACAATTTATTGTCATATGAAAAAATATGCTTAATTATTTTTTATTAGAGAAATGCAAATTAAAACAACCTTGAGATTTAATTTTATACCCATCAGATTGGCTAAAATGATTGAAGGAGAAAGTGACAAATGTTGGAAGGGATGTGGAAAAATCGGGACACTGGTTCCTTGTTGGTAGAATGATGAATTAATCTAACCAATTTGGAGAGTAATCTGGAATTATGCCCAAGAGTTGTTAAACTACCTATACCCTTTGACCCATCAATGCCTCTACTAGATCTATTTCCAAAGATGACTAGGGGAAAAGGAAAAGAATCTAGAATCTATATGTTCTAAAATATTTGTAACAATTCTCTTTATGGTGGCAAAGAACTGGAAATTGTGGGCATGCCTGTCCTTTGGGGAATGGCTGAATAAGTTGTGGTATACGATCATGATGGAATACTACTGTGCTTTAAGAAATTATAAAGTTGAGATCTTAGAAAAACATGGAGAGTAAAATGAGGAGGACAAAGAGAACATTGTATACAGTAATAGCAATGTTGTTTTAAGAAGGACTTTGAGTGACTAAGTTAGGGGTGGGGAATCTGCAGCCTCAAGACCACCTGTGGCCCTCTGGGTCCTCAAGTGTGGCTCTTGACTGAATCCAAACTTCACAGAATAAATCCTTTTATCCTCTGGATCCTAAAGTGAGACCCTTAACTAAATCCAAACTTCACAGAACAAATCCCCTTAATAAAATCCCTTAATAAAGGGATTTGTTCTGTGAAGTTTGGATTCAAAGATCTGCACTTGAGGACCCCAAGCTATATGTAGCCTCAAGGCACAAGTTCCCCACCCATGAACTCTCATTTTTACTATTATAAATGCCCAAATTAATTATAAAGCATATGGAGGAAGATGCTATCTGCATCCAGAGAAAGAACTGATAAATAGAAGTATGTATGGAATGGTTTTATACATATATACATATTTTTCCCTAATGGTAGTCACTCAAGGAGAAAAATAAAGAGAGATACATGATAACTTTATTACATATTTAAAAAGAATAACAAATTGTACATAACAGATTTGTAGTTTCATGTACAATCCTCTTTTTTCTATTCTACTATATTCTGAAAATGCCTGTTTTATTTCTTAAGTTCAGAATCAAATAAATAAAAAAACTAAGAGTGTTAATAAAAGTTATTTAAAAAAATACATAGACTGTAGTCTAAAATATTGATGGTTTTTTTTTGCTCTCTGGGTGACACTGTAAACTGAGTTTATAGTTCATATGAACTGATGAGTAAGCACACTTTTTTCTTTTTTCTTTTTTTTCCTGAAGAGTAGGGAATAGAATCTGTGCATATGTTGAATTTGTTTGAATGGAATAGATCTAATTAGGTGCAGCCTAAGATTTTGTTAGCTGTTTTTCTTATTTCATACTGTTATCTCAGAATGAGCTTGTTCACTAAAGTCTCCATATCTGCTTCATATGAACTGTTGCCTAGGCACATTTATTTATCTGAGGATCCTAGACTACAGAATGTTCCAAAAATCTTAGTGCCAATTTAATCTACTAAAATTTAAAATGACGTGAAGATTTTTGGTATTTCCTGTGTATATGCATGTTTTATGTATGTATGTATGTGTAAATACACATGGTATACAAGATGTTATGTTAAGAACTGTGTGGTAGGAGTTACAGAATTTTTTAAAAACCCAGTCCTTTCTTTCAAGAAGCTTATTAGTTTGTTTATGCTAGCTGTGGTCCTTTCTCTTTGGGGGAAATGTGCATAGACAACAGCTCATAGGAAACAGATAAATAGGATTTACTGAATATAAGAAATCAATATGAATCAACGTTATGGAATAGAAACCAAAAGGTCCACAACAATCTTAGCGGGCTTCCAATACAATTCAATTCCACTCCAAATTCAACACATGCAATAAAACCACTACTTGCAAAACACTCTAAGAGGTAGAAGAGACACTAAAACAAAAATAGAACAATCTCTGCTTTTGAGGAGTTTACACTCTATTTGGGGAAGCACACGCACACACATGAGCAGGGAGGTGACACAGTAGATAGAATTCCAGGCCTAAAGTCAAGAAGATTCCTTTTAGTGAGTTCAAATCCAGCCTTGGACTGTGTCCCCTTAGGTGAGTCACTTAACCCTGTTTGCTTCATCTGTAAAATGAGCTAGAGAAGGAATGATAAGAACACTTCAGTATCTTTGTGAAAAAAAAAAAACCCAAATGGGGTCATGAAGAGCCTGATACAACTAAAAAATGACTGAACAACGTGTACACGTAAGTAAATACAAAATGACAGGGTAAGGGCCATCAATTAAGACTTTGCATACATGTGGCATCTGAGTTCAGTCTTAAAAGAAACTATAGAAGAGACAAGGATAGGAGTGTTTCAGACACTGGGGGAAGACTATAAAAGCATAGAGGCAAGAGATAGAATGTCAACTTTAGGGTGAACCTAGTAGTCCAGTTTAAGTGGAATATAGGTCATTGTAAAAACTGTTGCTGTGTCCAATGATGCATTTATGAAGTACAAACAAGTCCCATCATTGAGTTACAAAGGAAGCAATGACAATGACCATGAATCCAGGTGACCTTTTAAAAAATATAGTAGAATAATTCAAGAGGGGGCAGTTCAAGTGAGTCTATGCAGTAGTTGGACTCAAAGTACAATCTAGTTCCCATCAAGATAGATAGATAGATAGAAGATATATGGAGATGGAGAAAGGGAAGGTTGAGAACATAGGTGGAGCTAGAAGAAAATTCACAGATTCTGTGAAAGAGAATGATATAAAATAATTATAGCAAGATATGTTGGAGACACATTATGAGAGGCATTAAATGAGGAGTTTGTTTTTTTATCTTTTTGAGTATGAGAGTAACCCAGATATGTGGCTTAGGAAGAATAATTGGTATCCAGTATCCAGAATAAGACAGTTAATGATACTGAGATTTTCTTTACTATTCAGATCATACCTGAAATCATGAAGTATTTAGTAATATTTAGTCTGTAAAAGAAACTATGATAGCACTTTTCAAGTATTCTTGCCAGGAAGAGAAGTAGGAGATCAGGGTGAAAGGCTGGCCACTCTGCTCTCCTCAAAAAGAAAGTATGTGGGCTAGAATGATATTTATCTGCAACTTTCAATATTATTAGTCTAGGGAATATAATTTTTAGATTCAAGCTGAACTCTAGACCACTGTTCATTACCAGAGAAAGGAGAGCCCTAAACTCTATGTCTTAGCCTCCCTTCTCACAAAAATGCTAATTTCACAATTAACACATACATCAAATAGCAAATAAATTCAATTATACATGTTTATAGCAAAATAGAAATTTTAAATATGCAAATATATAGTAGAGTATATAGATTGAATGAGCTACTCCTTTGGGAGAAAGATAACTCAGCTTGACCAAGAGAGAGTTCCAGGTCTCACCCCATAGGAAATTGTCCAAAATCTCTAGTGATTAAAGTTCTACATTCTGGCTCCTTTCTCTTCAGTGAGAGGTTGAAATACTACATCTTCTCTTTTAATGCTGGAATCTAGAAGAGCCAGAAGAGACCCAACCTCATTCTAGCTCTCACCAATACTGTCCAGTCCTCACACAGATGAGAGGCATTGAGTAATCAGTCTATGAATGAGTAGAGAGTCCCACACAATTGGCCCATAAAGCCATGGGTAATACTGAGATATATACCTCAGAGTGGTTGCCTCAGGGTAGTATGTCCTCTTTTGTTAGGTGTCTTTAAGCAAAATTTTCTTTTTAAGGGCAATCCTATGGAAGCATTGGTTGGATTAGATAACTTCTGATGTCCCTTCCAGATCTGAGATTGCATGGAGTTGGGTCTCTGAAAGGCTATATACACACACACACACACACACATATATATGTATGTATACACACACACATACACACATATATATATATATGATTACATGCAATGATGCCTTTATGAAGTGCAAATAAGTCCCACGATTGAATGAAAAAGGAAGGTCCAATGATGTTGACTATGAATACAGGTGGCCTTTTAAAAAGATAGTGGAACAATTCAAGAGGAGGGCAGGTCAAGTAAATAGGCAAAGAAGATGCAAAGAAGAACTTAGTTCCCACCAAGATTGATATGGACATAGAGAAGGGGAAGATTAAAAAGTTACATGGATCTGGAAGAAGAAAAGCAGAGGCAAAAAGAGCCAGATTCTGAAAATAAGGTTATGTGGGACGATGAGGCATGAGTAGTGTCAGGTTAAATGTTGTATTGATGAAACAATTTTCCATGGATTATAGATCCTAAGGCAGTAATGCTGTATTTTCTTCCTCTTCCTGAGCTCCAACTTGGGAGCCTTTTTTCTTCTGAGCACAAAGAAAATCTATTTACCTTTGGTTTAAATATTCCTTTGTCTCTGTATACTATTAATCACAGGCTTTTGCTGGTCTGAATGTACTTGTAGAAATTGCAGTTGGGAGGGTAGCATTGAGTGAGAAGTATGCCAGAAAGGAAGAGAAGGAGGAGAGAAAAAGGAAAAGGAAAAAGAGCAGGAGGAAGAGACTCAGAGAGAAAAGAGAAGACAGAGGCAGGAGAGAGAGACAGAGACAGAGACAGAGAGACAGAGACAGAGAGAAAGAGAGAGACAGAGACAGAGACAGAGAGACAGAGAGAGATGGAGAGAGAGAGACAGAGACAGAGAGAAAGAGAGAGACAGAGACAGAGACAGAGAGACAGAGAGAGACAGAGAGAGATGGAGAGAGAGAGACAGAGACAGAGAGAAAGAGACAGAGAGAGATGGAGAGAGAGGGAGAGACAGAAAGACAGAAAGACAAAGAGAGAGGGAGAGAGAGACAGAGAGACTTAAAATTGAGATGTTTGTCAAAGAGCTCTCTGGCTGGGGCTTAGAGCAAAAACATAAAGTGAATTATAAATCACTTTGTTACAGATGGGAGAGCTGAGAGAGAAACCCTTATCAGCAGTAGGGTGGGAGCAAATGAATAACTGAATAACCCTTCTCACAACCACACTGCCACATGTAACTCAGTTGTTTAAATATAGTTGGGGGAGAATATATAGAACACTTTATTTCTACAAATTTCTTTGCCAATATTATGATTTATTTAAACCAGCAGACTTTTTTTTTTACATTTAAATTCTTTTAAAGTCCTTCAAGGTTCTACCCTAATGGCTTCTGTGATCCATGATTATTTGAGTTTATCCTGACTATACACATAGGAAAAAAATAAGCTAACGAAAAATTGTATAGCCCATGATATGTAATTGGATGAAAAGCCCATAAAGCTGGTTCATCAGTATATCTTTCCTGGATAGACATTAAAGATGAAGGAAAAATCTGGTCCTGCAAATAACTTTAGAATAAAACAAATATGGTCTAAATTGCATTTGGAAAATTGTGTGACACTTTTAATGACCTCATCTCCTTCCTGAAGAAAAATCCCATTTTTTAACATCAATGTTCTTTTATTAATACTATATGTCTGAATATGTTCAACTAGGACTAAAAATTGCAAGTCATTGAAAGGGCAATGAAAAGGCATATGGTTGGCACAAATATATTGCCACAT
This sequence comes from Pseudochirops corinnae, assembly GCA_028646515.1. NCBI lineage: Eukaryota > Metazoa > Chordata > Mammalia > Diprotodontia > Pseudocheiridae > Pseudochirops > Pseudochirops corinnae. Next base: position 180,896,899 of record CM053590.1, read on the forward strand.
ATTAGGAAAGATGAATTCACTGACACAAAGGGCCCATAAAATATAGCAAAGAAATGTGTGACTAGAAAAGGAGGTGAGGGAAATAACAAAAAGGCATGGAAAAATGACAGAAAAGAAAACAGGAGGTAGTCCAGCTAATCATGCAAGGAATAATGGATGTTCAACCCTCATGGTACACTGGTACTCAAATAATTTCAAGAAATTAAAAGTAAAACTCCCAGGGCACTGGGTAGATCCATCATGAAAAACACAGACAAGTGTTACACAAAAGGAGAAGGTGCAGGATGTGTTGACACAAGGCAGCTAGGTGGTATAATATAATGGATGGGGCTCTGGACCTGGAGTCAAGAAGCCCTAAGTTCAAATCTGACCTTAGACATTTACTAGCTATGTGACCCTAGGAAACCCACTTAACCATTGTCTGCCTCAGTTTCCTCATTTGTACAATAGGGATAATAGTAACACCTACCAGGATTGATATGAGGATCAAGTTAGATGATATTTGAAAAATACTTCGAAAAATATTATAATGCTATATTAGTGCTAGTGATGACGACATTACATTCTTCACTGCTTGAAGGAATACCCACATAGATGGATCCACTAAAGTATTAGAATATAACTTCTCCATATAGGGGTCATATTCCTTTTCTAGACAGCATGCTCATTACACAGAGTTCTGCACACAGTTAATGCATAATAAATGTTGCCCGAATTGAATCAAATAGTAATTTAAGACAGTATGTTGTTAAGTCGTCATTTAAGCATCATAGGTAATAAGTAATCTAAATTACTACCTTGGAAGGTATCTGAGGTCTACAGTAGTCAAGATAGAATTAATAGAGGAGGTGACACCTTTGATGGGACCTGAAAAATGGGCAGAATTCAGACAGGAAAGAAGAGAAACAATATGTGCCAAAGCACAAAAGTAGGAACATTCAAGATGTTTTAGAAATAGTAAATAGCTACCTGGCTGGAGCACAGGATTCATCTGAGGAGGGGGAGAGCTAACAGGTAATGAGAGATAAAGCTGGAAATACGACTAGTTTTAGATTGTAAAGGGCCTTGAATGCTAAACTAAGGAATTTGATCTTTACCATACAGGCAAGGAAGAAGCTGTTGAAGTTTTCGGGGATGTTAGCATGATGTAATTAAAGGATTAATCTTTAGGAAGATAAATCTGGTGGTGGTAAGAAAGATGGACAGGAACAAACCACAGATTAGTAAAAGAAAAAATCATAAAAGAAATGTTTGGTTACTATGTAACACATTTAGAGAGAAAGAAACCAGTACCTAAATCAAAACAAAAGGGTTTTTAATAGACCATTTCTAATATGTCTATTGTTTTCAATGGATAATAAATCATCTTTTACTAGAAAGAGAAAAAAAAAGTCTCTTCCAAAGTATGATTTACTATTGAGGCTATCCTTCTCAGAAAATTTTCCCAGGATATGTTTTAGTTAATGGCATTGCAATAAGTGATCCCTGAGAGGGAAGTATCAAAATTGATGATAAATCGAGTGGTTTTGCTTTCAATTTTATGAGGATATTTAAAAAGTTATTGTGGTAGCGTAGACATGAAGTGATAAAGGCCTGAAAAGGAAGTGGCATCAATAAACATAGAGAGGAAAGGGCAGACAGAAGACACACTGTGAGGAAAGAAACAAGATTTCCCTTATTGGGTAAGAAGGAAGATGAAAGGAAGAGGGAATATGATATAGAACTCTATCCTGACAAAAAGTAAGTATGGTGGCATGATTTGGTTGACATTATATCCTGTGTGTGCTGGGTTTTGTTTTTTCCTTGCAAAACCTGGGTTTTAAAAAGCGATCCTACCCCTCTAACCCACAGTCTAGGACTTCAGCCATGACTCAGAAACTTGAGGTTTAGGGGGAGGGGAGGAACCAATTGAAATGCCAAGAAAAGGTCACCAAATTATAGATGGTTTATTCAGTCTTCATTTTCCATGACCCCTCTACAGCTTTGGGCACCTTCTCCTAGGTACCTTCTTCTTCCTGTCTTGTCTTTGGGGACTCTATCTTTTCCTGGTTCTCCTATTCAATCAATCTTTCCCAATCAAATTTACTAGATTACCATCCTTCTCCCTTAATATGGATGTCTCCTTGGATTCCATTATCTTCTCCTAGAGATTTCATTATCATACTATTGATGACGATTTTTTAATCTCCACATCAGGCCCTCCTATCTCTTCCAAACTCCATTCCCACATTGTGAACTCCCCTATTTCCACATGAATATCCAATAGGCACCTCAGGTTCACTATGTCCAGAATTTAATTCCTGCCCCATAAATTTGCCCCTTCTTCGGACTTCTCTTTTCTTTAGAGAGCTCTACCTTTCTTCTAATAAGCTAGACTGAAAACCTAAGAATCGTCCTCGACTCCTCTTCTTTATGCTTCATATCTAATCAATCGACAAATCCTGATGCTGCTTCCATAGTAATCCTGAATCTGTCATCTTCTCTCTAGTCACATCTTGGATCAAACCCTTATCAACTTTTGCCTAGACTATTTTGTAATCTCCTCTCTCCTATTTGGCTGTTTCTATCCTAATCCATCCTGAACACATATACCAAAATCACAGACAAGAGTCACCATGTCACTACTGTGCTATAAAATCATCCATAACTCCCATATTTCTGTAGGATAAAAGTCAAACTCTCTCTTTATCTTGATATTTAAGATACTGAACATATTGACACTTACCTACCCTTACAACCTTGCTCATGCTATTTCTGTTCCTAAATTCTGCATTCCATCTAAACTATCCTATTAGCTGCTTCTCAAAGTTAGATTCTAATTCCAGCCTGCATTCATTTGCACAAATCATTGTCCATGCTCAGAATGTACTCCTACCTCATCTGAACTTCTCAGAATCCTTGTATTTCTTTAAAATTTATCATAGGTGGTTGTTGTTTGTTTTTGAAGAGGAACAATGACATCATGTTGTTGAGGTCAAGATACAGTGTTTGTGGCTGATCAGTCTGATATGAGCTCAGAAGGCTCTACCACAAATCAGGCACAAATAGTCTGTTTGAACATTTGGAATGTAGGTGTCTCTAGATTTGTTCAACCCACCTTCCCTTTGTGCTACTACAATTCTGCTTTGCTCAGAGCACCTTCTTTGATGTGGGTGCTCCATACTGGGAAGTTCTGTGCCGGCATCTCCCATGTCCCGCAATAGATATTCTCCCAATTGTTAGTGATCTCTTTTTGACTTTACTTGTACAATACTTGTGTATGTGTGAGTGTATGTGTGCATGTATGTGGTGTGTGTATGTGTGTGTATTGAGTGTATGTATATGTGCATGTGTGTATACATATGTGTATGTGTGTATACATATGTGTATGTATTTTGTTTCTGACTTTACAGCCCCTCTGCCTACTACAGTGCTTGGCATATTGTAGTTACTTTATTAATTCTTGTTGGATTAAATTAAATTTTCAGGAAACAGAGTTGTTGTTTTTTTTAATTTATAGCACTCATCACTGATTCCTATAAAGCAGGAACTGGAGTTTTTTTTAATTAGGGTGGGGTTAGGAAAGAGGCCTATAGTTTTCCTAAAACCAAAAATAATCTCACAGATAAGATGTCTTGGTCACAGCACAAAAAGAATATTTAGCCATGGTATGAATCTGGAAAAATTAAAACCATGTATGTGGGGACAATTATTTACTTATCACTGACTTTTTACCTTTTTTGAATATTCAAATTAGTCTTTAATTCCATTCATTTGGATTTTGCCTCCCAGTATTTCATATGGCAAACATTTATGCCTACCTAGTCTTTGAAATTCATCTATTTCCTCCTATAAAATATACATTCATATTGGGGGTCCTATGTGCCACAGGCCCTCCTCACTTTTTTCTGACATCGTGAGAATGCCAGTAAAACAATGAAACTGTTTACCTGTCAGTCCCTTACCATCCACCCCTTCTTTTTCTAACAATTTCATATATGATATCTTTTGCTCCTGGTCTTTGAAAGAACACTGGATTATATGTAGCCTGCTGACGCCCATCTGAAGTCTTCCACTGCCTCTGTGCATATACATTTTCATTTCCTCAAACACTCGTATGTTCCATGTCTCACAGTCATACAGCTACAGATAGTGCTATTAAAATATAGGCCTGGGGCAGCTAGGTGGCACATTGAATAGAGCACCGGCCCTGGAGTCAGGAGGACCTGAATTCAAACAGGCCTCAGACACATAACATATAAACTAGCCATGTGACCTTGGGCAAGTCACTTAACCCCAACTGCCCTACCTTTTCCCCTCCAAAAAAGCAAAATTCTGTGCCTAATGTGTTGTCCACTTGTACTGTCTATCTTAGAAAACATATTGATAGATAAGATCTACAAGTTATCCATTCAACAGCATGTCATTAACTGGCCAACAGACATTTTCATCTACAAACTTTTTTTTTCTTGTATGGATTATCAGAACATCTTCATTTAAATGGGTTCTCTTACTGGAGGCTTTATTATGTTCCAAGGTTTGATGTAACCAGGATGACGTCATTGATATTCATGTGGAGAACCTCACCATCTACAGGAAATGGCTTCAAGTTAAACTCCATATGGAATCTTCTACATCACAGTGGCAAAAATCTTGTGCAAGCATGAGCCTTCCTATTTGATGTGTCACCTATTTATAGGCAGTCAGAGTACAAGATAATCTCTGTCATTATATCTTTCAAGGAATCTCAAATAATTTTGCTGCAAAGATTTGAGAAAGCAGGTTTTCAGTCTCTGTTTTGTTCTCTGAAATCAAGTGGTTTCTCATAACTGACAAACAAGAAGCACAGTGATATTATCGAGTCCAGTGCATAATTGATCTGCTGTGAAATATCACTTTTACTCTGAAGGAAGACGCTATCTACCTCCAGAGAAAGAGATGACAAGTAGAAATATGCCTAATATGGTCTTATGTATGTTTATTTGAGTGTATATGTGTATGTTTATAGATAACTATGTATATATATATATATATAATATATGTATGTATATACACATGCATACACACGCACACCTTTAATTGTAGCCTTCTTTAGTGGTGGAGGAAGGGAGGGGCAAATTAAGTAAAAAAAAAAATGCACAGCAGAGAACAAAAGAAAACCTAAAAGGAAGCAAAAAAAAAAAAAATACTGGGTAGCTTTGAAAAGAATGTGTAGTATTTATTACACATGTTTTCTTGAAATGGAAATTTATTGTTTTATATGAAATCTTCTCTTAACGCTCTACTGTGTACATGGAAATGTTCTTTTTATTTCCTTTTTATTATTTTGTATTTAAGTTTAAAATGAATTTAAAACTTTACCAAAAAAAAAATATCACCTTTAAACATCTACCTGTTCCTTCATAGTACCTTCAGAAAGGATGCCTTTTCTGAAGGTGTAGATTTTACATATGTCCCATAATATAGATATCTGTATCTATCTAGAGAAAGAGAGGAGGGGAGAAAACAGAGGGAGGTTAAGGAGGGAGAGGGAGAGAAAGAGAATAGATAGGGAAATAGGCATGTAGCCTAGTAGCTGTTGAAGTTCTCTCGCAGTCATCTCTTTTGGTGTTAATATGGTCCAAGATTTTTGTTTTGTATTATTTTGTTTTATATCTTTGGTCCCTTCCCCTCTTTATATACCTTGTGAATTTGACCTTCCACATTCTCACAGTTAGGGTTCTCACACATGGATATCCCCTATGTACACTTGGTCTAATTCAGCAATTTTTTCTTAAAGATACAATCTTTGCTGTCTTTGGCAACATATCTTCAAGCATCTTGAGGGCTATAATATTTTGTGTGCACATAATTGTTCGGGAATTCATCTTGTCCATTAGAATGTGAACTCCTTGAGAAAAGGGACCATGTCTTCTCCTTTCTTTGTATTCCCAGCACTTAGGACAGTGCCTGCCACATATTAAAAGCTTTATAAATGCTTTGAAATAACTGACTTGAGTTCAAGTATGGTGGCTCTATTGTCCTTGGTGATGAAAATAGTTGATACTTAAAATCTTTACAGTTCTCTTCCATTTATATTCTATATAATATCCTCCCTCTGTTTGGGTTGACTGTTTCCTTAGGTCAGTAGTTTTATTCTCTGCTTCCTCTCTCTACTTTACAAGGCAATTCTGTTCGTAATCTTCTACCATCCTTCATAAGACTCTGCAAACAAGTTTGTTCTAAAATGATGTTGTCTCTAACCACCATCTCTCCTCATTTGGCAAATAAGTCAAAAATTTGCTTTATAATACTTTATAGTCACCTGCTTTTGTCTCTTTGTTATAGCAACTAATACACATTTACTAAGCTTCTACGTACAGTTAAAATTTGCACCGATATAATGTCTACTGTCTATTTTTCATTATCATTTTTCATTATCAATAATATTTAAATTCTAATTCTACTCCATGATACTTGTCCTTACATTCTACACATTGAATAAGCATTTACCAAGAACCTACTGTATTTAAACTACTATACTAAGAACTAAAAAAAAAAAAAATAGAAAATATAGTTAAGAATGATTTTTCTTTTCTCTCCTTACAGTCTAGTAAGGGAGATGATACCAACAGGCAACTGCAATACACAATATCATCTAAGTACATGAAATAAATGCAACCAAACATGTGTATGAGGTTGAAGAGGAAAAGGCCATGATTGACTGCAGGTGTCAGAGAAGGATTCATGGAAATATTGGCTTTTAGCTGGTATTTAAAGGATATGTATACATTCATTGGGGGGAGAGGGAGATATGATTTCTGCCTTGAATATATTACTGGACCCAAGATCTGGATAGGTAAAGTCACTATGGAAATATATTTCAAACACTTTACCATTCAAGTTCTATTAGATTTATCTATGGAGAATAATGATTAGAGTGCTAGTCCTAGATTTAAGAAGACCTGAGTTCAAATGCAACCTCAGGTACTTACTAGTTAGGTGCCCCAGAGCAAGTCACTTAACCACTTCATCCTCAGTTTCCTCATCTGTAAAATGAGCATAATAATAGCATCTGTATTCTAGGGTCATAGTGAAGATAAAATCTCTTAATATTTATAATTCTATAGCTTAGGGCACTAATGCTGTTATTATAAATAATGATAATCCTATTTATGCATAAAATATAAACACAAAATATAAATGTTATATATATAATATAAATTATAAATAAATGATGCCTAAAATATCTACATATTAATGACCTATTTGTGTGGGTCCTGTAGTCCTGGAAATGTGGGAGAACAGCCACAAAGATTTAAAGAAACAGAAAAATAAAAATTTAACCTATATTAAACATAAAATAAAAGGGGCATTAAAAAGAAGGGGTACTTTCAATCTCCTGAAACTTTAGTAAGGGAAGAAAGGTGTGGCTATTAGATCAACTGATGAAAGGTAGAGATAGGAATAATGAAGGGGGTTTTAGACAAGAAGAAAAAAGAAATGGGAAGGCTTCTGGGAGTTAATATATAGAGTTCCCAGCTAAGTGCGAATGTAATATATTATGCCATTTTGCCTAAACTCTCAATATCAGCTTTATTGCATTTAACGGTATTTTTGTTCTATATTTTAGGAATGCCTGATCCTAGGTTTATACGACCTTTGACCCTGTCATGTCTCAAGTGACGTATTGAAAACTAGCAACCTGGAGTACTTCTCATGAACACAAAAAAAGATTAGGTAGAAATTGGTGTCAACCTTTTGTTTTGGGAACACTTAAATCCCTATAAATTGCAGTCCGAGAAATTCCATATTGTAAGGCCAGCCCAACCAGACTCAGACTGGTCCATCGGGGATGTTGTGATAGATATGTAGACCACCTAACAGCTAACAAAAGGTAGTTTACCTAACCCCAGCATGAAAAGAATAATAGCAGCAATTCAGTTGACTTCCCTGCCTTTCTCTTTGCAATGGTGTTATTTGTTCCTGTCAGGGAGGCTTTCCAAAACCGAGTCCAAATGCGTTTCAAATACTGCAAATTCCTTGGACAAAGGAATTATAAAAATAATTACAAAAAATTATAAAAATAAATATGCTCCAAATAGCCTTATTTTAAATAACCATAGCAAAATAATGGAGAAGAAGTGCAGCATATTAGATAGAGGGATGGCTCCGGACTCAGAAAGACTTGAATTCAATTCTTGCCTCAGCAACACAATAGTTATGTGACTTGTACAAGTCAGTTAACCCCTCGGTACTCCAGACAACTCGCTAAAACTGTAAGATTCAGAGCAGGTGCCAATCAAAATTGATAGAGATACTCCATCATTGGTAGTTCTCTACACTAATGAAGTCATGGGTCTGCCCCAAACGAAATACCATAGTTTCTATATTAAGTATAAGTTGTTCACATGATCAATATTTGCAAAATGTTCCTGTACATTTAAGGGAGAGATTATATGTAGAAAGACACATAGGAGACAATAGCATGAATTCTATTTCTAACAATTTTTAATTCTGTGAGGGTTTTTTTTAATATCATACCTTTTCTCAGAAGACTCTAGCTTTTTTATTTTTTTCTTGTTTTTATTAGAAAGATGCCTCTGTCCAGAGCACCACACAGATTCTATGATTGCTATTGAAGTTAATGACAGCACTGCTACAACAAATGTTTCCCAATCAAAGGGAATTCAGGAGAAGGGTGGGGACAGGACCCAGCTGTGCAGTATGGGATTTACAAACTCACCTATGCAAGACTGACAAGTGTGGAAAAACTAAAAATTGCTGTTCTAGTTCAATAACCGCCTAGTACCAAATTTGGATTTCTGAACTCCAAACTTAACTTCTAGTTTCTCCCTACTGGATTTAATTGTGCTCCTGGTTTTGACCCAGTCTTAACTGGAGAAATTAGCACTGCCTCGGGCTCATTTAATTGCTGATCCTGGCCTCTAATTCAGATACCATTACAGTCTGGCCCCTTTAAGTCCAAGACCTATAAGGCTGGACATTAACTTTGATTGCTTGGACTATTAACTCTGCTTCCACTCCATGGTGTGTGGCAGGTCCTCTCAGTAAATTTTTCCCCTCTTTTTCTCTAGTGGGAGGCTTCTGTCAGCGCTATGGAACAAAAACAGCTACACCAATTGCCCAACATGTGAATTACTGTATGCAAGTTACATACAGAGCAGATGGAAGGTAATCTCAGTTGTAAGAGCACTAACCCCTGGGATACCATGAAAGGCCTCCTGTAGAAGATGATGTTTGAGACTAGTCTTGACAGTAACAGGAGATTTTAAAAGATGGAGGTGAGGAGAGAGAGCACTGCAGTCATGGAGAATAACCCGTGCATAAACTGAACAGAGAGATGGAATATTATGTGGGAGGAGCACCAATGAAACCTGTATAGATGTTTAGTACGGTACCTGAAAGAGAAAAGAACATAAGCAGACTGGAAATTGAGGAAGAGGCCAGGTTCTAAAGAGCTGTAAATGTTGAACAAAAGATTTTATATATGATCCAATAGATAATAGGGAGCAACTGGAATTTATTAAGTAAGGAGATAACATTTTCTGACTTATACTTCAGGAAAATCACTTTGTCAGCCATCTAGAGGATGAACTGGAGTGAAGAAAGACTGGAGACAAGGAAATGAACCAGAAGGTTATTGCAATAGCCTAGACAAAAGGTGATGAGAGTCTAGTTTTCAGGGACCACAGTCTACTAAGCAGTTCTTCTGACCTCCCAATACAGAGCTCAGTCACTCCAAAAAAGTGGGATGCAGTCTTGTTGAAATTCTTACAGTATGTTGGGAATCTTGGCAAGAGGACGGTGAAGCACTGAAGCCTCTGTCATGGCTTTTTGGACAACGGTTACAGTCGAGAGGAAAAGCCTCTTGTCACCACTTCTATTAGACGCTTACTCTTCTACTGTTGAGGGTGCGTCTTGGGAAGGAAACCCAACACTGTATCACACTAATCTAATAAAACTTAGCTTCTTTTCTACCCCCACCCTCCCCACAAACACACTAGTCAGCTAGGCTGCCATAGCTGGATCCTCTGTGGACTGGGAGACAGAAAGACCTATTCAAATCCTGTCTCAGCTATTTGCTAGCTGTGTGACCCTGGGAAAGTCACTAACCTCTGTCTGCTTCATATTCCCCCTCTGCAATATAGAGGTAATAATAGCACCAACTTCTCTGGGTTTTTCTAAGGTTATAGTAATAAATGTAAAGTTTTTGAAAACCTCAAAATGTTATATTCTCATTCTCTCTCTCTCTCTCTCCCTTTCTCTCTCTCTCTCACTCATATATATTGCTATGCCATATTTGACTGTTTTGTACAGTAACATATATATCTATTATAGTAATATAATATGCATTGTGTTATAATACATAATATAATCTTATATTATTGTGTTGGAGAATATCTATAGTAATATTATTTTGAGATATAAAGAATATGCATATGATATCAATATATTATTACATCATAGAGTGATATTACTCTATAATACAATTATACATACATGTATACATATGTGCATATGCATGAATAATAGTCACACAGACATGTTTGTAACTCTCCACATTCCAGGAAAGTTTTGTTATTCCCTGAAGGACAACCTTGTGATGCTACATATGAGCCAATAGACATTACTCTTGATTAACCAAGATATCCCTAAACCTGTGATATCATATATGACATATATGAGTTAGAATGAGTGGCAATATTGTAGAAGAAATGGAAAAGATGAGAGCAAGGTATAAAATTTTAATGATGGTCAAGAGACGTCCAGGAACTGTTGGCATGTGGGATAAGATAGCCCCTCAACATGTCCACTGATTCTCACCAGTGTTCCTGACCTAGATACTTCTAAGAGCGAACTTCTCCAGAGAGATCATTCTTTCCTTGGTTGAGATGACATCACTTGAGTCAGAGTCCGCTTATTCTTATTCTAATAGAAGTACATTCCCCAAAATTTGTTTTATAGCTTGCTTGGATAAATATAGTTGCTATCTGTAATTATCTTTTTTATGATAAGAATTTGGATGAAGGGAGAGTTTAAGCTGGGTTAAAGTTAACTAGCCAATACTATCCACTTTAGAGTGACCAGGGGATTTGGATTTTATTCTTTAACTCTAAAAGAGCATCCAGGAACCCCCTTGAAGATAGAAGAGCAAGGGGATGATCATGTATCATCTACTCTCCACAAAGATATATACATGATAACATGTGCTGCCACTATCCTTATGGCATGGCCTTTCTCTGTTTGATGACAATTTCTATGCCAATATATATTTAACAATTTGCTATAGTACTGATCTATTTTTCAAAAGTATTATGATTTCAGCAGTGTTTAAATCTGTGGTCGCATTTCCTTCTTTGCTCTCATTTCAATGTGTCCCCCCTCTCTAATCTCTAGGATTGTCCCAGTGTGACATAACTCATAAGTAGTCCTCTGAATAAGTGCCATTCATCCTAATGAATATAATTTTGTACCCCCAAAACCCTGAGTGGTATGTAGTCCAAAGAGTCTGAAGGGAATGAGCCCATTACATGAGTATCAAGAAATTTAATCATAATCACTAAAAACCTAGAAGCTTGTAAATAATACTGATATCAATCAACAAGATTTTATTATGTTCCTACTACATACCAGACATAATGCTAGTCTGGGGGCTAGAAAGATAAAAAGGAAAATAGTATCGATTGTCAAGAAGCTTCCACTCTAGACAGGGAACACAATAGGTACATATATAGCTATATTCAAAAGAGATCCAAGGAGATTTTGAGGGGAAGATATTAGCATTTGGGAGCCTCAACAAAAATCTAATGCAGAAGATGGCAGATGAGCTATATCAGAGAAGCCTGGATTTCAAGAAATGTTTTCCAGATCCCAATGATGCAATCAGCTTCCATTTTCTTTGGGACCTTGTTAACTGTACACCTAAAAATATCTGAAATTTATCAATGAGTGTCCTCAAAGCAATTATTTTAGATGCTGAGAAATTTTGTTTCTTTGTAGAATATGCCATGTTACTAGAAACCAGCCTTTTTCTCTGTCCTAGATCTCATTATCATAAAGCCAGTCTAAACATCTGCCACTAGTGCTAACAGGTAGCAATGGTAAAACTGAGTCAAGACTCCATTTAGATCCCTTATTTCATTTGAAAGCTCTAGACATAAACATCTAGGACGATCACTAGGACAGAACTGTATTTTTTTTTCGTGAGGAAAACATGACTCATAGTAATGCTTTTCACTAGAGTCTTTACCACTGTTGAAAAGGAAAGGAGCTAAAAATATCAGCCTGCCAGGGTATTTCTGAAATATGTGTTGACACAAGGTGTGGCTGAATTAGAGCAAGGAAATCAACTCTTTCTCATTTGATGAGATTTGGACAATGCCTTCCAGCCATGTTAGCTTTCAAATATTTCATTCAGTGTGTGCTTTTTGAAATGGCAAGCGACAAAGTGATATTCTTTGGGGGGAAAAACATTTTAGGAGTGCTAAAGGGATGACACAACCAATTCTTTGAAATACATTATGATCTTCAAGTTTGGAAAGCATGAATCATTTGTCAAAAAGGATGTCAAAAAAGATATGTCAAAAAGAATGAAATAAAAAATCCCTTCCACAATAACTTAAGCTAGCACTTTAAAAGGTCAAAGATAATATTGGGGACAAAGGGAAATTTGGTATAGTCATATAATTTAGGGAAATGTTATGCCTAGACATGAGGTTTAATGTTCCTAACACTTCAGAAAGCTTATAGTGAGACCATTTATTGCTATATTGTGAAAACTTTGAGGTAGTCAGCATATCTGTTCCAGTCAGAATTTCAGCAATCAGAACAGAGGGGCCTCAGGGGACGAGAATAACAACACTGCAGCTGGCATTAGGTGGTGGTGAGGGAAGAGACTTATTGAAAGAAGAGGTAGTAGCAAAGGCCCAGTAGGTGCCCCAGAAGATGGAACACTTCCTCACCTGCATCTATAGATAAAAAAACCCAAATAGGGCTATGCCAAGATGTACGCATTGGAAGAATATCAATCAACCACATAAAAGTTCCACAAGTAAAAGAGGTGTGTTAACGTAGTTTCTTCAGGAAAATACAAGTTCCTAATAAATAGGAAAAAATATAATATATGCATGTGTAGGCTTATATACATGTCCCCATAGTATATATATTACTATAATGTATATATTATGGAGACACATACATACATAAATGTATATGTATAGCTCTCCTTAACTTGCCACCCCAAACCCCCCCACACCCACATACCTTAGGGCATGTTCAGTTGACATTCCACACAAATGAATTGGTGAGATTTTAGTTGAGATTTAAAGGAAGCCAGAAAAATTAAGAAGTGGAAGTGAGGAGGAAGAGCTTTCCAATCTTGGGGAAATAGCTATAGAAGATGGAGAGTCACATGAAGGGAACTTGGGCCACTGTAGCTGGATTGTAGAGCACATGGAAAGAACAGAAGTATAGGAAGACTGGAAAATTAGGAAGGATCCAGATTATGAAGAACTTTATATTCCAAAAAGAGGATTATATATTTGAACCAGAAGGTAATAGGGAATCACTGGAGTTTATTAAGAAGGGGAGTAACGTAGCTGGCATTGTGTTTTAGGAAGATGACTTTCACAGCTGAGTGGAATATAGATTAGAATGGGTAAAATGTAAATTAGGGAAACCAATTAGAAAGCTATTGATATAGTCCAGGGGAAAGGTGACCAAGTCCTGAAACAGGGTGACTGAATAAGTGGAGAGAAAGAGATATCTAATGGAACCCAGTAACACAGTCTTTAATAAACCTGAAGAAACAAATTACTTAGAAAAGAATTCCCTAAAAAAAATTGCAAATATCTCTGAGACCTTATTTCTCAAATATAAAAAACAGAGTCAAATTTACAAGAATACAAGTCATTCCCCAATTGATAAATAGTCAAAGAAGATGAACAGGCAGTTTTCAAAAGAAGAAATCAAAGCTATTTATAGTCATATGAAAAAAGCTCTAAATCACTATTGATTAGAGAAATGCAAATCAAAACAGCTCTGAGATACCATTTCACACCTATCGGATTGACTAATATGACAAAAAAAGGAAAGGAAAATGATAAATGTTAGAGGGGATATGGGAAAACTGGGACACTAATGCACTGTGGACGGATTTGTGAACTGACTTAACCATTCTGGAGAGCAATTTGGAACAATGTAAAAAGGTTATAAAATTATGCATATCCTTGGACCCAGCAATACCACTGCTAGCAGTGGTTCTCAGCCTGTGAGTTATGTTCAATTTGTAACAATGAAAATACATCCTGTGTATCAGATAGATTCATAACAGAAGCAAAATTACGAAGTAGCAACAAAAATAATTTTATGATTGGGGGTCACCACAACATGAGGAACTGTATTAAAGGGTCACAGCATTAGGAAGGTTGAGAACCACTGACTGTTAGGTTTATATTCCAAAGAGATAGAAAAAAAAGGGTGGGGGTGGGAGGAAGGACCCATTTGTACAAAGATATTTATAGCAGCTCTTTTTGTGGTGGCAAAGAATTAGAAATAGAGGGGATGCCCGTCAATTAGGGAATGGCTAAAGAAGTTCTGGTATATGCATGTAATGGAATACTATTGTGCTATATGAGGTGCAGATGGACTTCATAATAACCTGGAGAAACTTATATAAACTGATGCTGAGTGAAGAGAGCAGAACCAGGAGAACTTTGTATGCAATTACAGACACATCATATATGTGATGACTAACTTTGATAGACTGGGCTCCTCTCAGCAATGCAAGGCTATAAGACAACTCCAAAAGGCACATTCATGATGGAAAGGGCTATCCACATCCAGGAAAAAAACCACAATGTCTGAAAGCAGATTGAAGCAAACTACTTGCTCTCTCTCTCTTTTTTGCTTTGTTTTGTTTCATTATTTCTTTCTCATAGTTCATTCCATTGGCTATAATTCTTTACAACTTGACTAATGTTTAATGTGAAGATATTTGTAGAACCTACACTGGATTGCATATTGCCATGGGGAGGGAGGGTGAAAGAGAGAGAGGGAGAGAAAATTTGGAGCTCAAAGGACTGTGGAACTGAACGTTGTAAACTAAAATTAAATAAATAAATAAATTTTAAAAAGAAAAAGAAATATGGTGAGAAAATGTACTGCTGGAGTGACAAGAGGAAAAATTAGGCCACAAGGTCCTTTGCCCTCCTTGAGCAAAAAAAAAAAAAAAAGTTGTGTTTTTTTTTTTATTCTTTTTAGAAACTCTGACTTGTCTAAAGCAGACTGAAGAAATCACTATTTCCTTCATGTATTTCCTCGTATATTTCATCTGGAAAAACTCAGACATAGTATTTGTGATGTACTTTGGTAAAACACTGTAGCACCAATGCAGTATTTACAGCACCCACGATCACAATAAAGACTGTTACTACAGATATCACATGTCATTGGATGGCAAAATATACTAGAGTCTCCAGATAAGAGGATAGAACTGAAGGATTTATTTAGACACCAGAAAACCAAATCCCAAAACCAGTAAGCCAATTCCATCATAGTACCAAAGATATTCAGAAGCCAAAATAATGCTGAGAGCCACAGCATCCCTCAACCTTCATACAAACCAATACAAGCTCAATATTTACTCTCTATCTCCTTAATTAGGGTCCTCTCCCCCCAGAGTCTGGCTAGCTCTGACTACCAGCTCCCTGTGGGCTCTGCTTCCCTTCAGCAAATCATCTCCATCACAGGCTCCATGTGATTAGATTCAGCCTATTAGGGGGCAGAGTTTACTTTCAAAGCTGGGGAGGTCTTCAAACTCCCCCCTAGGTCTATTAAGGGGAAGGAAGATCTTCAAATTCCCATTCCCATTACAAACACCCAAGCAAAGTTCTTGAGTTTCCTTCTCTAGAGATACTTAGGAAAAAATTCTTGTTTTTTATTATCTAATAAATTATTTTTTTAGATTTTGGAAATGTTTGGATCAAATAAAATTCCTTCACTTTATACTTCATCATCAGAATGGTAATTAAATATTATTTTCTCCCTGAACCCATTAAAATAGAATTATGATTATCAAGACAAGCACTTATTGTATCAACTAAATCTTTTCAATAAGCAAAAAAAAAAAAACAAAACTCTCCATTTAGGGCAAGCTCCCAATGAAAATAAATAGCCCCCACTTTTCATTAAGGGAAGAAATTACTGTTTTAGCCAAAGCATAATGATGTTTCAATGTCTCTAACTTAAAATTTCTCCCATAAATTCTTTGTTTTAATGCTGAGACAAGGATCTTTTTTTCATTTATATCTAGCCACAACTTTTGAATATTTTTGTATATCTCATACAACAAATGTGACAAGTAAAGGCATTCATAATACATAAGGAAAAAATTGAAATATTATGCTTCTTTCATAATGGAGGCTAATAGCACAAGCTGAAGGTTTTGATTTGTTTTAACAAATCCAAGTCAATGAGTTGTATTTCTTTTTATGTTCACCTATTCATGAGTTTGTTCGTGGTTTGTTTTTTTTTAAGACATGAATTTCAACACTGCAAACAGATGCTGTCAACCTGGGGGCTAGCCTTCAAATAATATTAATAACTGTGAGTTTATTCAGGAATCTCATTAATGATTTATAAACATTAATTATGGAGTCTCAGAATATCTTGGGGAAGAAGGAAAAAAGTTAATATGCTGATCTCGTGAAGGCACAGAGGGGCCAACCAAGGTCAGCCTCTGTGTGAGAGGTTTGGAGAAGGGGGATGCAGAGAAGGAACTGCAACTTTTATCTTTTATCCTCCAACTCTCTCTATAGATGCACTTCATCTTGAACAGAAATCACCTAGCACATCAACAATATCAGAGAATTTTCAGACCTGTCAGGGACTATCTGTATTCTAATCTATACCATAAAAAGAATCCTCACTGTACCATATACACAACTGCTTTTACAGCCTACTAAATAATTATTTTACTGAATTAGAAAAAAAAAATAACAAAATTTATTTGGAAGAACAAAAGTTCAAGAATTTCAAAGAAACTAAGGGAGAGAAACATCAAGGAAGGAGATTCAGCAGTGCCAGCCCTTAAACTATATTATAAGGCAAGAGTATTTTTAAAGTGTAAAATGGACAATTTCAATTATCTTTAACTAAAGTTTTCTTGTATAAATAAAACCAATGTAGCCAAGAAGAAAGGGAATGAAGAAAACTGAAAAAAAAATTTCATAGGCAATCTCTCAGAAAATTATTGTGTTGGAATATTGTTATGATATCAGAAATAATGAGCTGATTGATTTGGAAAAAACATGGAAAGACTTGGACCTATGAAAGAAGATGCGATCCAACTCCAGAGAAAGAAATGACAAATAGAAATATGCACAGTATGGTCTTACATATATTTATATATGTATATATGTATATATGTATGCTTATAGCTAGCTAGCTAGCTATCTGTGTTTAAGTGTAGCTTTCTGGTGGAGGGGCAGAAAACAAAGTAAAAAAGTGAACAGCAGAGAACAAAAGAAAACCTAGAAGGAAGCAAAGGAAAACTGGGTAGCTTTGAAAACAATGTATAGTATTTGATACATAGGTTTTCTTTAAAAGGAAATTTATTGTTTTATATTGAATCCTCTCTTTATGTTCTATCCTGTACATGATAATGTTCTTATTTTTCCTTTTCTTATTTTGCATTTAAGTTTAAAATAAATAAGAAATTTACATGCACACACACATAAACAAAAAACAAACAAACAACCCTGGTTGTACAGCCTTTAATTGAAAGCCTCTAGAGAACCAGGAGTGGTGGCACTTGTCTATTGACCCTGCATCTTGGGGAAGCTAAGGCAAATGAATCGCTTGAGATCCAGATTCAAAGCTGAAGTAAGACTAAAGCTGATTGGGGTTCTGGACTATGTTTGGTCTCAATATGCTGAAGAGTAGGAATACAGGGAGATCTAAACTTCAGGAAACTAGCCCAGGGTTTCAATTAGGGAAGGCGAGGGGAGGGAAAAAGAAGAAAGGAGGACCAGACTTCTGTCAAGGCAGCCTATTCAACTTTGAATAACTCTAGTTGTTGTGAATTGTTTCCTACTGTGGTCTACTATTGATTTCTCTGTATCTTCCACCCCTTGATCCTGGTTCTGTCTTTTAGGGCAAATGATTCCATTTTTTTTCTTAATCACACATGCCTATCAGTTTAAAATAATGAATACCCCTCCATAAATGCATATTTACTTACTTAAAATTATCTATATGTATATTTCATTCATAATAATCATAGATGTTATAAAACATGAAAATAAGTTTTTAGGAACATGAGAGAAAGCTGAAGTCATATTCAATCCTAGAGTAGAGAGGTAGAAACTATGCTTTATTGAGGAGGAAAATAATATGATCCCAACCATACTTTGGGGAAATCACTGCAGTAGCTCTGTAGAAGACTGATATGACAAGCATTTCACTTGGCATTTGAATACTTGGCTTTCAGTCTCCAATCTGCTGTGTACTCCCTATATGATGTTAGAGAGTTCACTTAACCATCTTCGGCCTCAGTCTCTTCATCTTTATAAGAGGGAGTCAGACTCCTGGATTTCCAATTCCCAGTCATAAGAATGAATGAATGAACATATTTTAAGTGATTACAAATTGACATGGTATGGAAGGGACATTGTTAGTACACCAAAGCTGAACCGATATTATTCATGTGAATACTTATATGACCAATATAACCCTCTCATGGCAGTTGTCAATGTGAGCAAATCTCCCTAAAACTTCCCAGAGTCAGAGAGGTTGAAAATCAAAAGCAATTCAGCCCGGAACAATCTCAGACCTCAAAGATTTAGAGAAGAGCAGAATATAAGAGGTGGAGAGGACATTCAAGATCACCCAGTCTAGTCAAAGCTATCATTTTAAAGATGAAGAAACTGAGATCCAGAAAGATGAGGTTTTTAGCAAATTGAAAGTCGTTCAACTATCTAGAGTCACATTTAGCTTTTTGTGTCTCCACTTAAATTAGAATTGAATTTAACATTCAACTTGCATATTCACACAGAACATAATGATCAACGTGGTAATCAGATGATCCTAAAGCAGGAGTGGGAAACCTGTGGTCGCAAGGCCTCAGGTTCCCCACCCTGTCCTAAAGCTTCAAGCAGGCATTATATAAGATAGTATGATATCTCAGAAAAAATGGCATTCTTAAGCTAAAAAAGATTAACTTTCTGTGGACCCTACCTTTGCCCTACTTTGAGCCCTATTTCAGTAAACAGTTTACAATGCATATAATTACAGAAAGTGAGCTTACTTTTCCAAAGCACTTTGCTCTAATCTTTCAGCTTCCTTCTTCTGCCGCTCCTGATGCTTTCTGACACGTGTTTCCCACAATCCTCTTATGACAGAAATGTCAAACACAATCACTTTATGTCCCATATTGGTAACATGAAGCTTCCCTGTTTAAAAAAAAAAAAGTTACCTTCCACAAAAAGGGTTCATTTGAAATATGAGATTTAAGATGGAAACAAAGTTAATGATTCAAGACTCTATAATAATAAATGAATGTTAACTGCTTACAATAATACACATGGGACCTGCAGTGGAACCAACAGAGATACACAACATCTATGACCTAATAGATAAATTTTATAAAGTTGCACGAGACACATGGAGATTGTGATTTGCCCAGAAACATATAGCTAGAATGTAATAAACAGAAATGGTACTTGGGCCAGGTTCTCCTGTTTTTCTGACTCCCATTAACCCAAGATCTCCTACTTGCAAGAATAAATTTTACTAATATAATAATAGACTTCCACATGAAAGTAGTGATTTAAAACAAATAGGGGAGGGGAGGTCACAAAGAGTCAAACATAACTGAAAAAAAAGCCAACTAAAAATAACAACGATATTCTTCCAGTTACCTAGATTTGAAACCTTGATACCATCTTCGTTTTTCTTGATCCTCTAACACTAACTCCTTCCATTAGGTACCCCTGATCTTGTCAGTTCTACTTTTATAATGCCTCTTATATCTGTTCCCACTTGTGTTCCTATTATCACCATCCTAACTGCAACCTTCCTTAATTCTTTCCTGGATCTTTAAAATAAGTTTCTAACTGAAGTCACTTTGTACGAACTCTGCTACTTATGAATACTTCAATTGAATCATGACATAAGATCATATATTTAAACTTGGAAGAGACCTCAGTGGCAGTCTAAGTCAATCTCCTTATTTTATAGCTAAGGAAACAAGATCCAGAGAGATTAAGCAACTTGCCCAGGGTCACACAATTAATAAATGCTGTATTTCAGGACTTGAACCTAGGTCTTCTGATTCCAAAGCCAATCATCTTTCCACTATACCACACTGCTACCCAATCTCATAGATCGAGTTATTCTGGGCTGCTTCTAACTCAGGTCAGATCCCTGGTATCTTAGGTTTAATACTGGAAGAAAATGAGACATTCATAAATCATCCAAGAGTTAATTTTTAAAAAGAGAGAGATTTGCTTAGCCATAGCAGAAGGATATTCAACAATTATAGGCACTAAGGACACGCTGAGTTTTTTCAGCTGAGTGAAAAACATTTGCCTGAATTGTCTGTCATGATTCACTAGCCATCCATCTGAGTACAGCTGGAACTCCTGATGACTGTATTTAAACAACTGGGAAATAATGTCAATAGACTAAGCCTTTAGTTCCCTGAGATAACCAAGCCTTGAACATGCTTTCAGGATCTTTCAAGGAAAAACTAGCCTGCCTAGCAATGGGACAAGGCTTCAAGATCATTCTCCTACCATAGAGGTACTTCTTCATGTGATGTAGATTGGAATCAATCCATAGTTTCTTAGTGTGCATGTCTCTTAAAAAAAAAAAAAAAACATTGAATGAATTTTGCCCAGTTTCCCTGGGTCCACTCTGTGCAAAGAGCATTCTTCTGGGGGTTTAAAAGTACATGGGTATTGTTATCTCTTCTTCCCACTACGTGGCTGTCATATCTATTCTGATCATACTTCTCCTGTGTTATGTTTGAGTCATATCCCATGCACAAACTACTTAATAACTATACTGTGGCCTATATATAGCCACCATATAACTTTCCTATAGTGGTCTATGCAGCACTATCATATTAATGTTTCTGGTTTGTCATTCTTCTCCTCAAAAACTTCCCACTTTTCCTTATTGTCCAATAAATAAAGTCTTTACTTCTTAGCCTATCATCCTAAACCTCCATGATCTGGCCCCAGCCTACATTTCCAGCCTTAGCTCCCACTAGGTCAAGTAGCTCCCACAAGGTAAGTATGCCCCAGAGCTCTGTCCTGAGCCCTCTTCTCTTCTCCCTCTATACTATCTCACTTGGTGATCTCATCAGCTCCCATGGTTTTAACTATTATCTCTATGCCAATGATTCTTAAGTCTACCTATCCAAACCAAACCTCTTTCAATCTCTAGACTTAAATCTCCAGCTACCTGTTAGATATCTTGAACTGAATATCTTCCAGACATCTCCAATGTAGCACATTCAAAATTAAGCTGATTATTCTTGCCCAGAGTCTCCTCTTTTACCAATTTCCCTATTACTGTCAAGGGCACCACCATCACCACAAACACCCATGCTCCCATCTGCAACACTTCACTTTCTCTCACCATTCATGTCTAATCTATTGCCAAAACCTATCAATTTTACCTTTGTAATGCCTCTCATATCCATCCCCTTCTCTCCTCTGACATTGCCATCCCCTCAATATGTGCTTCAATCACCTCACACCTGTACTTTTGCAACAATCTTCTCATGATTCATCCTATTCATGATTTGCAACAATCTTCTCCAATCTTCTCTTCCCCTGATCTCCATGTCTTAAATCTCTCCCCACTCTAGTCCATCCTCCTCTTAGCTGTTAAATAGCTTACTAAAGCACACTTATCACCATGTCACCTCTACCATGTCCATTCAATAGACCCCAGTGGTTTCCTTTCACCTCCAAGATCAAATAGAAAATCTTTTGTTTGGCTTTCAAAGCATTTCACAACCTGGTCCCCTCTTATCTCTCCAGTCTTCTTACAACTTACTCCCTCTACCCATCCCATGGGTGATCCAATGACAATGGCCCCCTTGCTATTCTTCAAAGAAGACACTCCATCTCCAGACTTGAGGCTTTTACACTTGCTATTCCCCAGGTCTGGATTACTCTCCCTCTTCATCTCCACTTCCTTTTTCCCTGGCTTACTTCAAGTGCCATCTAAAATCCCATCTTCTACAAGAAGCCTTCATTGTATCCTGTATATATTTTATTTATACATACAAATAGAGCAGGAACTTTGAGAGTAGGGACTGTCAGTCTATTAATAAATATTTATCAAGCACCAACTCTGTGCCCTAAGACACTGTGCTAAGTACTAAGGAGACAAAGAAAGACAGAAGAATATCATTGCTCTCAAAGAGCTCACAGTCTAATGAGGGAGCTCAGAGGACTATCTTTCACCTTTCTTTGTATCCCTAGTGCTTAGCATAGTGCCTGACACAAAGTAGGTGCTTAATAAATGCTTACTAACTGACTGATTCTCCATGTGGATAATATCGTCAGGCAAAAATTGGACTACTCAGTAATGACAAAACAGATCCTGCATTTTCCCAACTCTGATTTTTTTTTCCCTCTTCATATTATTCTTTAACTTTAATGCTCTCTCCTCCTTCCTCTACTATCCAACATTTCATCTTATAAATTAGACATCCTACAATATCTAGTTCATTTCCCACTTAATCAATGAAATTTTTCTGAGTCCTCTTAGCTAGAAATGATCTCCCATTTCTCAGAAGTTGTTCTGCAATATCTTCCCTGTTGTGATATCTATCACACTCCATTTCATATTATAATGATTTCTGTAATTTTTTCTCCTCTTTACAATTACAATATATCATTATGATATAAGGATGACCTGGAATAATTTAGAGTTATTTGGGGAGAGTTCAAGTTGTTGGGCTTAGAAGCAGAGGAATTGGGTTACAATGCTAACTCTGCTGATTATTTAAAGACTTTGAAAGTCTTTAGGCAAGAGATTTTATGTACCTGCTGCCCACAAATCAGCTTAGCTAAATGTAACAAGGACAGTCAACTTTTTTCTTTGAACATGGTAATCCCAGGAGAGTTCTTGGCTCTCTTCACCCCATCTCCATCCACTTTGCCTGGATGAAACAATAAGTGCCAAAATAATTTGAATAATCTCAACCAGGTGAGCATTGAGTCACTTAAGAGGTTCTGGGGGAGGGGTCGGGCAAAGATCCTATGACCTACAAGAGGTTCTAAGGTAAATGGTAAGTGAACTGTCCAATTGCTGGAAGTGAGAGAACATCAGTCTGAAATTCACCTGGATAAACCTCGGCGTGGGAAATCTACTTAGAGAGATGAAATTGTCGGGGTATTCTTGATTGCTAGGTAAGCTTCTATGAGACTAGATATGAGCAGAAACAGTGGAACAAGGAAAGATTCCAAACATGAACTTTTTTTTGGGTGGAGCTGGCAGGATGCTATGTTAGAACAAGACCTAGAGAAAGTGTCTCCAGGTCAGACAAAGTGCCTCTGGAATATCATCCCTCACCTTCTACTGTGGGTCAGGTCCCTAAATGAAGGCTTATACTATTCGGATGATAAAAATAGAGAATGGAAACAATGTCATCTGACCTCTGGAACAAAGAACTGGATTCATTTATTTATTCACCAAACATTAATGCACCTACTATGTGCCAGACACTGTAGGTATCAGAGCCACAAGGACAAAATCTAAAGAGCTTCTGCCCTCGTGGAACTGTCATCCTATTCATGGGTAACATTTACAGAAAAAAAACTAAATGCAGAATACTACAAAGAAGATACAAAGCAAGCTACACACAAAATAACACTACCCAGGACCAGAACAAACTGTGAAGGAAGTGTTCACAGGCAGAACAATCACTAGCACTCTACTAGGAGTTGCAGAGAAGTCAAGGCAAACTAAGAGCATCACTGTGCAAAGAAAGGAGTTGGATGGTAAACAGTCAAGGGATATGAACATTCAGTCCTCAAAGGAGGAAATCCAAATTATCAATAGTCATATTTTTTTAAAATTCCAAATCACTAGTAATTAGACAAATGCAAATCAAAATAATTCACCCCCTCAGCTTGGCAAAGTTGAACCAAAAAAGAAAGTAACAAGTATCGGAGGAGCTGGAGAGAGGTCTAACCATTCTGGAAAGCAACTTGGAACTATGTCCTTGAACTCAGCAAACTGTCCATGCCATTTGATCCAGGGGTACTAGGTTTTAGCCTACATACCAAAGAGATCAAAACACCCACATGTACAAAAACATTTGTAGCATTCTGTTATAATGTCTTTTGGGGGATGTCTGAAAAATTATGGAATTTGACTTATAACATGTTAAGAAATGATGAAAGGGATGGTTTCAGAGAAATCTGGGAAGACATGAACTGATAGAGTGAAGTGAGCAGAACCAGGAAAATAGTTTCTTGAATTGTTACTGTATGTTGTAAAGACAAAGAACTTTGAAAGACTTAAGAACCCTGATCAAAAGGATAACCGACCATATTCCAGAGGACCAAAGATGAAGGACATTACCCACCTTTTAACATAGAGGTGATGAACACAGAGCACAGATGAAGCTACACATTTAGAGATAGCCTTTGTTTTGCTTGCCTTATGTATATTTGTTACAAGAGTTTTGTTTTTGTTTTTTAAATGGTTATGTAGAGGTGAGAGGGGGAAAAACAAATGTTTATTCATTTAAACAAAAGAATGAAATTTTAATGTAAAAAAATTAGGAGGATTGCTCCTGAAGAGAGATCACAGGCATGCCTACTGGACCTGCACTGAAGTGAGGAGTCACATTAAATGCAATCCAAGGTTACTTCACCTATGCATGACTATAATTAACTCAAGCCTCTCACAACTCAAAGGTTGCTCATCTTTTCTATATTCTGTAAACTTTATTGTGAGCCCTATTTGTGTTCTTTGATCTAAAAATAAATATTTTGATTTGTTTAAATTTGTGAAGCAATAAGGAGTTGATTTTTTTTAAAATGAAGTCCCTGGTTTTTCAGTGAATCAAGTGGTAAAGTGGTAAAACCCCAAAGATTAAGTTGGGCCCTTCTTGTCATTTGAAAACCTCTACAATACTGATTACATATTTAATGGGGAATCTCGTTACTAGAGAGCTGCCCATCATGTAGCTAATTCTTTAGACATGAGAATCCATTAAACAAGTGTAATGAGGGACTGACCATTGAGAGCATGGTTCTGAGGAAAGGAAAAATGGACCCCATAGATGTTTACTGTTCCTACATCTGGAAGCACCTGATGATGGAATGGAGGTGCTTGGCTCTCCACTTTGAGGTAATGTGCATACAAGAGACACTAACCAGCCAAATCAGGTCTTCTTCTCTGAAAGTGAGTGAGGCAAAGAAAGTGGAGATCTGGACGCCTCCATTCTACATCATCATGTACTTCAAGAACTTGGGTCAATAGCACGCATCCTTGTGTATGCTCCTAGTACTAGACCCCCACCCGTCCTTCCAGTTATAGAAGTAAAAGTTCTCACTTTTTTCTGTGTACATCTTTTTTGTGCTTCCACAGTAGCATTCACAGCACCAGGAAGTGGGACAGAGGGTATCCAAACGTGTTGGAAAGTGTCATTCGTGATTAAAAACAAAAGACTAAAAGTATCTACAAGAACTACCTCATCTATTGCTACTCTTAATATAAGATCTTGGTCTACCAAAAAGTTGATATATCTTTGAAAAAATTGAACCATATAGACATTCTTGCTTATAAATGATTTCAGAAGACTTTAGAGGAAGAGTCCACGGTTTCTCCTTAGAAAGTCACATGGCAGGGAAGGATAAATGGGGAGGCATGACATTGGTCATATGTCTAAGATAAAAAGAAACATAATTTCATAATATTTTTAGTCATCTCACTTTGGATTCCTCATGATAAGTATAAGCAAATAGACCACCACGGAGATAATTATAACTTAAAATTGTTGAAGCAGGTGAAAACATATAGAAATTAAGGGAACTTTACAGAACCTCAAAACCAAGTCAAAATATACACTGACACTTGGTGACATAATTGTGAAAGACGTGGCAAAAAGGTTGGAGAAAAATGTTGGAAAACATCATTCATGATTATGAAAGAGACCAAGAGGAATTGCAAACAAAAGGTTACTCAGAAGGCTTATCGCCGTACATCATGAATACTTTTCTTGTTTGTTTGTTTGCTTTTGGCTTTTTTTTGGAGGGGGGAAGGCAGAATAATTGGGGTTAACTGACTTGCCCAAGGTCACATGACTAGTAAATGTTATGTGTCTGAGCCCATATTTGAGCTCAGGTCCCCTGACTCCAGGGCCAGTGCTCTATTAACTGAGTCACCTAGCTGCCCCTCATGAATACTTTCTTCAAAGAAGAGCAGATTCAGTAAGTGAGCACTGAACACAAAAAAATAAAATTAGCTATAGACTGCTTGCCGAACTGGGAGTCATTTCAAAACAATCTATCTATGTGGCCAAATCATTAACTGGTTAAAGCAAAGGTCAAATCAACATTGAATTCTAAAAATGGTTAAAGAAAAAACATTACACGAAATTACGATAGTTTCAAAGCAAACTATTTACATCAGCTATTAACTCTGGAAAATCGGAAATGAATAAAAGTCAAGGCATTGGCTCTGATTACTATTTTTCAGAGAATGTGTACAATGTAAAATAGTCTGTACAAAGAGAATACCAGAAGGGCACAGGAAACCACCTCAGACAGCAAGCACTTGATCTTCTAATAAAAGTGGAGAGAGATGACACCCACGGTCAACACAAGTTCAGGATACAAAAACATCATTGAGAAGGGAGACAGACTAGGAGCACTTCCCCAAACAGTGAAAAGCAGCAGGTGATAACATTTCTTCAGAAGGCTTGGCATGAGAAACATTAGGATGAAATTGGATGGACAGTAAATAGGTATGAAATGGAACATATACCAGCATTACTATAGCAATCTAGTCTTATCAATGTGAGTAAAACCACCACTCTGGTAGCTTGTGTGCTATGTGGGGAAATGGCACTGACAAATAAGAAGCTAATCCTGACTCTCATATCTATAAAATAATATAACGTTTGCAAGGTATGTCCCTTCTAACAACCCTCTGAAGTAGATAGTAGAAGAACTATCATCTACATTTTTCAGATTAGGAAAATGACCATATGAGACATCATGTCCTTCCTACAGTTGGTAAAACAATTGGGCTCACTGCTAGGAAATATCTGAGGAAAGGTTTGAACCCAGGCTTGCCTGAGTCCACGTCTAATCCTCTATCTACCCTGACCTCAAGAAATCAAAAAGAACAGTAAGGCTGACCAGATCTGAACAGAAGACTTCTGTGCTGAAGGTAACAATTTTATTTGTTTAGAGTCATTTTTACAGGCATTTGAGGCAATTGGAGATGAGCTCAAGTAAGTTCCTGCTTTTACTCTGCCATCTTGGCTCCGACCGGAACAATTTTAAAGGTGCTCAGAGATCAATTTTCTATTTATCTCAAAGAAGAGAAAATTATGGAAATATGGAAAAGATCACATGTTATCTATAAAAGCAACTGAAAAGACCTGCTTTTTTTCATCTCTATAAAATCTTTATGAGATGGATCAATTCACATGCCATTTTTTTTAAGTTTGAGGAGACAAGTCAGGTCTTCAGAGACAAAGTTCTACAACAGACTAAATCTTTGCAATCACAAAATTGACTAAGATATTTAGAGACAGAGGATCACGTGATTGGCAAGATGATGAAGTATTTATTTGGTGAAAACTTTTCCGAACCTAAAAGTTTTTTTGATGTTCTAGAAATAAAGTAACTAAAGCTGAATCTACACTATGATGCCAGAAATACTGAAGTAAAAAAAAAATCAAAACACAAAACTTTATTAATATTTTGAATTCCTCCTCAGATTTCTCACTGCACCACCAACCTTTTCTCTGGGAAGTAGTGAGTACAGATGGGTCTAGCAGGCTTGTGCTTCAGGGTCTAGCTGGGGGAGTTTGCTTATTCCCTCACCATTTCAGTGACTCAGACCAAATCTCCCTCACAACCCCATACCACTTGTCCCCAAAAAGTAGTAGGCGCTAACTCTGCCCAGCCACAAAAAGGAAAAGAAGAGCAATCAAAGGAGGTGAGGAAGACGGAAAACGAAGCAAAGAACTGGAAGCCAAAAGGAAAGGAGCTTCTGACAAAGGAAAAAGGGAACTGAAAACCTAGCTGGATGCAATTCTCTCCCCAGTGTTGTCTGGGTTTGATGCTGCACCTCAGGAATCAGTGCAAGGGTAAAAGGGAGGGGAAGCCTATGTGAATAGGGAACCAGAGTCAAGTGACTGGGGCAATAGGAAAGACTGAAAGATCAAATCATGGTCAAAAGTCCAGGAAAAACTAAAGCTCATGAGCAAATAAACAGAAGGACTCATTAGGACACAAAGAAGAATATTCAACTGCAGGGATCCTTTGAAGCTTAATATTGATCAAGACATAAAATAGACATAAACTCACCAAGAGTGTTTATCACTGTCATGAAAGATGTCCTGCACAAAGTCCAAATGCAAGAAATGCTCTTTATTAATGGTGAAAATTTCTAGAAGTTTCCATTTGTAGCTGTTATTTGACCATTTCTATCAAACCCTAGAACCAAAATAGGGTTTCCTCACAAAATCCATGGCCACTTAAAGGTTTCCTAGCAGGCTAATTGTAATAGCAAGCATTTGTATGGTGCTTTAAGGTTTGTAAAGCTCTTTGCATGTTATCTTATCTGATGCTCATAACAACCCCAAGATGTACGTGCTATTATTATCCACATTTACAGATAAGGAAACTGAGGCTAAGTGAGTTTAAGTGACTTGCCCAGGGTCACAGAGCTGGTATCTGAGGCAGGATTCCAACTCACATTTTCCAGACTTCAGTGCTCTATCCAAGGTGCTTCCTAGCAGCTTCAATCTACCCAGAAAAAGTCAAATGCACAGATTTTCACATGAAGTTGAGTCAGTGACACAATGAGTTAGTCCATCAAAATATATCACAGACAAGCAAAATAAATGGACAATGATACGCACCCAGAGTTGGGTAACAAGAGGAAATCAAGCAGTTGGCAAATTATACTCCCTGCCCCCAGCACTGGCACAGTGGATAAAGTGCCAGGCCTGGGGTCAAGAAGACTCCTCTTCCTGAGTTTAGATCTGGCCTCAGACACTTATTAGCTGTGTGACCCTGGGCAAGTCACTTAACCCTGTTTGTCTTGGTTTCTTCATCTGTAAAATGAGCTGGAGAGGGAAATGGCAAAACACTCCAGTATCTTTGCCAAGAAAACATCAAA
>CM053590.1:180926774-180965728 GCA_028646515.1 Pseudochirops corinnae
ACTCTGGGCAGCCGTTGAGCCCCCCGGCTTTGAAAAACCCAGATGTTGGTGCTTCCCTCTCTGGTAACTGACTAGGTAACTGATGTAATGATCAGACGCTGGAAGCCGTCTGCTGATCTCTTTTTCTGTTTGTTTGTAACTTCTGTTTGTATTCTCTGAAGTTCAGGGTGCTGCCTTTTCCCCCTGGACTAGGTAAATGATATGCTTGATTAAAGTAAGCTTGTTAACCCATTTTGAGTTGCTTTCCTTTAGAAAAGCAGATCTAAGAACCTGTGCTAGTAGCCGCCCTAGGTATGCTAGGGTGCTTGCTGTTACAGATGCTCAATAAATCAACCAGCACCTTTGTTTTAGGCCAGGGAAATAGCAAAGAGGAAGAGAGGAGAATGAGGATAAGCATTTATGAAGAACCTACTACGTGCTAGTCACTATGCTAAATACTTTACATATATTATCTCATTTGATCCTCACAACAACCTTGAAAGGTAGCTTCTATTATGATCCCAATTTTATAATTAAGGACATAGAGGCAGAGAGGGTTAAGTGACTCACCCAGGGTCACATTGCCAGATTTAACCTCGGGTCTCCCTGACTTTAAGCCCACTGGTCTATCTTTTGTGTTGCTTACCTGGTACAAGGCAGAAAAGGAGGTGGACCAGCTGTGTGATGAGAGCAAAGGATAACAGATCCAAATAGTAATAGTCAGCGTATAGAGAAAACAGATAGACCACTCAAGTTCTTGACTGTTATCTATGAAATACTAAAAGTATTTTTAAAAAATCTCAGTGCATTGAATCAGTCCTCCATAGGCAGATTTATAGAATAATGCAGGGGAAAAAAAAACATTAAAGTTGAAAAATCATGAATGGCTTGCAATTCACAATGGAGGAATGAGAACCCACATTCGTGAAATCATAGATTTATCAAAGTATGATGTTCTAGACACTATATTAGGCACTGAAAATGCAAAGACAAAAATTAAACAATCCCTGAGCTTAAAAAAAGAAAAGCTTAAAATTTATCCAGAGGAGATGAAGTATAAATGTAGGCAGATTTGGACTAGAGTCAAGCTCACTGATCAGATACACAGCTAATCATAAGTTTTTATCCCTTCCAATGAGTAAGACTCCTTGCTAAAGAATACGTGCAACCTGAAGCATCTGCTCTTGTGTGGGGATGGGGAGCTGACATCAAAACAGATTGACCCATGAGCAAAAAGAGCTATCCACTTAGTAAAATTTAAAGAAGACAGCTTCTGCTCTCATTCTTCTCTTCTTAACTTGTGGTTTGGGACTACAATGGCTCTCTCCAAGACTTATCATAAATGACAAGAGGACATATCTTCTTTACTTTCTACCTGGAAGCTATGGAAGCTATAGGTAGACATGCTTGTCTAGGTCAGCCTGAGACTATATTTCAATTCTCTGGACTTGTGTTTCTCTGAGCACAAGTAGTGAAACATCAATCTTGAGATGAATGATCCTTGTCTTAGTGTAATCTCATAAAGGCTTGAAAACTCCTGAATCTGGGTGATGGTGACCCAATAGAAAAGTTGAGCCTTGAAGCAACTTCCCAGAGAAGATGATGACCATCTGCAGCACAGCACAGTTGTTCAGTACATACAGAGCCAAAGTTAAGTGAAATGCCTGTTCAACAGTCCCAAAGAATGTTTCATGTTTAAAGGATACGGGGATAGAATAATAGGAGTTATACATTACTGTATCATGCTTTAACTCCTGATCATTGTGTACTTACTTATGAGGGTTTTGGCCTTGGAAGAGATAATAAATAGTCCTACGTTTGATCTACTTTGGACATAGAATACCCTTTTGGCATGGACCCTGTTGAGCACTTTCGAGAAGACTCCAGAAATGAGACATACTAAGCTTTAAGAGACTTTCCCTGGAGATCTAGGATGGGTGAAATTAGCATGGTCCTCCCTCTTCGGGGACAGGATACCACAGGACCGCAGCCCATCTATGTGACTCTAGGGCTGGGTTCTCTTAGTGGGAGAAGGTATCTTCATACTCCCAGGTCACCAGATCTTTACATATGTATACAGAACACAGTTATGTTAACCATGAGATACTAGCAGTTGAAGGGATAAGAAATCGTTTCATGATAACACTTAAACTAAGCCTTGAAGAAAACTAGGGATACCAAGAAGTCAAAGTGGGGCAGGGGGGGAATGGCATGTTAGGAATGGAAGGACATCCTGTGTGAAGGAAGGTATGAAGATAGGAGATGGAGCTTTATGTGTGAGAAACATCAAGACAGCCAGTTTAATTGGACCATACCGTATATGGAAAATAGTGTATGATAAGGATGGAAAGATAATGGTCAGACTGGAAAAAGCTGTAAATGTCCAACAGAGGAGTTTTTTATTTGACCCTTGAAATAACAGGAAGGATATGGTCAACTCTGAATTTTAGGGAAATCACTTTGGTGACAGTATAGAATGGATTGGACTGAGGGAGATGAGCTGGGGAGATAAATTAGGGACCTAATTTAATTCAAGTGATTCAAGTGAGAGCCTGTATCTAGGGAGGTGGCCATGCGCATGGAGAAAAGGAAACAAATGCGAGGGATACTATGGACACAGAAAGACAAGATTTGGTGAGTGACTGAATATGTGGAATGAGTGAGAGAAAAATCAAGGATTTTATCAAGGTTATAAACCTGGGTGACTTCAATGACATTCAATTGAGTTTCTGAAATTTAGTTTTGCCGTCTGGGGTTCCCAAAAAAGAACTTCTCTGGATGTATTTGGATGTATTTCTCCTCCCAGGTCCTTCAAGCGCAAGATATGGTAGAATGACAGAGTAGAAATATTACTAGACTTGGACTCCAAAAACCTAGGTTCAAATCTCATCTCTAAACCTCAGCTATGTGACAGCCTTCTCCAAATCTCAATTACTCCAGCTGTAAAGCAGGATAAAAAATATCTGTAGAACCTACCTTATAGGATTGATCTGAGGCTTAAACATTAAAGCATTCTACAAATTTTAAAGTACTGTATATTGGGGATGGGAATAGATGTAATTCCTTACTTAATTCAACTTAGTTGAAGAAGTCATAGAAGGCAGATAATTTGATCACAATGTAATAATTAGGTGTTAAACTAATTGTAAAGATGTGCCTATGCCACCTTTCTTTATGAGGTGCCAACCACTCTCTGACTGACCCCAAAAAGGCACCACTGATAAAATAAATGGGCTGTGTCTCTGAGGTCATTAAAAAACTAAACCCTGAGGAGGATCTCCAAGTTTTGGAACCATTGTGGTGGTGCACTAAAAATGAAAGAAAGGTAAAATGTGCTTTTTAAAAACTATACTGAATGGTAAACACAAATCAAAGATAGTCACAGAAATATCTTAGAGCTTCAGAATGATTCTCTTAGAGAAAATGATAGTGACCCATATCTATTAGTTTGAAAAAGTAAGAGTTGTTGCTACTGTAGCTGTTTCACAGTATTTTGGTTTTAGGAGATTTGGGGACAGAGTTGCTTTTCTGTTTTGTTGTTTTATTCTCTTTTTAATTGCTGACACAATCCTACACAACTCTGAATCCAAGTTCTCTTCGGCAGTCTTTACTCTTCATAAGCATTGCCCACCATCTTTCAGACACTATTTCCAGACACCACATTCATCAGCTACAAAAATTCCTTGAGTTCAATTCATAATTTTTATTCAAATCTTCAAATATAGTGGGCAAGGGGTGGGGGGCTCCTCTCCTCTTACCTAACTCTCAGTGGCAATAGAGTCTGGCACTGATTTGCCCAGAGGGGAACAATATAATCAGCTCTTCTAGAGTTCATTAGCTTGAAAGAGTTTGAAGTACAATTAAGGGAACAACAAAGACTGAAGACAAGCACAGTTACAGGGAAAGTTACCTAAAGGAAGAAGTAAATTCCAGGAGCAGTCAAAGGCAGACAACCAGGTGAGGCCCAGTATACAGAAGGACACTCTCTCTGTAAGAAAGGAGCAGACCCTGGGATCCCAGCTAAACTGCCTTCTCAGAAGAGACACTGAGCCCAAGGTTACTTCATGAGTACTTGCCAGGCTGTGCAGTTTCAGGAGCCAGGAGTGCCCTTTCTCACATGTATACTGTCTCTCACAATCAGTATACTCTAAGTTTGAGCACACTTGTCCCATGGGTTCAGTGTGCATTTGTGGGAAAATGCCCCCGAGGCTTTTGAGGGCAGGAAAATTTTATACCTACTTTTTTCACTATGCTGTCCTTAAGGGCTAATTAGAGACAGCTAGATGGTACAGGGGATAGAACACTGAACCTGGAGTCAGGAAGACCTGAATTCAAATCCATCCTCACACACAAGCAGTGTGACCCTGGGCAAGTCATTTAACCTCTGTTTGCCTTAATCCAGTAGAGAAAGAAATAGCAAACCACCCCAGTATATTCATCAAGAAAACTCCATAGACAGCATTAGCTATGATATCATGAGCTATGATAGTAGTAGTAGCTCACCAAAAGGTTACTCCTCGCACGTAAGGGAGAGTCACCTTCTGGGGACCTAGTCCACAGTTGTGTTGGAGCAGCCCAAAGGGAATGTTCCACATAGATGTCAGTTGTTATTCCCTGAGTGTCTGGTTCCATTTAACATTTCCTGATGCCATCCCCCAATGACAGAGGTAAGTCTTCTGGCAATGTTTGATCTTCAATTATTTAGCCTCCCAGGAACACCTCTGAATGTTTCTGATATTTTACCTGTTCTGAATCTACACCCCATCATCTTGAATGCACACTTGAACGCCCAAAAGTGGTGACTGGATGACTGATTCAGGATCATGCTACAACACTGTACTATTACTCTTTGCATCAATTATCATTTCACAGTATTGATTATAGATGTTGAAGAGCTATAGATTTAGTTCTACAAAATTAGGGTGTACTATACTAACACAATAGATATCTTAGAATGTAATTTTTGTTATTTCATGGGAGTATTTGTTAAAATAAATACCTGATAAGGGGTTTTTCCCCCTTATTTGTGCCTTCTTCTAAAAATCAGTTGCAGGACAGCGAGGTGGCACAGTGAATAGAGTACCGGTCCTGGAGTAAGAGGGACCTGAGTTCAAATCTAGCCTCAAACACTTAACACTTACTAGCCGCGTGACCTTGGGTAAGTCACTTCATCCCAATTGCTCTACCTTCCCCCCTCCAAAAAGCAAAAAAATAAAAATAAAATTAAAATAAAAATCAGTTGTAACTTTAAAATTCTGCTTGGTTGAAGATTCTAGGAAGCTAGGTTTTAGATCTTTGAGATTTACTGTACTTTGGGCTCTCACCTTCTAAAATAGAATTTACTTTCATGCCTCAAGGATCTATCAGTATGGGTAATACCTTCACCAATTTAAATCACAATTTTTCTTAATACTTCATCTACGGATGCCCCAAGGGAATGGAAGCTACTTACAGAGATTGACTCATTAAGGGCTGGAGATGGTAGCATCTCATTTGTCCCATACACAGACATATGACTGAGTGTGTAGGCCAGAAACTGTGAGAATACTGAAGATGATGGCAGAAGTTAAAAGGAATTTATTCACCCTAACCTAGCTAAGAGTGGGAGCAGAAGAACTTTCAACTGGGAGTAGAGGGGAGCCTATGGGATTAAACAGAAAACACATTAACAGATGTCCAATAGGCACTTTTTTTAAGGGGACTATGTAGATATGACCATGGGTCTGGCTCATAAAGGAGCCAAAAAGTTTTTTGATGAGTTGCTAAAGTGTATTGTTGCATGGCAGCTTTATGAAACGGTGGTAACAATCTCACTACTATTCTCACCCACTACCAAGAAGAAGCCACAGTATGTGCAGATAGCTCCAGTAGATGGCAGCAATAAGCAGGAGAACAGTAGATTTTGGACAGTAAATCTGTGTTTTGTAAGCCCAGTGGAGGGGACACTGTGAGTAGTGGGGTGTCAGGGACAAGGAATAGTCTCAGCTCATGCCAAAATAGCTGTGAGAGGCATAACTGAGAAGCTTGACAGCCTTAGCCGGCTGTGGGAAGGCGGAGATGAGAAGGGCATTCCAGTTGAATCACAGCTCTTCCCAACAATTGTGAGTTTTTCAGGAAATGTTCCATTTCTTCACCAACTAGTCAGTCTGTGAGAGCTTGGACCCCCTTTATCAAAGGGGAATTGAAATTTAATCTACTACTTTATTTTCTTTTGTTATGTATTTTGCTATTTTCTTTTGTTATGTATTTTGCTATTCTAACTAAATTCCTCCCTTTTTAACTTATAGTTCCTACCTTGTTGGTTGGGAAAAGGAAAAAGAAACTTGATTAGAGAGAAATCTGCATTTGCATAATTATCATTACCCAAAATACCTGTACACTGAACCTGGGGTAGCAAATGGTTCCAGAGTCAAGTGCGTACATATTATTATATCTGTTACTTGAAGTGGCCAAAAAATTCATCACCTGGTGGTCAGTTATAAATTTAACAAGATTTATCTTTAGAGAATAGGCATACAATCCACGACCAGTCCCATAAGAAGGTAGCATGATAGACTGAAAATAACACTGGGTTTGGAGTCAGAGGACCTAGATTTGATACCTGTGTGTGTAACCTTGGAGAAGACACTTCACTGCTCTGGGCTCGGTTCTTCTTCTATGAAATCAGGGGTTTAAAATAAAGAAATCAATGCTACTCTGTTACCTTTGTACAACCCCCAAGCTAACTTAGATTTGGGTCCCAAAAAAAGGCCTAGATCTCTCACAAGTGTTTCATTGATTGTCTGTGTGGTCACCAGTTCTCACATTCTTTTACTTGGCTCTGAAATTAGCATATTAGCTACAATTCTTTAAAAAATCACCTCTTCCATAGAGAATATATCCTTAATAGGCCATATCAAACCCATATACATACATAAACCCATGACCAAAAAAACTGATGTTCAAAAGATTTTTGTGAGTCTGTTCTCTTTATGTTTATTTTATTGTTTTTTTTTTATGTTTATGTTTATGTTTAAAGAGGGGTAAAAAGGTAATGAAATACACAGCCAGGGGATGTGATGGAAAGAACTCAAAATCTAGAGTTAGCAAGACCTGAGTTCAAGTCTAACATCAGATACTCAATATCTGTGTGACCTCAGGCAAGTCACTTCTTCCATGACTCAGTTTCCTCATGTGTAAAATGAAGACAATAATATTTTTATGATAATAAAATGAGATAATATTTGTAAAATATTTTATAAATATTAATGAACGATATAAATGCTAGGTATCATAATAAGAAGATTTGAATTGTTTTTAAGCATATCAATAGGATATCATGGTTACATAAACATTTTAATTTTTTTTTCCAATTTTTCAGTATGGAAATCTGGCCATGATAAAATTTTCAGTTTTTATTATTTAAACAGAAAGAGAAATTAAGCAATAAGTGTTGTATGTTTCACACACACACACATACACACACACATTTCAAACACTAAATTGACACTTAAAATTGCTTGTCCTTTGCTCTCAAAGAGGACATGGCATCAGGAAGGTGATGTTGTGACTTGCAAGTGGATTGGATTTAAGTGAGGGAGGGCTTTGCAAAGTCACCAGCCTCACTTTCTCCTCTGGAGCCATCTGGGCCCAGTGGTAAGATATAGATCAGGAAGACTGGAGTTGGGTCCCAATTTATAATCCTAAAGAAGATTGAATGGAATGGTGGGCTTATGTATGTATATGAGTTTGATAAGGTCTATTAGGGATATATTCTCTATGGAACTGGTGATGTATCTTTACTGTAGTTACTACATTAATTTCAGAGCCAAGTAGGGATATGAAAACCAAATAGTAAGTTTTCCTCCTCCTGTACATGCTGACCATAAATGGTTTGCCAATATGGATAAGTAAACTTGCTGGTGTTTGTGCTGCTAAATATTTTATAGCCATCATTTCAGTGTGGAGAGCTTAAAATACTCACCCCAACTTACTCCTCCAACTCTATTAACTTCTAACTTTTCTTCTTTTGCCTTTTACCTTTCAAGTCCATCTACTTTAAGCACAGCTTAAATAAAGTGTCTGAGTCAAAGGTGGGATGTCTAGATATCTCTTTTTTAGGAAATTAAGTTTGTTCCTGCTCCTATGTTCCAAGAAGTCATTGGAAAAAACAGTGCAGGGTACCAATGTTTTCAGGTATGTCTCAGTTAGCAAAATGTTATTTATACCATTAATATTCATTTCCTTTGTCTTAGGAGAGGGCAAAATGGTGTTGTTGATATAATATTAGAGTTGGAATTAGAAAGTTCTGGGTTAGAGATCTGCCTTTTACAAAAAAAGTTAACAGATTTAGGGCTGGGCTATACTTTAGAAATCATTTAGTTCAACTCCCACATAAGGAAACCAGAAACCGAGATGTAGAAAGTTTCAGTGACTTGTCCAAGGTCACACAGGTAGTAAATGGTAGGATAGGATTGAAACCCAAGCCTCCTGACTCCAAATCCAGTGTTTTTGCAATTGCATCCCATTGCCTTTCCGAATTAACTGGATGACCAACATTATTTAATTTCTTAGAACACAAGACAACGTTGAGATTAAAAATTCCAAGAGAGCTGTCAATCAGCATCTGTGGAGGAAGTTGCTACACTTAGAGAGCTCTCTAAACCTTTGAAATTATAGGTCAACCAAAACGAAGTATACTTTCCACCTTCTGCCAGAGAAGCGACAGATTTACAATGCAGAATGAGACATACACTTTTGGACATGACCAAGGTGAGGATTTGCTTTGCAGGAGTATGCATATTTGTTATGAGAGTTTTCTTCCTTCTTTCCTTCTCTCTTCCTTCCTTCTTTCCTATTTTCTTCTCTATCTTCCTTCCTATTTTCCTCTCCCCCTTCCTATGTCACTCTTCCCCTTTCTTTCCACCTTTTTCCCTTTCTCTCTTCCTTTCTTCCTTCCTCCATCCCTATCTTCCCCTCCCTTTTTGACTTTCTTCCTTCCTCTCTTTTTCCATTCTTTCTTCCTGCCTTATTTCATCTTTCTTTCCTTCTGTCCTTCCTCTGTCATTCATTCTTTTCTTCTTCTTTGTCTCTATCCTTCCTTCTTCGTTATTTACTTTCTTTTTTCCTTCTTTCCTTCCTTTTTTCTTTCTCTATCCCTTTCTTCCTTTTTTACCATTGAATGAGGGGGTGAGAGAAAGAGAGAAAATAAATGCTTGTAAAAATAATCTTAAGTGAAACTTTAAGTCTAGTTTCCTCCCCCCAAAATAAAATAAAAATTAAAACCCTACCTTGAAGGGTAAATGGAACAAATGAGTATTTTTTGTTTTTCTTAGATTTCCTTGTTTCTAGATTTGCTCTTCAGCATGGCTATGGCTGGATAAGAAATATGGCAACCCACTCCAGTAAAGGTATGTGTTGGCAAATGGTTAAAAAAAACTGCATTTATAAATAATCTTTCTTTAAATACCTAAAACACTTTCACAGACATTATTTCATTTTCACAACATCCCTGTCAAGCAATGATCTGTCCAATATGGGGCTCAATTTAGAAAGGCAATCTGTCAATACCCAGTCCACTACTCTATGGCTTCTGCTGGGTTATCCAGGGGATTGCAGAGATTCAATAAGAGGAATGTCAACTCATCTTCTCTTTCCTAATGTACGAAATCTAATGATATTCTCTCAGTACTAACTGCAACCAATTTAGCACTCCCCTGGGCCCCATTCCCTACCTCACTTCTTCATTTAGCAATACTTGTAAAACATTTTCAACACTATTATCTTCAGTTTAAGAAGAGCTAAGCAGCAAAAGTCTCCTGATTCTGTTTTGATGTTAAAAACTGCATAAAAGCTTTTAAATATGCGGGGGAGAGGGAGGGAGCTAGGAAAGGAGAGAAGAACACTTATCCCAGTTGAAAAGAGCCAGACTACCTCATACATTCAACTCATACATACACTCATAGTCTACGCAAAGAAATGAAAAAAAAGTAGCCAAAATGATGTTGGGGTAATGTAGAGAGGAAATCTGACTGAGAGAGAGATTCTTCCTCAGAGTGTGAAATAACTGAATCAGATAGCAACATTACCCAGAATTCACAAGATATGTATTCAGTCTTCCACTTTACTTTGACTGTATAGACCAAGTCAGCTAGTTCAACACCTTCACTTCAAGGATGAAGAAAACAAGGTACATAGAGGTTAAATGGATTTACCATCCTTACATATATAGATCTCAGCCTAGTAACAATACTTAAACTAAGAATATGCCTGCCATAATCTTGCCGCTCAGAAATTATCCTGAGTTTGTTTCTTCTTTTCCATTTTCTTTGGCATTATTATTATAAAGTCTTTTCTTATCTTATGCTGTAAAGCCAAGCACTAGCAGCTTTTCAAAAGAATGCTACTATGAATAGCTTTTAAGGTTCTGATTACACAGGATAGAGAACACTCTATTCTATAACAAATCAAAGCAAAAAATTCACAGTAAATCAAAGTACAGCATTCACAATGTTATAACTTACCACAGAAAATCAAAATATAGCATTCACAATAACTTATCACGGAAAATGGCCACATGGTTTCCACCACAGTGGTCACAAAGTTTTCAACAAAGAACAATTATTTAGTAACTCAATCATTCGATCATCCTTAAGGAGGCTTGCCTCCTCAATGAACACAAAGTACAATAGTCAAAGTTCACTCATGGGGCACACTAAGTTAACTCAATCAGTCACTTATTCAGTCATCAATCACTAAGTACAATCAGTCATTATATCAACTCAATCATTCAATCATCCTTCATCATTCACCATTCAATCATCAGACCCTCCACCCTTAGGTCACTAGTAAATTTACAATTTCTCAATCAGTACACAGTATCCAAGTAAAGTCTTTGGGTGGTTTCTCAGATTCCCTAGACCCCTTCCATGGTCTTAGCTCCCACCTGGATTCACCAAACTGTCACCTGCGTTCAAAGGCAGACAGCTCTCAGGTCCTTGTCCAGCTCTCTGTGCAATTCCTGCTCCACATTGGAGCTCACAGTATCCAGTCCATCTCAAATCCTTCACAGTCTCTGTTCCCAGGAAGACAAGGCTTAACGAAGCCACAAACAGACAGTCTTAAATCCCTCACAGTCATGCTTCTTCAGTCTTTTGTCAGCTCTGACTGGCCCTCGGACTCAGCAGAAGTTTCAACTGATTCCCAGAATCAAAATCACTCCATCCAGGTTTTCAAAATCAAAATAATTCTCTTCAACCTGGGGGAGGCTTTCCTCTTTAGCCTCTCCAATGGCAGCAGCTTCTTCCAAGAAGATCTGTCTCTCCCTCTCTGGGTTTTTCCTTATATACAGTATGGCCCCTCCCTGTTCAGCCCCTTCCTGTTACATCAGCAACAGGAGACAGGAATTCATACCTTCTGTTTCTTTAACAGAGGCTTAATCTGAACTAGGTGCTAAGTACCTCTTAGCTTAGCAATACAAAAGGAACTTCAAATCTCATTACTGTTACATATACCAAACTATTTTGAAGCCAAAGGACCCAAATACAAAGATGCCTGTATCGCTTATTACCTCTGTGACCTTGCACCTCATTTTCCTCATCTGTTAAATGAAAGCATTTTATTAGTTGACCTTAAGTTCCTTCCCTGTGATAAATCATAGATCTTTGGTCCTATGATCCTGTGTCAGGCCTTCAGGATCAAAACTGACTCATCGTTAGGACTAGGGTCTTAAGGATAGGACAACCCAAACATCTTCTCATTGCCAATGAGCAATGACCCAATTCCCTCACAGCCACCTGGATCTCTACATACCTTCTCTGAAATAGGACCTTAGGGCTCCCTTCCCACCATCTGAGATTCTGCCTAAGTTTTTGTATATAATAAACTATTTTTGTATATAATAAACTATATTCAGAATGTGATGCTCTACGCAGCTTAGAATCCAGATTTAAAACAGAGTGAGTTTGGGTTTTTTTAATAGAAAAATCATAGCAGATGATGGTTAAGCTCTTTAGTATGAAGTAGGTACTTTATTAAGCTACACTGCCATTTTAAAAATCTTTTATAAATTGACCTGAGAGCTTAGACATTACATATAGTACATTCCTATGGCTACATGAGGAAGACTTTTGACAAAATTTTCTTCATATTCTCAAAACAGTAACAAGTGTACCAAATAAGACAAATGAATAATAAGTTGCTGTTCAGTTATTTCAGACTATTTGTGGTCCCATTTGGGGTTTCTTGGCAAAGAAGCTGGAGTTTCACCATTTCCTTCTCCAGCTCATTTGACAAGTGAGGGAACTGAAGCAAATAGGGTTAAATGACTTGCCCAGGATCACACTGCTAGTAAGTGTCTGAGGCCAGACTTAAATGCATGAAGATGAGTCTGTCTGACTTCAGTCTCAGCATTCTATCTACTGTGTCATCTGGCTGCCCATAACAATGAGAGATAGTAAAGTTCCAGCAAGTAAGGCTTTATGGAAAAAACCTTATAGAAAGACTAAAGAAATAAGCAATTGAGACTGAGATCCCAATGCACTGACAACATATAGACAATAGCTACTATTTCTATAGTGCTTTAAAGTCTACAAAGTATTGTCCATATATTATCACATTTGGTCCTTAAAGCAGCCCTGGGAGGTAGGTGCTATTATCCCCATTTTGCAGATGAGAAAACTCAGAAGTTAAGCGACTTGTCCAGAGTCACACTGCTAATAAGTGTCTATGTCAAGATTTGATCCCAGATCTTCCTGACTCCAAATCCAACACTCCATCCACTGTCACCTCACTATCTATTATACAATGTGATATTATAAAATAAAAGAAAGAGAATGGAAATTTCTAGAGGGAAATAATATTTCTAGCACTACAAGTAGATCCCTAAAAGATAGAATGGAACACCCATAAAAACCTCCAGAGTGGCTTAGAAGCTCAATTAAAAGACTTAAAGGAAGATCTCATATATGTGACAGTGGAAATGAAATCCCTCAAAAAGGAAGGCAAAAGATAAATATCAAATCAATAGCTTAGAAGAGAGAGTGGAAAATCTTAAATCAACAGGTTCTGAGAAAGAGAATAACAGAAAGGCAACAAAAATGCTAAATTTAAAGAACAAATGTGAGATATTTCAAAACAAAAGGCAGAAAAATTGGAACAATTAACATCTTTACAAACCCAAAACAAATGACCCTAAAGACAGCACCTGGTTAAAAACAACAGCCAAAAAAGAATTATTGGAATGTCAGAAAAACATGATAAATTTTTAAAAATCTGAATACTACATTTCAACAAATAAATAAATAAAATTCTACAAGTGTTGAAAAGAGGAGATGAATACAAATTAATTGAATCCATATAACACCATCAGGGAAGAACAGTGAGCTAAACTCATATAGAAATTTAATCTCCATAATCCAGAACTTCATTATTGAAGAAATAAGTAGAAAGAAAAATATGTTTACATATCAAAAGATACTAATTAAATCACACAAAATGACTTATTGACAAAGATAAATGAAAGAAAATGCTGGAATATAATATATTGAAAAGAAAAGGAAATCATCCTGCCTCCCCAAATAGTATATCCTACAACTCAGATGATACTGCTTCATAAGTAAGACTAGAACTTCAACAGAATGAGAGACTTTAAAGTCTTCTGAAAATAAATATGAAAAAAAAAAGAACTAGGCAAAGCAGTTGACATGAAAAATATTTAAAAAGCAGGGAATTAGCCCAGTAGGGAAGCCCATATAGAAATAAAGAAGCAATTGTTAAACTTGAGATACCTATCCCACAGATGGGGAATAGTCAGAAGTAAACTGGAGGAAGAAAATGGAACAAGTGGCTGGAGACGGGTAGTGATTTTCATTTCTTCATATAAATGGCAGAAGGTAAAGTATGTCAACCAAGAAAAGAAGTCCTTGGGGTCAGGAGAGTTGGGAGACTTTTGATCACCTTCTTATTGAAACGATATAAGGACTATAACAAATTTACATCAACAAATGTATAATTCAAGGTGAGAAGAGAAGAGAGGGGAGGGGAAGGAAGGAGAGGAGAGGGAGAAGAGAGGAAAGGAAAGAGGAGATGTGGAGGGGAGGAGGAGAAAAAGGGAGGATTTTTCCAAAGTTGCCAGAGCATCAAAGGTTACCAATCTTTTATATTTTTTTTTGCTTTTTTTTGAAAGGGCAATTGGAGTTAAGTGACTTGCCCAAGGTCACATGGATAGCAAATGTTAAGTGTCTGAGGCTGGATTTGAACTAAGGTCCTCTTGACTCCAGGGCTGGTACTGTATTCACTGCACCACCTAGCCACCCTAAAAATCAACTCATACCTATGCTTTCAAGTATCTCTCTTTTTTTTTTTGGTAGAGGGGGAGGCAGGGCAATTGGGGTTAAGTGACTTGCCCAAGGTCACACAGCTAGTAAATGTTAAGTGTCTGAGGCAGGATTTGAACTCAGGTCCTCCTGACTCCAAGGACAGTGCTCTATTCACTGTGCCACCTAGCAGCCCCCGATTACCAATCTTTTCAGTGCCAAATCCAATGAACTCTTATGAGTCCTCATCCTTCTTGACCTTGCTGCATGATGCTTTCAATCACCTTCACCCCCTTGATACTCTATTTTCTCTAAGATTCTATGGCTCTACTCTATTCTCACTCTCCTGCTGTCTGTCTACGTGTTCCTTCCTAGCTTCTTTTGATAGCTAGACCATTGCCTAGGTCACACCTGCTAAAGATGTGGGGCTGCGTCCTCTTTTCCTTCTAGCCTATTTCACTTGATTATCTCATGAGTTCCCATGGGTTGCATTATCATCTCTCGTTTGATGATTCTCAGTTCTATTTATCCATCCCTAAACTCCAGACTTGGATCTCCAACTGCCTATTACACATCTCTAACTGGATGTTCCATAAATATCTTAATCCCAATATGTACAAACATGTCCAAAACTGTGCTCATTATTTTTCCCCCATTCTGAATTTCCCCATTACTGTCAAGGGCAAGTTCTCTTTTCAGTCAGACTCCCAACCTAGGGGTCATCCTGGACTCCTCTTGTGTGTACATGGTTGTTTCCATCCTGCCTCCCCCATTAGACTTGAGAGCAAGGACTTTTGC
The DNA here is from genome assembly GCA_028646515.1 of Pseudochirops corinnae. Taxonomy (NCBI): domain Eukaryota; kingdom Metazoa; phylum Chordata; class Mammalia; order Diprotodontia; family Pseudocheiridae; genus Pseudochirops; species Pseudochirops corinnae. Next base: position 180,941,846 of record CM053590.1, read on the forward strand.
CTTTCCTTGTATGCCCAGCACTTAGCACAGTGCCTTTCAAATAGCAGGTGCTTAATAAATGTGATTGATGGACTGAGGGCAATGGAGGGGAGATGGAAGGGAAAGGAAAGAAGTAGAGAGGGAAGGGGAATGAGTGATGGAGTGGAAGGAATAGAAGGGAAGGCAAGGGATGGAAAAAGGGAGAGTGAGTGAATAGAGGAAGGAAGAGGAGGGAGAGAGGGGAGGGAAGGGAAAAGAAAGAGGACTAGAGAAAAAGAGAGTGGGAGGAGAGAAGAAGGGAGGGAGAGGATCAGGAGAAAGAGGATCAAGGAGAGGAGAAAAGGGTGAAGTAAGAAGAGAAGAGGGGAAGAGAAAGGAAAGATGGGGGAGAAGAGAGGAAGAGAGAAAAGAAAGCAGTTTCAAGTTCTGAACAAATAATTCGAGAGCATTTTTTTTTAATGACAAGGTCCATTCAAAAATTGAAGACTGCTTCCTACATATAGCAAAACAACAACAACAACAACAAAAACCCACTTGTTTCCAAAGGAAACATTAGTCAATAATGACAATCACCAGCATTTGCAAGCCTTTTAAAACATGAAGAGCCCTTTACATAGATTATCTCATTTCTGCCTCACAACAACCCAGTTACATAAGTACCACAGGTATTTTATCCACTATTTTGAGATGAGACAATAAGATCTAGAGGGGTTTGCTAATTCACCAGTGTCCACACAGCTAGTCAGTGTCAGAAGATTCATTTCAATCCAGTTCTTCCTGGGGCCAGCTCTAGCACCACACTATACTGCTTTAGTATTCATTTCCTCTTGCCCCTTCTATAATTATATATAACCTTAATATTTGCAGTAGCTCAAAAGAAATGTGAGATGCACAGATTTAGAGACACCTCCGCTCCAAATGTTTATATGGACTATTTGTGCTTGACTCTTTTCAGAGTCTTTTGAACTCATTGGTCTGATCAGTCACAGTGGGACAGTCTGTACCTTGACCCCAACATAATGAAGTCATTTTGGTCCTCTTCAAGCACAAAGGACAACAACCATCACCTCCACAGAGGGACAAAGGTGTAATCTGATCTTGCCATATTACCAGAAATTTGTCCTGGGAGTCTAAGTCATTTTCATGAATAACTATTAAGTTAAAAAATGAAAAGTCATACTTAATGCCAGGAATTAGTAGTTAGACTAAAGAGAAACATGGAGGAAATCAGTTGGGGACTTTTTCTCCCACCACACAACAGATGTGAGAAGGATCAAGAGAATGCATTTAGATGTTAAGTTACAATGTCTTTTGTTGAACAGAAGAGGATGTTACACAGTAGTATTATTAAGTCACAATGCTCTATTTGATGTAGGACTGCCAATTCACTTTAGGGGACACAGTTCTCACTCAAGCTAATGGATGTAAAATACTCTCTGGGATGAAAAAGCTCAGCTGACAATCAGTCATTTTCAGGGCATCAAATGGAACACAAACACTGATTTATCTCCAAATGGGCAGAGCTTTACACTCAGAATGTTTTTAATCACTTGCTTCCTAAAGCACAAAGTTTCTGCATTATGTATTCAATTAGGCAGAAAGATTCACTGAGTTTCTCACAAGATGCATCAGCCCCTCAGATAGTCTCCAGAATCCTGTATTTATCCTATGCTTCTTTCCAACTCAGTTATAAACTCAAGGTATATATATAACTGTGAAACCCTTCTACTTTTCTTTTGTACTAAGAAGACACCTAAAAATAAGCCTTGGTTCTAGGGTCACTTCAGAAGAATCTAGGAAAGTACAAATAACTCAGGTGATCGTAGGCTCCCTTCAGAGATAAATACAACAGCCTTCAAGTATTTAAGCACTCACCACCCTGCTCATGAGATACTGTGAGGCCACAGCCATGCCTTTATTCCCCTACATTTTAGTAGCAGCAACTCTGAATTGTCTGCTTCTCATTCCTCCCTGTAATGGTCACTTGAAATCTCAAAAGATATCAAAAACAACCACTTACCAGTAACTAAAGAACACCTCTGTCCAGCACTCCAGGTTGCACACCGCCAGCAGCTTAATTAGAGCCACTGAGGTTGTTTACAATTTCAGGAGCAAGCCCTGGCTCCTGGTGAGCTCCAGAAGCTTGAACTTTGCAGCATGACTTGCCCTACCGCTTCACTAATAGGCTATATTTGTAAGCTGATAACATGATCTGTGGTCTTAGAGAAGGGACATGTGCATGAAAAAAATATCCACCCTCTATGACTCAACTCGGCGTGAGACACAAGACTTTAATAGGAGAGTGTTATCACGGAGGAAATAATAAAGCCAGCAGGCTGGGGACATGAAACCTGAGGTTCTGTGGATTTCTCGTACAGATGTGCAACCTTTTTTTTTTTCTGGAAAGAGAATGCATTTAAATTCTGAAGCCTGGTAAATACATGGAGGGGACAGGAAAGGGATGAGGGGAGAGATGAAATTTTCTCAAGGCCTATCCATGCTCATAGCTGTTTTCTAATCAGAGGAAGCCAAGTAAATAAAATATGGAAATAAACAGCCAAGTGACCAAGAGATAAAAGGGGCATTTCCTTCAAAGCTCTAGAAAATAGATGCTGATGGTCTATTTATTGCAACATTATGACTACTTCATGCATTTTATATGAGTTCGGGCTCTCTATGGATATGTTTAATCTTAAGCAATAGTACTTTGCTGCTATTTTCCATTGTAGCATATGAACTGTATTAAACTGGTATACTTATCTCCTAAGTCACCTGGCTGGTAACAAAATAGAAATCTCTAAAAAGAAAAAAAAAACAGAATGGAAAAAAAAAAACTTCATGCTATGTGTGTATGTATTTTTTCATATATATATGCATACTGGAAACCAGTATTTACAAGGTAATACAAGAGGCCTAAAAAAGCAGTGCCCAATCTCCAATGGACAAAAAGACAAAAGAGAACACATGAACACTTTAGGATGGGGGATTTTGAGCTAAAAGGGACCTCAGACTCTAACTCCCTCCTTTTTCAGATAAAGAAATTGAGGCCCAGGGAGATTAAATTACTTTCCAAAGGCAACAAAGGTAACAGACATAAGTGACAGAGATGAAATTCGAACCCAAGTCTTCTGACTCCAAATTGATTTATAAACTCATTACCACACATCCTCCCTTTGAAATTAAAAATTACACATTAAGTAATTACAAGATATACTGACTAAATTAACAGAAAATAAATAAATGTCAGCACAGAAGAGAAGCATATAAAGAAACAGATGGCTATAGAGAAAGGGCAGCTAGGTGGCTCAGTGGACAGAGCTCTGAGTCTGGAGTCAGGAAGACCTGAGTTCAAATCTGGCCTCAGACACTTAGTAGCTGTGTGACCCTGGGCAAGTCACTTAACTCCTACTTGGCAGCTAAGTGGTACAGTGAATAGAGTGCCAGGCCTGGAGTCAGGAAGGCATGAGTTTAAATCCAGCCTCTGACACTTATTAGCTGGTAGGATCCTAAGCAAGTCATTTAACTCTGACTCAGTTTCTTCATCTATAAAACGGGCTAGAGAAGGAAATCACAAACTGCTGACGCGACTGAAGGGCCTGAACAACAACAAACCAAAATGTGCCGGCTTCTGTGCTAAGCACTAAGCACACATTCATCTCATTTGAGCCTCACAAGCCTGGGAGTTACATGCTCTTATTACTTTCCCCCTTTTACAGATTAGAAAACGGAGGCAGAGAGGTGAAGTGACTTGCCCAGAGTAACAGAGCTGACAAGTCTAGGGTCAGATATGACCTCAGGTACTCCAGATTCCAGGCCCAGTGCTGTCTCCACTCCACCAGGAAGCTCCCTCAGCAGGATGACCCCCACGGGGGAGGAAAGAACAGAATCAGGAAAGTCTAAAAGGAGCTGAGATTAACAACAAATGCTTAGCATGACAAAAAAGTTCTGCCTGGGCCAGAGGAATGTGGAGGAAGAGAGAAGAATACTGCACAGGGGGGATGAGGTGACAGCAACATGCTAGGAAGAGGAGGCAAAGCTACTTCTCTGTGATTTCTCTTCTGCTCCCTCTCCCAAGAAGAGTGGAGAAGGAGGAAGAGGAGGAAGAGGAGGGGGAGGAGCAGATCTAACATTTATGCAGGGCTGTAGCACTTGCGAAGGGCTTCACAAACATTCTCTCCTTCTATCCTCACAACACACTGAGAAGTGGGTGATAATAAAGACGGAGAACTAGTATTTACACAGCCCTTTGTTTCCCGAGGTCACAATAATCTTGAGGCACTGGTGATATTATTGCTCCCATTTCAAAGATGAGGAAATTGAGTCACAGAGAGGTGAAGTGACTTGCCCAGGTCACATAGCTAGAGAACACACAAAATTTGAGTCCAAAACTCTGGGCTTGTATCCTCTTGTTGCCATTTCCTATGTTGCCACCTTGAACAAATAACTTAATGGTCCAAGGTCTCTGTTTTCTTGCCTCTGGAGCTACCGGGTTACTAAATGACCCTTATGGGCCTTTCTAGCTCCTACTCAGAAATTTATGAAAAATACAAAATTTAAAATAACAATAACTGACATAGCGCACACTATATGCCGGGCGCTGTGCTGAGTGCTTTGCAGTTAGTATCTCATTTGATCCTCACAACCACTCTGGGAGGTAAGTGTTGCTATTATACCCATTTCACAGATGAGGAAACTGAGGTTGGCTGACTTGCCCAGTGACACACAGCTAATAGGTATCTGAGGCTTGATTTGCACTCAGCTCTTCCTGACTCCAGGCCTGGCATTCTATCTATTGTGCCACTTAAATGTTCTAATAACCCAGGTTGTGTGGGGAAATAGGTACTAACATACTTCCAATGGCAATGGAAACAGATACAAACTTTTGAAGAACCTGAACATTCACAACAGCCATGAATGTAGTGATGTACTTCGATCTGATAATTTTACCAGTGAGACTGTCCCCAAATAGCCTGTTTCCTTATCTCTTCAAGGAGGATGATAATATACTCTCTAGGACCTACCTCACAGAACTAGTGTAAAGTATAAATAGGAATAATGTCCATAAAAGGCTTCACAACTCTAAAGGGCTCTACAGGGTGTTCCAAAAAGTCCTAATGCAATTTTAATTGAATAAAGCTTAAACTTGCACTAAGATTTTTGTAACATGATGTACATTAGTTAGTATTTCAAGCGTCTATTTGTACATACACATGCACATATGCATGCATTCATGTGTACATGCATTAATGAATACATGTTATATTTATATATACACATACATAAATGTATATTCAAAGACATGCTAGAATATGTATGTGTACATTTCTCCTGTCATAAAGTAGTTATAATGTATACTAATGCAACAACAAGCACCCTAGCATACCCAGGATGGCTGCTAGCACAGGTTCTTTGATCTGCTTTTCTAAAGGAAAGAAACTTTAAAGGGGTCAACAATCTTACTTTAAATATTTGTGTGTGTGTGTGTGTGCGTGTGTGTGTATGTGTGTGTAAAATGTATATATTTCACTTAGTTCAGGGGAAAAAGCCAGCACCCTGGACTTCAAAGAAAATACAAAGAGAAATTACAAGCAGAAAAAATACAGAGAAAATAACACAAAGCAACAGACAGGGCTTCTAGCTGTCTGACCAAAGCTATACATATAGTTACCAAAGAAAGAAGCATCAACATCTGGGTTTTCAAAGCTGGGGAGATCCTTAATGGCTACCCAGAGTCTTGTCTGGCCAAATTACACTAACACTCTGCCAATGAGTGAGCCCCCAAAGCAAAACCTCACCTCAGAATATATATGTGTGTATATGTATATACATATATATATGTGTGTGTGTGTGTGCATGTATATATATATATATATATATGTGTGTGTGTGTGTGTGTGTGTGTGTATACATATATATGTATGCCCTTCCTCAGAGCCAGAGGGCATCACAATGCTCCTGACCCCACTGCCTAATTAAAAAGTAACAAAAGCTGTGGGTCTTCTGGAAAAACAAGGCTCCCCTAATCAAGCTTCTCTTGTTGGACTCCACCTGAGGTCTCTTAATGGGTGGGAAAGATCTTCAATTCCCATTAACATTACAACTAGGTAAGATGGGTTAACCACAACTTAATAATACTGTTATTTATATACTACTTTGTCATTTGGAAAATACAAACATTTATGAGCCAAGTAGGTGGTACAATAAATACTGTGCTAGACTTGGATTCAGCAAGTCCCATGTTCACATCTGGCCTCTGACTTGCATGCTGTGTGACCCTGGACAAGTCATCTAACCTCTCTATCTCAATTCCTCATCTATAAAATGGAGATAATAATAATACCAATCTTCCAGCGTTGTGGTGAGGATAAAATGAGATATTTATAAAGCTTTTTGCAAACCTTGGAGCACTATATAAATTCAAGTCATCATCATCATCATCATCCTCACCACCTTATTTGATCCTTACAACAAATTTATGAAGTAAGTGTTACATGGGGTATTCTTACTCGCTTCTTCTCCAAATGAGGAAACTGAAGAGTAGAGAGGTTAAGTGATTTGCCCAGGATCACAACAGCAAGTATTTGAAACCACTCCTTCCTAATTACAAACCCAGCACACTATATCCTGCACTACTCTACATTCAGGGATGTAGCTGGATTTGATTTTGGTCCCTGCCACAGGTATAGTTAAATTACATCTGTAGAATGATTCTGCCTCCTTAGGGAAAACTAAGTAAATATTGTTCTTAGCTCATCTGACAACTTCCTATCATAATCTCACGATCTGAAGCAGTTGTCTGAGGCTTATCTTCAATATTGGCCAATTTTGTGAGTGAAGATATGAGTTGGCTGATTTAAGGGCTCAAGATTTGCTTGTAAAAGGCTTTAGCACCCTACAATCTAGAACATTTTGAAGTTATTACGTCGTTCTTTGTAGAACCTAGGCTTCTAATCTATTGAATGTTGTATAGTTTGACTAAAGAACAAGCTAGACTTGACCCAGATATGATATTGAGTTCTTTTTTGTTTCTTTTTGGAGGGCAATTGGGGTTAAGCAACTTGCCCAAGGTCACTTGGTTAGTAAGTGTTAAGTGTCTGAGGCCGGATTTGAACTCAGGTTCTCCTGACTCCAGGGCTGGTGTTCTATTCACTGCACCACCTAGCCACCCTGATAATGAGTTCTTTATGACACTAAAAGTTTGGTAATTAAACTTATTCCTTTTATAAAGTGCAAGGATTCAGAATGAAAGTACAAGATTCCTAATGGGTAGACAAAACCTGAGAGTTCTAGCTAGTTTTGGGTTCAATAGCAGAGGTATATTACGTATGGATGGGTTTTACTGGTATGGATGGTCAATAAAACTAGAATACTATCACCATTAAGTATAATTGATAGAACACGTAAAGTTCTTAGAATTATATGTTTAAGACTAGAAGGTACCTTAGGGATCACCAAGTCTAAATCTAGCAATCATTGAGCATTTGTGATATATCTGTAATGCCATATGATAAAGGACACTGGGTTTAGTGTTGGAAGACTTGAGTATGCAGCATCTTACTGTGGGTGTGACCTTAACTAAGTCAATTAAAACTTTCCTAGGCCTTGGTTTCCCCATCAATAAAAGAAAAAGATTGAACTAGATCAGGTGTTCTTAAACCCTTTGTGTATCTTGGACACCTTTAGTAATCTGATTGAGCCATCTCAGAATAACATTGTTAAATACATAAAACAAAATGCATTAGATTGCAAAGGAAACCAGTTATATTGATATAAGGTATAATGGGGCAGCCAGGTGGCACAGTAGATAGAGTGTTGGGCCTCCAGTCAGGAAGACCTGAGTTCAAATGTGTCCTCAGACACTTAGTAGCTATGTGACCCTGGACAAGTTACTTAAGTCAGTTTCATCTGTTTGGTTTTTTTTAATGACCTGGAGAAGGAAATGGGAGACCACTCTAGAATCTTTGCAAAAAGAAAAATCCAAAAGGGGTTATGAAGAGTCAGACGTAATAGAAAAAAGAATAAACAACAAAAGGTATGATTTCTTTTTTTTTTTTTAATCTAAGTGCCCAGACTCCCTGAAATCTATCTACAAGTCCCTTGGAGATTCATGGAGCCATTTTGAATCTCATATTAAGAGCCCTTGGACTCAATGAAGTCTTACATTTTACAATTCGGAATCTATGATCCTAGGATTCTATATACCTAGGTAAAATCTAAAAATGTTGAACTGAATTGTTTAGGGAATATGCTTGTCCTACCTGAGAGAATATGGTTTGAAATAAAGAATCAAAGGCATTGGACACTGTCATTTGTATTCTTTGGTGGTCCCTGAATTGGATTTTTAAATGTCTTTAGTGGAAAGATGTTTTGGTCCTACGGCAGCATTAAAAAGTCCAACAAATAAAATGATGGGAGATAGGGACAGCTCTGGAGTCAGGAGGACCTAAGTTCAAATCCAGCCTCAGGCACTTAACATAAAACTAGCCCTGTGACCATGGGCAAGTCATTTAACCCCAATTGCCCTACCTTCCCCCTTGCAAAAAAAAAAAAACTATGGGAGATTTAATTATTTACAATGATTCTAAGTACTCTTTGCTAGTGCTTTCTAAAAGTATCTTTCATGATAACTTCATTAAGCTGAAATAAAAATCATCCTTTATAAATGTTTTAAATTTTTTACTCATTTTAAACTTAAATACAAAACAAATACAATTTGGCCTTGTTGAGTCCCTTATAATTGTTCTCTAATGTTTGTCTTATATTTTTCCTGGATGTTACATGTTGAATTTTCCCTTAAATTCTACTGTTTTGCCACAAATACCTGAAAGTCTTTAAATATCCTTCTTTTTTTCATTCAGTATTATATTTAACTTTGCTAAGTCATAATCTTTGCTTTGGTCTTAATCCCAGTTCTTTTGCTCTATGGAATACAGTATTCCAAGACCTAGGGTTCTTCAACATAGCAGCTACTCCACAGCAAGACAAACCCAGGAACTATGTGAACACAAGTATAAAATACTTTTCAAACAAATAAAGTCAGATCCAAACAATTGGTAAGATATTAACTGCTCATGAATAGGCCAAGCCAAGATAATAAAAATGACAATTTTACCTAAATTAATCTATTTATTCAGTGCCATACCAATCAAACTATCAAAAAATATTTTATAAAGCTGGAAAAAATAATAAAATTCATCTGGGAGATCAAGATCAAGGATATCAAGGGAATCCATGAAAAAAATGCAAAAGAAGGTGGTCTAGCCACAGCAGATCTCAAACTCTATTATAAAGCCGTAATTATCAGAACAATATGGTACTGGCTAAGAAATAGAGCAGTGGATCAGTGGAATAGATTAGATACAAATTACATTATAGTAAATGATCATACTAATCTCATATATGACAAACCCAAAGATCCAAGATTTTGGAATTGAAAACTCATTATTTGACAAAAACTACTGGGAAAACTGGAAAACAGTATGGCAGAAACTAGGTTTGGACTGATGTATAAAGGCAAAATGGGTACATGATTTACACATAAAGGGTGACACCATAAGCAAATTAAGAGATCATGGAATAGTTTATCTGTCAGATTTATGGACAAGGGAAAAATTTAGGACTAAAGAAGAAATAGAGAGCATTAAAAATGTAAAATAGACAATTTTGATTATATAAAATCAAAAAGTTTTTCCACAAACAAGACCAATGCAACCAAAATTATAAGGAAAGCAGAAAACTGGGGGAGGAGGACATGAAATTTACAACAAGTATCTCTGATAAGGGCCTCATTTTTTAAATATATAGAGAACTAAGTCAAATTTATAAAAATACAAGCCATTCCCCAATTGGAAATAGTCTATATGAATAGGCAGTTTCTGACAAAGAAATCAAAGCTTACTTACTATACTCACATGAAAAATGATCTAAATCACTCCGGATCAGAGAAATGCAAATTAAAACAACTCTGAAGTACCACCTCACACCTATAAGAGTGGCTAATGTGACAAAAAAGAAGAAGAAAATGTGGTATTTGGGGAGGGAATGTAGGAAAAGTAGGACACCAATGCACTGATGGAGTTTTGAAGTGATCCAACCGCTCTGGAGAGCAATTTGGAACTATGTTCAAAGGACTGTAAAACTGTGCATATCTTTTGATGCAGCCATACCACTGCTAGGTCTATATCCCAAACACATCCAAAAAAAGAGATAAGGACATATTTGTACAAAAAATGTATAGCAGTTCTTTTCATGGTGGCTAAGAATTAGAAATCAAAGAGATGCCCATTAATTGGGAAATGGCTAAATAAGTTGTGATACGATTGTAATGGAGTATTATTGTGCTATAAGAAATAACAAGAAGGATAATTTCAGAAAAACCTGGAAAGATTTACATGATCTGATGCATAGTGAAGTGAATAGAACCAGGAGAACATCGCACATAGTATTACTACAGCACTATTGTTCAATGAAGAATTGTGAATGACTTAGCTATTCTCAGTAATACAATGATCCAAGACAATCCCAAAGGACGAATGATGAAGCATACTATTCACCTCCAGAGAAAGAACTGATGTTGATTGAATACAGATTGAAGCATGCTATTTTTCACTTTCTTTGTTTCATTTTTTTATTTGAGTCTTCTTGTACGAAATGACTAACATGGAAATGTTTTACGTAATTCTACATGTATAACCTATGTCTGCGTGCTTACTGTCACAGAGAGGGGAGGCAGGGTGGGAGAAAAGGAGGATAGAATTTGGAACTCATAACTTTAATGATTTTTTTTATTTTAAAAGAAAAAATGTAAATACTTAATGTTTATTTGGTTTTGCTCATGTTCAAAGTTAAGTGCATAGTAATTTAGCGAATAATTACTGTCTGAGAGTGATAATATGACTCACTATAGAACAAGAGCAAGGAAATTGGCTATGATCTGTTGTTGATGATCCTTCATTTTTAAAGAAGACCAATGATCACAGGATGATATCCTGACTTGTGAGTGAATTGGATTTAAGTGAGGCAGAGTTAAAGTTTTCAGCCTCACTCTTCTCTTAAAGTCATCAAAGTCCAGTGGCAAGACAAAAGTTACGATAACAAAAGTTAGGAAGCAGTAGGATCTAGGAGTCTTCTATGTGGAGACTATATAGGAACCTGAAGTGTTGGGTCACCAAGAGTGAAAACATAGAGCAAGAAGAAGGCCCAGAATAAAGCCTTACAGGATGCTTACTCTTAGGAAAGGAAGGTTAATGATACTGGAAAAAATAACAAGAAGAAGCAATCACACAAATAAGAGAAGAAGCAGGAAATAGCAGGGATATCAAAGTCAAGGAAGAAGAGGATCCAGGGTAGAGAGGTTGTCAATAATACCAAAAGCTATGTTTTATTGTGTGTTTGTTAAATTTAACTGAGTCAAAAGTCAAGGAAGATAAGGACTGGGATTTGGATTTGGCATTTAAGAGGCTAACTTGCAAGATAGCAATGAAACCAGAAGTCATACTGCAAGAGGCTAAGGAGTAAGCAGGTAATAGAAAACAAATATAGCCTACTATTTTCTAGAATTTAGCAGTGAAATGAAGATCCAATATAAGCTAATAGTTCAAAGAGGTGGCAGGGTCAGATAAAGGTTTTATAAGGATATGGGGGAAAGGGAAAGGGAATACGCATTGATTGGACACTTACTACAGGCAGTGGTGTGCTGGAATAAACTAGTTATGGCTCATAAGAACCAATTATTAAATTTTCAGTGTGGGCATTGACCTCTTAAAAACCAGCAATCACTAAAACTCAAGGCTTGATTCATTGTTTTGTTGATTGTCTGGACTTAGAAAGTGATAAAAAGAATGTTCAGGTATATTACACTTGAAACTGCCAAAAGTATTTTTTAACCTGGAGAGATGATTGTTCAACATTTAAACCACAACCCTGAATAGTAGAGACCTTAGCATGCTGATAGGCAGTGGGAAAAGTCCTGGATATTGCCTATGCCTATGTAATAGCCATCATTTGTCACCAGATTTTTTATATACGTCTTTTGGTCCACTCTGCATCTACCACGGTCTGGCATACAGTAGGTACTTAAATGTACTTTGAATGGATGATGAAGCATCAAAGTAGGACTTAAATAGAGAGATAACACAAAATGTCATGTGAATTAATATTTGTGGTTGTTCAGTAGTTTCAACTGTGTCCAACTGTTCATGACCTCATTTGGAGTTTTCTTGACCAAGATATTGGAGTGGTTTGTTATTTCCTTCTCTAGCTTATTTTGAAGAAACTGAGGCAAACAGGGTTAAGGACTTACTCAGGGTCACATAGCTAGTAGGCATCTGAGATCAGATTTGAATTCAGATCTTCCTAACTATGGGGGTGCTCTATCCACTGCACTGCTTAGCTTCCCTAAGTAAATATCTGCCAACCCCTATGAATAGGAAACTTTAACAAGATGTTTCAAGTCTGGGATTAGGATACAAGAAAGCACAAACCCTGGTCAAAATCACTCTTCCAAAAAATCTACCAAACCATAAGAAACTTGCACTTTTCAGAATGTTTTCCTATTGAATAAACCATTAAAGAATATTGTGATATAGATAAGACTATCTCTACAAACTTCTTATTCAATGAAATAAAATGATTCACAAGCAAAGTTATAATCTCCAGGACCAGAAACCCAAAACATCACATATCACTGTCTGTGCTGTCTCACAGGTCTGCTTAAAAACTCAGGAAGGTAAAAGCAATTGAGCTGAGAGTCCGATGCCCAGAAGGCATGTATAATTCATTCCAGCCATACAGCTCATCATGTATTTAAAAGTGCATCAGTGACCTTGGGAGACCAGCCATGCTATCTCCAAGGGGAGATGGAAAAGGTCCAACTTGTTAATTCCTGGTACCATCCCAGCTCTGACATATCTCTGAAGAATTTGCATGAACTCGTGCTGAACAACATGCCCCTTTCACTTTTTTTTCCCTTACAATAAACAGCTCCAGGATATTAAAAGGTCATTTGTTGTGCTGCTAATGGAAAACTCCAATGAAATAGATTCAACAGGCCTCTTCACCCTGCCATGCATACCCCCTGCCCAGCCCCACCCATCCCATTCAAGCAGGACAAGAAGGAGAAGGGTAGCAGGGCATGACCTGTAGAAATATACCGCTTTTATCACTTAATCAATACAATTCAAGATTTATATGGATCATAAGAAACTGAGTTTTGTGGGTTGAGAAAAATTTAAAAACTCACTAATACAATCTTTTCTTTCAAATAGTTTATAGTCAAATTTTAAAAATGATAATAGCAAAATCAGGACTGAAATAAGATCTAGTGATAGAAATAATGAAAATCCATTGGATGCTAAACCAGAAAGCTTGATTTTGATTCCTGGGGAAATTTTAGAACAGATCACCAGAGAGATTGTTACTGATGATGAGGAGTGGGGTAGGGGGTGTAAGCTGCTTGTAAAAATAGCCAGGATAGCTTAATCAAAAACAATTTATGCCAGACGAATATCATTTCCCTTTTTGACAGGAAGGGTGAGGGAAATGCTGTCAATATAGTTTACCTAGGTATGAATGGAGCAATTGATCAAGTCTCTCATACCATTCTTGTGGCAAAGACAGAGAGATATAGATAGTTGACGGCACAGTTAAATGCGTTCAGACAGGACAAAGAGCCATATGTATGGCTGGACTCAGTTGTCAGTAATGGCCCAGAGCCAACATGGCAGGTTTCCAGAGGAGTATCCCGGGGATCTAGTACTTGGCTTTGTTCTGTTTAACATTTTTATCAATAACTTGGAGAAAGATAAAAAAAGCGTACTTATCAAAACTTCAAATGACACAAAGATGGGGCAGATAGCCAACAAAAATGAAGTGGAGTTAGGATCTAAAAGGATTATGACTTAGTTTGCGTTGTTATTGTTCAGTCCTGTCTGACTCTTCATGACCCCATTTGGCATTTTCTTGGCAAAAATACTGGAGTGGTTTGCCATCTCCTTCTCCAGCTCATTTTGCAGATGAGGAAACTGAGGCAAACAGAGTTAAGTGACTTGCCCATGGTCATTCAGCTAGTAAGTGTCTGAGGCTGGATTTGAACTAAGGAAGATGAGTCTTCTTGACTCCAGGCCTGGCACTTTATTCAGTGTGCAACCTAGTTGTCAAACAAGCTACATAAGGTTACAAGCTACATAACTTAAAATCCATTGATTTGTTGGTATGTTTGTTTTGAGACTGGGTTACCTTTTCTCCCTGAGGTTGCACTCATAGGTCCACCTCCATTGCTGTTCAGTAAAGAAGCTGTAACCTATTAAATTTCTAATCTGGGTTTATTTTCTCCTCCTCCTCCAGCATCTTTGCTCCCTTCTCCAAACCCCCATCCCATCTGTACCTTGTGCCCTACTCCCCACTTCCTCCTGCTTCCAGAAGCTCCTCGTTTTTGGTTCCAGGCTTAGTAAGACAGTCATTTGGCTTTAACCCTACAGAAGCTCATATCTCCAGAGTTTAAGCAATCTACCAGCCTTGTCCTTGCCAACAGCAAGGCCTAAAGGCAATTAGGGCCATGCCAAGCACCTTGTGCTGATTTTTTGAAACTATATTTAAATATAATTTGTTTCTTTTCTAATCCTACATAGAGAATTGGGCTGAAATTTCATAGAGATAAATATAAAAAGCCTTATATTTGGATACAAATTTCAGATTTCTAAGCTTAAGACTGAAGAACCATGTTTCAGCAACATTTATTCTGCTACAGACCTAGGGATTTTAGGGGACAACAAACTCAATATGACTCAGCAATGGGATATGACATCCAGAAAAGATAATAGAAGCATGGACTGTATTGAGAGAAGCATAGCCTCCAGGAAGAGGGAGATTATAATGCCAGTGTACTTGGCCCTCATCAGACCTCAGCTGAAACGGTGTGCTCAGTTCTGGATACTACAGTTTAAGGATACTAATAAATTGGAGAGCATACAAAGGAAGGATGGGAAAGGTCCTTACACCTATGTCATTAAGAATCAGTTGAAGGAACTGAACCTGTTCAGCCTGAAAAAGCAAAGGTGTGTATGTTGCAGGGGTGGGAGATGGGGATGGGGGGAAGGCGGGGGAGGAGGGAAGTATTTGAAGGTTTTAAGGTCTGTAATGTAGAAGAGTAATTAGATTGGTTCTGTTTGGCCCCAGATGCCAGAACCAAGACTAATGAATGCAAGTGGAAAAGAGGTCAAATTAGGGCTGATATAAAGGTAATGTTTGTATTAAAGATGTCAATAAGTAGAATGCAATGCCTCAGGAAGTAGGATTTCCCTTTCCTTAATGTCTTTAAGCAGAGGCAGCATGACCATTTGTAAAACATAGTACAGCAAGGATTAGATAGGGCAGCAAGTAGAGCATGGGGCCTGGAGTCAGGAAGATACTAGTTGAAATCCAGACTCAGACACCTACTAGCTGTGTGACCCTTCATAAGTCACTTAACCTCTATTTGCCTATTTCCTTATCCAGAAAATAGGGATGATAATACCACCTACATTCCATAATTATTGTGAGGATTAAATGAGATAATAATTGCAAAGCATATAGAAGAGTATCTGGCACATAGTAAGCGTTATATAAATGTTGGCTATCATTATTACTTTTACTAACATGGGTAAGACTGTATGGCTACTGAAGCCCTTTCCAGTGCTCAGATCTGGTGACTTTGTGACTATCAGAAGCACAGCATAATTCCATTCAGGGCCTTTGTAAGGATAATGGGAATTTGAAAATCTTCCCTGCCCCCTAGTAGGCCAAATGTAATCACATAAAACCTGTGGTGGGAGGAGCTTGCTGAAGATTGGAGCAGAGCCCACAGGAAGCTGGGAGTCAAAGCAGCTAGAGGAGACAGCTAGGCTTGTGAGTGCTTGTTTATGAGACGGTTAAAGGATGGTGTGGCTCTTTGCTGTGCTATGGTGTATTAACTTTTTTGTTGTTATGATGAATTCCGTTTCCTGGTACTGGGATTTGGCACTCTGGTGTCTGAAAAATGTTTGCTTCTGTCTTCTATATGGAGAGTCTGTTATATTTTGTGATTGAGACCTGTGCTGGCATACTCACAGTCACTGTCAGTGCTCTGCTATTCAGGGCCTTATATTTTCTTTGTTTTAAGATGCATGAAAAGTCATTTACCATGAGCCCTAATTGCTAACTGGCTAACACTAAGCTCTTCAATCTACCCCAAATCAACCATTTTAAGTCTAGGTCTGCTCATGTTTCAGAGTGGCGGTTAGATTCAACTGTTTGCTACAGTACTAGAGCTATATTGCCTTTAAACTTTAGGAACTTCGATTTGGCTATTCAATGTCATGAGATATCCTCATCTGTTAAAAAAAAAAAAAAACCAACAATAACAATCCTGCTCCAAACTCATCTCAAACTTGAATCACTAGAAAATGGAACCAAAACTCAAAAGGGAAAAAAAAATCATCATTCCACAGCCCTGTTAGCATGCACAACAACGTCCTTTATCTCCAAATACCCTGCCACCTTCAGTCTTTCCTAAAAGCTAGGACATTCTTTCTGATCCTTCACCCTCTTGAAATGTTACATAGTAGGCATCTCACAACTCTCTGCTGGCCCCAGAGTTACCATAAATGTCCACTATCACTGTATGATCCTTTAGAACCTAGCAGAATTTACCACCTGCTCACACCATTAGCCCCTTGGGTTATCACTATTATTTGAATCCCCTGGCATCCTCTAAAATGTCACCGCTTTACCTTCTTTGTCTTCACACTATTATATTTCTTCTGTCCTGCTAAATGTGTCCAATATACCCATTCATATTTGTATTTTCTTACTAATGAGCTTCTGGCAGTGTATGCCCAATTCTATTCCCAACTAATTGGAACCTTGCTGTTCCTGTGATAGTTTCCCAGTGACTACTAGTTTCTTCACCAATAATAAAAGAAATTCAAAGGAAAACAATTCTGTTGTTCCAATTTACATCCACCAGATTAGCATAGATGACAAATGATTAAAATTGTGTAACCCCAGTCCCAAAGCCCATTGCTGTGACTCTCTCTCATCATTTGGTGGAATTGAATGCCCTGCTCTGCATGAGGGATGGGGCAGAGTTGGCTAGAGCAGGAGATAGGAGATGCCTTCAGTTTTGCTTTGCTTTAGATCTTCTTAGAATGAGAATTTTTGTAGCACTCCGCAATAGTTTCAGGTACTTCTGGCTTCCAGCTTTGAAAGATAAGATGGAAAATGCAAACCCCACTTCACGTTGCTGAAGGAAAAGACTCCAGGAAGAATGAAGCATGGGAGGACCTAGCAGTCTCCACGATAGTTGGAAGAGACTCTCTAGCTTAAGGAGGATCTGAAGAAAATGAAGAGTTCTCCTTTCTCCCACTCTTGAGAACTCTACCCTGCTCCCCAAGCAGAGTGGGGCATTCAATTCCACCAATGAGAAGACAGTCCCACACCCCAGTTTTGGGACTGGGGTTACATTCACAAATATTAAAGGGACTATGGGATGACAAGCACCATAATATACTATTCTTGAACCATTTTGGAAAATAATTTAAAATTATACTAAAACTGCTCATAACCTTTCACCTAGTGATATCAGTACTAGTCATCTACCACAAAGGGTGAAAAGTATTTAAGGAGAAGTCATAGATAGATACACAGATATAGATATAGATACGTACAAACAAATATGCATGTAGATATATGTGTTTAGGGATATGTGCATGTTTTATATATGTACACACTACATACAGCATACATCTGTGCATATATGTAATATTCATTGCAACACTTTTTTGTAGTAAGAAAAAATGGAAAGGAAGTGACTAATCATTGCTTGGGAAATAGTTGGGCAAATTGGGGCCTATGAACATATGATGCTCCTTGCATTGAAGCAACCACTCTGCTCTGCTGCAAAAAGCAGCAAGAGCTTTGGCCTAAAAGAGTGAGAGAGTGCGTGATGTGACCCAGCGGCATCAGAGAGTGATGGTCACGGGCAAAGTGAAAGGGAACCAGGGACATGTGATGATGGCATGCTTCTTGCTGGGTCTGGCAATCATTTTGATTCACACTGCTCGGTGAGGTGTTAACAGCATTGAGACAAGATAAAAGGAGACTGGCATCAAACCAGAAGTGGAGACAATCCTTATGAGTTTTAGTTCTCAAAGGAATCTACGCTGTTACTTCCATGCTATAAATGAGCTAACATTCTAACTCAGAGCTTCTGCATCTCCAGCTGATGACCAGTTCCAAGAAAAGTGTGAGTTGAACATCCTGTGAGTCACATTTCTTTGCCCCAAGAAAGGACTCAAATTGTCCAGAACTCTCTAGTAGACAAAGAGTACAGTACATTACTAATATAAAAAACCAGCAGGATGAGTGTGGGTCTCCTCAGTGTGTGGTTACCAGTGCCATCTAGTGGTTACAAATATAATGCAACATTATTATGCTTGGAAAAAATGACAAATAAGAATTCAGAGAATCTTGGGAATACTCATATGAATGGATTCAGAAAGAAGTGAGCAGAATCAAGAGACCAAGTAACCTAACTATCATATTAATATAAATGAAAAACACATCGAAAAACTTAAGATATCTGATCAACAATTGTCACTTCAAAAGATTTGTGGTGGAATATGTCTTCTGCCTCTTGGCAGAGAGTTGACTATCGATATACAGTTCTATATATGCCCAAGTGTTGATTTATTTTTCCTTCACTCTGCTTATTTTTGATGAAGCAATGATGTGAGGTGTAAGGATGAGGGAGTCATTGGGAAGTGACCTTAATGTTTCAAAAGAAAGAAAACAAGATAAATAAAGCATTTTAAAAGAAAAGAGAGAGAAAAGACTAAGAGGCAGGTGATCTAAGTTTTATTTAATGGGTTGTTACAATAAATAACTGGGTAGTGTTGAGAAAACCACCCTCCTCATTTGTTAAAAAAAAAAGTGGGAGGATTAGCCTTTTATGATAGCAAAGAACTGGAACCAAAGGCAGTGACCATCAGTTGAAGAATTAACTAAATAAAATCTGATATGTTCATACAATGGAATAGTATGTAATAAGAGATGAAAAAAAGTGAGGCATATAGAGAACATTGGGAAACATATATGGGAGCTACAGAGTGAAATGAGCAGAAACAAAAGAACAAGACAGACAATTACCACAAAAATGTAAGTGAAAAGAACTCTAGGAAACTGAAAACCAGTAACAGAAAAGAGAATGAAAATATCTTCCTCCTCTCAGCAGAGAGGATGGAGATTAATAGAGGAAAATGTTATATACACTGTCAGATGCAGTAACTACTACTGGGTATTTTTGCTTAGTTATTTTCCATTGTTAAAAGGGAGTCTTAAATTGTTTTGGAGGGGGTATAATAGTTTCAGAAATGACAGTGATGTAAAAACAAAAGGCATTAGTAAAAAAAATTGTTTTTTAAAAGGGGGGGAGGAAGAATTAAGTTATATGACCTCTAAGCTCCTTTCTAGATCTAAATTATCTGACTCCAAAATGACTTGTCTATAATTCCCATTTAACACTAACATCATAGTAACTAATATTAGTGGGATATTAATACTTGCTACTAAAACGAAAGCTATTATGTTTCCTTTTCCTACAGAAATCTAATCCTTGTCCCTAAGAAGCTTTTAACTATACACAGAAAACAGCAATAGAAAAAAAGAGCTTTAGAACTGATAAAAACAGAAAAGGATTTTTAACATACTTCTTGTAAATATATAAACAACAAGCTTAAGCAATTCAAAAGGTAAGTGCTTTAAGGAGAGGAAGTTTGGCATAATGGATAGAAAACCAGACTTGGAGTTAGGAAAACCTGGAGTCAAGTGACACACAGTGGCTTTGTGATCTTGTCACTTAATATCTCAATGCCTCTGGGCATCTCTCTAGGACTATAAATTGCCAACCACATGCTTATCTATATTAGCAGAAGGAACAAGAAGTTCCCTGTGGTGATGAAGTCTGAGAGTCAGTATAAATATCTATTTATCTATCTATCTAACTGCCTATTAGGAGCTGTTAATTAGGAACAAGGGGATAGGAGATAGAGATTTGATTGCAGATTTGATTGTTGCTTAATCAATAGACTAGCGAGAAAGCTGATTTATATATGCCCATTGCTGAAAAGAACTAGTGACTGGACAATAAGACTGTAGCCTATGCACTCAGATATTCAAAGTGAAACAAGGTTGGACCTAAGGATAGAGCACAACAGATATATGTATCCTAGCCCTACCTGGACTCACTCTCCAAATCCCCTCTCACTCCAGAAGGCTAGATCCTCCAGGTGATGACTTACTGTTTCTGCCCTTACAGTTGGAGTAACCCAGAAGGGTTAATGATTCTATGACTATAATTTATGAGCTCCAATTTTGATTACCAAGTTCATAGCTTTTCAGTAGCAATCCAGTGGCTAAATCAATTATCTTTTATTTAAAAGATATTTACTGAGGAGACATAGCAAATGACAGGAATTACAAAAAACATCTTCCATTCCCCAACCTGGATCATATACTCTTCCTACATTACCCACTGAGTCCCTGGGGAGAGAGGTTAGTACAGAATATTCCCTGACACACAACCTTCCTGACCCTTTTTCTCTTCAAGAAATCTCCCACCCAAGTTCACTACTGTGTGTGATATGGTTAATGTGTGAGTCATTCCCTTACTCAGCTGAACTAGCTAAATGCAGAATGAGGAATCTCAGGTGGCAGATAAGTCTTTCCTCAGGGCTATGTTTTTACCACCCTCAGCTATTGCTGTCACCAGCTCTAGGACTATAATTGTTGGTGTGATCCCAGATCGCTTTAATGGATCCCCCATCTCACTGACAGTTGGGGCACTCCAATTTCAGGATATTTCTTTACTTATAATAAAGAAATAATAAATACAATCCCCACCACCAGCACCAAACAGGAGCACAATGTATTTATATACATGTGTCATCTGTGTGGGGGGGCCCTTTCCCACCCACCCAGAAGTTCAAAACAATCCTCATTCAAAAGCTGACAGGAAAGAGACTGAGAAGTCTTTTACTGAAACCATTTGCAAGAGCTCCAGCTCAAAACTCTAGTTCTTCTTACTCTTTAACCAAGTAGAAGACTTTTCCATCACTACATAGATAACTCCCAGATTTACAGTCTTTCATGAGTAGAAACTGGCTTCCCCAAATTCCACATGTTAGAGTGGCAACAAGAAGAAAATCTTGTGTATTCTCCGTATAATCCGTCAGGGAGGGTAAATCTGTATATGCTCTAAGGATTAGACTCTCATTGACCAGTACCCCTTTACATGGGGCCATCCCTTGACTTACTTCTTAATGAAGCCTATTCACCAAATGGGTGTTGCCTCCCTCAAAGTGAGAACCTGAAAAGACCTTAACTTAAAAAGGCCAAGGTCTCTCACTACATCCTGGGCCATCTCCAGTTGTCCTGAACTATATCTGGCCACTGGACCCAGATGGCTCTAGAGGAGAAAGTGAGGTTGATGACCTTGCACAACCTTCCCTCACTCAAATCAAAGTCAACTGCAAGTCATGTCATCATCTCCCTGATGACATGGTCCTCTTCAAGAATGAAGGACAATCACAACCCTTTACATATACATAACAAATTTAACTTGGGTCTTCCTTGGGATGTAAGATGATATGTGATGACAATACAGTAAGAAAGTAAATACAGCTCCATTAAGTAGCTAACACAATCACAGATCACAGATAACAATGGAAGTGTTGCCTCTTGGTGCCAATTCAAATAGCAACATGTTCCACAGCAGCGGTTCTCAACCTGTGGGTAGCGCCCCCTTTGGGGGTCAAACGACCCTCACAGAGGTCGCCTAAGACCATCAGAAAATACATATTTCCGATGGTCTTAGGAAGCGAGACACTGCTCCTCTATCCATCTCCAGATGGGTCTGCCCACATGCAGATACCCCACATACGAGTATTAAAGGGTTGCGGCATTAGGAAGGTTGAGAACCACTGTTCTACAGCAACTAAAGATGCAGAGGATTCATTTTCCCTAGAGCCAGCTGTCCAGTTACAGGATCTCTTCGGCACCATTTCTCTTTCTCACTCAGGCTGCTTACGCCATGATATATTTTGTTACTTTATCCAGGTGAGTATTTGAAAACAAAGAGCCCAAGGTACCAGCGTGCAAATCTACACGTGGGCAAATTTGCGTGAAGTCTGTTTTTCCACATCCAGTGGAGCTCTGGCGGGATTCCACGGTTTGGGGATTTTCTATTTCAAAGCTGATGAAGTTTTGATCTTTGGGAAAATGTGATTTACTCTCCTAAAGTTTACTGTTTTCAATTAGATTTTTTTCCTCAAAAAAGCTTCCTGCAGCATATGGTACATCAAAGGACTTTCAGAATATGGCACCATGATGAGGTAAGGGGAAATATGGGCAAAGTATGCAAGGAAATGCACTGGCTTAAAAATAAAGAGAAATGAAAGTGCTTGGTAAAAGTTTGCATACTCGTAGTATGTAAGTCACTTGAACAACTGGGAAAATATTGGTAGACCTTTGGTTATTTTCAAATTGTGACTGGAGTCATTTATCTCAAAATGGAAATGAAGTACAATGAATTCATCTTCCTTCCTCCATGTATTTACCAAAAAACCATCTCTCAAACCTAGGATGAACTCCCTTACTTCCACTTAATGAAATCCTCATACTTTAAGGCCTAGCTCAGGTACCATCTATGAAACCTTTGCTAGTCCATCTAGCTGAAAAGGATTATTGCCTTCTCAATTTTTTCTAGAGCACTGTGATTCTGCTCTCTTGCATCCTATAGCATACATGTCACCCCACTAATAGAGGTTAAGATTCTTGAGACTGTGCCTTTGTATCCTTAGCACTTAGAAAAATGTCCTATGCACATTAGCACATAATAAATGCATGCTAAATTGAATTTTATGTTTACTATTCCAGCGTTTTAATATATTACCCCCTTTCAAGCACCCTGCAGGTGGTGCACTTTGCTGGCCACTTTGCTGTCTCTCACACACAGCATTCTACCTTCTGCCTCCTTGTCCTTGCATTGGCTTTCCTCCACAACTGGAATGCACTTCTTCCTCTCTGCTGTGTCTTACATTCCCTAGTTTCCTTCAAGACTTAGCTAAAGTATTACTTCCTGCATAATGCTTTTCCTGGTCACTGACTCCCATCCCCAACCCCTAGCAGCTGTTTCCTTTGCCCTCATCCCCTGCAGATTATATCATAATTTTTGCATGTGATTTATTTATGTGTGTGTTTAGATCAGGCTACAATTCATGGATCTTGCATGGAAATGAGTCTTTAGGCATCATCCCAGGAAGCATGCATCAGAGCTGCCCTAGAAATTTCTTCAAACTCCAAGGAAACATGTTACTCAGTGATGAAAGGCCATGTATTTTGAGATTATGAAATAATCTCCTCATTGATCATTTAATAGAAAGAAGTATTTATTCGTCCTTTATGTTTTTCTCTTCTCCTACCTATCAAAGGGTATGCACAGTTTGGTTGTCCTTTGGGCAGAGTTCCAAGTTGCTCTCCAGAATGGCTGGATCAGTTTACAATTCCATCAACAATGCATTAGTGTTCCATTTTTCCCACATCCCTAATGAGATAGTAACTGTAAAGCACATAGCACAGTGCCTGACATATAGTAGACACTATATAAATGGCAACTATCATCATCATCATCACCACCACCATCATCATCACAATCACCATCATCATCACAATCACCATCATCATCACCATCATCATCATCATCATCATGTGTCCTTCTGACATTGTCCTACCACAAACACTATCACTTCTTTCACTGAAATTTGTTATAAGGAGGTAGCATTTCTCCTCACTAAAACCAACCATTCTGCTCTTGATCCCATATCCCTACATGTCT
>CM053590.1:180966228-181029530 GCA_028646515.1 Pseudochirops corinnae
TTTTCCCCCTGAACTAGTTAAATGATATGCTTGATTAAAGTAAGATTGTTAACCCATTTTGAGTTGCTTTCCTTTAGAAAAGCAGATCTAAGAACCTGTGCTAGTAGCCGCCCTAGGTATGCTAGGGTGCTTGCTGTTACACCCCGGTAAAAATGTCTTTCCTAAATTAAAGACATATGTGTGTATGTGTATGTGTAAATATATATATACACACACATATATATACACATAAATATATATATATATATATATATATATATACACAAATGTATGCATATACACCTATATATACATATGTAAAGACACATATATGTCCCAAAAATCTTAGTGGAGTTTTAAACTATTAAACAGGTAAACAGGTGGCTCTCAAAGGAAAAAATCCAAACGATCAACAGCAGTATAAAAAAATACTCCAAAAATTACTAACGATTAGACAAATACAAATAAAACAATTCCGATATTCTACCTCACAGCCTTGAAATTGGCAAGATGTTAAAAAAGGAAAATGACAATTTTTAGAAGGGATAAGGGAGAACAAACTCACTAATGTACAGTTGAAGGAGCTATCGATTGATGGAGCTATTCTATATAGCAGCTCTGTTTTGCAGTGGTGAAGAAAAGGAAACTCAAAAAATGCCCATCAATTGGGAAATGGTTAAATAAAGTATCACTATAATGGAATATCATTGTGCCATAAGAAATGAAAAAGATGGCTTCAGAGAATCCCAGGAGGACTTGTTTGAATTGATGAAGAACTAAGTGAGCAGAACCTGGAGTACTATACAATAGCAACATTGTAAAGAAAGACACCTTTGAAAGACTTAATAACACTGATAAATGCAATAATCAACCATAATTCTAAAGAACAAATATTGAAACATACTATCCAAGTTCCAAGAAACAAGTGATGGATACAAGATAAAGAATGTGACCATATTTTTTCAGGTGAATATGTTTTGCTTGACCATGCATATTTGTTACAAAATTTTTTTTATTTTTTTTTTCCCAATGGGGAAAGGATGTTAGGGAGGTAGAAGAAGGGCACTAGTAGAAAAGTTGGGAAAGAAAAGAGGATCATTGAAGCATTTTCAAATGTACAGAATAAAAAAGGAGGAAAGTCAGAAAGACACAAAGACAAGTAAGATAGCTTTGAAAACTACATGTTGAATTTGTTATATACATAAAACAAAAAAAAAGCTACATTTAATAAAGATTCATGGTTTCATGTATAATTACTGTTTTATTTTATGCGTGAAAATGTTCTTTTTATTTTGCATTTATTATGTTCAGAATTTTAAGTGATTTCTTAGTAGATATTTCTACTGAAAGAGGATTTTTTTAAAATTAATGCTTCAATTTAAGGGGGAGTGGAGTTAAAGGAGCAGAATAAAGATAGAAAGAATCTATCTATAACCTCCTGAAAAAAAAATACCAAAAGAAAAATGTTCTTTTCCTCCATAGGAGCCAGTATGAATAAATGATTTCGTTGAATTCAGATCTTTGACAAATCAATTAAATGTTTTATAGATTTAATTGCATTTTTATTAACACCTAAAGAGAATTAAGTCAAACAGGTGGGAGGAATGCAAGAACTAAAGTAGTCCACCAGACAGGAGTTTCCTAATTGGAGAAAAAAACAGTAGGAAAAGAATGAACAATTAACATTATTATTGAAATATAAAAGATGGGGTGGCTAGATGGTGCAATGAATAGAGCACTGGTCCTGGAGTCAGGAGGACCTGAGTTCAAATCCAGCCTCAGACACATAACACACACACACAAAAACTAACTGTGTGACCTTGGGCAAGTCACTTAACCCCAATTGCCCTCCAAAAAGCAAAAAAAAAAAAATAAACAAAACAAAGAAATATAAAAGATTTGGAAGCAGAAAAGTTTAAGGTTGAGAAATGAATAGTATTGCGATAAAGGAAATATTATTGGGAGAATGTGAGAAATACAGTAAATACAGAAATACAAGAGAGATGTCTTACTTGCAAGATATTTGCAAGCTATTAAACACATTCAGTAATCTAAATTGGACGGGGGTGGGGGAGAAGGAAGAGAACACTCATAGAAATGTTTCCACCTTTTAGAAACTGGGATTTTTCTCCAGTGAGTTGGGATGGGGGAGGGTGGGAACGTCACATTTCAAATGACTATCAAGTTTAATTTCACAGATATTATTCTCCTAGCAAGGGGTTGGAAAAGGAAGATGGAATCATGGAATTTAGAACTGAACAACTTAAGTTGAGCTCTGCCTTGGGTTTGATACTTTAGTTGAGATAAATAATTATTTATTTCATGGTGACCTAGGCTAAAGATAATTAACTGATAAACAGTAGTGAATAATGCAGCTATGAAATCTTCTCTACTGGGGTTTTGAAAGTGGGTAGTATGGAATAACAAAATTTGGAGACATGGCCATGGAACTTTTTGTTTTGTTTTATTTTCTTTTGTTCTTCCCTATCCATAATAATATAGAGTTATACCTGACTGGACTATTTTTATTAGATTGATGGAAAAAGTTATGTTTTAAGTGTTAGTGGTTCCTAAAACTGTTTTATTGTCAATGCTATGCTTAAGAGTTTTAGATAAAATTTTGAAAAGTATTATAAAGTAGTATAATTAGTACTTAAGAAACTTAGAGTATAATAAGAATATAACTTGAAGAGGTTGCATCCTCTTTGAACTACGTGCTCACATAATCGAAACATTTGAAACATATTGCTTCCTCTGGCTAATGACTGACCATATATGTAAAATGGGTATATTTTGATATATCAATAGTTAATTGTATCTGGCAAACATCAGGAGATCATCCAAAACAAATAAATAAAGAGGTAATTGGTTTTAAAAGTCATTAACTATGATCTCAAATTAGTGGCTTCAATCTCTTCAGAGTAGAGAACAAATGTGATATTTTATTGCATATAAATTAGTTAAAAGACAATTCAGGCAGCTGAGACATTTTCATGAATTTTCATGCAAAAATAAATTTAAATCATGAATTTTAAACCTACCTATAATTGAAATCAGAAATGAATGGACATTTGGAGGTCCTCTGAACATGACAATGAAAGAATTTAATTTGGACTTTAAAAATTCAGATTAACTATGGGTAAACAATTATATGTGTTTTATAAAATTTCTGTATCTAGGCATTACTTATCCATGGAAAATACACACACACACAGACAAACAAATACACACACCTCTGATTTCTCTCTCTCACTTCCTACCATATTGAAAGGTGGTACTTCTAAACTCATTTTTATTAAGGAGTTTGATATTGTGAATAAGAAATGCTCTTTTAAGAACATGAAGAATAAACAAACAAACCTAGCTACTGGGGTAGAGACTCACTATTCAACAAAAACTGCTGGGAAAACTAGAAAGCAGTCTGGAAGAAATTCGATTCAGATCAATTTATATCATAACATCAAAATGTATTTCAAAATGAATACATGATAAAAGCCCACATCATAAGCAAATTGAAGAAGTAAGAAAGAAATTAGTTTTCGAATCTATAGATAGAGGAAGATTTCATGACCATACAAGGAATAGAAATCATAAAAGAGAAAATGTACCATTTTGATTACATAAAATTAAAAAGGTTTTATGCAAACAAAACAAATGCAGCTAACATTAGAAGAGAAATAATTAACTGAGGAAAATCTTTGCAGCAAATTTCTCTTGATAAGAAGTCTCCTTTCCAAAATTACTGATTCAAAATTATAAGAATAGGAGACATTCCCTAATTGATAAATGGTCAAAGGATATGAATGAGCAGTTCTCAAGGGAAGAAATCCAAGCCATCCACAACCAGACAAAAACTAACAATATGGAGAAATGCAAATTGAAGCAACTCCAAGATTGTCATATCCCATAAATTTAGAATAGTTGACAAAAAAAAAAGGATGACAAAGAAACATCAGGGAAAAATAGTTATTATTTCCACAGAGTAACTTTCCCCATCATGATTTTGATATATCATAAGTCAGCTGCAGATGACACACAAAGACCAGCAGAAGACATAGAAAAAGTTTAGAAACTCAGAAATGCATGTTATATTATGCAATAATATAACATAAATCTTTTATCTTTTAATACCATAATAATTCAGACTTCTTCTCTGGTACAAAGAGCAAAAAAAAAAAAAATTTAGGGTGATTTTCCAGATTATGTCCCTGCCCCCCACAGTATGGAAGGGATAATTGTTGACACATTAATGCACTATGGGTAGAGTTGTAAATTGGTTCATTCTGGAAAGCAATTTGGAACGTTGACCCAAAAGTTACTAAAATGTACATACCCTTTGAATTAGTGATACTATTGCTAAGCTTATTCCCCAAAAGAAAATAAAG
Source organism: Pseudochirops corinnae (assembly GCA_028646515.1). NCBI lineage: Eukaryota > Metazoa > Chordata > Mammalia > Diprotodontia > Pseudocheiridae > Pseudochirops > Pseudochirops corinnae. The sequence continues at coordinate 180,970,593 of CM053590.1, forward strand.
AAAGGTGAAAAGCACCCATTTGCACAAAAATATTTATGGTAGCAAATTTTGTGATGGCAAAGAATTAGAGATAAAATGGGAGTCCATCAATTGGGATATGGCTTAACATATTATGGTATATGTAATGGAAAAATATAGTGCCATAAGAAATCATGAAAGGGACAACTTCAGAGAAACTTGGGAAGATTGATATGAATTGATATAGTATAATTTCAGGAGAACCAAGAGAACAATTTATGTAATAAAAACAATATTGTAGAAAGGAACAACTTTTAGAGGCTTAAGAACTCTGATCAGTTCAATATCAATCATAACTCCTGAGGACCACAGGGGTACAATTGTAAACAAGTCACAGTATCTTTTGATATCAATATTAACTGTAAAAGAGAATTACATATGACTTTAATTGTAAGTACTAGAACTTTACTGGATCAAGGGAAATCTCTTAGATGACAAACTTGATGTATCTTTTAATCCTGATAAAAGAATCTGTTACCAAATCATCAATTCACCAAGCAAGGATAAAAATCCTAGGAAATGCTAAATGGCATATCTCTTAACCAATTCATAATGAATATTCCCAAAAAATATTTCTGAATCTTTACTGAAGATCATATTTGAAAAAGTCTTTTCATTATATACCTCAGAAAGATTAGTCTATGACTTTCAGACCAAGACCTCACAGAAGTTACCATAATATCTCACACAAAAAATCCAACGACCCTGGCAACCTGTCTAACTCAGTGATTGGGTCCAAGTAAAAGGCTATCAACATAAGACTTAAGTTGAATCCTTTTGTAAGGGTCTATACCAGACTCTCATCATCATCAACTACACGATGAAGTTCCAAGGCCTTGAACTTACATGTCACACTGCAATCTTGTCACATTCTCAGCCTTACCATAACCCTCTGCTTGCATCAATTGAATCCTCAGATCCAAAGCACCAAAAGACAAGTCCAGCAGGGAAAAGAACTTTGGGACCCTGGGTTGGTAACATCTTTGACACTCAACAAATTGAAAGAGTTAATATGACCAATACTGGGTGTATTAGACATGGGCTCTTGCCTAGGGAAGGTGTGGGGAAGGGTGTATGAAGTAGGGAAAAACTCATGTAGTTCCATACAACATGAATACCACTCAGATCAGAAGGATTATTTACCAGTCATCAAGGGAGTTTTATACCTTAATAGGAAAGCTATTTTTTCTATTTTTACCCATCACCTTATATATCATCTCCTAACTCCCCTTCTAACTTGACAGCCAGTATTAGCTGTATACCAACAGCTATATAACAAAAAATAATTAATAAGTTGTATGGAGACACCAAAAATGGAGAGGATCTGTCCAGTGTGTAATTAACTAGGCTTTAAGTAAGCTTGGATGGTGAGTCCTGGGGCATCTTTACATTCCCTACCTGTGCCATTATCCTTGTTCTTGGGGGTTACACTTGTTATTGCTATCTCTCCAATATGCTCCAAGTAACCATCTCTTTATTTCCTCCACAGCAAAAGGAAGTTCAATTCATTATATTTGTCCTTTTTGAGAATCACTTGTTTATAGCTGAGGATATTAGCTGTCTCATAAGTCTGTACTATACAGAAGGTCTTCTTTAGAATTATTTATCTTATTGAAATGACGAGTCTTATCAAAGTGACTGCAGAGTCCGAATTAAAAGTTTTAAGGAGTTTTAATTTGCCAGCTGGGGCTACTCCATGCCAATTCAAAAGGGGGAGCAGCACCTAGTTTGGGGGTGGAGAACCTTTTATACAGTTTTTAGGTTTATATATCTAACACAATTAGTTACTAAGCAGGTTACTATGCAGGTGCAAGCAAGCTGTTGCTAAGGCAAGGCGGGATTTGTAGGGTAAGCGGAAGGGCACAGGGCATGACGACTGAGCAAGCAAATGAAAAATGGGCAAATTATTCTAGGCCAGTTTCTTGCCTCCTATCTTAAGTCCATGAAGTTTCTACTTAACTTGTTCCTGGCCACTTCATTATTTTCTCATATAGGATGGAGAATGTGGAATTAGGACTCTAGACCTAATTAGTTGCGCCTCTAGTGATACTGACATCACTGAGAAGCTCAGTGGGTAGACTAGCTATTGCTAAGATGAATAAACTATGAAAAAAAATTCGTTCTCATGGGAAAGAATGTTGGCCCTAAGCAGGAAAGTGGAAATCACTTTGCCAACCAGTTGTACAGTATTTTTCTCCTTAGTCTCCATCATTTTTTTTTCCACTTTCCAGTTTATAAAGGATCCAATTCATCACTAGCTCCTACAAACTTGAAATATGTGCCTCATAATGTAAGAATCATAGCAAAATGACACTATAAGAAAGAAATATAGATGTTCCATATAGTTCACTTTGATGAGATTTACATCTAGTTCAAATTTTAACAAGATCTAAGTGGACTAATGGTATTGGAGATTTTCTCCAAATCAGTCTTTGTCAAAAATGAACTCGGATAGAATAAACTTTATTGGAATAAGCCTATTTTAGCAAGTGATATTGAACGCAGTTAGCTAATGCACTTCTCAATATGCAATTTTGGAACAAGAATGGACCTTAAAGAAAATCTAATCCAATCAGCTGATTTTGAGGTTCACCTTGAACACAAAGAGTTGAAACGTCTTATTCAAAGTCATATAGCTACTAAATGACTGAGCCAGGATGAAAGAAATAGTGTGGATTAGGGAAAAGAATGGCAGGCTTAGATTCAGCATAGCCAGGTTATGGTTCTAAACAGTATAGTGGAAAGAGCTTTAGATTTAGTACTGGAGGACTTGAGCTCAAATCTCAGTTTTGCTATTAAGAACAACAGCTGTGGGGGCAAGTAGGAGGCGGGGTAAAGAGAGCACTGACCCTGGAGTCAGGAGGACTTGAGTTTAAATCCAGTCTCAGACACTTAACACTGACTAGCCGTGTGACCTTGGGCAAGTCACTTAACCTCAACTGCCCTGCCTTCCCCCATCCAAAAAGCAAAAAGAGAGAGAGAATCACAGCTTTGGAGCTAGAAGGGACCTAAGAGCTCATCCATTCCAGTGGTTCTCAAACTTTCTGGTTGCAGGACCTCTTTACATTCTCGACAATTATTTTTAAAACCTTCCAAGAGCCTTCATTTACACGGATTATATTTACTAATATTTTCTGGCCTAATTTTTAATAGTTTAGTGTTATTATGAAAACAGTTTTGACCATATAGATTCCTTGGCCAATGTCTCAGAAAGCTCAGCCCACACTTTGAGAACTGGTGTCCTAATACAACCTTTTTATTTTGCAAATTAAGAAAACAAACCTGAGAAAGGTTGTGACTTTTAAAATAAAAATAGACAAACAGGGATTGGAATTTATGTCCTCTGAACCTAAAACCAGTATTCTTTCTACTGCATCATGCTTTATAATCCCAGGTGGGCCATTTAATCTTTTGGGGGCTCAGTTACCTCGTCTGTGTCTAGGAAGATCCTGAAGTTTTGCTCTGATCACAGTAAGAGGAAAAGACAGGGAGTTTTGTTAGTGACAGGCACAAATAATAGAAGGAAGAAGGGAAGTAGGAAAGGTGGAGGATGGTGGCCTTGTTTTTATCCACTTTGCTTTTATGCTTGCTCGGTTATATCTGTGTACCAATAAAAAAAAAGGATTTGGCAAAGGAAGTAGACTTTGCAATCCGATTTCCACACAACTCCTGTGGGAGTTTTTAGGGGAGTCAGAAACCCAACATAATTTCACGGGGTACAGGATCCCAATTTAGGTCTAGACAGAAGTTAGGAGGAATTTTTAAAATAGATTCTAAAGTTGTCGGAAGGTACAACAAAGACTGGGACAGAGGACCCTGATGGAGAGACAGGAAGCAAATGCATGCAAACTACTACCAATACTTCAACTGTCCCTTCTCCTAAGATGGATGGATGGAAACCATCCATGACATTGAACCCCAAACCCCTGAGAATAGCTGACTATCAGTCATGTTTCAAGCCTGGCCCCCACAGCCTTCACTGAGGGCAACAATCCCCATAGAGAAACGGCTCATCTCACTGCCACTAACACTAATCACTGAGCAGCTAGTACCAATGGACAGGCAATCACAAATGACCCTGGATTCCATTGGTCCCCAAACAAGAACATATGTATCTTTAGCATGATGGTTACGAAATTTAATATAATGAACATTTGTTAAGTATTATATACAAGGCATTGTGCTGAATGCTAGAGCTACTTAGACAAAAAAAATGAAACAGTCCCTGCTCAATCTTTGTACTATTTCAGCAAGGCAAATATGCTGATAAGAAGTCTAAAAACAAATACAAACAAATCCTGGTTAGAATGAGAATGAGGATACTATTTCTCCTTTCCCCAAGGAGATAATATAGGCCACTAGCCTGTAGATCACAAGTGGAATTAGGATTAATGAGAGCTATATGGAGAATGTCTTAAACAATTCCTTGGAAGAAAAGTGTTTACAAAAAAAGGTTTTTATCTTCCCTAAAGTTTGAGGGCACATGTATCACAATTATTGACTTGAGCAATTTACTATAATTTTCTAAATCTTTTGAGACAACCTCCCACTTGGCAGCTACTTTCATCCTCTGGTCTGATTTCATTGGTCATTTCAGAATTTTATACCTGTGCTAATGCCTCTTGCTGTCTCTTCAAGTAACTCATTATGGTATTGAAATATAAGTCATTGGTAATTTTGGAGCAACATCTGTTTTTCAAAACTAAAACCAGAAGAGAAGGAAATAATATCGACTTTAGAATGGGGGGGAGGGGAAGAGGGAAGTTACCATGTTCTATGGAAATAGGGTCTATAACTCCAGCCTCTGCTTTTTTTTTTTTAATCCTTTTCACAGTCACTAACAAGAGAACTGATGATAGTATGGTAGATTCAGAGCTGAAAGGAAGCCTAGGGATCATCTAGTCCAATCCATTCATTTTCTAGATGAAAAAATTGGAGCACAAAGAGGTTCAATAATTGCCCCAAATCAAGTAGTTAGTAAGTGGTGTGGCTGAAATGAAAATCTAACTCCAAATCCAGAACTCTTTCCAACATATCACACTGGGCATCAACAAACAGTAAGTGTGGTGAATTTTATATTCTCTACATATTTCATTCAATTGTGTGATTGTAAATCCATTTCAACAACCAACACTCTGTGCTAGCCCCTAGATCATCTTAATTCAAGTGCCAAATTTTTGTTCTCCTTTTTTTCTTTTCTTTTTAATATTATAACCTACTTCCCAGTTTTTAAGATAGAATTGAGGAACTTTAGCCATGTCCAAAAAGAATTCTTTAATGTTTTAGGGTGGGGTATGGTAATGTGTTCAAGTAGGTAAGTAGATAAGTTTGAAAAAAGTATATTTATAGGGAGGGAATGAGAAGGGAAGGGTCAGTTCTATGCCTGCACCACACAGCAGGAGCTAATGCCAAATATCAAGCTAAGTGAACAATTAATTTCCTGAATCACTGACCTGTATCCTTATCCCAGCAAGTTTATGGCTTTGTCATTGGGTTGGTGACTTTCACAGTATGGAACTATCATAGGATCAATAGTTATTTGAGTTGTGTGGGCAATCTGAACAGTCTCAGGTACTGATTCCCCAAGTCACTCACATTCCTTTGTTGCCCTGGGATATTTAGACCAGTTTTTCAACTAGTATTTTCTGGGGCTTGAGATTTTTAGTCATTGGAAAGATCTTGTTGTGAACTGAAAGCAAGAATTCAAGATGAACACTTCAAATAATTCACAAACCTAGAGAGCAAAATTTTTCCAGGAGTGGGAGGAGAAATTGTTTTGGTTTTCTTATGAAAAGATTTTTTTAAAGGGCAGGGGGAAAAAGGCCTAAAATTTTATTATGGTTATAAATCCAGTGCTCCTGATTCCTTGCTTCCTCCAAGAGTTCTCTCCCTAATGTTAATAATAAAGCATATACAACATGTTTAGTGTGTGCAAAGCACTATGCTAAGTACTGGAATTGTAAGGTAGCCCCTGCTCTCATGGAGCTCACCTTCTAAAGGGAGAGACCACACACAAGGAGTCAGGTGGAAAGTCCTTAGGATGCAACTGGAAAGAAGGCTATATAATATGAAACTTATAGGGATTTGGAGGGAGTCAGCTGCATCTTTTTCTAGTTCTCTCCTCTGCTGAATTGTCTTATTAGAATTTTTCCTAAAAACCTCTTTTAGGTTTCAGATATGTCTAGAACATTAATATATAGTTACTGCTGCCTCTAATTGCTCAGCAATCACCATTTGAATAGTAATTTTTCTAAGCTTGCGCCATAAGACTATAGAGTCAAAGGTTAGACACAAGGGCAATAATTCAAATTGTCCAATGATAGTGACTAAGTGTCTTCCACATATTAATTGTTTAATGCAAGCTTGTTGAATTAAATGTTAGAATATTATCACAAACTTGCACTACAGCATAAAAAGAGATTTATCTAAAAATTAAAGCACCTTTGATATTTGATATTCTACATTTATCTGCTTGAATAATTACAATAATGGTTAACAATTATATGGTGCCTATTATGTGCCAGTTACTGTGCTAAATATTATCTCATTTGGTCTTCACAACAACCCATTGAAGTAAGTGCTTTTATCTTACAGATGAGGAAACTGAGGCAAACAGACATTAAGAGATTTGCCCAGAGTCCCATAGCTAAGTATAAACCAGGTTGGATTTAAACTCACATCTTCCTGACTCTAAGTTTGGTGCTCTAGTCATTATGCCACCAGCTCCATTAGATATAGAGTACTATATAATCAGTGAACTTTTTTATAAAATGATTTGTGTAACAGCACTCTACATCTTAAATCTACATTCATAAGGTGAATCATTAAGGAAATGTTGGAACAGAAAAATAACACTTGCATACTCTCTCTTCTTTCTCAGAATTTGATCTGTAATTTAGTTTTAAAAGTTTTAACGTGTTCAGTTAAACTAATAGCTCTGAAATTCAATAAAAGTTAAAAATTATAAAACTAGTAAAAAATTATTTTTACTCTGATGTTAACATGTAATGTAAGCAAGAGGTGATAAATCTGTCACTTGAAAATTCAAGAAATGTGAAATTTTATTTTTATTTTGAAGAGAGTGCTTGATTCTTTGTTATATCACAAAGATGAACCAGTATTATAAAATTATTTTGTTGAGAAAAATATTATCAATTGACAGCAATTTTAGAATAAGATGACCTTAAAGATTATATATAGTCCAGGAATAATGTTTTAGAAATGAAGACCCTGAGGGCTACACAGGTGACTTACCTAAGGTTATAAAAGTAGTAATTGGTAGAGCCAAGATATTAATCCAGGTATTTTGATTCTAAATCCACATTCCTTCCCAGAAAGATTGTCATATAAAAAGTAGAAGAGCCCAAGGGATAGAGGATTAATTTCTGGGCTGAATATGTGCAAGTATACAGCAATACCCTGGGTTCTGTTTCCAATATCAGTCAGTCAGCCAATGAACATTTACTAAGAGCTCATTATCTGTCAGGCACTATGTTAAGCATCCGGCATACAAAGAGAGGCAAAAGTCAGTCTGTGTCTCCAAGGATCTCACAATCTAAAGATTGAGACAACACACAAATATATACAAACAAGATATATTCAGGATTAAAAAAAGGAAATAATTAAGAGAAGGAAGGCACTAGAATTGAGAGGCTTGAGATGGGCTTCTGCCAAGAGCTGAGGAGTCATGTGGCAATATAAAAATGAAACAGAAAAGAGAAGGAAAGAGAGGCTGTTCAGGAGTCTGCTTCCCTAGCTCTGTGGCAGTGCCCTGAGGAGATTCAACACTGCCCCATCTGGTGGATACAAGCAGAAGAAAGAAGAAATGAGCTCAACCAAGCTCATACCAAATGAGGATGGGATAGAGATAGAGCATCTCTTTCATAAAGGAGATAGAGATCCCTTAATAAAACAATCTGTTCCATAAAACTTGGGCTGAGTCAAAAGGCCCCATCCAAGAACCCACAAGGCCACATGAGGCTGAAAATTCCCCACCCATGGGATAGTGAAAAAGCAGGAGTAGCTAGAGGAGGGGGGTCAGTCTGATTCCAACTTCAGATGACAAGCCAGACGCAATAAAAGTTAAAAATTATAAAACTAGTAAAAAATTATTTTTACTCTGATGTTAACATGTAATGTAAGCAAGAGGTGATAAATCTGTCACATAGAAAACTCAATTATTCATTTTTTTCATCTTCACCCGCTACTATAGAATTGTTCTAGATCAGTGGTGTAAAACTCAAATAGAAATGGCTCCTTGAAGCTGCATATTGATTTAGAACCCCAAATTAGCATTTTTAGTTGTATTGTATTCTTATTTTGTTAAACATTTCTCAATTATATTTTAGTCTGGTTCTTGCTGCACTTAGGAGTTCTGCTGTGACACCTCTGTTCTAATTCCTGCCTTCTCATAGTTAGCGTTTTGTTCTGCTGTCAATGCCTGCTGCCCAAAATCCTTCACGCTCCCAATTTCCACAGCTGCCACCTCCCCACTTATCACTTCTGTCTTCTGTCTTCTCTCTACTTTTCTTTTTTCTTGATTCTCCTGTCATTCTAGGACTTTGGGGTTTTTTGAGGAAAAGTAATTTTGTGAATGGTTCCAGTTCATCAGAGAGCTGTGAGGGAAATTGAGCAATTACTTCAAAATGAAAGTAATCTTCAAAGGTCTGAATTATTTTGGATATATGTGTATAAATGAGTACATATGTATATGTGCATGCATTCATGCATATATGTGTGTATACATATATGTTGCTTTTTCATTAAACCACTAGAGGCTAGGATGTCATATGAGGGTGATTAGGCAAACATCTGAGCAAGGAAGGACAATCCCTCTCTGGGAATAAAGGGTACAGGGTCTCAATTTGGAAGAGTGTAAACATGAACTAAAAAACCAGACCACACAGGTACCAGGGAGTCTGAGGACAGAAAACATCCAAGTCTTTTATATAAGCAGAAAAAAAATTGATTGTCCAAATAATGATTCAGGTTAGATAATCACAGGTAAATCAGGAGGTGAAACAAAAATGCTTTCAAGTTATTTTTATGACTCTTTTCATAAATATCTTTCCAAAATCTCAATCCCATTATGGCAATTGTCCTTATTTGCAACCTTTCTCCCCATTATAATGTCTCCTCTTGACTCAATCATGCCTGGTAGACCATGGGATTATACAACTTTGTTTCCAAAGGTGCTGTGTGTGTGTGTGTGTGTGTGTGTGCGTGTATGTGAGAGACAGAGAGAGAGAGAGAGAGGATGAGAATGAGAATGAGAATGTTTCTTTCTTTAGCTTTTTCTAGTCCCTTTTTTAAATTTTTAATTTATGGAATAAAACAAGCATTTCCATAACATAGTACAATAAAAAAGATGATCGCACATGAAATTGCCAATCTACTATGTACAACTTACAAGGCTACCTACATGGCCAAAGATAGTCCAAAAAGTCTAGTTTCTAGACAATTCCTATTTTACCATGCTTTTCTAACAATTAAAACCACTGCTGGGCCCAGGGGCTGTCAGTGCATCTCCACTAAGGGACTATTTCTTTTTTCCCCAAAATCTTTTTTATTCTTTTGTTTGTTTTTTATTTTGTCCTTCATTTTCTTTTTTAAAAATTTATTTATTTTTAGTTTACAACATTCAGTTCCACAATCCCTTGAGTTCCAAATTTTCCCCCCTCGCTTTTCTCTCCCTCCCTCCCTTTGACAGGATACAATCAGATATAGGTTCTACAAATACCTTCATATTAAACATTAATCAAGTTGTAAAGAAGGATTATAACCAATGGAATGAACAACAAGAAAGAAAGAATGAAACAAAACACAAAAGACAGAGAGAGAGCAAGTAGTTTACTTCAATCTGCATTCAGACTCTCTAGTTCTTTTTCTGGATGTGGACAGCCCTTTCCATCATGAGTCTAAGGGACTATTTCCTTTGGACTCATGAAGATGGTCCTATGGGTTCAGCTGGGGGAACCTGACTTCCTTAGGAGTAGCTGAAGTCCCTTTTCTAACTCTTTTCAAGTTCACTTAATTTCCACTCTAGAGTCCTGGGGGAAAATTGCTTAATGTTTAGACTTTGACTCATGTCTAAAATCCTCCCAAAGGGAGAAGTATAAAAGTATTCAATATAAAAATTAACCAGTTAGTCAATAAACATCATTAAGTACCTCTTCTGTGTCAGTCACTGTGCTAACAAAGCTCAGTAGATACAAAAAAAAAGGGGGGGGTGGTAAGGACAGGTATGGGAAAAGGGGCATAATGGAAAAGTCTAAAGGGTGCATCTGGGTGAGAAATAAAGTGATGGCTGGCCTGGGGGCCTTCCTTAAATGGAAGTTTGAGGAAGAGCTTTCTACTCTGCCTTCCAGTCAAAGAGGTCCCAGGCCAGAGGATACTGGTGGGGTATGATTACCAACCAAGACTTATGTGACCTTATGGGATCATGAGGCTTCTGTTGGCATGATGGAGAAGTCCAAAGAATGCAGACAGATATCCTTTTCCTATACACAAAAGAAATGCTAAATGCAAATGCTAACAAGAAGGTATTGACAGAAAGGCTTAAAATAGAATCCAATAACTTAGTTTATATTGACTATTATTACATGTTTCTAGGAATTTGAGACTTAAATCTCCTCAAAAAAAGGAAACATTTTGTAGGCTGCTGAACCAACATAGTTGTATTTATTTAGCCTTAGTTCTGCACTGTCCCCTCAGAGTCCTTGTCTCCTGGCTAGCCAAGTCAAGACTTGGGCTTCTCTTCTTTCTGGTGATCATCTTGTCTAATGTAGAAACTCCTTCAGTCCCATCACCAGGTAGCTCCTAACAAAATGACCCAGGACATCTAGATTTCATGGACTCACAAGGTTGGCTCTAAGCTCCCCTGAATGTCAATATTTGGTCACCTACACTGAGGAAACACAAAACAGATGAGGGAGCACAGGAATGGAATAGGCATTATTAAGCATTCACTATGTGCCAGGCTTTATGCTCAACATTTTTAAAATGTTATGTTGTTTGATCCTGGGAGATAGGTATTATTATTATCACCATTTTGCAGTTGAGGAAACTGAGGCAGGCAGAAGTTAATTGACTCACCCAGGATCACATAGCTCCTTAGTGTCTGAAGCCAAATGTGAACTTGGGTCTTCCTGACATCAGCCCAGGTGCTCTATCTACTGTAACAGCTGGCTGTTGGACCAGTTTGATCCAGTCTGTCTCCTTTAGGCAGCTCACATCCTTTAGTTATCATGTATTCATATCCACATGGCAACCAGGATGGGGGCAAAGGTTAACTGTACTTTCCCCACCCACTCACAGAAAGTCCTAGTTCATCAGAATGCCATCTGAACACTTGAAATACAAGAGAGACAGGGACAGAATCACTCCCTTTTTAAACATCCATGGAGTCTTTAGCCCTTCGTTCTCCATAGCCAACAAATGGATTGTTTTATCTCGTCCAAAGTGGCCAAGAGGTAACACGGAAAGCTAAAAGCAGCCAAGTAGTTATCTACAAAGTGTCCAAATAACAATCGTGTTATCGCTTATGGTCAACCAGACATAACTAAATGTAAGGTGTAGCCAGAATAGATGGAAGGTTATATAGTCAACACATAATTATTATCTGTGGAATGCATAAATGAAGCAATGCTTGGATTAGCAAAATAGTTTTGTGGAAGAAAGGTACACTGTTTATAGAAGAAGCCATAGTTTAATCTTTCTTGAAATGAACTGACAATCTTCTAACAAAAAAAAAGATTTTTATATAATAGAACTTCAGTGTGGAATGATGGTGCCACATGTCTAACACAGTACACAGGGTATCTTATGCTATCTATGTCTCATGGGTTAGTCTTATTTCTGGAGTTTTACAGAATCTGGGTTTGATTCTAAAATTCCCCTCAAAACATAGGCAATGATAAGCATAGCTTCAAAGCCAAGTAACCTCAGGGCTAGTTTCTTCACTCTTAGGATTTTTCCTTAGCCTGCTTTTCCTTTTGAAGCTCTATAATTATGTCAAAGGGTCTAAAATATAAAGCAGCTCCATATGCTTTTTCTCTGTGTCCTATCAGTCCCTACCCTTCAACCCTCACTTCTACTGAGATGCTGGGAGGTGGGGGATGAGGAGAAGCTTCCTGGTTTTTAAGAGAAAAAAAATCTTGTGTCTCTTCAAATTTCTCCACCTCTCTTATCATTAACCATGCCAGTCAAAGTTGTTGGACATTAACTTTTTGTGGTACATCAATTTATAAGCAAGGAAACAAATTAAATGAGGAAAAAATCATTAGGAATGCTGGTTACCTAGACTACCAGCAATAGAGAATAGAATACCTTTCTTTCTTCGACCTCTAATTCTTCCCAGCTCCATGTGTGGAAAGGGAACCAGGAAATAGATATTTGGAGAGTTAATGAAGAGTGCTATGGATGGAAGAGGGAAAGGAAACCTAATGTAGATAATTCACCAGTCCATTCCATTATCTGCCTCTTCCAATGGCATTTGATCAACTCTGGTCCACATCACCCCTACTTCCACTCACAATGTTCCTCAGGTGCAATGATCTCCTCAAATTAATAGGTGAGATGCTGACCCAATCAACATTTCCAACTCTCTACTGAAAGAGCAACTTCTTCCTTACAACATTGCCCCTCACCCACATCCCATAACCCTATCTTTCTTCCAGCATCCTCCTCTGATGCCAAATTCAGTGACAAAGACAATTGGGAACACTAGGTGAAAATGTCTTCTCAGATGCTCATAGCTACTTTCTGAGTCCTAAGATTCAATGACAATGTTGCCAAAGAAACTGAGTTACAATAAACTAAGAGTTGGAAAGAACCTTGGAAACCATCTAGTCCAAACTGTTTATTTTAGAGAGCAGAAAACTGAGGACAGTAGAGAGGTAAGTGATTTGCTTATTGTCACAAATCAGGAAGCAGCAGAGCTAGACTTAGAAGTCAGCATCTTACTCTTTATAGAATAAAAAATAAGTTTAGTCTAATAAGTGGTAGTTACTATATCCTCAACCCTGAATTAAATTCTGTAGATTCTTGATTTAGAAGAGTTTATAATCCAATTATTCTAGATAATTTTCATGTAAGCTGAATTTCTATAGATAGATTCTTCCAAGTGTACCAAGGGAGAATTACATTTAATGAAATTGTGTGTGGAATTCCTTAGTAAAATACTCACCCCCTAAATAATCCACTTTATGAATCTGTATTTTAATGTGGAAATTTTACTTAAATTGTGAAATAAATTGTATCTAGGTACAGATTACCATACTGTACTCCAGAACTTTAGATCCATAGTTAAAAAGTCAGTGGATATGCAGTTCATTGGAGAAAGTCCAGGATATCAGAGAACCCAGAAAGCATACCAGAATGAGGGATATAATCAGCAGAAAGTAAGAAAAGACAGGTGGAGCAGTATGTAGACAATTATACTTAGGGTCTGGGGTATCCTGGGGTATTACAGAGGTGCTGTGAGTTGGAGGGGAAGGGAAGCTGCAATCTGGGATCATAATGGAGAGAAGAGGGAGTATGCGGAGACATGGTAAGCCCTGAACCCAAGACCACAATCTGAATCTTGATGATCCAGGAGTCCATAAGAGGTTCCATAGATCTCTAAGTAAGAAAGAGCATCTAAGAAGAGAACCAATTGAAACTTTTCTTATGGCCTCAAAAGTTTTCCAAGTGTAATGGAGCCAGAGAGAAACAGACAGACCGAGATACAAAGATGGAAAAAGAAAAAGACAAGAGGTAGAGACAGAGATGGGAGAGGGAGAAATAAAGGAGAAAGAGAGAAAGACAGAGAGAGAAGGAAGGAAAGAGAGACAGAAAGGTACAGACACACAAAGATAGAAAGATCCAGACGTACAAAGATACAGAGTGCTTTGCCTCTTGGGGTCAAATTATAAACAAGACTTAATCTGCTAGACTAACTAGCTCATAAATTAGTTATAAATGATTTAGCAGAGAGGTTCTATAACTGGCTAGGTAATGGAATCCCAACCCAGTCCTGGAAATAAAGTTTCCTAATCAGTTTCCTGAATCACTAGAGCTGTCTCATCGCATTTTCACACACAATACACATCTGGGTCAACCCTACTTTTATAGAGAGAAAGAGAAAATAAACAATATAAAGGAAATGGCTCAGCTCATATCATGAAAATAAGGTGCAAATCCACACTTGTTAATGAACAATCCAGCTGGGGGGAAGGGAAGAGAGAGGAAAGTGGGAGAGAGGGGCAGGCAAAGCTGAATAGAAACGGTTCAGTTGCTTCATCTTCCCTAAGATGCATTTGATTCAACCAGGGCTTCAATCACCTGTTTGTCTATATATTTCTCCAGCAGGGTCCATTGTCTTTCCTCCTTCTCCCTATGGCTTAAAGAGAAAAATTGCCTATTAGTCACAGCCCTCCACACTGCTGCAGTTTAAAATTGGTCCCTGCCAACTCCTTCAGCTCTGTGCCACCATACTCCAACCTAATGGCAGGAACCTCTAGTCGTCACCTCATCTCTACCCTCCTTGTCCACTTTGCTTAGTCTAATTAGTCCCTGGAGACATCAAACTACATTTCCCAGGGGGCTATGCATTTAATTCCCAAAGACTGGCCCTGCCTATGGGGAGTCTGGCAGATATTTTCTATTCTATCAACCATTTAAGGAGCAGTTGGATTCCACACATTTATGTGTGGGTCTGGGATCCACTCTAACCTTGTAATTTACATTGCTTTAATGCTCAATGAAATAATTTTCTTATTGGACTTACGTGTCTCTTTTATAGTCTAGTAAGAGAATTTTGTACTGGATGAGATCTCCAGGTGTGACTTACATCTTTTAAATGAAGTGAACCTAGAAAGGCAGCTAGGTGGCAGAGTGAATAGCGTGCTGGGCCTGGAGTCGGGAAGACCTGAGTTAAACTAGGCTCAGACACTTGCTAGCTGTGTGACCCTGGGCAAGTCACTTAACCTTGCTTGCCTCAGTTTCCTCATCTGTAAAATGAGCTGGAGAAAGAAATGGCAAACCCCTCTAGTATCTTTGCTAAGAAAACCCCAAATGGGATCACAAAGAGTTGGACACAGCTGAAATGTTGTCAGTGTTCATTGTTGTCAGGGAACCTAGATGGTGCAAGGGTACTCCAGTAATATAGTTCTCAGAAATTTCACAGGAATGTTAAAATAATAAATATTTCTCCATGCCTTTTGAAGAAATAATTGAACATGGTAGCTAGTATGCTTTAAAATATATGCTAAAGAATAATATAACCCGTAAGAAGAGTAATTTCAGAGGTTGCCCCTTTTGATTCTTCCCCTTTCAGCCAAACAGGTTGGCATAGAAATGTATTGTCAATTCGTTGAGAGATCACAGGATTAGAGTACTTTAAAAACAGGATTTATTTCCTTTTTCCCCCTTTTGTTTCTAAAAAGTAGCTGTAACCCCCATCCTAGAGTCCACTGGTATGGGACTCCTTGTTGGTGGGATCAATGCCCTACATCTGCATAAGGGGCATGAGATGAGAAATAAAGAGCCACAAAGAGAACCCCAGGCTCTTCAAATCTCTTCAATCTCTTTGGGCTTCAGGAAGTTCTGGCTTCCAACTTCAAGAGAAAAGATAGACAATACTAACCCCACTTCAGGTGGCTGAAGGAAAAATAAAACTCTGGGAAGAAGTCAACATGAGAGGAGCGGGCAATCTCCTTTATGTCCCTATCTCTAGTTTACTATACTAGAGACTACCAGGAATTTCCCTCTGAATAAGATCTGGGACACTGTCTAGGTTGAGCTGAGCTACCTCATTCCCAGTTGAGAACTCCATCACTCTGTAGGGTCTAGTATATTAGAGTCTATATAGGGGTAGTATATTTTATATATATATATATATATATACATAGTATATTTTATATATATATATACATATACACACATACACATATATACATACATGTACACACAAGTGTGCACATACACTTTTTTCTGAAATTGAATAAATGGGTATCTTTCTACATACTGTGTATATGCAATGGTGAACAGGCATTTGGTAGGAAGGGAGTCAGTCCTTGGATATAAAGTTTGACATCTTGCTTCTCCCCTTAATGAATAGCAATCACGTATTTAGGCTGAATCTGAAAACCACATCCGCTAGACTAATAATATTGAAGAAGCAAATAGATATAACTCTAGCCCAGTCTTACCTCTCCCTGACTAGGGCCTAGTAGGCAAGCTTTTGAAAAGCCCCAACCTCCTGCTTCCCCTCCTGGTAGGAATTAAATCCTCCCTTGGAGAAGGGTGAGGGACAAGAGGCTAGAGATGTCTATTCTGCCTCCTTGGGAGCCACAAAATGACACCCCCATGCTACATGTCGGGGGACAGTCAGCCTCACGACATAGAGCATAAAAGATATAGGCCAAAGAGGTTTGCCCAGTCTGACATGGAGGTGCCCTATTTCCCTTCATTCCTCTATCCAGTGAGTAGGATGGCAAGATGGGACAATTTTTCTTCTTTGAGCTCTTTCCTGAAGTGTCCAGAGGGTGAAAAACATACATAGTTCACCCATATCATGGGTGCTATCAACTGACAGGGGTGGTGATGACTTCCCTTCTCTCTAATTTCAGAGCCCGTGGATTGTTTCTGTTTCTGTTCTATTTTGTTTGTCTTTTTCCCTTTCACATGCTGGAGTAATACTCACTGGAACCAAGAATTCAAGCCACCGTGACCCTGAAGCCAGAACTCTAGGTAGGATGTTGTGAGCAGCTGGCCTGGCAGGGAAGCCTGGAGAAACCAGCATTCCTAGGACTTAAGCACAAGGTAGATTTTGGAGTTGGAACTTGAGATTGTGCCCCATAGGAAATAAGCTAAAATAGGAACCTTATCTCTGTCTCATCCAGAAATTTAAAGTAATACAAGGGAGGAAGGAAATTAAGGCCCTCATGGTGGGGGGATTAAGTTTATATATTTGTGATTATGTAAATACACAAATAAATATATCTTTGTAACTAATCTATTAGTGGTTAAATGGAACACAATCAGTGGGACCTGGATCTACTGATAGAGTACCTAGACACCTTAAACCCCCTTAAGGACCCTGGGGGAGAGGTAAAATGGAACATTTCTGGTCTTCAGATAGTGGGAGTCAGGGTGGTCAGTGTTATGAAGGCAAACAGGGGAGCCCTCCCTGAGCCTTTGATTAGGACATTTCCCATAGAGTTATACATGTACTCTGAGCATGCTCTGGCCCTTTACTAAAGGATATGTGCAAGTAGCAGCTTGTGTTGGTCATTTCACATGTCCCTGCAATCTGGGGTCATGGCAAAAATGATTAGTGACTGATTCAGAAAGAAACAACTCCTTAGAAGGCTATAAGGGAGATAAAGTTCTGCCTCCCTCTCTTTTAGTAAGCTGACTAGTTTGAAACATAATTCTCCCTTAGATTTCCAGGGAAAGAGTTTCTCCTACGTGTCCTGTTCTCTCCTCCTCTCTTTCCCCCAACCCCCATCCCCATTCTGTGGCTATACACATGGTTACAAAGAACACGTGCTTGGCTATGTGAGCTTAAGACCACAAGTCCCTAGATACCCCTTCTGTTTTTGTGCATCTTTCTCTGAGCTGAGATCACCAAAGAGCACTTCTGAGAGGTAGATGAGAAATAAAAACAAATTGGTAGGATGGCTCAGCAGTTTCTTCTCATTCACCTCAGATCCCTATGGTCTGAATGATTCACAAACCCAGATCTTCTAGCTAGCCAGGACATGGTTTGGTCCTTCCACCTATAGCATCCTCTTTGTATTGACCATGTTCTCCTCTAGGAAACTGCAGCAGAAATCACCTGCTAGACAACTAGCACCTAACTCAGAGACCCTTGACTTTTCGACTTCATGAGGTTACTAACAGGGCTGGAACCATCTGTCTCTCAGGATCTCTGATGACCCAGGTTAGGTAAAGAAACATGAAACACAAGAACCAGGGATTTAAGGCCTAGTCTCAAGATCACCTAGGCTACTGGTGTCAAACTCAAATAGAAATGGGAGCCGCTAAATTATATAGACCTGTAGGGTCACGTATTGACTTAGAAAACCACGTATCTTTTTTAGTAATATCTATCATATTTTTTTCATATATTTTCTAATTACATTTTAATTTGGTTCCATGTAGGCCTCATTTTTGACACCCCTACCTAAGCAATCAGATGTTCTCACTGACATATACATGTACAATATTCATCGGGAATCTAACAGAAACTTGCAGTCCAAATGAAAGACAACCCAAAAAGAAAGGGAGACAGGGCTTTTCTATAACTCACTGCCAGCCAAGGTGTTGGGGGCAGGAGGATGGGGTAGCTCTTCATGGTTTACTCTTTCATTATCTCCATCACAACCACCAATTTGGGGGACATGAACAGAAACAGAAACCATTGTTAATGCATGTAATTTAGCAATATGACAGAACATCTGGCTCACTCCTTAGCTCTGTGGGAAGTGTCCTGACCAATGGATGGGGCAAGGTACGGCATTCCCATCCACCCACATTACAAAAGGGATTGTGTAAAAATCTCCACTTTCTGCTGTCAACTATTTCCTAGCACAGAGACCAGTTTTACTTAATCACCCAATCTGCAGTGTAAAAATTAGTCCTAATTACTTCATGCCATCACTTGTTACTTGCCAATATAAACCAATGTATAGTGGACTACAGCATGACAGGCTGTCACAGCATGTTAAAGGCTTAATTTAAAAAAACTGAGACTTTGCATTAGGTACAAGCATTAAAGACAGATAATAAATAGCTCACTGAGCTTAAGAAATATGTTATATGTCCCTTAAAACTCTCAACTGATCAAAGCAAATTTAAAAGTTTGTACCCTTTGTTTAAGTCTTGGGTTGAAAAAAAATAAATTTTCTGAGAATCAAATCCAAGATGAGAGGACAGGAGTTATGTGTATAGAAGATGAAATGGAGAGGAATCTGTAGTTCCCCTATACATGCACAAGGGAGAAGGGTATATGGGAAAAT
Source organism: Pseudochirops corinnae (assembly GCA_028646515.1). NCBI lineage: Eukaryota > Metazoa > Chordata > Mammalia > Diprotodontia > Pseudocheiridae > Pseudochirops > Pseudochirops corinnae. The sequence goes on from CM053590.1 coordinate 180,989,615, forward strand.
AGTCTACTCAAACTGAATGAAGTGAGTTATGTACTAATTAATGTCCATCATAAGAGCAAAGATGACTTAAAAAAACTGAAATAGTCAATACTGGAGGAGATTGTGGAAAGATAGGCACAGTGATGCACTGTTAGAACCATGGATTGAAATAATCCTTAAAAAAAAACAATTTGGAATTATACAGGTAAATTTACTAAACCATTAATCAATTTGATGCAGAATCCCATGTTCCCCTGGGAGGTCAAAGGCAGAAAAGGTTCATATATCAAAATAGTCACAGAAGAATTTTCTATAACATACACACACACACACACACGAAATGAGCCCATCAGTTGGAGAATAGTTGTTTTTTAAATTGTGGTATATGAATGTAATAGAATATTACTGGACCATAAGAAACTACAAATATGAAGAATTCAAAAAGCTTAGGGAGACTGGTATGTATTAATGTAGAGCAAAGAAAACAAAAATAGAATCACGATGTACATCACAAATATAATAATGTAACTGGAAATGATACAAAAAATCAGTTGAACTCATTAAATGCAACAGTCAATCTTGGCTCCGAATGACAGAAAACAAAACGTGATGCACTTTTTTTTAGTAATGATGTTGATGGGAGGTAGGTTGGACAACAAATATCAAAGGTCACATTTGATTACAGATACAGATGCTGTCACTTTAACTGTGGGGTTTTTTAATTACAAAAGAGTGGTTCTATGGTTGGAGGAAAGGATGCAGTGATGCTGGTGGGGGTTGGGGGGAAGGAATAAACAATGTATTTTAAAATCATGACACAGTGTCAGTTCATGTAAATAATGATTGTAGCAGGGGCAATATCTGCCATGTAAGCTAGGCTAGCTTTTTAAATTTGTTTTTGTTTTCTGGTGTATGGGGGTGTGCATGTGCATGGGTGTTTCCCTAAAAGGAAAGGAAGCTATCTTCAATTATCCCAAGGAGCTGAGGCATTTCCCTATAGAGTTGAGGGGAACTGTGTCTACCTGAGTTAGCTGGGCATCATTGTAGATTCTTTCCGTTCCCTGAGTAAGCAAGCATCTTGTTGTTAACTATAGGTGGTCTGCTAAGGGCTCACTTCATTCCAGTATGAAATCTGAATCACAGAATCAACCTGTGTCAGGCCTAACCTACTACAATGACAATGATGATAATGGCGATTATTATAGATCATATGTAACATATGGCATATTATACACAGAGAAAAAAGTTCAGAAGGGGACAGAGATAAGCAGAGCAGTGTTGATACTATCATGTTAAATTTAATATACATTTAAATGAGTTACATAAAAATAATATAGGTTCATGATTTGATGTGCATTTCTTTCTTACTATTCTTTGTATATTGAAATGTGTTTGTTGACGTTGGAGAAGTTCTTTTTAAAATAATCTGAAGAGAGAAAAAGAAAATTATATTTCTGTATATGGAACGTAACGTAATATAAATAGATATTTTTTCTAAATAGTTATATCTTATTTATATTTAATCTAAAATATATTTATATCTATATCTATGTGTAGTTCTATATCTCTATCAATATAGAATTACAGAAAGAGAAAAACTGAGAGAGAGAGAGAGAGCACACAGATGGTTCTGTCAAGCTTCACTGTCAATCACATGAGCCTGGGATTCTAGCTGCTCTTACCTGAGGAATGCATTGTCCTCCCTTCTTATGGGCAGAGTATACCAGGCATTAGGACATGACTTTCCTTTCTAAGCCAACATGAGCTGCTTTCTAGGGAGGAGGGCTGGGGAGATACCTGACCATTTTAACTCATTGACACACCACTGGAGCTATGCCAAGTCAAATCTGCTAGAGGTGCCTTCACAAGGATTGTTTTCTCTCAATATGGACCATTATTAAGACAAATTAATGACATGTCATCTCTATTAAATGTGTGGTTCTGAACCACACCAGCAGTTTGCCATTGGTAACATCCAAACTGGGTTTATAAAGCCTCAATAATTTAAATAGTCTTCTCTTTTTAGTTTTTTAAAGTTTTCTTTTTTTCATTATTGCAACTTAGGGTTCAACCCTGGGCATTTGCATAATTCTCTCCTCATTGGTAGAGAGAAGGATTACCCAATGCCTTATGGCTTTATGAGAGAAGTTGATGAGAACTTGGGAAAGAAGAGTTATTTTTCTTCTACTCTGACAGAGGATGCTGTTTCAGAGTCTCTTTAGGGAGTGTCATGATCACTACTTTTCCACTCTCCCCCTTACCACTGCCCTCCCCCCCAAAATAAAAGGCCACCCTCTTGTAAGCGTAGACAATCAAAACAAATCTGAAAATGTCATCATATTGTGAGCTCTTTGAAAGCAAGGATTGTCTTTCGTGTGCTTTTGTACCTGCAGACCTTAAATCAGAGCCTGGCGCATAGTAGGCACTTGACAAATATTGATTGGTTGGTTGAAACAGGAAGCAAAAGAAAGCAGATAAAAGTGGATTGGGTTCTTCACTTACACGTAAGCATAAGAATAACCCCAACTAGCTTACCATACCAACCAAAATCCATTGTTTCATTCCTGATTAGAGCCAGCAGACTCTAAGCTATCTCTTAATCTCTGTCTCAAATGTCTCTCCTGCCTAAGACTCCTCTCAATACTATGGGGAAATAGTGGCTGGTCAGTCTATACTTCACCCCTGCATTGGAAAAATGTAACCTAAAAGAGCCCTTTCTGTACCTCAGCTGTTTCATCTGTATAACATATATATACTATCATATTTAACTTGTAATGTTGTAACATTTAAATTCAATAATACAGATAACACTTAGAAGCACTACATGAAGGGCCCCTTCCTGGATATAGTTATGTTAATAGTACTGTTGGAGTCATCTTATATTCAAATGCATAGTTCATAAGCCCCCAATGATATTTCTTTTCCTAGATCAAGTTAAAAAAAAACAAACCATGAATTCAAAGGAAAAAACATTTAATGATGGAGAATAACTCAGTAAAAACATGGAATTAAAATGGGCATTAAAGCAATCTTAACGTTCATTCCCAAATGATTAACACCTCCAAATGTAGCCACTGGGAAGCAGTCAGTGGGCTTGTAATTTAACCACTCTGGTGGTTGCTTCCTGGAACAGAAAGAGTGGGGTAAATCATTCTATCATTGAAATCTGGGGGAAATTCACCAAAGCTCTAGTGAATTCTGGCCTTCTCTGTATGGGAATCAGATGATCACTAAAATCCTAGTCAGGTCTTAAGAATGTAGTTTTTTGGCATGGGATCTGAATGAAATGCTGGAGCTCAGAGCAAAGTTGTCATTCTCTTTACATCTTTCTCCAACTAACCTTTGCATTTTTCCAACTCTTTTTGAGACCTAACAGGGATTATGAGACTGATGTGAGAATTCCTGATATCCTAAATGAAGGAACAAAAGTGGGTATTGATAAGACATCCCCTTTCCTTTCCACCAAAGACTCTGAATGTAGGGTATGGGTATATGTCTCTAATAAAAGCATTAGGAATTACCTGATTATGGCTATTGATAACATGGATTGGGATCAAGAAGAGTCTAGATTATATTACCTTGGCAGTTCCTTTGGCAGAAATAATATTAAAAACACAATCTTTACCTCAGCAGCTACCACTTGGAGTTTTACTACTGTGTCTTTTTAAATTGAGATTTCCTACAGTGAAGATATAATAGGAATGTATTTCTTTTTGGATCATATAACATGTGTAAGGAAATGAAGATCTAAATGGAAAATGAATGAGAGCTCTATTTTTCAAGATTTTCCTTTTTCTGGGTGTGGACAAAGTAATGAGCCATAACGGCACTGAATATATAAAATATATGATGAATTTTTTCCCATCTTAAACTCTAAACTAGGGAATCTCAGAGAAGTCCACAGATAGATATCAGGGTTTCTGTGAGCTTGAATGTGAAAAATCACATCTTTATTCTAATATGATTTGTTTGGTAAATTAATTGGCACTATAGCAACAACTATTTGCCTAAAAATCTATCCCCAAACAATTCCCATAATCAAATATGAGGAGTAGGGTAGCCTTTGGGCATCATTCTTCTATTCATGTGAGATAGACACCACCCTACAACTTCTTACAAGTGAAAAAGCTAAATCTTCCTTTTACATATATCAAATATTTTACAAACACAGATGTGATCCATAAATGCCAATAATTACTGTGCCTCTTTGACAGATGAGGAGAATGAAGCTCAGAAAAGTTGGGTGGTTAAAGTACCGACACACAGCTAGTAAATAATGAAGCCAAGAACTCCAACCCAGATCTTTCTACGAGATCAATCATTTCACAACATTGTGCTACCTGACAAATACCAACTACCTAACATGAGACAAAAGTTCTGTGAAGTAGAAAACCAAAAATTGTTTCTGGTAGTATTCAGTGACACCAACAGTTACCTTCCAAGGCCATAAAGTGGAGGTGATGTGTATAATCCATTATGAACAAAATTTGTGAAAATTCCATTAGGATATTCTCATAAGAAAAGCAATAGACTATACAATTTTCTTTCAATATTCTCTTCCAAGGCCAAGTAAATAACTTTTTTTTTAACCCAAAGCAAAAGAGAGAACTTGATAATACCTGGTTTTTGTTGCTTTGCACTCAGGGAGAGAGACAGCTGGCTCAGCAGGTGCTCTAATTGTACAAAGCTGTACTTCAGCAGGTGTTTAATAAGTTTTCCCCTCTAGCTTTCCAGATCCTTCAGCAACACTATCAGCTAAAGAAACCAGTCAAAAAAAGCCCATTGTGTACAAAGTGGAGCTTTTGCAAGAGTTGTATTATACTGTTTGATTTTTTTAGAAGGTCTCTTGGTAAAAATAAAATTGTGGGTAAAATAAATATTATTAAAATTAATCTCTTTGTAGTCTGATAAAACAAGGAATAAACAGGTGAAAGAAAAAGAAAAAAACAGTCCTGGGCTCTCATAAGGAAATGAACAATACCCAAAAAATCAAGAAAGTGATTGAGAAAAATAGGTGTAAGGCATATATTACTCATATTGGTTATAATGCATGTATGTATGTATATTCACATGACTTTGCATAAATACACCTCAAAGGGAAGTGGGAGGAGATATCTCTGAAATTTTCTTCACCTCTCTCAGGGGAAACTAGAATTCCTTCCTGATGGGGAACTGGACACTAGACTGACACTGCTGTTCTAAAATTGGGGTTATAGGAATAGAATTGTATCTATTTGGCCCCCTAAATGTTCCTTATCTAAGAGAAAGAATTCATATTTTCTTATTGCTTTCCTAGTCATTGTCTATTAAATAAGGAGGAATGCAATTTATATCTGAAAGCTTGCTTTCTACCAAAAGCTATTTACACAAAAGACCATCACAAACAGTGAATAATAGCTAGCATGTATATAATGTTTTAAGGTTAGCAAAACACTTTACAAATGCTATCTAATCTCTCCTCACAAACAACCATAGAAGGTAGGTGCTATTTCCCCCATTTTACAGATGAGGGAGCTAAGACCAAGAGAAATTAAGTCAGTTCCTTATGGTCACAAAGCTAACAAATGTATTTGACCGAATTTGAACTCAGGTCTTTCAGACCCAGATCCAGCCCTCTATTCACCTCCTCAATGATTAGGAAAAACAATCTGAGAATTAATATAAAATATTTTTAAAAAACAAATTAGAGTTCCTACAGAAGAAATCAGCTAGTCAGACAAGCAACTACAGAATTTAGAACAAAAGACAGAGACTCTATAATTGTAGGGTCTCCACAAGAGACAAAAATAGAATTCAGATGTTACGACACAGAAGCAAAAGCAAATTAATGGAACATTTTAGTCTGAAACCAAATAAACAAGAAAACCCCAGGTCAATTTACAAAAAAAACAAAAACAAAAAAAACCTCCAACATCATAAGTAATATTCAGAACTACAACATCAAAGAACAAATTAGCCAGATAAGGAGGGGGAAAAAAACCTTCCCATTCCAAAGATAAGCAATTGAAATAATATATGAATATTCTGTGTACAAGAAATAAAAGAAAAAATAAACTATGATATTATGAAAAGCAAAGATCATTTGGTCCCTAAAATAATGGAAGCTGAGCCTAAGTATCAAGGAAGAGATTGGACTAAAAAAAAAAAATCACTTTTAATTAATCCCTCAGGAAAACCCAGAGGTGGAAAGGGTATTTAATACACAAACTGACCAAATAGAAAAAAAAAGTTCAATATATTCATATAACATGAAAAAAACTGTGAAGTAAAATGCTTGTTTACATGTAGCTAGGATCAGAAAACGCCAGAAATGAAATGGGAGGAGGGAGTGACATTTTCTTCATTGTTTGAATTATTTAAAAATAAAATTTACCCACTGATCAAGAGATATTAAAAAAGCAAAGAGGGCTTCGATGGACTAAAAACTGCTACTCTTTTATAAAAAAAAAGAATATGAGGGGGAAAGGAGCAAGCAGTTATTAAGCCCTTATTATGTGCTAGCCATTGTGCTGAACACTTGGCAAATATCTCATTTGGTCCTCAAGACAATCCTGGAAGGAAAGCATTGTTATTATCCCCATTATATAGATGAAGAAACGGAGGTAGGGGGTTAAATGACTTGCCCAGGGGCAAGCAGATAGTGAATATTCAAGAGCAGATTGGAACGAAGATATTCCTGACTTCAGGCTCAGCACTCTAGCAACCTCAGAAGAAAAAAAGAAATCATTAAGATGCGTAAAAGGTCAGAGATATTAATATGTCCTTTAAAGACCAAAATTCAATAAAATAGCAACAAATAAAATAAACAAAAGGATAAAGAAATAAGTAAGACTAACTACATCCAACTGGGAATTAAGATACACAGGCACTGGGGTAGGGAGATCCATCCTGCCCTACCGGAAAGTCAGAGGGGCAAGGGGGAGGACATAGGAGAGAACAGATTGGGGGAGGGGTTATAGAGTGGGATAGCTGTTTTGGGGTGGTGGGTAGGGGAAAGGTGGGGAGAAAATTTGTAACTCAAAATCTCGTGGAAATGAATGATGTAAACAAGAAAATAAATTAATTAATATTTTTTTAAAAAGAAATAAGTAGGTAATGATACCCTGAATAGTGAAAAAATTAAAGAAAAAGTCACAAAATCAAATTATAATATTGAGACAATATACCAAAACACGTGGCATGCAGTCATCATAGGAAAATGTCTATCTCATAGACAGTAGAATGAATTAGAAAACAGAATCTAATAAGATATTCTTTACAAGAAAAACACTTAAAGATTCCTACATAACTAACATGAAAAGGCAATACACAACTTATTAGTTAGGAAAATTCAAAAAAGCAAGGGTAGTGATCCCGATCTCAAGCAAGGCAACATTAGAACTACATGATTAACTTCTAGGGTTATATCCCAAAGAGATCAGAAAAGCAGAAGGAAAACCCATAATGTACAAAAATATTTATAGCAGCTCTTTTTGTGGTGGCAAAGAATTGGACATCAAGGGGATGCCTATCAATTGAGGAATGGCTAAACAAGTGGTGATGTTTGAATGTCATGGAATACTATTGTGCTATAAGAAATGAGGAGCAGCCGGACTTCACATTTACCTTGAGAGGCTTATACAAAATGATGCTGAGTGAGAAGAGCAGAAGCAGGAGAAATTTGTACACAATTACAGACACAATGTATGTGTGACGACCAACTTTGATTGGACTCTTCTCAGCAATGCAAGGTTATAAGACAACTCCAAAAGACTCATGATGGAAAGAGATGTCTACATTCAGAGAAAGAACTAGAAAGAACAGAGTTTGAATGCAGATTGAAGCAAACTACCTGCTCTCTTTCTTTTTCTTGTTTGGTTTTGTTTCCTCTTTCCTGCTGTTCATTCCATCCTTTATAACCCTTCTTTATAACTAGACTAATGTCTAATGTGAAAGTATTTGCAGATCCTATACTTGATTGCATGCCACCGTGGGGGAGAGGAGAGGGAGGGGGAGAAAATTTGAGACTTGAGAGATTGTGGAACTGAGTCTTGTAAACTAAAAGTAAACAAACAAATTAATAAAGACAATAAAAATTTTAATATAAAATAAAATCTAATACTCAGGGAAAAAAACTACATGGTTAAAAGAGATGCTCAGAGAAAGAGAAACTATTATTCTTAAAGATATAAATAATGAAATAATATCAATAATTAACACATGTATACCAAATGGAATAACATCTGCATTCCTAAACGAAATATTATTTGAGTTCCGGGAAGGAAACAAAATAGCTATGACAGTTTGAGACTCCAATGTGCCCTGTTTCAGATCTAGTCAAAACTAACAAAGCTGGATGTGATAGATCTCCATTGACTACTGGATGAGAATAGAGGTGGATGTATATATTTATTTAACAGCTGTTCCTGACATCTTTATAAAAATAGATGAGGTACTAGGGCATAAAAGAACCTAATGAATACAAAAAAAAAATAGAAATATCTAACATATCTTTTATTGAACACTTCAAAATAAAATTATTATCAGTAAAGGACATTTGTCTTTTGGTCAGAGCTGCAACAAAAGAATATATAGCCCACAATACATCTCCAGGTTTCATCTTCTACTCCAGCCCTCTACCTTCAACTTGACCACCTGCCCAGTCTTTAAAAACAGTAGTACGGAACATCTCTTTTGCCAGTTTCTTGTGGGTGGCATCACTGGAATCTCCAAGACTAGGATGATCTACATTAAAACAAACTACTGCTGCAAGGGCATCATGCAAGTAAATAAATTATGGCTGATAAGCAATAGAAAACCATAATACATTATAAAGTCTGAATTCCAAAGGAACAAGGGGTGCTTTCCTTCTGGTGGGGTGTCAGAAGATATTTCCCTGCTCTGGCCCCTAACTTTACCTTTAAGAACAAGTAAAATCAGTTACTGGAGATATTTTGCTAATCAGTTAGCCTCTGGTGATGCAGCTGGATTCCCTTTTTTTTTTTTTTTAAGAGAATTTGCTTGGCAGCTAATGTTGTATGGGACCAAGAGAGAATTCAAAGACCTCAGAAGCTGCCTTGCAAATATCACTGAGTTTGATAAAATTCATGGTGTCTATCAAGGTTTGAATCTCATTTCAGGATATTATTATCTATAGAGCAGCCCAATTTGGAATCTATGATACAGCAATAGATATTCACCCCAATTCTAAGAACACATATTTATTAAGTTGGATGATTGTACAATCAATGATTGTTGTAGGAGAAGTAGTAACCAATCCTTTTGAAAGGGAAAGGGGAAAGGAATAAGCATTTATCAAGAACCTACTATTTGCCAGGGATACCTAAGTGGCACAGGAGATAGATCACTGGCCCTCGAGTCAGGAAGATAATCCTTGACAAATCACTTTAATTCAGTTTCCTCATCTGTAAAATGAACTGGAGAAGCAAATCGCAAAGAAATTTATTTAAATATACCCTAATGAAAAAAAGAAATTAAATAAGATAATTTAAATAAAACTTCACCATATTCAAGAAATTCCTGTTTTCTTTTTTTATCCAGGCCAGAGCACATTTGTAGAAGAAGCAGGAAAAGCTCTGGGAAATGAAGATTTATTTATTTTGATCCATTATTCCTACAGTGGAACTAATGATTCTGCAAATGATTTTGGGAAAATAACCAGATCCAAGGAAGCAGATCAACTCATATCATTTAGGTTAATTATTAATATAGGACCAAATATTGGTGTTTAAAGTGTTTTTAAAATAACAAAGTGCTATATGTATGCACATGTATGTGTATATGTGTATGTGTGTCTTATATATATATTTATTGCAATATGAATATTTGGCAGTTACTGTCTTTGTTGGGAATTCTGTTATAAAATAATAAATATTCAGAACACTCATGAAAAAATAAAAAACTTTTCTAAAAGGTTCAAACTTAGAGAATAAATCATTTAATCCTAGGGAATTTGTGTGTCGAAGAACAAATCATGGAAACATAAGACAATTTCATCAAAGAAAGTAACAACAGTGACGCAGCATGCCAAAATTTTGAGGATGCAGCCAAAGCAGTTGTTAGGGGGAAATTTATGTCTAGAAATACTTTAATCAATAAAAGAAAGAATAGATCTATAAATTGGGAAGGATTCCAAGAAAACCGGGATGATTTGTATGAACTGATACCCAGTGAAGTTAGCAGAACCAGAATAAGAATTTAAACAATGACTACAATAATGTAAAAGAAAGTAAATTTGAAAGACTCAAGAATTCTGATCAATGCAATGAGCAATCATGATTCCAGAAAAGTGATGAAAAAAATTATATGTACAAAACATATACATATACACACACACACATACACATACATACACATAGTGATAAGGGAGAATGGTTTTAAAAGAGAAAGTGGAGGGTGGAGAAAATGATAATAAACCACCCTTGCCTTTCAAAAAATAAAAAGAAGAAAAGAGCTTTAATGAAATATCACAAAAATATACAAAAAAAGAGCAGAAGTTCAGAAGGAAGCACAGACAAGCAGGACAGTTTTAGTACTATCACATTAATTTTAGTATTTATTTTTAAAGACATACAGGATAGAATTCCACAGTTACATATACAGTCATCTTTTTTCCTGATCTTTGTAAATTTAAATGTTCATGGCTACTGTACCAAAAAGATTTTTTTTTTAAAAAAAGAGAAATGTTCCTATTTGTATAAAAATATTTATGGTAGCTCTTTTTGTGGTGACAAAAAATTGGAAATTGAGGGGATGGTCATCAACTGAGGAATGGCTGAACAAGTTGTGGTATATGATTTTTAATGGAATATTATTATATTATAATAAATGATAAACAGGATGATTTCATAAAAACCTTGGAAAGACTTACATAAATTGATGTAAAAGTAAAGCAAGCAGAACCAGGAGAACATTGTATATAGTTACAGCAATACTGTATGATGATCAGCTGTGAATGACTTAGCAATACAATGATTCAAGAAAATTCCAAAGTAATCCTGATGAAAAATGCTGTCCATAACCAGAGAAAGAACAGATGGAGGCTGAATGCAGATCAAAGCGTACTATTTTTCATTTTGTTTTTGTTTTTTTCTCTTTTTGGTCTGTGTTTTCTATCATAACTTGAGTAATATGGAAATGTATTTTGCATGATTGTATATGTATTGCCTATATCAAATTGCTTACCATCTGGGGGGGGAGGAGATAAGGAGAGAGAGAATTTGGAACTCAAAAATTTAAAAAATGAATGTTAAAAATTGCTTTTACATGTAATTGGGAAATATAAAATATTATTCCTAGAAAAATGTTCATGATTATTGATGCTTGCTAAATTCTTAATGTTTTTTAAAAGATAATTAATGACTTTGGAGAGAGTAATATCAAGTCAAAAAGCATTTATTAAATGTCTACCATGAGCAATAAGTTTGCAGAGGGTTTAAAAGGAATGAAATACTTGCAGGAAGTAATAAAGACACAAAAGAGCAGAGCCAAGAGAATGTTGGATACAGTAACAGCAATAGTATCTAAGAACAACTTTGAATGAATAAGCTATTTTGACTATTGTAAATACCCAGATTAACTACAAAGGATCTATGAAGGAAGACATTATATGCTTCCAGAGAAAGAACAGGAAAATAGAAATATGCATCAAAATTTTTACGTGTGTGTGCTTGTGTACGTGTGTTTATTTATTTGTGTCCAGTGGTGACTTGGGGGAGGGGAAAGGAATAAAAAAGAAATTTACATGATAACCTGTATATTTAAAAGGAATTGCAAACTGTACATAGTAGATTTGCAGTTTCATGTGCAATCATCTTTTGTTATACTATATTATGGAAATGTTTGTTTTTTCTATAAATTAAAAAGAAAATAAATGTTTAAAAAAAGAAAAGTAGAAGCACTAAGAATACATTGTTATTTTAAAGTAATTTGGCTGAGAAAGGGAAAAAAAATATAAGTAAAGGACAATACCTAGACCACATGGATAGGAGCTTCTGAGAACTTTGTTTTTGTTTTTTAAGGATGTGGGTGATTTCTATGTGTTTTTAGACAGCAAGGGAGAAACCAGTAGATGGGCAGAGACTGAAGATGGAGGTCAAGGGATAAGTGAGGATAATCTTCTGGAAAATGGAGGAAAAGATCAGATCAAGGGTACACATCAACAAATTGTCTTGACCAGGAGTGGGGAACCTGTGGCCTCAAGGCCACGTGTGGCCCTCTAGGTCCTTGAGTGTAGCCTTTTGACTGAATCCAAGTTTTACAGAACAAATCCTTTTATTAAGGGAACTTGTTCAGTGAAGTTTGGATTCAGCTAAAAAGTCACACTTGAGGACTTCAAGGGCCACAGTTTCCCCACCCTTGGACCAGAAGAAAGGCCATCTCTTCTTCAGAGATTGAAATAAAGAAGAAAGTCATGGAGTACTATGTTAAGAGGTTGTGAAATAAGGAAGAAATAAAGATGAATGAGCTCTCAGGGAATGTCTTCCATATTGAATAAAGTATAAGGCCAGGTTCTGTTCTGAGAGACTTGGAGAACTGAGTTCTTTAGGGGCTTGAGAAAAGAAGAGAAAGTCTGGAACATTCATTTACCTTCCAGAAAGGTAAGGTGTTATTCCATATAACATTTCCACAAGACAATGCCACACTTCCTTTGATAACCTGGCAATGATGAAAAATCATCATTGTAAAGAAATTTTGCATCATAGGCAGAATTTAAATTTTTCATGTTGTAATTTCAACTTTATATCTTTATATTCTATTTTATTTACATTTTAGCTATGGACTGAATTTCTGCTGTGATGTTTTCTGACATGATTTTTTTATTATGGCCATGTTTCAAGGGTCTTCCTGACTCATCTACCTTCTAGCCTCCCAGAAATAATAGGTAGGGGAAAAGAGGGTTTTGAAGGCTCAGCTCTAACCCTTTTCAGGTTCAGGTTCAATGTTGAGACAAAATGAAATACTCATAAGTAATTGAATATTTAACAAAAGAGGTTTGCTTGACCTTAACACACCAAAATTATACAACAAGAATTCAGTGATACAGCTTCTCTGAAGTGCATCCTCTCATTTTCATCTGGAAATCAGTTATCGGGATATGGCAACTCCTATGGCTTTAAGCACCTACCAGGTCTGAAAGACTCCAATTCTCAGACACGGCTGAGACTTTTTATGTACCTAGATGGTCAGGAAGCTGTATCAGGAAAACTGGGACCAATCAGATCCTAGGGGTAACTTCATCCTCAGTCTAACCCATGTTGGCTATTGGGATGAAAAAGGGTTATATGTCTGGAAAGCTGAGGCCAATAAGGTCCTGGGGTAAGCTTTGTCCTATAAAAAGAGAAAGGTTAGAAAGGTTCCCATATTTGTCTGCTTTTTTTTAAATTACAATACAGAAAGGTAAATGTCTATATACATTTATGTCCATATCTTATTCAATTTAATTTGACAATAAAGTTCCTCCTAGCATGCCAGACATTATGTTAAGGACTGGGAAAACATAGATAAAAATTAAAAAGTCTCTCCATTTAGGATATTTACATTATTCCCCTAATTCATTCTAATCTCTAATTTCCACAGAACATATTCCCACAATCCAATTCAAATACTCTCAGGAATTCCAACCACGAACCACAATACAGCTTGGAATGAATGATCCCTTTCCTCGAACTTGAGTCCACTTAGACAATCTATTTTTTAAAAAGCCTAGTCTCAAAAGTAATGGATGACATTAGTCTACTCTTCATCAATCAAGCAGTTGTCAACAAAGGACTTGTTGACCTGTTTTCTCTTGTCTCGCTTTAGCTCATTATATTATCCTTCAACCAAAGATACATTACCCTATGGATGATATTAAATAATCATCTTAAATTGAAGATGTCTATCTAGCACCTTCCTTCCAACTTTATATATTTTAACAGTACACCAAAGGATCAGTAAGATAAACAAAGAAAGTCTTTTTTGGGGGGAGTAGCACTCTAGTCCTGAGGTTTCCTATGTGAGGAGAAAAAAATTCCTGCAGTAATGTAGGTTGTTGTAGCATAGAGAATTATTTGGATCATTGAGAAGTTGAATCACATAGCCAGCATGTGACAAGGACAGGATTTGAACCCAGGGCTTCCTAAGTCAAAGGCTATCCACTGCAAATTGTTGCCTTCCAAGGGGTATCATAACTGAAGATTAATCCAGTTTGCCTCATCAATTTGTCCTGTGACCTCATGCAATATTTTTGAAGTTTCCTTATCTATAAAATACCAATGACAACATACTTTTATTTCAAGGATGGAGAGGAAAAGAAAGATTTTGTGAATGCAGATTGTTACAAGAGCTGCTTTTCAAAGTCCTGATAAACAAAGTCCTGATTCTGATTTATTTCCAACTAAGTCTTAATTTGCTTTCCCTGGGAAAGCATCCCTTTGCACTGAAGACCTATTTTTAACATATGTCATTTGTGGTCTTGTACATTAGAGAGTCAGTGGGAATTCCTTCAAGTATTTTTCTTTTCATCTGTCTATCCAAATCTGCTTTAGTATGTCCTACAATAGAGACCTATCTACCATGGATCAGAGTTCACTGGTTAAAAAATAATAATAATAATAATGAACACACTCAATGAACCATGGAACAATTTATCCTGCTACATAAATTTTCCAGTGATTCATGACCACATGTTTTATGTCCCTCTAAATTTTTATTGTTGGCTTCTCTTACTGGCATATTTCTTCTACTATATTGTTTGCATTATTCTTCTATGCTTTTCAGTAAGTGAAAAACCCAATGAAAACAATTACATAAAACATCCTCTAACCCCATGCTTTGTGCTGAGTTATATATGTTGTGGTCAATGAAAAGTGACAGACTATATTGTAAGGATAATTTCACATAGCAAAGAAATTTTGAAAACAAGTCTGCTATGACAGTTATTGGGAAGATATGAATCTACAGTGAAGCCACAAGAGGTATATATTGGGAAATTTTGGACAGCAGTTATAGGATCTGCTAGTGGGAAAAATTAGCAAGCCTTTTAAATAAAATTCAAAAGGAATCAGGAAAATTAGTTGTTCTCCCACAAGGTAGTTGGGCATGTGTGTTAGTTATAGCAAAAATTTTCATTTTGTAATAAAATATCTGGCACATCTCTGACATTAACAGTAATTCAATAGGTATTACTGATTGATTGTCAAATCATTTGGAATAATACTGGTTGTGTGTCGAAATCCAAGTTAAAAGGTATGTAGATTTTCATACATGACTAGTGTCGATTAGTGATGGCTAACAGAATGGAATGTTTTCAGTGCTTCTGGATGGTAAGCTACAAATGAAATGAATAGAAGTGGCCTGATCTAATACTAAGGCTACAAGCATAATCTAACTTTCCTGAGACCTCAGGTATTCTAAATTGAAATGGCTTTGCCAAAGTAACTTTAAGAAACTTCACAAGTTCAATAAACGTATAGACAGTAATGCCCCTAACACATAGTAATCCCATCTTGCTGTTTATATGTCTTGGGGTCAAAACAACACTTCTTCTTTTGCATTCTTGTTTTTTCTCACACATAGTGTGCCATCTTTCACCTCCATGCCTTTGTAAAGGCTGACCCCCATACCAGGAAGGTTTTCTTCCTCACCCTAATCTCTTAGTATTCCTCACTCTCTTCAAAGCTCAGTTCTAGTGATGCCTTAACATGAACCCTTTCCTGATTCCCAACACATCCCAATAGCTGCTAGTGTTTCCCAATGAAATTACCATCTTGACTTAATGTCTTGCCACTGAACTTCAATGACTCTGGAGGAGAAAGTGAGTCTGATGACTCTATGCAGCTCTGCCTCACTTAAATCCAATTCACACGAAAGTCAAGATACCACTATCATGACATCTTTGGTTCTCTTCAAGAACTAAGAATGACCACCACCAACAATCTTTTGTAATGGGGCTTTTGCACGTGCTCAGATCCTCTAAAACAAAAGCATCTGTATGGAAAACAGTTGGCACCTGCTTCAGGGAGAAGACATTCTGGGAGAAACACATCTTAGACAAACTTAGCAGGCGCAGAAGCCTTATTGCTCTTGCATTTAAGTTATACATGCCTTGGGGGCGGCTAGGTGGCACAGTGAATACAGCACCAGCCCTGAAGTCAGGAGGACCTGAGTTCAAATCCGACCTCAGACACTTGACACACTTACCAGCCATGTGACTTTGGGCAAGTCACTTAACCCCAATTGCCTTCCAAAAAAAAAGAAAAAAAAAGAAGTTATACATGCCTTCTGGATACTGATGTGGAAACAAGTTCTCCATCCTTCTTTGAATATAATCTCCTTAAGAGTAAGTATTGTTTCATTTTTGTCTCTGTAGCCCAGTATCTAGCATAGTGACTGACAAGTTATAGGAGTTTAAGAAACGCATGTTGATTGTTTGATTAATGGAATAATATAAGAGCAAGATTAGTAGTTAAGAGATGGAAAGATATGAACAGGCTGCTTTCAAAAAAATGCTAGAAACAGATGAAATACTGTTCCAATTAATAATTAGAGAAATGCAAATTAAAATAATAATTTTCACTTTATACCCATTGACTTGGCAAAGATAACAAGATATGAAAATGGTAAGTATTAGAGGGACTATGGGAACATGGGTACAAGAATGTTCTATAAGCACAGTTGTGAACTGGTTCAATAGTTCTGAAAAAACAATTTGGAATTATACTAGAAAAGTCAATAAATAACATGAATAATACGTATCCTTTAATTCAGCAAGACCACTTCTAGACATACCCAAAGGAAGTAAAAGAAAGGTCCCAGATGGAGAAAAATATTTGCAGCCGAACTTTTTTGTGGTAGCTATCAAGAAGTGACCCTTGTGTCATTGTCGTCTCATCAAAGTTTGGGGTGACCTGGTCTACAAATGGGAGAACAAATCACTGAAAAGCTGGTTGAGATGGTTTATGTTTTTCTGGTTAAGATTGCTAGCAATTCAAATTCATTATGAGTCAGAAAGGGGCATGATGGGACACATCTGAGGGCCTGCACTCTTTCCCCAACTGCCTTAACCCCACCCAAAGATGAAGTAATAGAGAGGAGCTTACCTCCTCATTAAAATATCCACCAACTGGGAATGCAAGGGGAGGTTCTAATGATATGCTGAAAGACCAATCAGAAGGAAAATACACTTAGGGATAAAAGACCCTGGCAGTTCTCACTGCAGGTCTTTGGTGCAAATGGAGACATGCCATTGATGTGTCCTTTATTAACAGATGGCATGGTCCTATTATAAATGATATCGTGCTCAAAGAAATGGCCCCATTTTATTTATTGGCTAAATATTCCCCATGATAGAGTTTGTTTAATCCAAAAGTCTCTTATTCTAGAGATGGAAAACTTAGAAAGGTTAAATGACTTGCCCAAATTTACATAGGTATGGCAGAAAGAAAAACAAAGATCCTTTAACTCCAAATCTTTCCACCTTACAAGGCTGTTGCTCTAAAGAGCGTAAAAACAATCATAAAATGTTTGAGTTGGAAGGTTGAAAGATGAACTACTCCAACTGTCACAGGTTACTTCCCCAGGGTCACACAGTTAGCCTCTTGCCTGACCAATGGGGGCTTTGACCCACTCCATCCCCAAATTGGGCCAATTTCCCCCTCTCTAAGCAGTCTTGTGCCCCCCTCCCACTCCTGGGGCCTCACAATATTCATGCCAGACTTAATTCATACACCACATCAGTTTTAGCCCTATCATATGTAGCCCAAGATTGTCAAGCTTAAGTGATGCACTGGCGTCAGAATTCCCAGCAGTGAGGGAGTACAGGTATACAGCACTACCACTGGCTACAAAGAAATCATTTTTACATCAATAAAGGACTGTATCAAATAAATATATAAATGAAAAAGAAGATAGACACGCTGGAAGAGGGATAACAGATAGATAACCTGAATTCTCTATTTGTATCTTCATACATCAAAATAAATGGAGAAAGGTTTCCAGCACACTGGGTGGACCCCCTTGTGGCAAACTTATGAGAGAACATTGATAAAAGTCACACAAGTTGAGCAGGAATTGATAAATTACAATCTGCATTTCAGAGGGAATAGTCCTACCTGTGAGATCACACATCCATTCAAGCAGTCACACAGTAATGCTCCAAAGCGCTGTGTGTTCAGGGGAATAGAAAAATTCAGGACATCCAAAAAAGGAACAGGAAAATGCATGGTGCCTATAAATAACTTGAATCATACTGCTAATAATGACACAAGAATGTGATTTACCTAAGATTTAAAATAGGGTACATTAACTTATACCTGTTAAACTCTCCAAAGAGACTGAGAATGAAAATATCAAGACAAGATGCAGTTTGCAGGACTGCTGAATAGGTATTTTATGTTTTACCTTGGCTCTGCTTTGTCCAATCCCTTCTAGACCCAGATTTTTTGACAAGCCTGGCCAGGGGCTGTTTTCTTTGACTTGGTGGTGTTCATTCTCTGATACAGAAATACTTCTTTCAACGGTTTCTACCCTGTAGCCCAGGATTTCCAGATCTCTCAATCTTACCAGGTCATCTCCAAGGCCAAATATATCCATCATAGGATCACTATTTAGTTCTTTGTATTCAGGAAGATCATAAAACAGAAGGGTCAGTCAAAGGCCCAAAGCCCAAGCTCAACCTTGCCTAAGGCCACCACGTTTTTTAGCTGCTATGGACTCAATATTTTCCATTTCCACTAGAGTGAGGGAAGGGCACTAGCTCCTTCACAACCTTTCCAAGGAGAGAGCTCAAAATTTCATGCTATGCTTTGTAGACTGTAAGAGAATGAAGTCACAAATCATTTAAAGGTACACTGAGTCATCAGTTCTTACTGCTTAGTGTCCAGTAGAGGAATTCTTCATCTTCTCAAAACTTTGAAGTCCTTCAGAGCTAAATCATTTCTGTCTGGAAGCAAGAAGGAAAATTATGCACATACTTCCTAGGATGTGTTTTCCAATTCAATTTCCATTACATGTTTAACAGTTAGTTGCCAATGACAAATATAAAAGTGAGAGAGAATCTCTGCACTTCTCTGAAAGATTCTCCTTCTCCATAATTGCCAACAGTGGTGATTCAAAATGTATGCTATTTTTATTGTTACCTCTTATGGCTATGTGGCAAACTACCATGCCAAACTTTGCTGTACCAAAGAGCTCACACACAAAGTTTCTGAGCCCTTAAGGCTTCGTCTATATTGGTTTTTTCTCAGCTTTTTATCTTTAATTTTCTCTGCTTTTTTTATGTTGCTCCCTTGCTTAGCTGCTTTTACAATTGTGTCTGGTTGTGGTTTGCCCTTTGTTCTCAAAGAGGACCATGCCCTCAGGGAAGTGATGACATGACTTGCAATGGATTTCAATTTAAGTGAGGGAGGGCTGTGCAAGGTCACCAGTCTCACTTTCTCCTCCAGAGCCATCTAGGTCCAGTGAACCAGATATTCATCAGGATGACTGGAGGATGGCCCAAGATGCAGTGGAAGACCTTGGCCCTTTTAAGCTAAGGTCTTTTAAAGTTTTCACTTTGAGTGAGGCAATACCCATTCAGAGAGGTGAATCAAGACATGTCCCCTTCAATAAAAAAAAAAAATCACACTTGGAGAGAAAGACCCTCAGGGTTGCTGGCCAAAAGAGAAATGGTTACCATTTACCTTCACTCTGACCTAGAAGGGCCCAAAAAATAACCTTTAAGTGGTGCTTGGGCAGGGACCTATTGTCCAATAGAGGAGATGCAGAGTGAATTGGGTTTAAGGCTAGGTCTTTGAGAAAGAAAGACAAAAGGATAAATATTTATTAAGCACCTACTGTGTGCCAAGTTAAGTGCTAGAAAGACAGATAAGAAAAAGAAAGACAGTCCATGACTTCAAGGAACTTACAATTTAATGGGGGAAGAAAGCACACAAAAGGAAGACTAAAAGAAAGTGAGAGGATAAGAATGATGACAGTCAAAAAGAAACCGAACAGAGCAGCTAATGGAAATGGAAGGGCTGACTGGGATCCACCATTTGTGCCAAAGCCTTGCTGCAACCAGAAACTTCTCTTCAGCTGTTGTCTGGCAGAAGGTCTTAGAACCCAAAAGCTCGTTACTTCTCAAGCCTTACTCTCTGTCATCTCCTTTCTTCTGTTTTTGTTGTTCAGAATTCAAACATCTCTTCCTGCCTTATTGGGCCCTTGTCCTCTGTTCTAATTTAATGATTGAACCAAAATTCCCTGTACATTCAAAGCTCTTTCCTAGGTCTTTTTTTTCCCCGTTAAGTTCCTAAATTTCATAGTAGGTTTGAGGTGGAGGGTGACAAGAAGCCAATGTTTTTATGCCAATATTTTCTGCCACGTAAAATACTTAAGTACAGAGTCCCAAATTCCCATGCAAATGTAAGAACTATACATATGGCCAAACTGTTCCAAAGTGAATGAGGCATCTGTGATGTTAGGTCATTGCCTGAGGATAACAGCTTCACTAAGAATGATGTAAATCTTCAACTAATTTAAATGTTTTACTCTGTAGACATCATTGTTACTCCAAAGAGACACTTCTGGGAAATCGGCTTGGAAATACGTTCCTGTTTAGTGCTGGGTGGTCAAGTGGGCAGATGGTAACAGACCAATTTGTTTCTGCCTCTAAGGGTTCAAGCACTACCATTATAATCTAAATCTTCCTAGGTTTTAAAAGTTTTATCCTTTGGAAATGCTGGAGATTGAGCTAAAATGCTGATTTAGTATTTATAGCTGTCATCTTCAAGACTTGAAAGCCTTTAAGTTTTCTTTCATTATCTTTCAGGAAGTGAGATCCTCCCAGTGTTCTATCTAATCTCCCTTCCTGTAATTCGGAATAAAAAATCTTGACTTCTATACCTCTTTCCGGCACTAAGTAGTTGCATGATGGTGAGGAAATCATTTCAACTCTCTCAGGCTTCATTAATCTATCCTAAAAATGAAACAGTAGGAATAGCTGATAGCTAAAATAGTTGAATCACAAAATCTCAGTTGGAAGGGACCACAGAGTTCTTCTTGACCAAACTATACCTTAGCAGAAATCCATTTTATGACATTTTTGGTCATCCTACCATTTGAAAACCTATAGTGAATGGGAAACGACTACCTCATAAAGTCAGTTCTGAGATTCTGTGACCATGGCTTTTATCTCTGCATTCTCCTTGGTTAGTTTCTCCTATGAATTACTGTTCCTTACTATTGTATTTTTCATCCAGTTTTGTAATATACAGTCTCAGAGTTGGAAAGGAATCTAGTCCAAATTGCAATTAAACAAGGCTTTGCTCTACAACATTCCAGTAACAATTAATCTAGCCTTTGCTGGAAGACCTTCAGTGATGGGGAACCTATTACCTCACAACATAATTCCTTCTGTTTTTGGATACCTCTTCTGTTTTCAGCTTCTACTCATTGCTCATTGTTCTGCTCTCTGAGCTGAGACACATAAAGTTAAACTCATCTTTTGCTTCACAACCATGCAAATACCTGAAGACAGCTATTATGATCCAGTGTTTCTCTTTTCTAGGCAGGTAGGTGGTGTAATGGTTAGAACACTGGACTTGGAATCAGGAAGACTCCTCTTCATGAATTCAAATCTAGCCTCAGACACTTACTAGCTTTGTGACCCATTTAACCCCGTTTGCCTCAGTTCCTCATCTGCAAAATGAGCTGGAGACTGCAATGCCAAAACCACTCCAGTATCTCTGCCAAGAAAACCCCCCAAAAATGGAGTCACAAAGAGTTGGAAATCACTGAATAACAAAATTTCTTTTTTCTAAGATAAGGATTCCCAGTTCCTTCAATTTGCTTTCTTTTTTCTAAGATAAGGATTCCCAGTTCCTTCAATTTGCATTCAAAAGAGGCTGAAGCTTTTCACCATGTAACCTCTATGGGATTTTCTCCAATTTATTCATGTCCTTTCAGTAATCTGGCATGCAGAACTGAACACAATAGTTTAGATGTGGTCTGACCATGGCAAAGTAACTATAGCTATAAATTCAGAACACCTTATCCTGCTTAATGCTGCAAGATGACATTAGTTTTTTGGGTTGACTCATGTTGAGTTCTCCATCTGCTAAAATTCCCAGAGCTTTTTCTAAAATTTAAAAACAACAGTAATGGTTAATACAAATACCTGTATTTAATAACTATTTACATGTCAGTGGATTTTAATCCATAAAGCAACATAACACGTTAAAATTCTCTGTCCATTCATTATTAATTACCCTTCCTCATGTTATCATAGTATATACACCATTTTTCTGATTCTGCTCTTTTCATTTTGTACTATTTCACAGCTGTCTTCCCAGATTTATTTATATTCCTCATGCTTACTTGTCTATTTTAATTGTTTTATAGTATCCCACTTTACTAGTTGTTGGTGGTGTTGTTAAGTCTTTTTAGTCATGTCCAACTTTTCATGACCCCGTTTGAGGTGTTCTTGGCAAAGATACTGGAGTAGTTTGCCATTTCCTTCTCCAGCTTCTTTTACAGATGAGGAAACTGAGGCAAATGGGGTTAAGTGACTGGTCCCCAGTAAGACAGACAGTGTCTGAGGCCAGATTTATACTCACAAAGTTCCTCATTACAGATCCAATGCTCTAACCACTGTACCATCTCACTAACGCACCGCAACTTATTTTACAATATTTTTATATGTTGGACATGTAGGGTCACTTCCAGGTTTGGTTTGGTTTGGTTGCAATTATACATACTGCACCATGAAAATCTTTGAACAGATAGCTCTTGTTTGTTTTTGATAGCATTGTAAGGATATAGTTCAAACAAAGAATTTGTCAAAGGGTATGATTATTTTTGTAGCCTTTATTGTGGGCTGCCATATTGCTTTCCACAAAGATTCTACACATTTGTAATTTTACCAGTGATGACTGAACATATTCACTTGTTTACAACTCACCAGCACTGAATTTTGTTTCTCTAATTATTTTTTTGTGAATTTGATGAGAGGTTGAACCTTTGAGATAGTTAGGCGGCATAGTAGAAGTTCTGAGTTTGAATCCAGCCTTGGATATTCACTAATTATAAAATCCTGAGCAAGTGTGTGCATGTGGGTGGAGGGGAGGGTCCAAAACACTTTATTTTTATTAATATTGTTCGAACTTAACTTTATATGGCTAGTGATTGCCTAACCTAAAACCATAGGTTATACTGAAGTCAGAGACTTTCCAGGGAAGCTGGAGCACTTGCTTTGGGTCCACCCAGGTCTTGGTTCTATCCAAAAAGCTTTGAGTTTAGAGTTCCCCAATTGCTTTTGTTTTGCCTACAATCAAATTTTATTGAATATTTGTCCTTAAATACACATCTCAAGAAACCTTACTTGGGGACAGCTAGATGGTGCAGTGAATAGAGCACTGGCCCTGGAGTCAGAAGGACCTGAGTTCAAATTTGACCTCAGGCACTTGACATTTACTAGCTGCATGATCTTGGGCAAGTCACTTAACCCCAATTGCCCTGCCTTCCCCCCTCTACCAAAAAAATAAATAAATAAACCTTATCTGGAAACTGACCTTTTCTGGAAACTGCCTGATTATCTTTGTGATGGCCAACAAACCTTATGCCTTTATATAAGGTAAAACTCAAAAACCCTGAGACAGCTTGTTCCACCTTTTTTCTAGCTCTGTTCTCTACTGAATTAACTTAAAATCCTTTCTAAAACCTTTTTTAGTTTGGAGTTTGTTCTCAAATGACACAAGTCACAATTTCAGCTTCCTCATCTATAAAATGGGGGAAAATCATGGCACATATTTTACAAGGTGATTGTGAGGATTAAATAAGAGAACTTCTATAATACTCTTTGGAAATCTCCAAGATTCAAAATCTCAAATGTTAGCTATGAGTAAGGTAGAGCATTTTAAATGGCTATTAAAAATTGAGTTTTGCCCCTTTAAAAAAAAATTATCTATTCTCTGAACGCTTTTTGAAAAGATTTTGCTTTTCTTGTTGTTTTTTGCTACCATAAGGGGGCAAAGGGGGAGCGAAGGAAGAAAAGAAACATAATACTTACACATTTTAAAACTTTTAAAAATTAAAAATTTTCAATTGTCTGCTTTTATCCTTTCATCACTGGATGTTCTAGACTGGCTCCCTCCAGTCGTCCTGATGAATATCTGGTCACCGGAGGCGGATGGCTCCAGAGGAGAAAGTGAAACTGATGACCTTGCACAGCCCTCACTCAAATCCAAGTCAACTGAAAGTCATGTCATCAGTTCCCTGATGTCAAGGTCCTCTTCGAAAACAAAGAACAAACACAACAACAACAATTGTAGATTGGGTACATAACTATCAGCATGACTTTTAAAATTCCTTATATATTTTGATGCCAGTTTTTAAATCATCCATATTTTATGTAAATAGTTTATCAATCAGATATTTCTTTTAATTGTATTATTTGAAGCTGTATGTATGGAAGTTAGGTGACACAGTGGAGAGATCCCCAGGCCTGGAATCAGGAAGACTCATCTTCCTGAGTTCAAATTTGGCCTCAGACACGTACTAGCTGTGTGACCTTGGGCAAGTCACTCAACCCTGTTTGCCTAGTTTCCTCATCTTTAAAAATGAGCTGGAGAAAGAAATGGCAAACCACTCAAAGCATCTTTTCCAAGGAAATCCCAAACAGGGACACAAAGAGTTGGAAACAACTGAAAAATGACATAAAAACAGAAGTTGTATGTACGTCTTAAAATTTTAATATAGTCCAGCACATCTATCTTCACATCTACCTTATTCCAGTCATTTCTTCCATTTGCTGAATTTATAGAAACTCACATTCTCTCTATAAACATAAATATTTCATTCTATTTTCTTCCAACTTTTCTGGACTTTTAATATTTATCTCTCATCTAGCTATAGGAACGTGTAGTCTAAGATGTGAGTCCAAATTCTTTTTCCATTAAGTAACCAAATGATTTGTCCACACAGGTAGTAAATAGCAGAGTCAGGATTCAAATTAAGGTCTTATGATTCCAACTTCTGTGCTCTATTTTTTTAAAGTCCTATTTTAAAATATTTTATTATTTCTCCAGTTACATGTAAAAACAATTTTAATATTCATATTTTTTAAGTTTTGAATTCCAAATTCTATCCCTCTCTTCCCCCCCCCCACCTTCCCTGAGACAGTGAGAAATCTGATATAGGTTATATGTGTGCAATCATATAAAGCATTTCTATATTAGTCATTTTGTGGAAGAAAACTGGAACAAAACAAAAAGACAAACTGAAAGAAACAAAAGAAAAGAAAGAAAGAATGCTTTGGTCTATATTCAGATGAATCAGTTCTCTCCCTGGAGAGATAGCATTTTCCAAGTCCTTTGGAATTATCTTGGATCATTGATTATATTGCTGAAAACAGCTAAAGTATTCATAGTTGTTCATAGTATAATATTGCTGTTACTGTATATAATGTTCTCCTAGTTCTGCTCACTTCACTCTGTATCAGTTCATGTAAGTATTTCCATGTTTTTTTTAAAACATCCTGCTCTCTCTCCCTCTCTCTGTTTCTCTCTGTCTCTCTGTCTCTGTCTCTCTCTCTGTCTCTGTCTCTCTCTGTCTCTGTCTCTCTGTCTTTGTCTCTCTCTGTCTCTGTCTCTCTCTCTCTCTCTCTCTCTGTCTCTCTCTCTCTCTCTCTCTCTCTCTCCCTCTCTGTCTTAGATACAGACCTAATTGTGGGATTGCTGGATGAAAAGGTATGCAAAGGTCTAAATTGCTCTCCAGAATGGGTGGATCAATTCACAACTCCATATGCATTAGGGTCCCGGTTTCCCTTTCGATTTTTAGCATTTTCCTTTTAGCCAGTCTGAAAGGTTTGAAGTGGTACCTCAGAATTACTTTAATTTGCATTTCTCTAATCAATAGTGATTCAGAGCATTTTTTCATATGACTTATGATAGCTTCAATTTCTTTGTCTAAAAACTGACTGTTCATATCCTTTGAGCATTTATCAATTGGGGAATGACTTGTAGTCTTACACATTTGACTCAGTGTTCTATATACATTAGAGATGAGGTCTTTACCAAAGAAACTTGTTGTTAATATTTTTTGTTCTGTTTTTTGCCTTCCTTCTAATTTTAAGTGCATTGGTTTTGTTTGTGGAAAAACTTTTAATTTTCTATAATCAAAATTATCCATTTTACATTTTGTACAGCTTTCTATCTCTTCTTTGGTCAGCAATTCTTTCCTTATCCGTGGATCTTTCTGTGTTCTTTCTAGAACATCATGCTGCCTCCCAATTGTTCCCATAATTTTTTTCCATTATAAAAAAGTGAGCACATGTGTGTCAGTATTTACTGAAAGTATCTCAATGCCTATTCTTTTTTACAGTATTAATATCCATGATTTTTTTTTTACTTGTGGGATATCTTCCTCTCTTTAAAAAGTTTTGGACATAGATCCCTCAAAATACCCTTTAAAATGTCACCTTCAGCATGGAGTTCTTATTCTGGTTTAGCTGTTCTCATCTTCACTTCCTTTAGTGAATATCTACTTCTTTGTGTACTGTCATATTAAAATCCAAATATGCTGTGATTCCACTGTCATTAATGGAGAAAATAGATTGTTACAGAAATGTTGATGGATTTTTTCCATTTCTCATTCTTTGGTTTTTCTCCTTCTAGTTTCATCCTTAAACACTCTCAATCTGATCTGGATTAATGTGGTTTCACTGGAGAAAGAAATGGCAAACCACTCTAGTATTTTTGCCAAGAAAATGCCAAATGGAGTCATGAAGAATCAGACACAAATAAAATGACTTAAAAAGAAAAATTTGGTTTCAAATCAATCTTTCTGAAAAACACATCTCATACACACACACACACACACACACACACACACACACACACACACTCCTCAAAGTTCTATGGAATGATACTATACTAACTTTTCACTATCTTCCTCTATAAGAAGTGAATATTCTAACCCCAAATGAGGATATTCTAATCCAGGAGCTGGCAAACTACTCCCTGTTGCTTGTTTGCCAACCCTTGGATTAGAATATCAGCTCATTTGGGGTTAGAATATTCACTTCTTATGGAAGAAGGGAATAAAAGGTTATTAGGGTATCATCTGATAAAACTTTGAGAAGTTTTGTGAGTGTGTATGTGTTTCTGTGTATAAAATGAATTTTACAGGAAGATTGGTTTGAAACCAAATTAAGATAGATCATATTGGGAGCATTTAAGGGTGGAAATGGAAGGAGAAAATTATGATGAGAAATAGTAAAGATCCATCAACATTTCTGATAAAAATGGTTTTTAACATTTTCAAATACAAATTTTACTTTAAAATTCTAAAAACATTCTTTACTAGTGGACCTATCATAGTTCACTGATCCCTCTTCTAAATGAGTGCTGTCTAATCTCTCCACCTGGCAAGAGCAAACATTTGGTAGATGAAGAAGGTTTCTAGGTCCCAT
The DNA here is from genome assembly GCA_028646515.1 of Pseudochirops corinnae. Taxonomy (NCBI): domain Eukaryota; kingdom Metazoa; phylum Chordata; class Mammalia; order Diprotodontia; family Pseudocheiridae; genus Pseudochirops; species Pseudochirops corinnae. The sequence goes on from CM053590.1 coordinate 181,017,021, forward strand.
TGGCCTTGTTGCTGCAATTCCTTTACTGTGGTTAGACTCTGTGAAAAATAGGGATAGACCAACGTGATATTTGTCCTTTACCCATTCTCATCTTCGGTCTTGATAGCTTGTTTAAATAGATCCAGTTAGAACTGATTTGATCATGTGCTAGATATCATTTTTATTCTTCCTCAAGAGTTAATGTTGATTTTTAGCTTAGCCCTAACAAGTCAGTGATCTGACTTTATACACAGAAAGCAATATTAGAAATAATTCATACACCAGTTACTAGTTATTTGCTTTTTGTCCAGATAAAGCAAATTTCTTCTTCTTTTAATTTTTTTGGTAATATTATTAGGTTCTTACCATGTCTGACATGTCCCAGTTCTCTTCTTGAACAAGGCATTCATGATATATAGGCCTGAAGTTTCTCTATAGCCTTTCAACCCTCTTATTTTTCATTCTAAGCAATATTGTCCAATGTATCTTCTTACTGCCCTTCCCTATATCTATCACTTGCATGTTAACATACATAAGAAAAATTAAATTATTATTATTATAAATGTTTCAATCATAGGATCTTGCTTGGAGGATATATATATGAATTTGTTCTCATTTTGTACCTTCAGGTAACCTCTATTGCTGAAACATCTCTCTGTCCTTTTCCCTCAATAGCTGTCACATCTGTTGTTTGGATTTCATTTTTCATTCCAATCTGTTATTTCATCATAAAACTTGAAATGTTTTCCCCCACCAAAATTTGACAAGTTCTTATATATCTAGGAACAACTGACAGATGATACTTGAATTTACTTTAATATAGTCCTGATTAAATATACTATTCCTGTCCTTTAGTCTTTTCTGTAAATGTACTTCTTACTCTGGTCCACTGAAAACTTTTAAATTAAATGAAGGCTGAATCTAGTTTTCCCATGTGATAAGAAAGAACATTGTATAGCAGAAAGAACACTAGACCTAGAGATGAGACACTAGGACCTTGGTCCAAATCCTGCTTCTGCCTTTCAAATATGGCTGTGTGACCATGGGACAGTCAATTAACATCTCTGAGTTTCAATTTCCTCAATGGTGAAATGAGGATAATATTAAATGTTGTTGTTCAGTCCTTTCAGTCATGTCCAATTCTTTGTAACCCCATTTGAGGTTTTCTTAGTAAAGATACTGGACTGGTTTGCCATTTCCCCTCTCTGATCCAACTTACAGATGAGGAAACTGAGGCAAACAATGTTAAGTGACTTGTCCAGGGTCACGCTGCTATTGTCTGAGGTCAGATTTGTACTCAGGAAAATGAGGCTTCCTGACTCCAGGCCTGGCACTCTATCCATTGCGTCACCTAGCTGCCCCAGATAATAGTAAATGAGAATACTTATAATACCTACCTCATAGTCTTCTTGTATGGCAGAATAGGAGGATAAGGATTTTTTAAGCCACCATGTGCTGGGCTCTGTGCTAAGCACTTTACAAGTATTATCTCATTTGATTTTCGTAGCCTTGAGATATGAGTGCTATTATTATCTCCATTTTACAGCCAAGGAAACTGAGGAAGGCAGAGATTAAGTGACTTACCCAGGGTCACTTCTAGCAAGTGCCGGAGATCAGATTTGAACTCATGTCTTCCTGACTGCAGCACTCCCCCCTTGAGCCACCTAACTGTCCTCTAGTCTTTTTCTGTAAATGTACTTATTTCTGCGATAGGTTAAAAATTTCTAAATTACATAAAAGCTGAATCTAAAAGTTTTCCATGTCATAAGGGAAGCAGGACTGTATAGACCTTAAAGTACTAAGGTGGACTTTATAGTTATAGTAATAAAATCTCTAGCCTTCTTAAAACCTTTCAAGAAAGGTTTAGAAGACAGGAAAATACCAGGTTTTCCATTTTCCAGAGTAGGGGCAGTGAACTGTAGGAACACAGCCCTCAGCAGACTGTGGGTTCTAGTCCCCACTACCTTATTTGGAAACATCAATTAGTTTTTCTGGGCCATCTTTAAGTGAGGGAGGGAGGGTTCGATTAGAGAACCTCTACAGTCCCTTCTAGCTCTAAGTCTAGAATCCGGTGATGTCTCTGGGCCTCAGTTTCCTAATTTGTAAAGTAGAGACATTGAGTTAAAGTATCTCTAAATTCCTTCTAAATATCAGTGGAATTCATACACTCTGCAATGGCATGATAGAGTTTGCTTAGATGACTATAGAATCCAAAGGAAAATGCTGAAGAATTTTCTTAATTTATAAGTTATTTTTTGGGACCTGTACCTAACCTGTATACCATATATATGATTGTCTTAGTCCAGATATCAATCAGCTTAGCCCAGTAAGTCCTCTACACTAAAGCATTGTCTTGATTCACTGCCATATGATTACCTAGGCTTCTCTACAGGGATCTTCGTCTATAATTGTGTGTAGCCCCTCTTCCTCTTCTCTTTCTAGTCCTTCCCAATTCTCTGTGTAGCTCCCTTTAATGGCCAATAGAAAGGTTGTAGCTTAGGTCAGAACAGAAGCTTTGCAAGTCTTACCTTATCTAGGGCCTTCAACTCTTACCAAGAAGACCCAGAAGGAAGAGGATCTGCTTTTCTTTAAAATATGTCTGTGCAAACCCTCTATATATAGATCCTTAGGTGAGGCTATGAGAAGGTTACATATCTGAGGCCATTAAATGGCAGCCTGAGAAATAGAACCCAGATGCTCTAACTACTACACTATTATTCTTTCTACCACACCCAGATACCTACTCAAGGATATATTGTATGGATTCTAGTCATATAGAAATTATTTACTTAAATTCTAATTTATTTATCAACTTTTGACAAATAAAAACCTTCTATTTACAGATATGTAGTTGACTTCCCCAGAAATCACCCTTACCATGGGAGCTCATGATATATGAGTCTACCTTACCACTGAACTCCCATATAAGTATCCTCAAGATGACCCAATGTCACTGCCTTGTCCTTTCCAGCCTCAAATAAACCTTAAGAGCTTATCTACGTTAGTTTAGAAGTCTATAAGTATGTTTATGGGTTTAGCCTATATATGGGTACCTCATTAGTCTATGAGATATTATGGTATATCTCTTTGTTAATGGGGATCTGTGTCCACTCCTTTCCCAAAGCATCAGGTCCTACTGAAAGAGGCATGTCTCCCACCTCTTCAAAGAGCTCAGAGACAGCTTCCCCAATCTCTATCCAAGACAGCATCAGTTACACAAACAAGGATACAGGCAGCCAACAGATTTTGCCTTTATCAGATACACAGACATAATTAATGACTCACAGGGGAAAAATCAAGAATTCAACAATGCAAGTCCGAGCTGGCTGCTTTTGGCTAGTAGCCAAAAGGAATAAATTTTAGTCTCCTATCCTGTCTCTTCCTCTCCTAACTGAGCAGGAAGGAAGGTGTGAACATTTCATAGTTCAGCTGGGAGGCAGAGGGCTTTGAGTTATCCCCCTTAGCTGTCAATAAGAAGCACAGTGCCCAGGCAGCTTCAGAATTTTAAACCTCACCCCTGCACTATCTGGCTCTAATTATAATCTCAGTGCTTCCCATAGATTCCAGTTTCTGCAGCCTATGAGATTCCTGGTGTGCAGAGGTCACAGGGTAGGAAGAAGGATGCCCTCTCCTAAGGGACAAACCAGACTTGTTCTATTTCTACAGGTTTCTCATGGTGGCTCTTCCACTACAAAAAAAAAAATGTGAATGTGGAATGGAGATTAGTTAGTCATTTCTAGAGTGTATGGTACAGCTCACCAGGCAGCACAACAAAAAAGTCACATATTTACTTGTTGTATTGTCTGCACTATTGTAGTTGCTGTATTAATTGCTACCTTTCTTTGTACTCCCAAAACCCAGTGCCTGACATGTAGTAGGTATTTGATAAATGTTAGTCAAATGACCATATGGGATTCAGAAAACAGGATCCTTTAATTAGTTTACATTCCAATTTGAGACAAGACTAACGTAAATGAAACAAGAGTGACAAATATGCATATCTGAATAACTTAGACAAATTCGTTACATATGTTCATTTAACACTTATGAAACAACTAGTCTTCATTCTGCAGACTGCCATTTGTTGTTGTTCAGTCAAGTCTGACTCTTTGTGACCTCATTTTAGGGTTTCCTTGGCAAAGATTCTGAAGTGGTTTGCCATTTCCTTTTCCAGTTCATTTTATAGATGAAGAAACCGGGTTAAGTGACTTGCCCAGGGTCACACAGAAAGTGCCCCTAGACAAGATTTGAACTCATGAAAATGAGCCTTCCTAGTTCTAATCACAATGATAGAGATCCATTGCACTGCCTACCTACCATTAGATTAATCCATTACTTTTCTTCTTTTGATGTGTGTATACACTATAACTCAGATATTATAGTGTATACACACTTTATCCTGGCAGAAAACGTCCCAACTATACTAAAAGGATGGATGCGGTCTTCTCTTTCTCCTCTTTTTTCTTTTGAGTTCACGTATTTCACTTGGAATCACATACACAACTCTTCATGAGTCCTTATAAAATTAGCATTTGCTTCCATATGGGAACGGAGGGGAAATTAACCCAGCCAGGCAAGGAACAGTACATCTGTGTCAAGTTTTAAACTTGACCTGAGTTAAGGAGTGTTTAATCTACAAGCATTTGCCTCTGATCAGGTTTTATTGCTAATTAGAAATTCCCACTACTTTCCCTTTAATCCTCTATACAAACATAATTGCTTCAAATAAGTAAACATTTGCTAGTTCCCTTTCTCACTTCACAGCGTTGAGTTCCCTAGGATACCAAAGGTGTAGAGATTACTATTAAATTGTTGGACTCTGAGCAGACTTTAACATTTAAAAGAAATCCTTCCAAAAACCAACAAGTTTTGAGAAACAAAATTGCATGCTTATAAAACCCTTCAATATATCGGTATTACATCCCCTTCTTTAAAAAAAAAAGAAAAACAACCTTGAATCAATCATTATATGGCAAGGAAAAAAGTTTCAAATGGTGACCTTGTAATTGAAAGAATTTTAAGGGAAATACTATTTTTTCAAACAATTCACATTTCTTTTTTAATTCTTAATAAAAACACTGATAAAGTCATATATGGTGGTTTTGTGTGTATGTAAAGATCTCTATACATCTAAAACTACATTAATATGTATCTATACACATACATATGTAGACACATATATGTAAATATACACATATACATATATGCATATAGGTATATATACATTTTTATACACACACTTCCAAGACATAGAGACCTAGTATGAAGTTGATAATGTTAGCAACCTGCCTGTCTTTTTTATGTATTTATTATCTGAATCTGAGCTACTTTGTAATTTGAAAAATAGATAAGTGCTATTTTTAAAGATAAAAATTTTCATTTTTAATGATAAAAATAGTATAGTCAATTATTCCTTACCTGTGATAATAAAGAACAGGATTAGAAGGCATATATAAGGTCCATGGACAAACCCCCAAGTGTCATTTTATAGCTCAACTTCTATTCTAGAAAACTTTAAATTAGAATTTTGTTTATTCTGGGGATACATGTATTAGATTTCCCCTTCTGTTATCTGGTTAATTATTGGTGAAGTTCAATCAACACTTATTTGTTGTTGTTCAGTCATGTCCGACTCTTTGTGACCCCATTTGGCATTTTCTTGGCAGAGATTCTGGAGTGGTTTAGCCATTTCCTTACATTTTTCATCTGAGTAGCCCCAGTGCCTAACCAGGTACCTTGTCTGCTAAGGAGGCCCTTAAAAAAGTTTGCTGTTTGTTTGATATTATAGGATCATAGATATAGAACTGGAAAGGACTTGAAAGGACACCTAGCATCTAACTCCCTTATTTGAGCTTCAAAGAAAGAAGAGCAAGGGGCCTGAGTAACTCCAAATCCAGATAAGTACCCTGAGTCAAAAAACAGAGAAATTAACTCTAAACTAAAATAAGAACACATGGTTTGGCAATGATTTTTCCCCTGAATTTTAAATTTCTTACTATAATTTAAAAATTTCAAATATAATTCAAATTACTTTAGATATTATATAGATGAGGAAGCTACTTCCAGAGAAGTTGTTATCCAGGTAACCAAGACAAGATCTGAACCCAGCACCCTGTGACTCTTTTTGCTTATACCATTATGCTTCTTCAGTATGTAACTCTTCAGGCTATGATGCTCTGTTTTGTAATAGGTAGACAGACAGACAGACAGATAGATGACACATAGATAAACATATACATATAAATATATATAAATATGCACATATGTGTTTGTTACAAATATTGTTACAATTCTGGTTTACTTGACTAATCCAGGTACCCTTTGCTTGCAGACAATTCTGGGGTGTTTTTATGCTTTATGAGGTCGATGGGACAGAAAATGTGACATTGCCTCTGTCTAAGAAAATTCAGTGACTCAGTATTAGTTAGTGACAAAGAAGAAAAAACTATTTGTGATTTCAGCTGTGTCAGAAATTAACTTTATCCTGGCAGTAAATGCCCCATTTTACTAAAAAGATAGATATGGTTTCTCCTTTCTTCCTTTTTCCTTTCAGGTTCTTGCAATACAACTCAGTCATTTCCAGACCCTGAAAGCAGTTTCTCTCACCATCAACATTCTTTCTAAAGTCAAGGTGTGAAGGATTTTACAGTGACCAATTTTAAAGACCAAAACAAAGGCACAGAGGTGACTTTCTCCAAGTTACAAGATGAATCAGCAAGAGAGATGGGGAAGGTCCCAAGCGATCTGGAATCCCACTGTACCAGGCTTCACTTGGCGCCAGTTTCCCTGAAGCCACTTACCACCTACTGAGATGGAGTTACTGGGTTGGGCTAAACTAAAAGTGTTAGTGTTTGTAAAGCATTTGGAGCCCCTGGGAGGTAAGATGCCTTACAAGAAAAAAGAAACCATTCTTTATAGCCACATAACTTACAGGAACTCAGTCAGAGAATTCACACAAAGGTCAGAATGTAGGCAATTTTCACTTGAATGCTGGGGCTTTAATGCTTCCTTCAGGCTCTAAGATTTGTGAACTTCTTTTTTTTTCTTTTTTTATTAAGGTGAACTTGATATATATCAACAAACATTAACATTTTCCTTTACAAAGAAGAACAGGAAAAAAAAAGAGAATGATTTATGGGAATCATACTAAGTACGACTTTAAAAAAATCGAATGTGGTATTCTCAGTAGGGCCCTGTTTGTCTTTCATATTTCCAATTTAACATGGTATTTGCACATGCCCTGTTTGCTGCATCCTCCTCTGGTTTGTGGACCTCTGGAGTTTGTTTTTTTTTAACATGCTTCCCCATTGTTTCTTAGACTCTCTTTCCTCCAGCCAGAGCTCATTTTTAGATGTTTACCATGAGTAATAAAAAAAGTGTCCCTAGTTGCCTCCTAAAAGGAAATAAGCAAAAGGAGGAGGGGACTGGTATCATTCTGTAGGACACTGACCTGAGGAATGAATGGATTACTAAAAGAAGGGCCAATTTGTGTGATCCTGGTATTTAGATTAGGATTGAAGCATTTAAAAATATGGCTCACCTTTCACATGAGTGCAAAAGTTTATTTGGTGTATGTTTTCCATAATTAGTGATGAATTTGCACTGCCCCAGTTATATTCCCTCACTTATAGAATACAACTAAAGGCGAAAATCATAGGAGAACTTAGATGCTCACTATGTGCAACATTCTCCTAAGCATTGTAGAGTCAGAGATGAAACAAGGTATAATTCCTGCCTTTGAGGAACTTGCAGTCTCAAAGATAAACTATGTACCAGTAAATACCTGGTAGATAAGAATAAAATACATAGAAAACTATAATATACCTTACAAGTGCATAGAGGTCCCAACAGAGGTTTTATGATTCCGGAGAAAGCTCTCTGGATTTGAATTCAGAACCTAGGTTCCAAACAATCTGTCAGGGCCTCAGTTTCTCAGCTGCAAAATAAGAGGGGTGACCTCTATGTTGTTGTTCAGTTTTTTTCAGTCATGTCTGACACTTTGTGACTCCACTTGGGGTTTTCTTTGCAAGGACACTGAAGTGGTTTGCTATTTCCTTATCCAACTCATTTTACAGATTAGGAAACTGAGGCAAACAGGGTTCAGTGACTTGCCCAGGGTCACACAGCTGATAAATGTCTGAGGCTTGATTTGAACTCAGGCAAATGAGTCTTCCTTGCTCCAGGCCTGGCACTCTACCCGCTGTGCCACCTAGCTGCCCAGATGAACACTGTGGTCCCTTCTAATAATAATAGCTAACATCTATATGGCATTGAGAAGTTTACAGAACACTTATGATCTCATTTGATCTTTACAACAATCCTGTGAAGGAGTTGTTTTTACTACGCCTATTTTAGAGATAAGGAAACTGAAACAGAGATTAAGTATTGTGTAAGTCTGAGGTAGGATTCAAACTCAGATCTTCTTGATTCCAAGTCCACTAAGCTTCCTAGCTGCCTCTACTACCTCTAAATATATGACCCTGTGACCCCAGGATTCTGTGAGGCATCCAACAGAAAGTTGAGAAAGGGGATGGGAGGGAGTAGGAGAGGAGGAAGAGAGTCAGGAAAGATTTTGAGGAAGAAGTGGAGCCTGAGTTGGCCTTTTAAGGAAGGAAAAGATTCTGTTGAGGTCTGGAGTGCTGGGAACCACAAAATTCAAGGGCAAATGATGCATGTCCTGCCTCGAATGAATTCAACCCAAGCCTTTTTTCAGTCAGAGACAAGGTTTACTAAAACATGGGTGGGAGTGGGTGAGATTTTAAGAATCCATGCTTCTTAAGGATTCATAAGGAATCTGAGCATTTGTGACACTTGTATTGACAAGCGGACCAGATTGAATCTGAGCACTTTAACGGAAGCAGGATGGGCCTTTTATACAGTTATGTGTGATATAGGAGTGGCCAAGTAGTCTGGGGACAGAGAAGGGGTCTAGATGAAATTAACGAGTGGAAGTCTAGGTTGGGACCAGGAGCAGACCACTAGGGCCACAATGAAAGGATTAACTGGGAAGGGTTGGGTGCCCCAGAAAATACCAGGGACCTGGGCCATATAGGAAAGTCCAGGGATTTTTCCTTTTTGGGGTTCAGATCCCAAAGACATGGTCTTTTCCTTTTAGGGGCTCACACCCCATCACCATCATTCCTCCTTCAAACAAATGGGACCCAAATTCTTTTGGGATAAGGGCAAAGGTCTTGCCCTTTCTTTCTGAAACTGGGGGCATAGAGCTATCCCTGCCTCAGCTGTCCCAGGGAAGAGGTTGACTGGAATTGAGAACAGGAAGTCATTTAACCCCAATTGTCCTACCGTCCTCCCTCCAAAAAGCAAAATAAATAAATAAGTTAAAAAAAAAAAAAAAAGAATGGTACCCTTGACTTTAGATCCTGTCTCCAAAGCTCTTTCCATTATACAGGAACACCTCAGAGTTGAAATGACTTGCCCAAAGGTCTCTATGGTTTTAGAAGAGTGAAACTAGCCTATGCAGGAATGTTGACTTCACCAGTCAACTGATTCTAATCCAGCACAGGCAAATATCTGTGTCTAATAATCGATGTTGTTCAGTTGTGTCTGACTCTTTGTGACACCTTTTGGAGTTTTCTTGGCAAAGATACTGAGATGGTTTGCCATATCCTTCTCCAGGTCATTTGACAGATGAGGAAACTGAGGTAATCAGGATTAAGTGACTTACCCAGGCTCACACAACTAGTAAGTGTCTCAGGCCACATTTGAAATCAAGTCCTCCTGACTCCATGCCAGGCACTCTATCCACTGGGTCACCTGCCCAATAAGCCATAGTATATTGTGCCCAGAAGGACTAGACAACTACCTTCTTCCTCTCCACCAAGAGACTCTGTAATCCATGCAGACATGGCTTTGTTTCATCTGTGGGTGAGCCTAACCTGAAAACTGAGGTCAGGTTGTTTTTCTCTCACTCTTTGAGTCTTTACACACCCACACCAGAGCCCTGGATAAAATCATTATAGGTTAGGTTTGGATCCTATCTAGGGTCTTCCCACAAATGTGTGGGGCAGAAAAATACTCACTGTGCAGTATCGATTAGGTAGAGGATTGCTATTTCCTCTACACAAAAGAAACACTCTACAACCACTAAATTCACAAGCCAGCACTGAGAGAAAATGTTAACATAACCACTGTTACTACATTCTTTCAAAGGTTGAGACAGCTTCCTATCTCAGAAGCTTATGGCAAATGCTCTCCCTCCCTGGATTTCCCAGGAAGGGTGAGACAGGGCATTACATTTCCCTCTCTCCCTGGTAGCACTGCATTTGGGACATATGACAACTAAATTAGAGGTTTGGTTGAGCACGCTGAGCCTGAATCTTGGTCCCCTAGCTTCCTTTTCTGCTTGTTTCTTTCCTAAGCAAAGGCAATTGAAGCCTCATGAGTCTGAGAGGATGAGAGTTCTTTGGTGCCTCAGTAGGGGCTGATTGGCAGCAGGAGCTTCTGCTTTGGGAAGGATAACCAGCAGTGGCAAGAGGAGTCTTCTTTTGTAGCTAGTAAAGCACTCTACCCCTCTGTTGCTGTCATAGCGCATGGAGGAGGACCACGCAACTATCCATACAGTAAAGCACCAAGTCCTTTCAACACTGAGCTACTATTTCCCTAGAAGTAGCCAGGGAATAGGCTTAACACTCCCTGGGGTAGATGTTAGCCAGAGTAAAACAGGGATCTGTGCTTGACCCTATGCTTTAAAAAACATTTTTTTGTATCAATGTCCTACATAAAAACATAAAGAGTATGCTCATCAAATTTGCAGATTATCCTAAGATTAAATGGGCAGTTAACACATTGTCCAGCAGAGAATTCAATCTAATAAAACAAAATTCAATGAGTTATAAATGTAAAGTCTTACACTTTCGTTTAAAAAAAATCATCCTCACAATATAAGATTGTAAAAAGCTCAATGAGTTAACAATGTGCTGTGAGAGCCTAAAAGGCTAATGTCACAGCTCATTAAGAGGAGCACAGCTTCCAGGAGTAAGAGGTGATAGTTCCACTGTGCTTTGCTTTAAGCAGATCTCATCTGGAATATCTCATTCAGATCTGGGGACTATAGTAAGGAATTTATTGGTAAGACTAGAGAGTGTCCAAAAGAGGTTGGTTGGTTGCTGTCCTTGGTTCTCAAAGAGGACCAAAATGACATCACTATGCTAGAGTCAAGTTTCAGTGTGTACAACTGTGGCTGATCAGACCAATAAGGGCTTGGAATACTCTACCAAATGTTGAGCACAAATAGTCCGTGTGAAGATTTGGGGTGGATTCTCCAAATTTGCACATCTTACATTTCCTTTGAGCTGTTTCAATTCTGCTTCGCTCATAGAGCACAGCACCTTCTCTGATGTGGGCACCCCATGCTAGGGGTCCTGTGATAGTGTCTTCCATGTCACAATCAATTCTAAAGTTCTTGAGAGAGACCTTGAGAGTGTCCTTGTATGGCTTCTTCTGACCACCATGAGAACACTTGCCCTCTCAGCCCATCAGAGTTACACTCTCTAGAGTTTGAATGCTTGGCAGGTTAGTTAAAGAAAGGACCTCAGTGTCTAGTACCTTATCTTCCCAGATACCTTATCTTCAGAATCTTCCTAAGACAATTCAAATGGAAGTGATTCAGTTTTCTGGCATGGCGCTGGTGTACTGTCCAGGTTTCACAGGCATACAACAATGAGGTCAGCACAACGCCTCTGTAGACCTTCGGTTTGGTAGTCAGTCTAATACCTCTTCTCTCCCATACTCTCCTTTGGAGCCTTGCCAAACACTGAGGTAGCTCTGGCAATGCATGAGTCAACCTCCTTATCAATGTGTACATCCCTGGAAAGTACACTGCCAAGGTAAGAGGACAAACAGGTTGGTGAAGAATCGAATCTATGTCATATCAGTATTGGTTGAAGATACTGAGCATATATATCCTGGAGAAAAGAAACCTGAGATGGAGGTTGGGGGGAGGTAGAGAAGGAAGGAGCATGTTGCAGTTGTCTTCAAGTGTATGAAGGTCCGGCACGTGGAGAAGGGAATAGAATTGTTCTGTTTGAACCAAGAGGGAAGGATCAGAAGTGATGAGCAGAAGTTGGTAAAAGACCGACTTGGGCTCTTGTCGGGAAAAATGTCCTTACGCTTAGAGCTCAGAGGGGCATGGGCTGCCTAGAAATAGGTTTCCTTACCTCAGAAATCTTCAGATAAAGGCTGGATACTATCAGGTATGTGGGAATCATAATGGGAATTCCTTCTGTATAGAATTTAGATTAGATGGCCTCCAGGTTCCTTCCAACTCCAAATTCTGTGTTTCTGTGATGGGGAAGGGTTCTTGTTTACCTCTCATAGCAAGTGGCTTATTAAAAAAGAGTTTATTCCTACCCTCAAGGAGCTTACATTCCAGTGGAGATAATCAACAAAGCTAAACTTGATCATTAAAGGGGGAGGGGTGAAAGGTGAGTGAGTTGTGGGGGGAGGTGCCCCCATTCTCTCCCCCTTGGAAAAAGTGTTGAAGGGATTAAGTACAACACACAAACAAGACAG
>CM053590.1:181030030-181049168 GCA_028646515.1 Pseudochirops corinnae
GGGGGGGGGAGGGAAGGGAGGGGAGAAAATCTGAAACTCAAGTGATTGTGGAACTGAATCTTGTAAATAAAAAGTAAATGAGCAAATTAAAAAAAAAACTCAGTCTTCAAATGCAAGACTCAAGAGAGGCATAAAAAGGTAAACAAGAAAGAAAAATAAATTATTCAATGATTAAATTGTTTACATGGCAACACAGGAAAATGATACTTAAAATTCTTGAGAACTGTATCTTTATTATGTATGGATATAAGTTGACTTTGATGTGATGGTAAAACAAATTAATTAAGGGGGAAAAAGAAGATTGAACTGGGAGAAGAGGAGAGAAGGAGTCAGAAAAGGGTAAATTACATCACATGAAGAGATGTAAAGAGCTAATATAGTAGAGGGAAAGAAGAGAAGGAGATGAATATTGTTTGAACCTTACTCTCATCAGATTTGCCTCAAAGAGGGAATAATACACACAGGTATTACCTAATACACACTTAGGTAAAAAGAAAAATCTAGCTTACTCTATAGGAAGTAGGAGGGGAAAGGGGAAAGAAAAGGGAGGAGGTTGATAGAAGGGAGAGCAGATTGAGGGAGGCAGTGGTCAGAAGCAAAACACTAGTGAAAAGGGAAATCGGAGAAAGGAGATAGAGAAGCATAAATACAGGTTTGGGGGTGGTGAATAAAACGGAGAGAAAGACATAGATAGTAATGATTACTGTGAATGTGAATGTGAATGGAATGAACTTCCCCATAAAATGGAAGTAGATAGCAGAGTGGATTAAAAACTGTAATCATACAATACATTGTTTACAAGAAACACATTCAAAGTGGAGAAATATACAAAGAGTAAAAAATATACAAAAAAATATACAAAGAGTAAAAGTAAAAGGCTGGAGCAGAATATATTATGTTTCAGCTGACACAAAAAAAGCAGGGATAGCAACCCTGATCTTACACAAAACAGAAGCAAAAATAGATGGAATTAAAAGAGATAAGGAAGGAAACTACATCCTGCTAAAAGGTACCATAGACAATAAAATAAGATCAATATTAAATATATATGCAACAAGTGATATAGGATTCAAATTGTTAGCGCAGTTAAGGGAGTTACAGGAAGAAATAGATAGCAAAACTATACTGGGCGGGGGAGGGTGGAGAAGGTTCCCCCCTCTCAGAACTAGATAAATCTAAACACAAAATAAACAAGGGAGAAGGTAAGGAGGTGAATACAACTTTGGAAAAATTAGATATGTTAGATCTTTGGAGAAAATTGAATGGGAATAAAAGGGAATATCCTTTTTCTCAGTGGCACATGGTACCTAGACAAAAACTAACCATGTATTAGGGCATAAAAACTTCACAATCCAATGTAGAAAGGCAGAAATAGTAAATGTATCCTTTTCAGATCATGATGCGATAAAAATTACATATAATAAAGAGTCGTGGAAAGATAGACTAAAAATTAACTGGAAGCTAAATAATCTAATCCTAAAGAATGAGTGGGTCAAACAACAAATCATAGAAACAATCAATAACTATATCCAAGAGAATGACAATAATTTGACAACATACCAAAACTTATGAGATGCAGTCAAAGCAGTTCTTAGGGGAAATTTTATATCTCTAAATGCTAACATGAATAAAATAGAGAAAGAGGAAATCAACGAATTGGGCATGCAATTAAAAAGCTAGGAAAAGAACCAATTACAAATCACCAATTAAATACTAAATTCTTAGACTCAAAGAAGAGATTAATAAAACTGAAATTAAGAAAACTTTTAAACTAATAAACAAAACCAAGCGCTGGTTTTATAAAAAAAATAAAATAAAATAGATAAACCTCTGGTTAATTTGATCAAAAAAAAAAAAGAAAGGAGAAAACAAAATTGGCAGTATCAAAAATGAAAAGGGTGAATTAATCACCAATGAAGAGAAAATTAAAACAATAATTAAGAGCTATTTTGTCCAATTGTATGCCTATAAACCTGAAAATCTAAATGAAATAGATGAATATTTACAAAAAAAAGTAAATTGTCCAGATTAACAGAAGAAATAAAATAATTAAATAACCCCATTTCAGAAAAAGAAACTGAACAAGCTATCAGTAAACTCTCCCAGAAAAATTCTCCAGGGTCAGGGGAATTTACCAGTGAATTTCACCAAACATTTAGTGAACAATTAATTCCAAAACTATATAAACTATTTGGAAAAATAAGTGAAAAAGGAGTCCTCCCAAATTCTTTTTAAGATACAAATATGGTGCTGATATCTAAACCAGGAAGAGCCAAAACAGAGAAAGAAAATTACGGACCAATTTCCCTAATCAATATAGATGCAAAAATCTAAAATAAAATATTAGCAAAGAGATTACAGCAACTTATCTTGAGGATAATAACCATGACCAGGTGAGATTTATATCAGGAATGCAGGACTCATTGAATATTAGGAAAACTATCAGCATAATTGATCATATCAGTAACAAAATTAACAGAAATCATATAATTTTCTCAATAGACGCAGAAATAGCTTTTAACGAAATATGACACCCATTCCTATTAAATATATTAGAGAGCAGAGGATTAAGTGAACACTTCCTTAAAATGATAAGTAGCATCTATTTAAAAGCATCAGCAAGCATTATATGTAATGGGGATAAAAGCTAGAAGCATTTCCAATACCATCAGGGTGAAACAAGAATGTCTATTTTCACCATTGTTATTCAATTTTGCACTAGAAATGTTAACTTTAGTAATAGGAAAAGAAAAAGAAATTGATGAATTAGAATAGGCAATGAAGAAACAAAACTATTACTCTTTGTAGATGATATGCTGATATACTTGAAGAATCCCAGAAAATCAACTAAAAAACTACTTGAAATAATTAACAACTTTAGCAAATTTGCAGGATATAAAATAAACCCACATAATCATTGACATTTCTATGCATTACTAATAATGTCTAGCAGAGAGGTAGAAAGAGAAATTCCATTTAAAGTAACTGTAGAACTCTTTTTATAATGACAAAGAATTGGAAATTGAGGGAATACCCATCAGTTGGGGAATGACTAAACAAGTCCTGGCATATTATTGTGATGGAATATTATGGTGCTATAAGAAATGATGAAGAGGATAGTTTCAGAAAAACCTGGGAAGGCTTATATGAACTGATGCAAAGTGAAGAGAACAGAATATTGTAAGTAACAGTAACAGCTACAGTATAAGGATGATAATTGCAAAAGACTTAGCCACTCTTATCAAGACAATGATCCAAGACAATTCCAAAGGCCCCTGGATGAAAAATGCTATCCACCTCCAGAGAGAGAATTGATGAACTCTAAGTGCATATTGCAGCATTTTTTTTTTCATTCTGTTTTTCAGGGGGGAAGGGGTTGTATTTTCTTTTGCAACAAAACTAATATGGAAATATGTTTTTCATAATTTTACATATATAATCGATATCATATTGCTTGCCTTCTCAACACATAGAGGAAGGGAAAAAGAGGAGGGAGAGAATTTAAAACATACATTTTTTTTAAATGAATGTTAAAAACTTAAAATGCTATTGGAAAATATTTTTAAATAAATGAAACATTTCAAAAAATAACGTAATTGTAGAAAGTATAAAATATTTGGGATTCTATCTGCCAAGACAAACCCAGGAACTATATGAACAGAATTACAAAATACTTTTCACACAAATAAAGTCAGATATAAACAACTGGAAAAATATCAGGTGCTCATGGTTAGGCCAAGCTACCCATAAAATAAATATGGGTAATAATAAATATACCCACATAATAAAAATGACAATTCTTCCTAAATTAATCTATTTATTCAGTGCCATGCCAATCAAACTATCAAAAAATTATTTTGTAGAGCTAGAAAAAAATAATAAAAAAAATTCATTTGGAAGAACAAAAAGTTTAGAATATCAAGGGAATTAAATGAAAAGAAATGCAAGGGAAGATGGTCTAGCCATACCAGACCTAAAACCATGTTATAAAGTAGTAATCAACAAAACTACTTGGTACTGGCTAAGAAATAGAGTAGCAGATCAATGAAATAGCTTAGATATACATGACCACAGTACTCTACGGTTTGATAAATCCAAAGACTCCAGCTTCTGGGATAAGAATTCTCTATTTAATAAAAATTACTTAGAAAACTGGAAAAATAGTAAGGCAGAAACTAGGCATAGACCAACATCTTAAACCCTATACCAAGATAAAGTCAAAATGAATACACAATTTAGACATAAAGAGTGATACTATAAGCAAATTAGGAGAACAAGGAATAGTTTACCTATCAGATCTACAAAGAAGAGGAGGATTTTTGACCAAACAAGAGATAGAGAACATTACAAAATGCAAAATAGATCATTCTGATTACATTAAATTAAAAAGGTTTTGCACAAAGTCAATGAAATCAAGATTAGAAAGGATGCAGAAAGCTGGGAAACGATTTTTGCAGCCAGAGTCTCTGCAAAAAAGCCTCATTTATAAAATATTTAGAGAATGGAGTCAAATGTATAAGAATACAAGTAATTACCCAACTGATAAATGGTCAAAGGATATGAACAGGCAGTTTTCAGATGAAGAAATTAAAGCTATCTGTAGTCATATGAAAATATACTCTAAATCATTATTGATTAGAGAAATGCAAATCAAAACAACTCTGAGGTACCATATCACACCTATCAGATTGGCTAATGCGATAAAACAGGAAAGTTATAAATATTGGAGAAGATGTAGGAAAACTGAAAGACTAATGTATTGTTGGTGGAGTTGTGAACTGATCCATTCTTTCTTGAGAGCAATTTGGAACTATGCCCAAAGGGCTATAAAACTGTGCATACTCTTTGATCCAGCAATACCACTATTAGGTCTATATCCCAAAAAGCTCAGAAAAATGGAAAAAGGACCCACGTGTATGAAAATATATATGGCAGTTCATTTTGTGGTGTTCAAGAATTAGAAACTGAGGGGATGCCCATCAATTGGGAAATAGTTGAACAAGTTGTGGTATATGAATATAATGGAATATTATTGTTCTATAAGAAATGATGAGCAGGTAGACATCAGAAAAACCTGGAAAGACTTCCATGAACTGAAGCTGAGTGAAGTGACCAGAACCAGGAGAACATTGTACACAGTAACAGCACCATTGTGCAATGACCAATTTTGATAGATTTAACTCTTCTAAGGAAAATGAAACTGTTCCAAAAGACTCATCATGGAAAATGCTATCTACATACAGAGAAAGAATTATGGCATCTGGATGCAGATCAAAGCATACTATTTTCACTTTTTTTTGCCTTTTTATGATATTTCCCTTTTGTTCTGTTTCTTCTTTCACAGGATAACTAACGTGGAAATATATTATATATATAATTTTTTTTTTTTTTTTTTTTTTTTTTGCTTTTTGGAGGAGGGAAGGTAGGGCAATTGGGCTTAAGTGACTTGCCTGAGGTCACATGGCTAGTTTTGTGTTAAGTGTCTGAGGCCGAATTTGAACTCAGGTCCTCCTGACTCCAAGGCTGGTGCTCTACTCACTGTGCCACCTAGCCACCCCTATGTTTAATATTATTGTACACATATAACCTATATCAGATTGCATGCTGTCTTGGGGAGTGTATAGGCAATGTAGTATTCACAATGCCTACAGTAACTATAAATATGCTGATATGGTTATTAATCACAAAATATAACAGGTTCTCTATATAAGAAATATAGATAGTGCATTCATTTAAATACCAGAAAACTGAGTCCCAAAACCAGAAAGTCAAAGCCAGCACAGTAGTTATGAAGTTTGCACATGTAGTTAAAGTAGTAAACATCCACATTCTCAAGCCTTCAAACAGGACAGGCTACCTCAGGCAAAGATCCTCCTCTCCTCACGCACGCAACTGCTCAGTGTCCAGGCAGCTTGCTCCCAGTAGCTCTGGCGCCCGGCAGTTCCCGTCCCTGGCAGTCCTCAGCCGGAGTCCTTAGCAGAGATTCTGGCCCGCTCAAAGCAAAAGGATTTCGCAACCAACCGCAGCCACTGCCTCTGCACCAGCTTCCAGTCAGCACCACACGGAGACTAGCTTGGTTCCTGAGTTCTCTTGCTCCACCCCTTCCTGCTACGTCAGCAAGTTTAAGGGGCATGGAAGATCTTCAAATCCTAGTATCATTACAGGGAGTGAGGAGGGAACAGGGAGGGAAAAAAATTAGAACTCAAAATCTTATAAAAGTGAATGTTGAAAACTAAAAATGCATTAATTCATTTTTTTTAAAAACTTTTTTTCAATTCAGCAATCACTTGTTAAAAGCCCACCTCATGAAATACACTGCTAGGTGCTGGACAAGCCCAGAAAGAGACACATGGAGAGCTTTCTCATGGAGTTTATAATTTGATAGGGGGAAGGTAGGGACCCAGTTGGGGTTGGGAGAAGGACTGGAGATACAGGTTTACATATAACTAGGATAAAATCATCACCAAAATAGCTTACATTTTCATAGTGATCTAGTCCTAACTTCTCATTTTAAAATTTGGGAAATTGAGGCCTAGCGAGATTCAATTCCAACTGAGGTCGCGCAGGGAGCAAGAAGTCAAACTGGGTTTCAAACGTGGGTCCTTGTACTCCAGATCTAATGCTTTTTCCATAATACTAAGCTGCTTCCCTTTCAGTAGCTAACAACATAGTTTTATATACTGTTTGCATTCAACAAATATTAGAAGATCTTGTGACCAAAGTATAACAATTTGGAGCAATGGAATTCAAGCATCGCTGATTTAGCCAGTCAAAAAATATTTAATAAGAATAATTGAAGTGGTACAAGGACATTCTCAAGGTCTCTCTGAAGAACTTCAGCATCAATGTGAGACACGGGAGATGCTGACACAGGACCACCCAGCATCGCATGCTTGCATTCAAGTAGGCACTGTGCTCAGTAAGCAAAGCACAACCACAGTAGCACAAAGGAAACATGGGATGCATAAATCTAGAGATATCTTCATCCTAACTGTTCAAATGGACTCTTTATGCCCAAGCTGTGGGAGAGCCTTCTGAGCTCATATTGGACTGTTCAGCTACAGTAGAACACAGTGTACCTTGACCCCAACATCATGATGTCATTGGGCCTTCTCAAAGGATGAATAGCTCATTAACAATAATAATGCATATCTAATATTTAATATGGGTCAGGCACTGTGCTAATCTCTGGGTTTACAATGAAAGGCAAAAGACAGTTCCTGCTCTCAAGGAGGTCATAGTCTAGTGGGGTAGACAACATGAAAGCAACTACATACAGACGAAATACCTCCACTATAAATTTGGAGATAATGAACAGAGAAGTTAGGGCATGAAGAGGGATCTGGAAAGGCTTCCTGTAGAAGGTGGGGTTTTAGCCAGGACTTGGATGGTGCCAGGCAAACTGAGAAGCCAAGATAAGGAGAGAGAGCATTCCAGGCATGGGGAACAGCCTGTGAAAAAGCCTGGTGTCTGGAGATGGAGTGTCTTCTTTGAGGAACAGCAGAGAGGCCAGTGTCACTGGATCACAGAGCACAGGAGAGATGGGGGAGGGAATATACAAGAACATACAATAATATAAGAGGTCTGGAAAGGTAGGAGGGGTCCATGTTGTCAAAGACTCTGATTATCAAATAGGATTTTATATTTGATCATGGATTCATTTTGTTTTTCTGAAAGAGTCAGTCTTTACCTTCATGGAGTCTGGTGCTCTGCTCAACTCTTCTCAGTTCTGATCACCCCCTCAACTTAAAAAAAGGGATTTCATTTTGATATTTAAAAAATCATTACCATGTGCAGAATACTGAGCCTCTGAGCTCACTGTACAAAAGTATACTGAAAAGCCTTTGTGGTATTATACTTATGTTTGTGGTTGTTCACTCATTTCAGTCTTGTCTGACTCTTCATGACCCCGTTTGGGGTTTGCTTGGCAAATACACTGGAATGGTTTACCATTTCCTTTTCTAGTTCATTTTACAGATAAGGAAACTGAGGCAAACAGGGGTAAAGTGACTTGCCCAGGGTCACACAGCTAGTAAGTTTCTGAGCACAGATTTAAACTCAGGAAGATAATTCTCACTGACTTCAGGTCTGGCACGCTATCCACTGCTCCACTTAGCTGCCCTACTCATGTAACTCATACTCAGGTTACAAATAAAGAAACTGAGGGTTTGGTTCCTGTAAAAAAAAAACTAGATTACTACCTCTTAGAGAAGCCACAAAATTATATTGGAAGTTGGACTAAATGATTCATAGAGGTCCCTTGCAACTCTATATTATGATTGAAGGCCTAACTTCACCTGGACCTTGCAAAGAAGTACCTGTATATAACTCAAAAAACTATATTTCTAACAAAGGTGCTTAGAAGGTTCTCATTATTTTAGCATGCTTTTAGCAATGATTTTGGCATGCCGCAGATATTAAAAAGAACTTGGATTTGACACTTAGAAGTTTTTGTTTATTTGGGGGTTAATTCTGCTGTGTTCTTCACTCTGTAAAAACAACAAAGGAGCCTTACCCCATCCCCCTCAGTCTCTAGGGATTCAAGCCCAAGGCCACAAGAGAAACCGAGATGACTGAATAATAAAACCTTGCATTCCTATAGGGCTTCAAAACTTTCCCAAGAGTTCTGCTTGGGTTCATTTCACTCTTCACATCTTCACTAAAATCCTGGGAGGTGGGATTAGAGAAATTTCTGTCAGGTTGCTTTTAATAACAAGTATCTTTTAAAATTCTTACCTTTATTCTCCTACCTTTGCTCCTCCTATTCTCCTTTTTCAAAACAAGGGAATTCTACTGGAGTGGACAGTCTTCCCTTTCAAGCATATAATATTATAACTATAGGTAGATAAGTAGAGATTTATGTAGATTTATATCTACACATATATTTTAAAGCATTGTACTTCACTGGAGTATACAAGAACCAGGGTATGCTACTAAATGACTCACAACTAACTCTCTGGGAGGAAAAAGCATAGTGGAAACATTTTGAAGTTTAATCTGCATTAACACTTCTCCACTTTCTTAGACAATTAACGAAACAATAAATCAAGCCCTGATATGTAGTATTTGACAATTTCTGAAGAGTAAATACTCACACTGAACATTTAACAATCAGCTCTCCTGAGGCTGTAGAGCTGACTCAAGCATACCTCTGACTACAGAACGAAGGAAATAGCTTTGTCACATCACTCCCTTCTGGATTAAACTACTTCTATCATGACAATACAAACTCACAAATCTTATTTTAGTGATGCTGATGGGAAGATCAAAAGCTGTGTATGTTTTTTAAGAGCTGTATGTATACAGACACACACATATAGCTTAAATACAGGGGTTAACTTTTACTTGAAGCAACATTTTCTTTCCTTTTTTCTAGCCTTTTCAGAAAGAAAAAATTTTTTTAAACCACAAAAGTGTTTGGCAATAGAAAATATACAACAAGCAAGCCATTCTTCTATATTCCTGTAATAAATTCTAATGACTATTTCACCATTGTTATTTTGAGAGTAGGATTTTAAAAGCTTACATTATACACTTCAAGATTAACAAAGCATCTTCCTCACTATGATGAAAGATAGGTAATTCAAATATTATCACCATTTTGCAAAAGATGAAAATGCTAGTCACTTGCCTAAGTCAAGACAGCTAGGTGGCTAAAGTTGAATCTAATTTCAAGACCAGCTCTCATTAGACTGTTTCTTTCCTGTATATGTATGTTTTCAAGAAAGCTCATTGCCAATTTTTCCTTCCTTTTTTAGAGCTTAATATTGCTTAGTGTTTTTTTGACTTGTCTTCAAGAATTTTCTTTGCCAGTTTTCCCCTTCTTTTCTTAAAAAAAAACCTACTATTTGTTAGTGTTATCTGACTTGTTAATACTATATATTTAAATATTTCCATTGCCAGTTCTTACTTCTCTTAAATGAAAAATTTAGTATTATTTTGTACCATCTGACATTAATACCATATGTTTAAACTTTTCCTTTGCTAGTTTTTACTTTCTTTTTTTAAAATAAAGAATTCAGTATTGCTTACTGTTGTCTGACTTGCAAATACGGTGTGTGAAAAGGCTAAACATGGGTGGGCCTATGAGATATTTGCCCCACCTCCTGTAAGCATTGTGTTGTTGAGGGGGAGGGAGATGGACAGTGACGATCACTGCTTGTCAGACTCAGCACCTCATCTAAAGAACTGAAAGCCACAGACCTTGGGATGATCCGAGCTATATCTCTATGGTGTAGGCAGAATTTCTTGGGTGCAAGTAGATTCTCCATGAGTTTCTGGATACATTAGCCCTATAGTCTGGAGTAAAGAAGATGCCTTCATTTGCAAGAACAGCTTGAGGGTGATTAACTTTGGAAACTTCACCTTGGAAACCTAATTCCATTCAGCCAACTGAAAAGAGGCTGAGGCAGAGGCTGAGGCTGAGGCAGAAGCAGAGAATCACGCCCTTCCTAGCTGTGGCCTTGAGAAAATGGCCTGGCCATATCATGTCAGGTAAGGACAGATGTCGTATAGGCCTTGAAGATGCTAAAAGGAACACAAGAGTAAGTTATTATACAACGATGAGTCTTCCTCCTAATTAATAAAAATGCCTTTTTTCCTCCCTTCTCATGAATTTTAAAGATAACATTAATCAGTCTACAAATGACAAAGTGGTCTGAATATAGACTGTGCAAAATAGATTTTGCAGAGTACAAAATGTTACTTGGTCATTTGTTTCACCTTTTTTAAAAAAATCTCATTTAAATGAAAATTTGCTTTTATTTTCAGGCTTCTTTTCACTGTCATTTTGGTCTTACAAATCATCCACTTGGGAAATGGTAAGAAACAACCTACTGATAATTTCTTATGGTTTTGATTATACATCTTGAAAATATTTGCTTTTACTTGTCATCACTACCTCATTTCTCTGACTTTTTGAAAAAGGTTTTGATCAAAAAGAGAAACCCAAAAGCACCGGAGAACAAATCAGTACAACAGCCCAGAAGCAAGAGCCTCCAAATCACCATACTACTTTGAATATCATCAGCCAGCTGAACAGGAGTTCGGAGAGCCCCAAACGGCTCCATTCTGGGCCATTTATACCTTTTATTGGGTTCAGAGAAGGTAAGGAACAACACAACACAAGAGCTCATTGGGTCTGTTTTAAGAGGAGATGGTAGAACCTGAGGAGAGACTTCAAATATCATACAGTAAAAAGACTGGAAGGGAACTCTTATGGAAGCATTTCCCAAACTGTACCTTAATTATTCAACCTACTTTTTTTTTTTTAAATGACTGTAGCAATTCCTGGGCAAAATTTGTCATTTGTTTTTAAATGGGTGTTTTCAGCCTGCCAAGCTAGTGTGTGTGATTAAAATGTAATTAAAACAAACAACTAAAAGAAAGATAATGGCAGATTCCGGCTCCGCTTATCACAGACTTTCAAGTGAGAGATTCTCCTGTAATCAGTTACAAACTTCAAACTGATGGAGGGAGGGGAACCCTTTCTCTCTCCCTCTCTCCCTCTTTTTTTCCCTGATGGTTCTGGCCAATTAAAATACTTGTGTGGTCTCTGCTAGGAAACTCTTGTTTAATAATGATACTAGGAATTGAAATCACAGCTAGGTTTTTGGTTTTGTTTTGTTTTTTTTAATAGAGATCGAAGACTCAAATGTTTTTCCTTTTGAATTGTCAGGACTCCCTTTTTGACTAGCCAGGGTCCCTAGTAGTTTGTTTTTAATCCCTATATAAACAAACTGGGCTTAACTGAGCAAACACACTTAACAGGCAGCTAATTTTATGGCCCTTTGGGACAATAAAATTAGACATCTTTCAGATCCCTCAGCAACTTAGGAGAGGGGGAAGGGAAGGTGTGGGGAAGAGTAGGGGTAAAGGAGTTTGGAAGCGTGCTTATTTGCTAGAAAGGATCATTGTGACTGTATCTTCACAGGTACCAAACTTTGCTGTCAAAATGGAGGGACCTGTGTCCTGGGCAGTTTTTGTGTGTGTCCAACATACTTTGTTGGGCGACACTGTGAGCACGATGAACGGAAAAGGTAAGAAGGTAATTTATATCTTCTCTACTAAAGAGGAACTGGATTTTTCTGTCCCTGAACAAATCCCTGACTTTGTCATCCACAGCAACTGTGGTGTCTTTGCCCATGGAGACTGGGTCTACAAGGGCTGCTACCTCTGTAGATGTATCTATGGGAAGCTTCACTGTTTCAGAGACCCAACATTAAACAACTGTGGTAAGAAGAACTTTTATTTTTTTAAGTGATGATCTGCCTACAAATACCAAATATGGGAAGTATTACTGCTGCATTTAGACATGTGAAGTACTTAGTTCTTGGGCTAAGGGATTAATGAATCTATGCAAATAGCTGGCTGAACTTTTTTTTAATTTCAGTTTAACAAATAAACTAAATACTTATTGTCCCCATTTTGCAGATACTGAAACAGGTTCAGAGAAGTTAAATGACTTGGCCATAGTAATTAACTAATAGCAGACCTGAAGCCAGGTTCTTCCTGATTTTCATTCCAGTATTCTTTTCTATAGGTACCACATAGGCTCTACTTGTTCCAGGTGTATTGTGTAGACGCACTTGGGGGGTCATAGGAAAAGAACAATAGAAGAATTAAATCAAAGATCTTGAGCTGGAAAGGACCTGATAGGCCATCTACTCCAACTTCTTTACTTTACAGATGAGGAAACTGAAACCAAGGTAGAATTGAGGTAGGAATTTGAACCTAAGTTCACTGATGCCAGAGCCAGAGTCCTCTCCATTTTCTCTGCTGCAGCCCCAGTGCTCCTGCCCCAAACATCCTCAAATTGAGATCACTGAAGAAAGACTATAAGTATTAAATATTTTGATATAGAAAATAAGTGAATGCTAAAATAGTTGTCTTGCTAAAGAATTAAAAGGGGCAGCTACGTAGTGCAGTGAACAGAGTATTGCACCTAGAGTCAAGTAGACTCATCTTCCTGAGTTCAAATGTGACCCTGGGAAAGTCACTTAACGCTATTTGCCTCAGTTTCCTCATCTGTAAATTGAGCTAGAGAAGGAAATGGCAACCCACTCCTGTATCTTTGCCAAAACAAACAAGCAAACAAACAAAAAAACAGATGGGGGTCACAAAGAACAACTGAAAAACAACAACCATAAAAATTAAATGCATCCTATTATATTGAGAGGTAGGATGGTGTAGACCAGCGGTTCTCAACTTTTGAGTTATGTTCCATTTGTAACAATGAAAATGCATCCTGCATATCAAATAGATTCATAACAGTAGCAAAATTACAGTTCTGAAGTAGCAACGAAAATAGTGTTATGGTTGGGGGTCACCACAACATGAGGAAATGAATTAAAGGGTCGCAGCATTAGGAAGGTTGAGAACCACTGGTGTAGACAATAGACAGCCGATCTCTGCCAGGCACTGATTGTGTAACACTGGCCTTGGAAGTCACTTAACATTTCAGTGTTCTAGCCAAGCTTTTCAATACTCTAAGACTAATTTGCAGGGAAAGTGCAGACCTGCTTTGGTAGAAGGAGTTTTTATATGCCAGTGAAATCACAGGTTCTGTCACCACTTTCTGCTAGGAACAAGCTGAGCAGGACGCTCCCCTCCCCTACAATTAAAGGTGAGATGTGAACTTCTTGACAACTGAAGGAGCCATCATTTTTCAAGCTATCAGAGGCCCCACAGATATGGAATGCTAACAGAACTTAACCACTTTTCATCATCTTTCTTTTCTGACATCTTATTGGGCTTTTTTAAAGATCCCCATCTCTTCCCAATATCCCCCTTGTCCCCAACAGATCCTTTCCCTATAACTAAGAAGTGCAATTCAGCGAAAGAAAAAAAAAGATGTCAACCACGTCAACATCTCTCCTCTATCCAGAGGAGGAAGGTCCATTTCAGGGTCAGGTCTCCTCAAGCAAGGATAGGCATGTTAATCAGAGCTCTAACGTCTTTGAATTTTGTGTCATTTTACGTTGATCGTTATAAATATCATTCTCTTTATTCTACTCTCTTCTCTATAAATTCATTCAAATTTTCCTATCCCATGTTTCTCTGAATTCCTCAAAATCATCTTTTTTTGCTTTTTGGAGGGGGGAAGGTAGGGCCGTTGGGGATAAGTGACTTGCCCAAGGTCACACAGCTAGGAAGTGTTAAGTGTCTGAGGCCAAATTTGAACTCAGGTCCTCCTGACTCCAGGACCAGTGCTCTATTCACTGTGCCATCTAGCCAGCCACTCAAAATCATTTTTACAACGTAATAACAGCAAAGAGCAAAGCATGCTGGGTTATGCATCAGAGGATCTTGGTTCAAGTCTGACTTCTTTTTTACACTTTTCTATGTATTCTTCCTTAGAACAGACAACTACAGCATTTACTGAATAGGATAGGCAAGTACAGTATAAAGGAAAGAAAAGGCCATGGACATGAAGTTGGGAGATTTAGATTCAAGGATATTATCATAGATCTAGACATAGAATGGACCCCAGAGGCCATCTAACCAAACCTCCTTATTTTACAGAAGTGGAAACTGAAGCTCAGGGGAGTTAATTAGTTTGTCCAAGATCACAGAGGTCGGAAGCAGCTAGGTGGCACTATGGATAAAGCAATGGGCTTGGAGTCAAGAAGACCCGAGTTCAAATGTAGGCTCGGGTTAGCTGTACAGTCCTGTATAAGTACCCTAACTACTATTTGCTTGTACTTCCACAAGGGTAAAATGAGATAGTATTTGGTATAAAAAAAAAAGTGGCTTGCAAACCTTGTTGCTTGTTGTTGAATCATTTCAGTGGTGTCTGGCTCTTTATGATCCCATTTGGGATTTTCTTGGCAAAGATACTGGAGGGGTTTACCATTTCCTTCTTCAGCTCATTTTACAGATGAGGAAACTGAGGCAAACAGGGTTAAGTGACTTCCCCAGGGTCATACAGCTAGTGAGTGTCCGAGGCCATATTTGAACTCAGGAAGATGAGTCTTCCTAACTCCAGGTCTTGCACTCTATCCACTGTACCACCTAGCTGCCCTTAAAAGAGCTATATAAAAGCTTTTATAATAAGCATGAGAAGTGGTGTTTGAACCCAGGTACTCTGAATTCCAGAGTCAATATTCTTTCCTTAACCCTGTCATTTGTATGTAAGTCACTTAATTTCAGAACTTCAGTATGACTTTCCTTACCTTAAAAATGAGCAGAATAAGAGTTGACCAATCTACCTCTCAATGTCTTAGGAAGAAAGCATGAGTATTTTATTAAGAACAAAGTGCTTTAATATATTGTTAACATCAACATATCATAACGGCAAATCATTTGCCACCTATATATGCGTGTGTGTGTGTGCGTGTGTGTGCGTGTGTGTGTGTGCACGTGTGTCATACACACACACACGCACGCACACAGGCACATCAGTATGAAAATAGAGACCTTCAGCTCCAGATATTTAAGTGCTTGTATGTCCCAAACAGAATTTGTTAACTTCCTTGTTCCATTGATGGCATCATGATAGTTTGAGTCACCCAGGCTCCACATCTCAGTGTTATCCTTTACTCTTCTCTCTCACTCACCTCACGTATTCAGTCAGTTGCCAAGTCTTATCCTTTCTATAGCCATAAAACTGGGGCAACTAGATGTTTTAGTGGATAGAATACTATAGCATTCCTGGGCTTGGGTCATGTTAGACCGAAGTTCATATCTGGTCTCTGACACTTACTAGCTGTGTGACCCTGGGCCAGTCACTTAACCTCTGTTTGCCTCAGTTTCCTCATTTGTAAAATGGGGATAATAGTGGCACCCACCTCCCAGCGTTGTTATAAAGCTCAAATGAGATAATAATTGTGAGCTGCATTGTAAGCACTGTATAAATGTGTGCTATTACTATTATCTTTTGTTTGTATCTCCTTCTCTTCCCCACACGGCCTCCATTTTTAATTCAGAGATTCATCACCTCTCACTTACAATCCTGCACTGGCTTCCTAATCAGTCTCCTTGTATAGATTCTTTCCTTATTTCAATCCATCCCCCAAATAACTACCAAATCGATACCAAAGTGATTCTCTTAAAGTGCAGATTTGGCCATATCTTGCCCTTATTCCAGCAATTTCCCATGGTTTCAGGGATTTCCAGTGATTTAAATGTCAAAATGCAGCACCATGGACTCCAGAGTAAAATGAGGCAGAGGATTATGAGAGAATCTCATATAGACAAAATACCTGGCTGGAAATCCTCATTTTATAGGAGCAAATATATCTTCTTTTTTGACATTTAAACCCCTTCACAATCTAGCCCTTTCCTATCTTCCTAGTCAAGGAAAATTCCAACTGGGACTCCCTTTTGCATATAGGCTACCCTCCAACCAAACTAGCCTTCTTATTTGTCCTCATATCCCTTCCCTGCACCTTTGTGCTGTTGGACCCTCAGCCCTGGAATGTAATCCCTCCTCACCTCTGCCTTTTAGAATCCCTAGCTTCCTTGAAAGCTCAGTTTAAGTGTCTCCTTTTATTTTTTTTTAATTAATAAATCAATATATTTTTAGCTTTCAAAATTCACTTCCATAAGATTTTGAGTTCTAAAATTTCTCCCCCTTTTTTCCCCCCTCCCCAAGACAGCATACAATCTGATATAGGCACTACATATACATTCATATTAAACATATTCTTACATTAGTCATGTTGTGAAAGAAGAATCAGAACAAAAGGGAAAAACCACAAGAAAGAAAAAAGAGAGATATGCTTCAATCTGCATTGAGACCCCATAGTTCTTTCTCTGCATATGGATAGCATTTTCTGTCATGAGTCTTTTGAAGTTGTCTTAGATCTTTATACTGCTGAGAGGAGCTAAGTCTATCAAAGTTAGCGGTCACACGATGTGACTGTTTCTGTGTACAGTGTTCTCCTGGTTCTACTCACTTCACTCAGCGTCAGTTCATGCAAGTCTTTCCAGGTTTTTCTGAAGTTCACCTGCTCATCATTTCTTATGGAATTATAGTATTCCAATACATTCATATACCACAACTTGTTCAGCCATTCCCCAATTGATGGGCATCCCCTCAATTTCCAATTCCTGGCCACCACAAAAAGAGCTGCTATAAATATTTTTGTACATGTGGGTCCTTTCCCCCTTTTCATGATCTCTTTGGGATACAAACCTAGAAGTGGTATTGTTGGAGTTTTATAGCCCTTTGGGCATAGTTCCAAATTGCTCTCCAGAATGGTTGGATGGATTCACAACTTCTCCAACCAACGCATTAGTGTTCCAATTTTCCCACATCTCCAACGTTTATCATTTTCCTGTTTTGTCATGTTAGCCAATCTGATAAATGTGATGTGGTACCTCAGAGTTGTTTTGATTTGCATTTCTCTAATCAGTAGTGGTACAGAGCAATTTTTTTCTATGACTACAGGTAGCTTTCATTTCTTTGTCCGAAAACTGCCTCTTCATATCTTTTGACCATTTATCAATTAGAGAATGACTTGTATTCTTATAAATTTGACTCAGTTCTCTATATATTTTAGAAATGAGACTTTCAGGGGTGGCTAGGTGGCACAGTGAATAGAGCACCAGCCTAGAGTCAGTAGGAACTGAGTTCAAATACCGCCTCAGACACTTGACACACTTACTAGCCATGTGACTATGGGCAAGTCACTTAACCCCAATTGCCCTCCAAAAAAGCGAAAAACAAAAATAGAAATGATACCTTTATTAGACACTGGTTGTAAAAATTGTTTCCCAGCTCTCTACTTCCCTTCTAATCTTGGGTTAGATTGGCTTTGTTTGTGCAAAACCTTTTCAATTTTACGTAATCAAAATCATCCATTTTGCATTTCATAATGTTCTCTGTCTCTTGTTTTGTCCAAAATTCTTCCATTTTCCATAAATCTGACAGTTAAACTATTCCTTGTTCTCCTCGTTTGCTTCTAGTATCAGCCTTTATATCTAAATTGTAAGTGCTTCCTTTTATATAAGGCCTTTCCTGATGCCCCAACTGCTAGGACCTTCACTTCCAAATCATCTCTTAGCAATTTTCTGTACACATAAACATATACATGCTGTGTATACCTACAACGCTAGATTAAAATCTCCTTTACATATATTGGCAAGGTACTGTAGTGAATAGAGAGATTCAGCCTTGGAGCTAACCTCTATATATGTGTGAGGCAGTTGGTGGCACAGGGGTAAAGAGTGCTGTGCCTGGCTGGAGTCAGGAAGACCTGAATTCAAATCCAGCCTCCAGACAATATTTGGAAAGCATTTAACACAGTGTTTGGGACATAATTGGCGCTTATTAAATGCTTTTTTAGTTGATTGGTTTGTTTTTTCATCCTTATTAATGAAAATGATGGAGACTGATCAGCTGTGGTTCCACATCACCTTGTGATTTCTGGCAAATATTCTCCTAAGTCTTTTCCGAGAGGGAAATGAGAACAATAGTATCTGTTCCCAACCTACGTGTTTAAAAATAGGTTGCTAATATCTATGTCAGTATTCAGCTCACTTTATTCTCTAGGAGTAAAAATGAGGATTGCCAGTCAGATATGAGATTGTCTCACAGGCCCTTCGCCCATTCTACTCTGAGTCCATGATGCTGCATTTTCAGCCTGAGACCATAGAACAAAGTATTTGTAATAATATGTCCCTATTTATGGTTCTGCCAGAGCAGCATCTAATAAATTGCCTGGATTTTTGTATTCTTAAGATTTAAGTCTTACACCACAGTCAACATGACAACCAGAAGTCATTGGTTGATTTGTCCTGGCAAAGCTGGTAGGTGACTGGAATAGGACTGCTAATGTTCACCTCGTTGCTTCCTGTTCCCTTCATGGCTTAATAAAACTGCCCCTCCCTACAGGAATGTATGTTGAATTTATTCATGGTCCCACTTTGAACTTTGGGGAGATAAATACTCCCTGAAAACATCCTTTATTCCTCTTAAGAACTGTGTCACTGATGGCTCAATGAGCTGGAGTAAGTCCCCCACCATTCGACATCTGGATTTTCTCTCCTGAAGAAAGGGAGGAATGTGACTTGTTAAATCTCTCAAGCCTATAATGCAACACTTTTTTTTCTCCCGTTAAACCCTCCCAGCCCCACATTAATCTCATTACCTTTATCTCAATTGAAAAGAATATTAATGTTATTCAGGGAACCC
>CM053590.1:181049268-181089966 GCA_028646515.1 Pseudochirops corinnae
TCTTGGTTGGGGTGCTGTGTTTACTTTGATTGTGGTGAGGTTCACTGAGTCAGGGTCCTACCAGCCCTATCAGTTCTTCTTAAATGATCCTCTGTGGCCTCCATTCACATCTCTTTCTTTAGATAATAGTCTTTGATTGGCTTCCCCAGCTGATAACCCTTAACTTCAAGAGTAAAGGGGGAAAATTCCCATTTCAAAGTCGGCTGAAAACATTTCATATTTCATTTCCTTTTAAATGAAGAACTCACCAATTTTATCTCTTCTACTCTCTGAATGATTTTTTTTTCAGACCTGAAAGAAGAATTGATCAAGTTACACTCCAAAGGATCAAGATTACAACATACCCTATATTTTCTCCTTCTCTTTCCTTGCTTTCTCGTGCAATGGATGGTTCTCCAGAGGACTTCATCTTTGATCCTGTGGAGATGAATGAAAAGATCTTTTATCAAACAAGAAGCACCTTCCTTTGACTTTGGGGGGATTTACCTTTTTACCCTTTATCTTAACAAGGAGTAAGGACCCCCACCCCAGACAATATTTTAGTTTTTATATGTTGTTGCTTTGAGTGGAAAAGCTTAAAGCTTATTGTAAATAATAAATTATTATTTGTTTCAGAGCTATACTGAGGTGGTAAATAAATAGTTTATTATTATTTTTAATAAAGCATAACCTTTTTGAAAAAGGCCTTTTCTTTAAACCTTATGGTTAGGTATGAGACATGTCAGAGAGTACAACGGTTTCGCTTGAGATGTATTAAAAACAACTAAGCAAGTCTATCACCCAAACTCTAAAGTATAAAACCAATAACCCATATTCTATAGCTTTTATCTGAATTTTTTTTGATCAACAAAACCCTTGGAAGTAGGGAATACAAGTCCTGTACCCATTTTACTAATGAGGAAAAACTTTGAGAGGTTTAAGTAACTTGCCCACAATCCCAAAGGGCATCTAATAAAGTCCAGTATGTGACCTTGTCCTTCCTATATAGGGGGAAGAAGAAACATTCTGAACTTGGAATAAAAGGACTTGGCTTCATGTCCCCACTCTGTTACTTACGAGCCCTGTAACTTAACCTTGGAGTCTCATTTTCCTTATCTATGAGATGAAGATAATATTCTTTAAGATCATAGATCTGCACTTTAAAAGGACCTCTGAGATCCAGGAATTCTTATCATGGACCCCTTTGGCAGTATAGTAAATCAATAAACTGCTTCTAGGAATATTTTTTTAAAATTGTAATTGAAGTAAATGCTAAATTTTAGCTATAGGTTAGTAAAAATAAAGATGTATTCTTTTCCCATCCAAGTCTGTGTACCCCCTAATATCTGTCTAGTTAAAAGAGGTAAAGAACTCGTGATCTAGTCCAATCCCTTTTACAGACAGGGAAACAAGCCAGTGTCATATCCAACATGCATCTTAAACTCAATATATCCAAAAAGAACTGACTGTCTTTTCCCCCAAAACTGTCCTTTTCCCTGCTTTCCCTGTTGTTGGCAGCTAGCTAGGTAGTAGAGTGCTGGGCCTGTTGTTGTAAAGACCTGAATTCAAATCCAAGCTCAGATATTTACTATTGTGGCACTTAGCCTCTGCTAGCCTCAGTTTTCTCATATATATAATGGGGTTAAAATATACTCCTACCTCCCAAGGTGGTTATGAGGATTAATTTACATAATAATTGTGAAATACCTAGTACAATGCATGGTAAGCACTATAAAATTGTTAGCTATTATTATGTGATATCACTGGTCCTCTTCAAGAACAAAAAATGAACAACAGCTATTATTAAAGGCATCACCATAGACCATGGCTCCCAACCTCAAAGTCCTTACTGTCTTGCTCCACAAACGCAATCTGCTATCAAATCTTCATTTCTGCCTCCATGTCTCTTAAATGTTCCTTTCTCTCTCCTCACACCACCCTTACCCTACTAGGCGTATTCATTTCAATAGCCCTTTAATTATTCTTCCTTTCTCAAGTCTCCCCACTCCATTCCTACCTACTTTCAACTGACAGTGATTTTCTTAAGCCACAGGCCATGTTGTTACATTTATTATTATATAATAATATTATATTGTTCTTCTACTGACCCTTACTCAATAAACTCCCATGTAAGAACAATATAATTGTTCAATTTCCTAGCCTGATCTATCCTTTCTTTCCAGTATTCTAAACTTTATTGTTCAGTTATTTCCATCTGTTTGACTCCTTGTGACTCATTTACGGTTTTCTTAACAAAGATACTGGAATGGTTTGCCATTTCCTTCTCTACTTCCTATGGTTTATTCCCTTCCATTTCTATAATTTAGCCACAGAAGCCTACTCAGTCTCCCAACTGCATGCCCTTGCACTGACTATCCCCCATTGTGGAATACTTCTGCAGGAAGCCTTTCCCAAGCCAGTTTTCTCCTCCCCACAATTGCCTGTGCCTTTGCCTTTGAAATTTACCTTCCACCTTCTTCTCTCTTATATATCTTGTATGTACGTAGTTATTTACATATTGTCTCTTTAGAATATGAGTTCCTCAAGGACAGGAATAGTGATTTTCTCTTTCTCTGTATCTCCAGTTTTTAGTAAGTGTTTAATATTTTTTTAATGAAGAGATAAAAGAACCAGTATTCAAACCCATTGAAATATCCTATTCCAAGGCTTCTACACTTTCTAGTATGCCACACTGCCTGTTCTAATTACTTTTATCTCCAGGGGGTCATTGTCCTGTTGGAATTCGGAGGGGGAGTTTCTTCACCTGGAGAGCCTTCACTGATACCTCAAGTCAACACAAGATACAAAGACAAAGGTGAAAATGGTCCCTACCACATAGGAGCTTATAGTCTAATGGGAGTGATGTGAATACAATTGCCCATGGATAAGTAATAATACTAGATAATTGCAACAGGAAAAGACTTTTACAAATTTGGAAGATCAAGACAAGCCTTTCCATAGGAAATGTCATGTGAGCAAAGTCTTGGAAAGCTCTGGGGTTTGCAGGTAGGGAACAATATCCTTGGGCTCTTTTCTTAACATTTGATTTTTATATTTCGTATCCCTAGTACCTAACATGTAAAACGCATGAATAAATGAATAAATGAACTGGACATTATAGGATGCCCAAAAGATGAGAACCTCCTTTTCCCCAATCTGCAGATTTTGCCCAGGCTGACAATATATTCTCTTAGACTGTGCCATGTGCTTCCCAATAGAAGTTGCCCATCCCCCACCAATGGGATCGATGCTTTTCTAAAGCAGTGTGAAGGATGCCTTAATGGAATGGAGAGAGAGCAAAACAGGAGAAAAGAATTGTGATGTTCAAAATGATTAAAAGGAAAGTTGCAGAATTACAAAGAGCAAGTGTGGTCCCAAGGAGGGAATATTAAAAGTCCCCCCTCCCAACCCTTTAGTTCCATGGGTGTGGAACATTGTGTATATTTTCAGACTTATCCTGTGTATTAACAATTTTTGTTGATTTTTTCTTATTTTTATTTCTTTAAAATATTCTTTGTCATGTAGGATGTCTCTCTGAGAGTCAGAAGAGGGAGGTACTAAGAGATATTTGGATGAAGTGAAAACAAAAGATATCTATAAAAAATGTTCTAGGTAAAAATAACTAGTCCTCATATAGCCCTTTATGGTTTAAAAAGTTCTTTACATATGTTAATTCATTTGATCCTTACAACAAGCCTGGGATATAAGGTGCTATTATTATTCCCATTTTACAGATGAGGAAACTGAGGCACAAGTAGGTTAAATAATAATATTCAGGATTATATAGATTAGGAGTATCTGAGGTGGGATTCAAATTCAGGTCCACCTGATGCCATGTCCTGTGCTGTACCCATTGTACCACCAAGCCTTAAAAAAAAAAAAATCATACACACACACACATACACACACACACACACACACACACACACACACACACACACACACACATATGAAATTTTATCCATTTTACCCAAAATTTGGTTTTTATTTTAAATGAGGAAAAGAAAAGCTTTTATCCTGAGCCATTCATACCCAGTAACAACACAATTTAAGCTGATCACTAGTTAATTTTAAAAGCTTTGAGATTCTGAATCCTGCAGGACTTTTGAACTGAAGAGGAAAAAGCCAACCCTGAGTTTATATATTAGACAAAGTAAAAATTAGATCTCTCTTGACCTTAAGGCAAAAGGTGTTCATTTTTATTTCTATGCATAAGAGAAATTGATGCAAATTCCTGGAAGGATTTTATTTGTGGGAAATATTTCTCAGTTTCTGACTTTAACCAAAGTGATCCTTCATCAGCTAGAGCTACAGACATCTAAAGATTCCCCCAAAAAAAATCAGAAGAGAAGTTTCTTACATTGAGTGCTTGGATTTGAAAAAAAAAAGTTTACATTTTACAGTTGCATCTGTTCTTAGTAGAAAATACATAATTTTACAATGGCAGCTGATTACACTACTTTTTAAAATCCAATATACACCCCACAAATGAAGCCGACAGGTAATAATGCAAAGCACTGAAGACAGTTAGAAGAAAGATAGCTTTGAATTCCACTTCTGGTAGTTACCAGCTGTTTGACCATGGACAAATACCCCTTCAGCTTCTGTAAAATAGGGATTAATATCATCTTCTGTACATATCTTGGGCCCACTGTAAGGATGAAATGAAATAATGTACATAAAGCATTGTATAAATATTAAAGCACTATGTAAATGTCATGTTATCAATTAATATCTAATATCATGAATTTTAAGTTGAATATATGTCCCATAAGTGAAGAGAAAAAGGAAAAAATAAGCTGGGAGGTGAGGAAACTTGGCAGCAAGTTTTTCTGACAAAGGTATCATCTCCAATGTATATAAGGAACTGATTCAAATTTTAAGAGCTTAAGGCAAGAAATGTAGGCCAAATTGCCATATTGGTGGACGAGGGAGGAGGAGGAATGCCCCAAATCGCTAATCAGAGAAATACAAATTAAAGCAGTTCTGAGATTCTATCTTACACCCATAATGTGGCAGAGATGACAAAAATGGAAAATAATAAGCAATGGAAGGGGGACTGTGAGAACACAGGCACATTAATATACCGTTGTGGACCAGTGAATGAATACAACCCTTCTGGAAAGCAATTTGGATTATATACAAAATGTTACTTAATAATTCATGCTCTTTGATCCCACTGCTAAGCCTATACCCAAACATAATCAAAGGGGAAAAGGCCATTTATGTGCAAAAATATTTACGGCAGCTGAACATCTTGAATAGATTTCTGGACTTGGAATCAAGAAGGCTGTTCACATCTGGCCTCTGACCTTCACTAGCTGCTAAACTATGGGCAGGTCACGTAACTTCTCTGAGATTCAAGCATTTCTCTAAAACTTACCTGTTCATGCTTATTGAAAAGAATTCAATTGTTGAAGTTACCTTAGTGGAAGGAATTCCCACAGGGAAAATATTTGAAATATTGTCTTATTACTAATTTAAATAGCATAGCAGATACAATAAGAGTGTATTAATACTTAATAGGAATTCAATAGCCCATCACAATCTGGCTCGAGCCTATTTTTCCAGGCTTATTTCATATTATTCCCCTCCAGTTACTCTTGTCTACTAAAGACCTTACTATTCACTTAACTCTCTACATCCTGCTGCTATACCTTTGCATAGGCTGTCCCCTATGACTAAAGGTGCCCATCACCTTAACATCCCCAGTTTCCTTCAAGGATCACTCAGTTCATGTGTCATAGCCTTTGGAAGGTCTTCCCTGTTTTCCCATTTATCAGTGCTTTCTTCTAACCCAATAACTGTATGTGTGTATAGGTGTATGTCTGTGTAAGCATATATGTATGTATGTATGTGTGTATGTATATGTGTGTGTGTATGTAGTTAAATTACAGTTTACTAAACAATTAGCTTAAATCTGCCCTAAGATTTTTAGTACATCCTGGACTTTTCTGTCTGTGGGTTGTATCCCCCATTAGAATGCAAACTCCTTAGGGCAGAAGCTATTTTTCATTTTGTCTTTACATCAACAGTAACTAGCCCTATGAATTGCCCATAGCAGGTGATGAATAAATAAATATTTGTTGGATTGTCAAATGTAAAGGAAGTCATGTTAAATAAGCCAGAAAGGCACACTGGGTTGGAGGCAGCTTGTAAAAGGCCTTAAATGTTAAATAAAGGTATTCCTTGTATGAAATGTAACATATGAAAGTGTTGATAACATGTAGAAACATTATTGAACGAGATGAGGCATGAGAAAGCCACTATACCAATGCAATTGTTACTTTGAGATCTGCGAAAGCTGCTTCCCATGCAAATTGTTAGGAAAGAGTTTGGCATGTGCATAAACATTCATTTTAAAAAATAGAAATGAAATGGGAAATAAAAGAATATTCACCTTCGATTACTTGCCAGGCTAAGTATCCTATCTATCTACAGTTGTGAGAATAGATAAAAAGAGCTCTCTCCCACCCCGACTCGGAATTGCTCCCCGCTCTTACTTCAAGTAGACCATCCTTCTAACAAAGCAATTACAAGCTCTGTTTTTTCAGAATTTTTTTATTACAAATAATGTTTGTTTCCCAGCTTTATGCTAACCCATTTTATTGGCCACTCAGTCAACTGTGGCATAACCTAACAAACTGGGCATAGTTGTTGCCAGAAGTTCATGCACTCTCCATGGGCAACTGCACAGGGAAAGGAGAGGATGAAGGAGAAATATGTATCAACTGTATTGTGGCTCCCTAGAACACTGAGTCTTTTGACTCTACTGATTTACCTCAGAATCTAGTCAAATGGTTGCCATGTATGTGATCAGACCATTCTGGACTTTTCTATCTATATCCTCTCTTTTTCTTCTTCCATCAAACTAAATGTCATCTTTTTCTTTCCTAAAGGCATTCAGAAACAAAATCTTAATTCTAGGTCTGATTGCAGGTCTGCAGTTATTCCACATTTTGGAGGGGTGGAGTGGAAAGGCTTGCACCTCTTCTAACAGTTCATGTTTATACAGTGTTTTGTAAAGTATTTAGCACAAATATTTTCTGCGTTTTATAGATGAGGAAATTGAGGCTCCAAGATGTATAAAGAATCATAGTTAGAACTAAATGCTTCTTTAAAAAAGAAACAAACATTTATTAAATGCCTACAGTGTGCTAAGCATTTTACAAGCATCCCCATTATTTCATATCATGACAACTCTGGGACATAGGTGCTATTATTATTCCCATTTTACAGTTGAGGAAACTGAGGCAAAGACTAAATTACATGCCCAGAGTCACATAGCTAGTAAGTATTAGGTGGGATTTGACCGCAGGTCTTTCTAACTCCGGGCCTAGCTCTCTATCCGCTCTGCCACCTGGTTGCCTTAGCAGTCATCAAGTACAACTTCCAGAGAAATTAAATAGCCCATCCAAGGTCACACAAAGGAAGACCAAAATTCATTCCCAGGTCCATTTATGGAGAGGATCATGGTGTTTGTGCTGCAGCCCATCACAGATGAGGAATTACAAAAGAGAGTCAGAGGAAAAAAAGATGCTATAAGAAAT
The DNA here is from genome assembly GCA_028646515.1 of Pseudochirops corinnae. Taxonomy (NCBI): domain Eukaryota; kingdom Metazoa; phylum Chordata; class Mammalia; order Diprotodontia; family Pseudocheiridae; genus Pseudochirops; species Pseudochirops corinnae. The sequence goes on from CM053590.1 coordinate 181,056,798, forward strand.
ACTTAAGCAAAAAAGGAGATGGTCTGGTCACATGGCAAGAGAAATAGATAATGGATAGCCTGTGTTCTATAATGGAATCTTTGCAATAGGAGAAGGTTCCTAAAACATTGGGTAGACACACTGTGCTACACCTATTGGAGGATGTGAACAAGATTTGCACCAGAAGGGCAGGTGTACAAGAGTTATAGTCTGCATTCCTGGATAAAATAGTCACGTCAATGAGTACACATATTTATTTGAATATATTGTATTTTCTTTCATTCACTTTTATCAACCAACCTGTATAAGATCCCTCAGGAAAATTGTTATTGATATTGCAGAGTAGGGAGTGGAGAAAGGACAAAAGACAGTATTGGACTACAGAGATTTGGGAAATACAAAAGATCCATGGACAAGTTTCAATACCCTTCCTAACGTCCCACTCAGATGGCTAGATGGTATAGTGGTTAGATCTAAAGCTCTGATATAAGCCAAGCCTGGAGACTTTGCTCTAGGTCAAAAATGCTAAGTTATGTCATCTAATACAGAACTGGAAAAAAAAATGGGTTAATCTGAATATTGAATTCTAGATGTTTTGTCATCTTGGCACCTCAAACTCAAGGTGTACAAAATGACTTCCAAAACCTCTTTTTCCCCCAAACTCACCCCTTTTTTGAAATTCCTTATTTTTGCCAGGTGGACCACTATCCTTCCAGTCGCCCAGCTATGAATCATCAGTGTCGTCCTTGACTCTTGACTTTAACTCCCTCCATAAATCTGCTAAGATAACAAATCTCCTAGTTCTGTGTTTACTCCCCCCTTCAGTATCCAATTTTGTTTTTATTTTACTGTATTTCTTTCCATGGAAATAAGGTGCTAGGAAACAGAGTCTGAACCAACTAAGAGAGTTGAGTGGTCTCTTGTTTTAGAAGACAGGTAAAGGCACTTACTAGATACTGAGTGATTTTTTTGATGTAACAATGATTCATTCTTTGAAAAAAAATTTGAGCAGCTGTTATGTGTATAATATGCTAAAGACATGATAATATACAAAGAAACATAAAATGTAGTTCCCTTCCCAAAGTAAGAGCTTAAATCATGGAAGTCATTAATAACAATAACTTTCATTTATACAGGGCTTTAAGTCTCAAAAAGCAGCTTACATGGCTTTTTACACCCCCACACAGAACCTCAGGAAAAAGTTGGGTACAGTTCATATCTGGGGTTTCCTCAAAATAAGGAAATGGAAAAGAACTCCGTATAATAAAAATCAGGTATTAATCAGCTATTTATCTCCTCCAAAAGAAATGCTTAACATGAAAGACTCATATGTATGTGTTTATAAAGACATAAATAAGCAGTGGCAATAACATAGCTTGTTATACTCTCCCAATTTTATGCTTATGACATCACAATATCAATCAATCAATTTATTAAGTTACGTACCAGGATATCCAGTGCTAATGATACAAAAGGGCAAAGGATAGTCGCTGCCCTCAGGAAGCATACAATCCAATGACGAAAACAACATGCAGACAAACACATATAAAGTAAACTATATATGGGGTAGATGGGAAATAATTAAAGGAAGGGAAGCGTTTGAACTTAGAGGGTTTGGAGAAGACTTCCTATAGAAGATGAGATTTTAGTTAGGACTTAAAGGAGATCAGGGAGACAGTAGTCAGAGTGTGAGAGAGCATTCAAGGGATGGGGAGCAGCCAGAGAAAATTCCTGGAGCAGAGAGACAGAGTGTCTTGTTTGTGGAAGAGGTAGGAAGCCAGTGTCACTGAATTGAAGAATATGTGATGGATAGGAAGGTGTAAGAAGACTGGAAAGGTAGGAGGGGTCTGGTTATGAACGACTTTAAATGTCCAATACAGCACTTTGTAATTGTTCCAGAGGGCAATAGGAAGCCAGTGGAGTTTACTGACTAGGTGGGTCAGATCTATCCTTTAGGGAAAATCCCCTTAGTGGCTCAGTGGAGAATAGATTAAAACAGGTAGACAGTAGCAATAGCAGCCTATTGCAGTAATTGAGGAGTGAGGTGATGAGGACCTGCACTAGAGTGCTAGCAGGGTCAGAGGAGAGAAGGAGTATTTGCGAGATGTTGCAAAGGTGAAATCAGCTGATCTTGGCAACAGATTGAATATGGGGAGGAGGGAGAGGGTGAGAGATAGTGAGGAATCCAGGATGACTTGTAGGTTGTGAGCCTAAAGGACTAGAAGCATGATGGTGTTGCCTTCTATAGGAATAGGGAAGTGTGGGGTTAGGGGTTTTTAGGGGGAAAGATAAGATAATGAGTTCTGTTCTGGACATATTAAGTGTAAGATGTCTAATGGACATCCAGTTCCAGATGTCTGAAAGACAGTTGGAGATGGGAGATTAGATTGGGGCAGAAAAGGTAGATTTGAGAATCATCAACATAGAGATAATGATTAAATCCATAGAAATGGATGAGATCACCAAGTGAAGTAGTATAGAGGAAAAAGAGAAGAGGGCTCCAGACAGAAGCTTGAGGGACATTTACAGCTTGAGGGCATGATCTGGAGGAGGATCCAGCAAAGGAGACAGAGAAGAAGGGGTCAGATAGCTTGGAGAAAAACTAGGAGAGAGTGGTATCCTGAAAACCTAAGGAAAAAGAGAGTATCAAAGAGGAACGATCAGCAGTGTCAAAGGCTTCAGAGAGGTCAAAGCAGAATGAGGATTGAGAAAGGACCATTAGACTTGGCAACTGAGATCATTAGCAACTTTGGAGAGAATAGTTTCAATGAAATAATTAGGTCAGAAGCCAGATTCTAAGCTTTTCATAGAACTGTCAAATTAGTATTTCCCCTTCATTTCAGTTATGCACTGCCCAAAGAAATCCCTCAAATTTGGTGTCTTCTGGCAAGCCAAGCCAAGGGTTGTACTCAGCATCATTTGGTAGTCATCTTCTCTAAGGAGTATGGAGTAACTACCAGAGGTTCTTCCTAAAGTCTAGCCAGCACCACTTGGGAATCTTCCATTCTGGCTCCAAGGATGTAAAATGTTCATCTCAGTATCACTGTTCAGTCACCTATACTCAGGAAAGAAACACAAAACAGAAAATGTGATTAGAGTCTAAAGATCAATGCTTACCTTATCCACCCCATCCCCTACTGCCAATGTGGAGACAAGGCTATCACCTCTCTTCTACTTCTCCAAGTAACACAAATTTATAGGTACAAGTTTAGCAGATAGGAAGAGACAGAGACAGAGAAAGAGACAGGAACAGACAGAAAGAGACAGACAGATAGACACATATACACAAAGGAGAGAGAGAGACAGAGAGAGAGAGAGAGAGAAAGAGAGAGACAGAGAGAGAGGTCATTTCTTTTAAGGCCTACTGAGTTGGTCCCTCTTCCTAACTTGGTGACTGACCAGTCATCTTGATGTAAACACCTGTTGCTGCCACGAGTTAGGACTAAGGCATTATAACATAGCAGATACAGTGCTATATTTGACCCAAGAGAGAACTGGACTCAAAGCCTACCTCAGACACTTACTACGTGTTTGACCCTGGAGAAGTTACTCTCTATCAGCCTTAGTTTTCTCATCTGTAAAATGAGAGAATTAGACTCAAAGGTCTTTAAAGTCTGTTCCAGCCTTAAAATCCATGTTCATATGGTCAAGAAGATTACCTTGTCATTTTAAAGGTCTCAAGTTGTTTTTTTAAAGTTCTTTTTAACACTGAGATGTATATGGTCTTCCAGAAACGGCCTGGATAGCTCAACACATGCTTCACAAAGTGTATTCTGATCCAATCTTTCTCTTAAGTGAATCAAATGCCTTCCTGATGATAGGCAGGAATACCACTATCCGGGTGAAACAAGCAGTTTATTCTGTTCACTCTAGTAAATCTTGTTTATAGGTGGGTTATTTTTTATGTCATATAAAACTTCTGAAAATACATTAAGTATCATAGTTGTAATTTACTTTCTTGAAACCTTAAGAAGGAAGGATTTGTCACTGAAAAACTGCTATAAACCTTTTGTTATTTCCTATTCCCTGGTTCAGTGAACACAGTATTTTTCTTTTACATTGGAAAAGGCTTTCTTCTCATTTTTTCTCCTTCTTTTGCTTTCTAGTTATCCTTTTTTCACTACCTTTTAAAAGTATAGCAAATAAATATGAAATCCTAATATTTTGCTGAAAGAAATGATGAAAATGAAGAAGCCTAAAAAATTGGAAGGTTTATATGAACTGATTCAGAGTAAAGTAAGGAAAAGGAAGAGAATAATACATACAACGACAATGAAAAGGAAAATAACGTTGGAACTTACTCAGTTCAACATAAGGACCAGATCTCAACTTCAAGGGACTAATGATGAAACATATCTTCTTTCTCTAGGTAAAAAAAAAAAGGAGGAAAGCATTTGCTGTCAGCTATAATTAATATAGTAGGGTTGTTGGTTTTGTTATATTTTATTATAAGACAGATGTCTATGAGGGCATGAGAGGAGGAAGAGCATGTGAAAAAAAAAATTTTAACCATTTGATTGACAAGAGGAACTTCTGACACAAATTCTCAAAATTGAAATCTTATAGCCTCAGAGAGCTACCTGGGGAAACTGTAAGGTAAAGTGATTTACCCAGGATCACATAACCACTATTCAGAAGCAGAACTGAACCAACATTTATTGGGACTACCAAGGCTACCTCTTAATCCACTCTACCATACTGGCTCTCTAGTCACCAGCATCATTCTAGATGGTACAATGGACAGAGTACTGGGCCTAGTGTGAAGAAGACCTGAGTTAAAATTTGGCTCCAGAGACTTACTATTTGTGTGACCTTAGATAAGTCCACTGTCTGCCTCAGTTTTCTCAACTGTAAATTGGGAATAATAATAATAGTACTCACCTCCCAGGGTTGTTATGAGAACCAAATGAGATATTTGCAAAGCACTTAACATAGTTACTGGCACTTACTAACTGATGAATAAATGCTTCTCTGAGCAAACAGAAATGGTATTTAAAGAAAAAGATTAAGAAAGAATTTTTAAAAATAATACTGTCATGGTTTCAATTCACTATAAGCTTCAGTGCATTGCCTAACTAGTCCTGGATTTTGTTTTGTTTTGTTTTTCTTTCATGAAGTCTACTCTTCTCCTGCTTCATCCCTCAACCACTCAGGTTCAGAATAAGTGATCTTACTCGTCACATTCCATTCTGTCTTACCTACCCAAGACACACCCTAGCTCAAAGCCAGAACGGAGAGCAGCTGACTGTGGGCTTCCAAGCTTTCCAGGTTTCTCTGGCTCAGTGACCATACCTCTTAGATTTGTAGTGAAATATGGAACAAAGGGGCTGGCTGCTACAATCAGGACTTTCAAGTGTTTCTGTGTGAGAGGGTGCCGCTCTGGCAATTAGCTACCTGGGGCTCTATTTGAATCTGCTGGCTTTTGCTGCCCCCTGGCCTCTTTTCAAGAGAATAAGCAGGAGGCACCACTTGAGGGGAAAAAGCCTAGACTTAGATTCCCTTCAGATTTTCTAAAAAGACTGTTAACCAACAGAGTTTAATCAAAGAAATCCTTTGATGGGGAAGGTGTTGTTCAACCTGGGTATTAAATGAGTCAATTAATGGAATTATTCCTTTAATAGGAGCAATACAAAACCCATGTTCTCAATAGATCAACAAAATGAACTTATATTATTTTCAAGACATTCTGGACTAGCTGTTACTTTTTCAAATTCCTCCCCCCTACTCCCCTCCACTCCTCTGGAGATGACATAGAATTCTATTCTATTACCACTCTTCACACTGAAGTGGATGATAAAGTACAAAGAAAAATGAAGACAATCATCCATATTGGTTTTCCTTCCTTGGTATGAGATGATCCTCTCTGTGGATAAGCGAGGAGCAACCTCTAAGTCTACTCATTTTCATATTTTCATAGAATATCAAATCAATGAGTTTTTTTTTGTTATTATTATTGGTTTTTAGTTCATCACTATTCAAGGTCCTGGAAAAGGAGTGGAGAGATAAAGAATAGTAATTTCCATTTATGTAGCACATTTTTAAAAATTATTTTGACTCACAATGGAAAGAGATGTCTACATTCAGAGAAAGAACTAGAAAGAATAGAGTTTGAATGCAGATTGAAGCAAACTACCTGCTCTCTTTCTTTTTCTTGTTTTATTTTGTTTCCTCTTTCCCATTGTTCATGCCATTCTTTACAACCCTTCTTTATAACCTGACTAATGTCTAATGGGAAAGTATCTGCAGATTCTATACTTGATTGCATGCTGCCATGGGGGGAGGGGGATGAGGAGGAGAGGGAGTGGGAGAAAATTTGAAACTCAAGGGATTGTGGAATTCAGTCTTGTAAACTAAAAGTAAACAAATTAATAAAGACCAAAAATAAAATAAAATAATAAATAACGAGTTGATTTTATCATGTCCTTGGCTAATACCAAAAACCAAGAGCATTTCTATATACCAAAAATAGGTTTAAGCTAACTCAGGGCTTTTTGAGCTTCTCTGAGACCTTTTCATATTTGTCCAGATTCAAGTTCAACTAACTCAACAAGAATTTATTTTTAGAATCAGTTTTATTTGTTTTATTGCTTTTTGTTTTGATATTGATTCATGGAAATAACACCCTCTCTCCTCCCCTCCTTTTCAAAATTGAGCTCTTCCCTTGCAACAAAGAAATGTAGTTAATTAAAATGACCAGCTGCAGTGATTTTTCTGGCAATGAGAATAAAATGCTTTCTTCCACATTTCCTGACTGCTGAAAAGAGATAATTATTCTTTTTTAGCTGTTCTGTTATGCAATCATTTATTTTCTTTATGGTGATTTGCAGGGTTATAGTAATCATGTTTATTGTTCTCTTTGTTCTACTTATTTCTACTGCATCAATTCATATACATTTTCTCATGATTCTTTGAGTTTTTCATATTTGCCAGTTCTTACCACAGAGGAATATTCAACTGAATTCATATTCCAAAGTTTATTCAGTCATTCACCAAAAGTCACTCCACACAAACACACACTCACACACACACACACACACACACACACACACACTTCTTTACTACTACCAAAAAATGCTGCAATAACTATTTTGTCTTCTATAGGACTTCTGTCTTTGTCTTCAACCTCTTGGGTTATATGGCCAGTAGACAGATGACTAGAAAATCATTTTTCTTTGATATTTCCAGATTGTTTGTCAGAATATTTAAACTAATTCATACTTCCACTTATACTATTTTAGTATGCACATCTTCCCAATGTTCTTTCAATCTGGACTATTCCTATTGTTTGTCATCTTTGCTAATTTTCAGGGTAAAAGTTGAAATTTTGCATTTTTCTAACCTTTAGTGATTTAGGACATACATTTGAGTGGCTATTTATAATTTTCTTTCTTTTTTTTAAATTTAAACTATTGTTCACCTCCTTCAAACCAGTTTTGTATTATGGAGTAACTATTTGGCCTTATGATTGCGCGATTCCTTATTTGTATTAGATATCTGCCTTTTGGCAGTGATACTTAATAAAAAGATTTCTCACTTGACAGTTTTTCTTCTTAATTTACCTTCACTAATTTTGTTTGTACAAAAGATCTTAAATTTCACATAGGTAAAATTATCCATTTTTTTTCTTTTATAGTCACCACTACCATTCGTTTGGTTAAGGATAGTTCCCCTAATAATGGATACTTCCTTCTGTACTCCTCTTTTTAAAAAAAAAATTTTTTTAATAATGTGACCTATATTTTAGTTGAAGATGCATCTGGAGTTTATTATATTAAATGGCATAAGAAGTTGATCTAAAAACTGATTTCTGCCAAACTTTTCCAGTTTTCTTAGCAATTATTATCAAAAAAAACCAATTTCCCCCAATAATTTATATTTTTTAAATTTATGGAACCATCAGCTATTATCATTATGCAATTGGTTCTTGCTTATCTAGTTCTTTCTATTGATCTACTTTTCTGTTTGTATATTGCTTTTGTTGTTATTTTAAAACAGTACCAAATATTAATGATAATTATCACTTTAAAAAATATAGTTGGAGGTCTGATAACACTCTTGAGGAACTCAATCTTCATGCACAAAGGCAGAGATGTGGACTCAAGTTCCTTATAATCCCTTTACCCCATGATTCTTCAAAATCTGAAAGAATAGTCTGAGAGATGTTTTTAAATTTCACTTAATAACATATTCAATATATATTAGTGGGATAACTATAACCACCTAACATCCCTCAAATCTGAAATTTCAAGTCATTTCATGCAACCATCGTGTCAAACTATTACCCCATATTTCTTCCTTTTTTATAGAAAAATGCCTAGAAAATAATTTTCTACACTAGTTGTCAACTCTTCCCCTCTTCTCACTCACTTCTTAACCCTCTGTAATATGGTTTCCACCTTCATCACGTAATTGAAATGGCTCTGTCAAAAGTTATCAACAATCTCTTACTTACAAAATCCAGTAGCCTCTTCTCACTCTTCGTCCTTCTTGACTTTTTGAATTACATGACAATATTGACCACCTTTTTCTTTTTTCATTTGCATATCACTGCTTCCTCTTGGTTTTCATGCTGGTCCATTGTCCATAGCATAACCTCTAGCTTCAGGAATAGAACAAGGCTCAAGCTTAGGCCCTCTTCTCTTCTTTCTCTACTCTCTCTCTGTCTGTCTCTCTGTCTCTGTCTCTTTCTCTCTCTCTCTCACCTCAATTATCATATTTCAAGAGTTAATTCCCAAACTTAAATATCCAATATGGATCTTTCTCCTCCACTGCAATGTCCCATTACTAAATGCTTATTATGTATTTCCAATTAGATAATTTTTAAAATTATCGTTATTATCATATTATTAATTATGTATTATTAATATGGCTTTCTTTACGGTCTGACTGGCACAGAGATATGTGTATAAAAAAGTCCTTCTTATAGATAAAAGCATTATTAGATATTTGTCATTATCTTTGCCTTTATGGAAATTCATGCCCAATTCTCTCTCACCAATTGCTCATATCTTCCATCTTCACTATTTGTATGAGTGAATGTGTGAGGTAAGGATCACAAAAATGTCCAAAGATCAGTCATTTCACAATGGGAGAAAATTTGAAACCTTGTGTTTGGTTGTGTGTGACAAAACATTAGCACTTCAAGGACACTTCTACTCATCAGAACATTTACAAGAGTATTTTCAGAGAAAGTGATAGGTAGCTTAAAACCAGAAGTTAAATTTAGCAAAGTGAACTAAACACATTTAACTAGGGACACAGATCCTGATTCCATTTTAAGACCTTGAGACCATTAGGGTTTCCCAAAAAAGAACAATGCTTGTTGTTATTAATGTCTGCCTCCATTTGAATGTGGCACTTAACACGTTCACTGGATACTTCAAAATATCTGTTGATGGAAACAACAACCAGCAGTTCCCTTGTTGATCTCTTTCTAGTACTTATATTTTCAGCCTTCACAATCACAGATCCCATATTTCAAAATGAATATATGCAGGATTAGCAATTGTAAAACAGGCTGCACAGTGTTCTTCTATACATGGAGGTACTCAAGAATGTAATTTCTCTGAACAACTACAAAGAAATAGATTTTTTTAAAAGATAATTATTTCAGTTTTTCCCCAAAATCTCTTACCTATGGGATGAATTACTTATCTCTCTCTATATATATACTTAAGACAGTCTTCCAAGAATGGCTATAATGGAAAAAAAAAATTCCTTCATGTTTTGACCTCTACAAAAAGTCACTTTAAAAGTAGTAAATTTGTGTATCTGCTCTTTTGATTGTTAATGTTTCAAGACAAACTTTAAGAGTACGTGTGTTGCGGTTTAACAACAAAGGAGAGGAATCTCTGTTTATATTTATGTCTTAAAGGACGATAATCTGTTTGGTTATGCAACACCTTCACAGACCATCACTGTTGTTGACACAAGTAAGTGTCAGTAAAGCCTAGGCCCATAGAGGTTGTGTGCAATTCAAGACTGCTCAGGGAAATTCTAACATCACTTAGTCTTACCTTTAGGAAATTTCATTTGGAATAAAATATTTAACTTTAAACAAATGATTAACTTTAAAAATGATGCAAACAACACTCTAATTAACGAATTTTCTAGGAACATTAGCCAAATAGGAAGACCTTAGCTTAAAAAGTAACTTTCTTTTTACATACACTTTCTATCTCCCTGAAAACTCTACATATATCTACAGGTCTGGACCTGTTATTTCATAGACATAAGGAATCCCAGCATAGAAAATCTTTCCACTGATGTAAATGATCAACTCATCAGTAATTGTACCCTATAGTCTTATAGTGTAGATGAACTTCAAGGTTAAATGACTTGTCCATGGTCACACAGCTAGCGTGTGTCAGAAGCAGGACTTAATCCTTGGCCTTCCTGACTATGAGGCTGTCTTGATATCCACTTTGCAAAATTGAGTCTTATATTTGCATATCCAATTTAACAGTCAGTTTCAGTCACCTTCATGTTATGGAAATGATAGGCTACCTCACTAGCAAGAAGGTCTGCCTTGACTGTTCAAGAGTCCCTGGAATGTTTTCAAATGTGTAAATTAGAAGTGCATGATTCAACCAGGCATGACAAAAGGCATGATTTATGGTCTACCACACTTTAAGACCTTGCTTCTTACATAATCAATTACCTTCTTTCTACACTTGGATGAATTGTTCAGAATACCTGGAGTTAAAGATTGTTGATTTAGTAGATGGTATCCAAATGTTCAATGTTAACACCAAAATTGTCTTCCAGCTTTGTAATCAATTAAAATGGAATTTTTATTATTATTATTTTTTTATTTTTTATTATTTTTAAAAATATTATTAAAATGGAATTTCTCAGGGCTCCATCAGTAGTATCCATTAGTATCTAGTGTATGGTGTGTATGTGTGTGTGTATGTATATATTTGTATATTTGTATATATACATATAAATATATACACACATGTATAAGTTTCTCTGTCCCCTCTGATTGAAAATCAAAACAATTTTTAAGATGATAATGTTAGTTGGGGAGGGAGAAGGGAAAAATCAGGTCATTTAAACAGATGCAGAAGTCCAAAATCCTTCTTAAAATCTGTTATTTCCCTTTATTTTATCTATGGTTTCAATGCTTATTCAGAAAAACGTGTATGAACTGATATATATATATATATGTATATATGTATGTATATATATATATGTATATACATACATACATATGTGTGTGTGTGTGTGTATGTATATATATATATATTCAAGGCCACAACCTGAGGACTTTATACTTTTCCTATTGGCTATGTCCTTGGGAACATACCTATCAATTGATTAAATAAACACCTGTTAGAAGTCTATTTTAAGTCAGACACTGTCACCTTTTATAGTATCTATCTCCTAGAGTTTATGAAGATCACATGAGAGAATATTTGTAAAGCACATAATGGAGGCTTAGGAAATGTTTCTCTATCTATCATCTATCTATCTATCTATCTATCTATCTATCTATCTATCTATCTATTTATCTATCTATGTTTTTCTCACGTAGTATACCTTGTAATGAATCTTTACGATGTCCTTGAATGACAGTATAAGGCATTTGGCTTTTATCCTATGGGCATTGGGTGCCCACTGAGGATTTCTAAGCAGCAGAGTTTATAACGCTAGAGGTCTACCACGTTTCAATACTCTCACTTTCTTCTACCAAATATCGCTCAGACTTCCCTCATTGTTTCACCTCTCTCCCCCATTGCTGCCCCTACCCCCATCCTCCTTTTACCATGCCTTTCCTTTCACTAAATCCCACATTGTCCAACTTCTGGTGGAAAAGACTGCAAATTTCTACTTTGTTCTTTCCCTCCTACCTGAAATCAGCCAAAACGTCTCTTTAGGTGATAATATTTTTAAATTCTTCTTTTCATAAACAATATCAACTTCCAAGTTCATGAACTCTCAGATTCCTTTATCTGGTCATAATCTTTTTTTCCCTCTCTCATCATGTCTTACTATCTCTAACATATTCTTTGTCTTCACTGTAACCCCCAATCACTATACCCCTTCTACCATCACCCTTGCTCAGGCTATGCCTACAAGCCTCCCTACCCAAGCTTGGCCCTTGGGTGAACCAATTGAATTCCACAGTATCTTCTGCCAGACAATCCCTGGTTTTCATGGCTGCCTCAATCTCCAACGCTGGATTATTCCCACCACTCATTTGTTTTTCTTCACATTCGCTGAATAGAGCTGGAGGAAGTCATGAAATTGAGTCCATTATAAATTTGTATCATTGTGGTGGTTAATTAATAACTGAGGAAACAATCTGAGTAGCACGATTAATTAGCAAAACAGGCATAAATGGGTCTTTGGACTGATCGGAGAGTCCAAAGACCCCTTTAATATGTCTGTTTTGTTAATAAATCCTGTTGCTCAGATTTGTTTTCTCTGTTACTGTTAATTAACCACCACATCATCTAATCTGTACTGGGCTATCTAATCCCTTCAGAAAGACAATCCTTTTACTCCTCCCTAATCCATTCTCTATACCATTCATCTTTTCTTCTCAAACCTCTCACACTTCCCCTTCCTCCTACTCTCAAATCATCCACAAGTCTTTCTTAAGCACCTACTATGTGCCAAGAACTATGTTAAGTACTGAGGATACAAAGAACAGCTGAAAAAAAAACAAAATCCAGAACAAAACAGTATCTGATCACAAGGAGCTCACAATCTAATGTGGGAGACAAGGTAAAATGACTATGTACAGCCAAGGTATCTGCAGGGTAAATGGAAAATAATTAGAGGGAGACAATAGATTGCATAAAGGGTCTTATGTGAGTAACAGCAAGGAGACCAGTGTCACCTGATCGTAGAGTAAATAGAAGTAAATAAGGTGTAAGAAGACTGGAAAGGTAGCAAAAAGTCAGTTTATGAAGGGTTTTATAAGCTAAGCAGAGGATTTTATATTTGATGCTGGAGGTGATAGGAAGCTACTGGAATTTAATGAGCGGAAGGTCAGGGGTGACATAGTCAGACCTATACTTGAGGAAGATTAATTTAATGGCCAAGTGAAAAATGGGCTAGAGTGGCAGCTAAAAGCCTGGACTCATACTTCCCCCAAAACATGGAGGCTTTTTTTATGAGAGCTTCCTTTCCTTCCCTCCATATAAATTATTATTATTATGGACTTCTAATTAGTCTCCCTTCCTCAAATCTCTCCCCACTCCAGGCCATCCTACACACAGCTGTCAAAGTAATTTTCTTTTAGTACCTCACCTCTAATTATTATTAACTTGACAAACATCAACAAATAGGAACACATCCCAATTCAGAAGACATAAAAGAGGACCTCATAATTCCTATGATAAACATTTTCGGTTTTGTTTTTTTTTGCATTTCAAATTTACATGATAGTTCTAATACTATATATGTATATATTACATACATACACAATATGTGTGTATACACACATACACACAAACGCACACATGTATGTAAGTGTATATTTACATGCATATTACATATCTGCATATGCACGTGTAAATAACATATATAGATGCATAGGTGTATATGTACATACACATATCCTTCAGAACTTCCCTCTTTCTCTTCTGCTTATTTCTAATTATGTATTTAAGCTCTTTTCTTCTTTTTTATTTTTTTTAGTATCACTATCACTATTTCCCAGCTCCTTGCCACTCCCCTCTCCAGGTAAAATCCCTACTTGTGACAGTTAAGCAGAGTCATGCAAACAAATCCATACATTCTCTGTGTCTGAAAATGTATTTATCATTCTGCATCCCTTTCTATAATCATGGACTAGTCATATAATTTTTAAGTCTTTTACATTTTTTTCTTTATAATCGTTTTATGAATTGTTCTAGTTCTGCCCACTTCACTTTGCATCAGTTCTCACAAGTCCTTCCAGGTTTCTCTGAATTCATCTCTTTTGTCATATCTAAGGGAATAATAAAATTCCATTACATTTATATACTACAATTTACTTGGTAAAGTACTAAGAGTGACAAAACATGGAAAAGAATAAAGACCAGAAATCCTATGCTCTCCCTCTCTATTTTGGAAGGACCAGATCCTGGATCTTGGCTATCTAGTTCATGTGATAGGTGATGCTGGGGGGGAGGGCGGGGTGGTTCACAATGGATCTCTTAATGTGAAGTGGTGACAGTGAGCAAATGTTGCCCTCACCAGTATTTTACTTTTCACTTTTGTCTTGCTTAAGTTCATGAATTGTCCCTCTGCTTTCTAGATATAATCCATAAAAACTAATCTTTCTCTATTTGCTGAATATAAGTAGACATTTCACTTTCCCTTTCCACATGACAGCCATCTAACTTTCCTATAACCATCAGTGAGAATCAGGGATTTTTCTTCCTGTGTCTATATCCTCCAAGTTAACATGTTTTAGCACCCACCAGACTAAATCCTTTGGATCAGTGGAGTCTCTACCCCTTTGAAAAGACAATCTCTCCATATGCTACCAGAAGGGAAATGGCCACAGGGTTTCAGGTTCCAATATTTGACTCTCCAATAAACTAAAGTTGACCTTCCTCCATATTATCTTTTCCTCACTCCAACCACAAGGTCAGTCATAAGGTCATTCTGATCCAATCTTATTTACTAACACAAATACTATGCTTCAGTTCTGATTCAGGTCAGTATGGTGGTTCAGGCTCAAGACTCAAAAAAATGAGATACTTCTAGACCATCTAAAACTTAACAAAAAAATTTAGTTTATAATAGCAAAAAACCACAACTCGACTCATTTCCAAATGGAAACATGGATTGTCAGGAGTCTATACAGGCATACCTTGAAGATATTAGAAGTTTGTTTCCAGACCACAGCAATAAAGTGAATGTTGGGATAAAGTGAGTCATGAATTTTTTGCTTTCCCAGTGCATATAAAAGTTATGTTTATATTATACTATAGTCTATCAAGTCTGCAATAGTACTATATCTTTAAAATGTACATACCTAAATTTAAAAATGTCTTATTTCTAAAAAATGCTAATCATCGTCTGAACCTTCAGTGAGTCATAATCTTTTTTCTGGTGGATGGTTTTGCCTCCATGCTGATGGTTGCTGACGGATCAGGGTGGTAGTTGCTGAAGGCTGGGGTGACTGTGGCAAAAAAGACAATTATCAAGTTTGAGGCATCACTTGCCTCTTCCTTTCACTTTAATACTTAGAGGCCATTATAGGGTTATTAATTGACCTAATTTCAATATTGTTGTATCTCAAGGAATAGGGAGGTTCAAGGAGAGAGAGAGTAATAGGGAACAGCTTGCTGGTAAAGTAGTCAGGACCCACACAACACTATCATCATCTTATATGGGTATGGTTCATGTCTCTCCAAAACAAGTACAATAGTAACATCAAAGATCACTGATCACAGATCACCATAACAAATGTAATTATAGTGAAAAAATTTGAAATATCGAAGAGATTACTGAAATATGATATAGAGACACAGTGTGAGCACATGCTGTTGCTAATAGACTTGCTCAATGAAGGATTGCCACAAACCTTCGATTTATAAAAAACATAACAAAGTGAAACAGAGTAAAACAAGGTATGCCTATATTGAGTTAGAAAGGTATGTTGGCTGGGCAGCTAGCTGGCACAGTGAATAGAACACTGGCCCTGAAGTCAGGAGGACCTGAGTTCAAATCTAGCCTCAGACACTTAACACGTACAGCCGTGTGACCTTGGGCAAGTCACTTAACCCCAATTGCCCTGCCTACCTCCTACAAAAATTAAAAAAAAGAAAGTTATGTTGACTTGCATAACTGCTCTCAAAGTCATTATCTGGGGAAACAACTTCTGTGGAGAAGGGATCAATCATCTTTACTAATTGCCAATCATATGGTGGGATGGGAAAGGATGACCTATGACTCCTTCGTTGTTGAGGAGTCATTTTTCAGTCATATCTAAATTTTCATGACCCCATTTGGGGTTTTTTTTGGCAAGGATATTGGAGTAGTTTGTCATTTCCTTCCACAGGTCATTATACAGATGAGGAACTAAGGCAAACAGGGTTAAGTGACTTGCCCAGGGTCACACAACTAGTAAGTGTCTGAGGCCAGATTTCGACTCACAAAGAGGAGTCTTCCTTACTTCAAGCCTAGCAGTCTATACACTTCGCAACCTAGCTGCCCCTAGGACTCCTACCTTGAATGAATGTAAACATCGAAAGAAGCTCTAACTATTCCACAGGGAAATTTTCACATGAACAGAGGTCATCTCAGGTCCTATTCCTTCTTCGTTCTGTTTCTCTATAATACTTAGAGTAGTTTGAGGGTGGATATGAGAATCTACCATTCTGTCTTTTTGCTGCCAAAGACCAGTTTAATGAGTAAATTTTCTAACTCCCCCCCAAATAACCCAATAAACCCTAACAAATCTAGACACATAACACATTGGTGTGGAATGCAACTTCTTTCTTTGGTATCTTAATATTCTATCAGAAGGTCTGCCACCCTGGCATAATGAGGTTAGAACAGATCTTTGTCCTTATAATTGGTGTAGTTTGTAGAATCTGCACCTTTACATCAATCAATTGCCAGCCATAGGGTGGGTAACCCAGTCTAACTGAAGCAGCAAGTTACCCTGAGAGACAGAAGGTGGTATGTGCCAGAAAAGTCAAACTCTCCCTACCACCTTGACCACTATGTCTCCACAGATCCTAATGGAGACAGTGCAGGATCTTGAATCCAAGAGCCTTGGAAATAGAAATGCTTCCAGCCCAATGCCCTCAGTCATCCAGAGAAGATGCAGTCTGGCAACTACCCGTTCAGGTGTTCTAGCCATGGCTTCTGAATACTCAGAAAAGAAAGTTCTTGCTACCAAAGTCCTTGGCCTTGGCACTATTAGATGATTCCTCATCAAAGACTGATAGGATTTTATCAGTGTAAATGACATTAAATAAAAGGCTTTAATATTTGCTTTGCTGCTGTATCTTAAGGACTGCAGATCTTTTCCATCTAATTTACCACTGAAACCTTCCATATGTATTTTCTCCCTCATTAGAATGTGAACTCTCTGACAGCAGGGCTGTCCTGCTTCTTCCATTTGAATCCTCAGGGCTTAGCACATAGTAAATACTTTTAAAAATTTTTTCTTCATTCATTCCTTCATGGCAGTGGAACATATACAAAGTCTGAGCAGCCCCCATCTTCCCATGCACTAGGCTTTTATACTTAGACAACTAGGAAACTATGCCAGTGATCCAAGCCTTAGTCCTCTGGACAAATTATCTTGAAAAAAAGTTTTGCTACTATTTTAAGGAAAACTAGCTTGACCTGAGAGAAATATTTGCTGATTTTACCAGAGCTAGTAAGATTTAATGGGGAGGAAGGTCCTGAAAAAGAACAAGACCAAGAGATTAGAATAAAGCAAGAGAGCTCCAATAGTTAGGAGCAGGGGTGTTGTGGCCTCCAGGCCACATGTGGCCCTCTAGGTCCTCAAGTGCAGCCCTTTGACTGAATCCAAACTTCACAGAATAAATATCCTTAATAAAAAGATTTGTTCTGTAAAACTAGGACTTGGTCAAAAGGCCACACCCAAGGACCTGGAAGTCTACAGGTGGCCTTGAGGCCTTAGGTTCCCCACCCCTCATCAGGAGGACAAAAGCTAGTACTTGGGAGAGGTTGGCAATAATCTTTTTTTTTTTTAAAAGGAGAAAATGCAGAAAGGGGAAAGATAGAGAGTGAAGCGTATACACATGGCCAAACAAACTATCTGCTATAGCCCTGCTCATTTCTGTGGTAATCCTAAGGGCCTGGAAAAGGATTCACAGAGGAAGATAAACAGATTAGAAATGATAAAACTTTCTAGTGGAACTGAGCTTGCCTCTAGCCTAGATACCCCACAGTGAAAATGATCTCTCTATATGCTGCCAAAAGAGAAGTGGCTCCAGGGTGCCAGGCTCTTATCCAGCTCTCCAGTAACCTAAAGCTCTTCTTCAAATCACCCCCTCAACTGCAAGGTCAGCTATGAGGTTACTCTGATCCAATCCTAATGACTAACACCAAGTGTCGTAGGCTCAGGCTGATTCAGGCCTATCTGGTGGTACACCTGAAAGCAGCTCGTCCTAAGTTTTCTATGGCGCAAGAGTTCACACAGTAGGATTAAAAGACATTACAATTTATGTCCTTTTTTCTCATTTGTTCTGGTTCCCTGATCTTGCAACTAGAACTTTTAGAAGCATTTGTTGATCTCCAGAGCCAATCAGTTGAACCGAGCAGTAAAAGTCAGAGTTACCATTAGTATTGCCCCACTAACAACCGAGATCCAGCAGCTAATTTGGCGCCTCTGCATCTGTGGACTGGTGAAGCGGAAGAAACACCATCTTTCCCTCTTTGTCCTCTTAGTCCATGAGATCAAATTAGTCCACAGATATTGAATTCCTCTCACCCTTTCCTTTTCCACTAGCCCCAGTGGAAAGTGGTCAGGACTTTCCCATGCCAATAGCTTAAAGGAAATCCAGGGAAGAATTACAAAAAAGATACAGTCACTGGCAATTATCTTCACACAGTAGTGTTCTGTCTAGTTTCCTTCTCATTAGATATATTCAATAAATTATGTGATCAAAATATACTGAGTGTCTGAATCCATATTTAAACCTTGCACAACTAATGAGGATGGAGATAAAATCAATCATGAATACAGGTTCCACTTGAGCTGAAATGGAGGCTAATTCTAAAATGGAGTCACTCACATCAAGGGAGAGAAAATACAGGGGCCCTTCCCTTTGCTTCTGAGGAGGCAGCTGATGGCTCAGAGGACAGAAGGCACGGCCCGAGTCAAGTCCAGGCCCAGATGCTTACTAGTAATGTGATCCTGGGGCAAATCATTGAACCTCTGTTTGCTGCAGTTTCCTCCATTGTCAAATGGAAATAGTAACAGCACGTACTTTACAGAGTTGTTGTGAGAATTAAATAAGATGATATTTGTAAAAAGTACTTAAGGCACAAAGTAGGTATGATATAAAATCTTATTCTCCCCTCCTCCCAAACCCCTAGTTTTGGAAGGGGATGCCCTAAGAGAGTAGAAGACCTCTGAGGCAGCTAGAACATTTCATATTTTATTTCATATTTCATATTTAAGCAAATATCACTTTATTTCCTAGTCTAAATTAGAATTTTTAATTTTCATTAAAACTAATACCACTCACTGGTTAAGCACTGAAGCATCAATGCCTTATTGATAGGGAAAGCAGCCTAGGCTTTTGAAGATGTGAGTGCCTTCTCTTGGCCATTAAGAATTCTTTAGGCCAGGAAAGGGGAACCTGCAACCTGGAGGCCATACATGGCTTTTTAGGTCCTTGGATACAGCCTTTTGACTGAGTTCAATTTTTACAGAACAATTCCTTTTATTAAGGATATTTGCTCTGAGAAGTTTGGACTGCACTTGAAGATCTAAAGGGACACACGTGGTCTCAAGGCCACAGGTTTCCCACCCCTACTTTAGACTTGAAGAACATGGCTGTCTCTCATACTTAAGAAGGCCTCGACTGTTAACTGTATTAGAGCACCCGCTAGTGGTTAATTAAGAAATTGCTCACAGAGAATTAAAACCTTTTTATTGGATAGTTAAATCCGGGACACACGCTAGCCCTGGGCCAAAAGAAATTCACACTACTTATATTTTTTCTTAGACTAGTCTAGTTTTTGTTTGTTTGTTTGTACTACAGGGTTTTTAGTAAGCACAAAAATGACTAAGGGACAAGTAGACATTTTAGACCCCCAATAAAGGATTTTCCCCAGTTAGAGGCACCTATTTCCTTACTCTTCATGTTCCCAAAGAAAATTTACCCACTTTGCTATACCCTTTCTTGCATATATTCTTGGTGCGGGTCTATTTTTCAATTGTTGTGAATATATGAGGCTTTCCTCATTCTATTGAGTTGTGGTCATACATTACAACTAAGTCATATTCCACAATTTTTGTTCTGCCTTGTCTTCTCTAGGTTCTATAAAAATATCTATTCCTCTGTTTGATCAAATTTACCGCCACTGAGTGGTGTGCTCAATCTGGCTGGCACCAGAAGCAAAAGTCAGTAACAAAATGTTCAGTGTAAACATTAACTTAGAAATAGACAAATGCTACAAATCAGGGTTTCCTCTATCATTTTGTTGATTGTGTAGACTTAATGAGTCTTTTGAGAAAATGCTAATAATGAAGATTAAATTTTAAAGTGTTTCGGCCCAAGCCGAGGCGGATAGTACAGCAGAAACAGTATTGAACCTGTAGAGTGAAGAGCCCTGGGCTGAATCTCAGTTTTAGCATTTATTGGCTTTTCATCATGACCAAGTATGACCTTGAGGAGCAGTGTAGTATACTGTGAATTGTTGTTGTGTTTGTCCTTCCTTCTCAAAGAGGACCGTGGAATCAGGGAGATGATGACATGACTTGCAGTTGACTTGGATTTGAGTGAGGGAGGGCTGTGCA
The DNA here is from genome assembly GCA_028646515.1 of Pseudochirops corinnae. Classification (NCBI taxonomy): domain Eukaryota; kingdom Metazoa; phylum Chordata; class Mammalia; order Diprotodontia; family Pseudocheiridae; genus Pseudochirops; species Pseudochirops corinnae. The sequence goes on from CM053590.1 coordinate 181,077,235, forward strand.
AGGTCACCAGCCTCACTTTCTCCTCCAGAGCCATGTGGATCCAGTGGGCCAGAAAACAATCAGGATGACTGGAGATGGCCCAGAATACAACTGTGTAATACTATGAAGTGACCTCCAAAGGTAGCTGTATGAGTTCTAGGCAGTCAGACGATGTCACAATTGGCTACAGCTGGGAAAGGTGGGTTGGCTTTCAGGTATGGAGGATCACATCCCTCTGACAACTAAGAAATGCTAATTAATTTATGGGCTTCAACTGCCTATAGTAATGTGAAGTAATGTGTGATATATACACATGTGTATATATGTATACATGTATGTATATGTGTGTGCACATGTGTATATGTGTGTATATATATATTACTATGTATGTATATATTACAGTAAATTGAATGATGAATTTGGAGTCAGGAAGAACCATATTTAAATCCTGTCTCTAACTCTTACTAGATGTGTGACTCTGGGCAGGTAACTTAACATCCAGGCCTCATCTGTAAAATATGGATACCACTACTTGTAGAATATACCTTAAAGGTTTGTCATAAGTGCTGTAGAAGCAAAGGATAAGAAGTACTTCTATTTTCTTGCCCTTGATATGACTCTATTTTAGAATTAGCCTCCATTTCAGGTCAAAATGAACCCATACTCATAGTTGATTTTATCCCCATCCTCATTAGTTCTGCAATGTTTAAATATAGAGAAAGCTGAGTTTTCACAGTCAACTGTAGAAGAAACAAATACTTTGCCTCCTCCCACCTCCCAATACACACACATACACACACACACACACACACACATTTTAAGAGCTAATTTTAGAGAAAATAATTCAACTGGACCTTCTTAAAATAGTAATATAGATAGCATTAAAAAAAAAAAACTAAATTGTTCACTCTAGCAAAATATTTATCTAATGGGGGTGGGGGTGGGAGGAGAGGACTCCTTGGCAGACTCCTTTCTGTACCTTCATGTGACCATGGAGGAGCTCATTTTTGGACTCCTCATCGCTAAGCGTGGGAGACTCTTCCAATAATTCAATGTCTTTCAAAACATCTCTTTCTCAATTGATACTCTGAATTTTAGAGCATACTTTTGCCATGACAGGCTCAAATGAGATAGTATGTACAAAACGCTTTGTCAAATTAATCTGCCATATAAATAACATTTATTATTATGTATTTCTTTTCTCTCAGCTTTACTTTCCTCATTAGTAAAATGAGGGAGTTACATTAGGCCCCACTCACTTTACCTTTCTGTAATTGTATAAATATTTTATTCTACCTTCTACCACACATGAAACACATGTAAACACACATCTCTCATGCCCAACAAAATGTCTTTAAAAGCATTCACATGAATGCCGTGTTTCAATGTATTTGAGAAGCCTCAATATCTCAAATTACAAAACATAAATAATTTTTTTCTTTTTTTTTTGAGGGCAATTGGGGTTAAGTGACTTGCCCAAGATCACACGACTAGTAAGCATTTAACATAAATAACTTTAAAATAAAATTGAAGACTATTATACTTGTTAAATAAGATAGAATTTGATAGGCATTGCCCCAGCTTACATAGAAACCACCAGATCTAAGAATTTTGCTAGAATGTAAGCATCATCAGCATCATCATAAAATATGAGTTATCATCATAACAATAACATTTACATAGCACCTGAAGGTTTGCAAGATATTTTATATATGCTGTCTCATTTGTTCCTATAATGTTAATGGAATAGGAAGATCTTCCCTGTCCATTAATAGGCCTATGTGACAACATGTCCCCTTTTCTCTTGGAATAAGAGCCATGTTCCCAGGTCTAAAGGTACACAGGTATTTAAATCACAGCTATGATACACCCTGAGTCACATAGAGCCCACTGCAGGGAGGAATTTGCCTAAGAAGGATCTTGCTTAGGGGAGGCTTGCTTGTAGGAAGGTTTTCGCACCTTTTGGTACTAAGTTAATTAGGCACTGAGTCAGGAGGGTTGTGATGCCTTCTGGCTCCAAGCCTATTACTTAAGAACTAAGGGAGGGTAGTTGGTGCAATGAATAGAGCACAGGCCCTGGAGTCAGGAGGACCTGAGTTCAAATCCAGCTTCAGACACTTAATACTTACTAGCTGTGTGACCTTGGGCAATTCACTTAACCCCAACTGCCCTACTTTCCCCCCCCCTCCAAAAGGCAAACCAAAAAACAAAGAAACAACTATATATCCTGAGGCTGGTATTTAACTTTGGAGGCTTGCTCATGAGAAGGACCTCTTGATTCCCTCGACAGGACTCTTGAGTAGCCGTTTGTTAAGAATCTCCCAACTACTCAGAGGTTTGTGCTCTCCTGAACCAGTGGTGTATATAGGTGGCTGCATTACCTTGTTCAGACCATAGCAGTCCTGTCTGTTGAATCTCTGTGCTAATTTCTCTGCTAATATTTTCTACTTCTCTGTAATTAAAGTAAGATTGTTCACACCTTTAAAAATTGTCTTTCCTTTAGCAAAGCAGATCAAAGAACCTGTGCTAGCAGGCAGTCCTGGGTGTGCAAAGGGGCTTGCTAATACACATCTTCACAACAGCCTTGGTAAGTAGGTACTAATATTATCCCCATTTTACAGATGTAGAAACTGAAGCTGAGGAATGTTAAATAACTTGTCCATAATTAGAGAGATAGTAAGTGTTTGAGTAAGGATTTAAACTCAGATCTTCTTGATTTTAAGCTTAGTGCTCTAGCCACTGTTCCATCCGTTATCTAGCTGCATTTGGAGGTCACTGACATAAATAGAATTATGCTGCTGTTGCTAAACCATTGAATAATCTCACCCATGGATACATAATTAAAGAGAAGCAGAAGGTCAGAAAGGGTAAATTTAACCATATGAAGTCATTTGGAGATCACTGGACAGACAAATCAAGACATGTTTGTAGACATTTGGGGCAGTTGCCTCACACGTGCACCAGGGTTAGACTATGCAGCTCTGGATCATTCCTTTTTTTTTCCTAAATAGAAATCATGAGGTTTGGGAGCAATGTTGCACAACAGTAGTGATGAACATCAAAAACTGATTGCCTTTACCAGCCAAGAGCTCAGTAGCAGTGAGGCTCACTAGACAATATAGAAACTGAAAATGCTTAGTAGTCACTCAACAAGCATATATTTGGCCTAATATATGGCAAACGCATGCTATAGGCTGAGGATGCAAAAATGTGATCTCTGCATTCAGGGAGCTCACATTATAATGAGGATAGACGATATGCAAATGACTAGGTACACACTTGATATAGATATATTTATATACGTACATACATACATACATGTATACACAATATAATAGAAAGTAATCTCTGGTAAGACATTAATAGCTTAGAGGTAACAGACAAGGTGTCCTGTATTAATTTAAATATTCTTTTCTTTTTTTGGAAGCAAAGAGAATGGGGTTCAGTGACTTGCCCAAGGTCACACAGCTAGTAAGGGTCAAATGTCTGAGGCTGGCTTGAACTCAGGTCCTCCTGACTCCAGGGCTGGTACTCTATTCACTGTGCCACCTAGCCACCCCTAAATGTTCTTTTTTAAAAATCCAATCTATTTATTTTAATTTTTAAATTAACAAATCACAAACAAAATTAGCATTTCCTAATACATTGTAGAATAGAAAGAGAGGATTGTAGATGAGAGTCTGAATGATTTGAGCTCTTAGCAAACCAGGGAAGCTAAGAAGTGCGATTAGGAAGGGAAAATGCTGCTCTCTTTCAAGTGGGTTGTCACTGAAACAGTCAAAGACTGTATGTATGGAGCTAAAATTCCAGCACGGACTGACAAGCATCCACAGAATTCTTTTGACCACTGCTAGATGAGATGTTTGCCTCAGATGGGCAGTGGCATTGAACATCTATGAATTTAACACACGCTGGTAGGTGGTTAAAAATCAATGTGGATTTAATAGTGACAATAATAACTAACATTTACATAGTGCTTACTGTGCCTCAGGCACTGTGCTAAGCACTTTACAAACATGATCTCATTTGGTCCTCACAACCAACCTGGGAGTTAGGTGCTATTACTGTTTCCATTTTACAGATGAAGAAACTGAGGCTGCAGAGAATTTAGATCCTCTGTCCTAAAGGTCATGTGAGACCAAAAATAGAGTAAAACATAAGGAAGGAGTGAAAGAAAGTGCAAGTGTACTAAGGTGCTGAATCACAATATAAGGAAAGTGTGAGTTTGTGACTTCCACAAGAGAGTATAGCAAACACATGCGAATCTTTTTTCATTAAACCAGCCCTCTTTGCTTCATTTGTCTACTGATGACTGGTAGAGAGAGCAGATGACTGAAGAAGGAATGTGAAAAATGATACAAGCTACCAAAAAGGGAGTGAAGTTAATCCATTCAGATTCCATTCATTCCCTAGAAAAAAATATCTCCCTGTTAAGATTTCAGAAGTTAGAACTATGTAATTAAGTGGTATATCAGACTTGTAAATGATCCCCTGGCCCCTGCAGCAGAAAACAGCCATTCCTGCCTAATTTATCTCTATCGATGGCCACAGAAATACAGCACATTGACTTTAGACATATGGACCAAGAATCGGTAAGAAACCGATTTTATTGGCCCAAGATGGCAGAAGATATCATTAACAAGTGTGAAAATTATCCTCGTCTTGTTTGAAGAAAAGTGTGACCAGTTCATGCTGAATATTTGAAAAACATTTATACCCATAGACCTTTAGAACTTGTTTGCATAGATTTTTTTTTTTATCTCTGGATAAGACAGTAAAAATATAAACAATATTTTATTAATGACTATATTTCACCAGGAATATTCATAAGTAACTTAAAAACAAAAACAAAAAAACAGAAAGCTTCTGTAGATTACTAGAGGGTTATAGGAGAAGTATTTTTTAGTATATGAATTCCCTTCCAGGATTAATTCTGACCAAAGTAGATACTTTGAAAACAAATAAGTTTTAAAAAAAAAAATGGTAGTTTTGGTAGGCATTAAGAAATCAAGAACTCTAGTGTATCACCCTCAAGGTAATCAGAATGTTCCAATTCAACATTAGAGCACTAAGACCTGAACAAAAATCTTAGTGGACCCAAAACATGTCACTTTTAGATAATAAATACAGCAGGGGAAGGGAAAGGAAAAAGCATTTACACAGCACCTACCATGTGCCAGGCACTATATTAAGCACTTTTTCCAAATATTATCTCATGTGATCCTCACAACAACCCTACATTTACTATCTCCATTTTACAGTTGAGGAAAATAAGGCAAACAGAGGTTAAATGACTTGCCCAAGGTCACGCAACTAGGTCTTCAGCAGAATTTGAACTCAAGTTTTCCTTACTTCAGGCCCAGCACTGTATCTACTTGGTCACTTAGCTGCCTAAGAGAACACTACTTCTACCTGTGGATATATACTCCGTGCCAAGACTCAGGACAGAAAGGATTCTGAAACTAACAATCAACACATTCCATAATTGAAAAAGAAGCTGAAAAAAATCTTACCAACTAATTATGACTCTGCTCAGAAGAGTCTAAGAGAAATAAGCAAAGGCATGATGTCCAATTTAATTTTCAAGAAATGTAGAGCACGGTGACAAGAATGTAGTTTATCAGATAGGTTGAAATCTACACTCCTTCAAGTTGTGGAGTGCCTCAGCAACTTGCCAGCTTATAGAATCATCCCCAGAGAACAATGGGAACTCTACAGAAACAATTCATGGAAGCTAGTTATTGTCCATAAGAGTGTTAGAATCCCTGATGATCAGGAAGAAAGTAATGGTGGACAATTAATTAGGTGGATAATGAAAAAAGATGACCACCAATTTTAATTAAACTTTGTAAACCAGATACTAGCTCAGAAGGTGAAATGCTATGTATAATAACCATATCTTCCCTAAAACTGAAGGAAATATCATTTTATACAAGGGCAGAGGGATGAACCCAAGAGATAAACCTTTCATTTCCAGAATTTAAGCTTAAACTACTGTGATATGTACTTATATTATGCCCAATATATAGTCTGAAGATGTTTTGTATTGTGGTTTATTTGTTGCCTATAATATTAATGTGGATTTGATGTACTACAAATGACCTTTCAGGGACTGAAAGATTTTTGTCTTTGGGGAAATTAGATGCAGGTTTTAAAAGTTGAACCCTCTCAAAGAGATTTTGGTTACTATTACTGTACCTTTTAGAAATAGGCAATAAAATTTTGGAGAATGACAATCTTTGAGAGACATTATGGGAGGCACAGAGAAAGAACTAATAGAATATCTTTCATGAAATTTAGAAAGTTAGGTGTTATCTATACGACAGTCTAGAGACATTTGGAGACAACTGAGTTTAACTCTCATGCTTTAGAAAGTTCTGCGGAAGATGTTCTAAGAATTCCCAAGAAATTTTAACTACCATCTTGAGAGAACTGAAGTGTTGGGCTATGGTTCTAGTATTTTAGATGAATCAGTAGTTGCTGCTGTTGCTGAGAGGTGACTCTGGCTATGATCCTTCTTACAGTTAAGATACTGTTTACATATACTTCAATGTTTCTGCATTATCGATTTGTTGTTGACTCATTTCAGTTGTGTTCAACTCTTTGTGATCCCATTTAGGGTTTTCTGGGCAAAGATACTGGAGTGGTTTGCCATTTCTTTCTCCAGCTTATTTTACAGATCAGGAACTGAGGCAAACAGGGTTAAGTGACTTATCCAAGATCACACAATTACTGAGTGTCTAAAACCAGATTTGAACTCATGAAGGTAAGTCATCCCGATTCTAAGTACAGTGCTCTTATCCACTAAACCACTTAGATGCCCTGTATTATTGGTTACTTTTAATAAATGCAATAGATAGCAATTTCAATATCTGTCTAAGCCTTTGAGACCTGAATTTATACTGATAGAGGAGAAGAAAAAGCTTCAGAAATTTTTTTTTCTGTTTTAAAAAATTGGGTAACGAGCTCAACACTAAGTATATTTTTTTTTTTAGTATCTATGACAAAATGTCAAGGCATACATATTGGTTGCCTTTGATACCAGTGAGAGATTAATAAGATAATAAGATACAACAAGATAACAAAATTCATAAAATAACAAGGTTGAAGAGTGGGGACTAGAAATATTTGTCCCTGAGAACACTTTGAGAATTATTACTCAACACTCTCTGTCATGTCGATATCCTTACATTTACCCCTCAGGATCATCATTTTGGGGATGTGGATTTAGCATTGAGATTTTTTTAAAACCCAGTTACATGTGAGTCTCATCTCTGTTACATAGGGCCAAATGGCAAGTCATATACTTTATTTCAAAAAGTCACCTGCATAAGTATAGTATTAGTTGCTAGGGCTAGAAGATTTCAGTTTCTGTGAGAATGATCTGGGAACTTAATAGACTACAATATCAATATGAATTAACAGTGTGACATGGCAGCCAGCATCTGCTAATTTAATATTAGGTTGCATTAAGTCCAAGTCCTATTGTACCTTGCTCTTGTCCCGCAATAGCTAGGATGTTGTATTCAGATCTGAATGTCACATTTTGAAGTGAATACTGATAAATTGGAAAGCGCTTAATGGAAGACAAATAGGATGGAGGGAAGACTGGGGACCATGTGCTGAAGCTGAAGAAACTGAGCGTGTTTAGGCTAGAGAAGAGTTGATTTCAGGGCTATAGCACAGACAGCTCAAATATTTAAAGAGCAGCCATGTGGAAGAAGGATTAGACTTGTTTTGCTTGAGTCACAAGTAAAGAATTATTCCTAATGTGTAAAATTAGGGGGTTGGACTAGCTGTTCTCTGAGCCTCTCAGGTCCCTTCCTTCTATTTCTACAATCCTATGACCAAGGACCAGTGACTGAAACTTGTACAGAGGCAGATCTTGAATCAATATATGGAAAAACTTAACAATCATAGCCATCCCAAAGAGGAATGGGCTACCTAAAAAGGTAGCAGATTTTTCCTCATTACAGATATCTTGAGAAAAAACTGGATTTCCATCTGTCAGGAATATTAGGGAGGAATTTCTCATCATGTAAATGATGAATTAGATGATTTCTGAGGTCTCTTCTATGACTCATATCTGATACTTATTACTCACATGATCATGGACCTCTCCTAGATCTCAGTTTTCTCATTTGTGAAATGAGAAAGCTGGACTAGATGGCCTCTGAGGTCCTTTTATAGTTTGAAATCTGTTAATCACCTGCAAATATGTATTGAATCTGCTAACAATGAATGGCCGACACTCTCCGATTGATAAACGGTCAGAGGATATGAATAGGCAGTTTTTAAAGGGAGAGAAATCCGATAGACGTATTTAAAAACTACTCCAAATCACTAGTAATTAGAGAAATGTAAATTAAAACAACTCTGAGGTTCTACTTCACACCCATCATATTGGCAACATTGACCAAAAAGAAAAATGAGAAATATTAGAGGACTTGTGGGGAAGCAAGCATTTTAATACCCTCACTATGAGAGGAGCTGTGAATTGATCTAGTCATTCAAGAGAACAATCTGTATGTACCCTTCCTAAGGGCAGTTACATGGCACAATGAATAGAGTAGTAGGCCTGGAGTCAGGAAGACTCATCTTTGTGAGTTTGAAATTAGCCCCAGATACTCACTAGCTGTGTGACCCTGGATAAGTCACTTAACCCTGTTTGCCTCAGTTTCCTCATCTGTAAAATGAGTTGGGAGAAGGAAATGGCAAACCATTCCAGTATCTTTGCCAAGAAAACTCCAAATGGAGTCATGAAGAGTTAGACACAACTGAAAAACAGCTTAACAACAACAACAACAACAACACACACACACACACACGTGCCTACTTTGGCCCAGTGACACCATTACTCCAAGGAGATCAAAGAAAGAGGAAAAGATCACATATTTACAAAAAGATTTATAATAGCTCTTTTGTCAAAAAACTGGAAATGAAGGGAGAGCGTTATCATCCACTGATGGAGAAAGAGATGAACAAAGATATATTAACATAAAGCAAAAGTACTGTTCGATAAGAAAGGACAAACCAGATGTTTTCAGAGAAAACTGGGAACATCTCTATGAACCTCACAGAGTGATATAAGTAGAACCAGGAGAACAATTATAAAAGAACAATATTGTAATGACAACTAACTTTTAAAGACTTAGAAACTCCCATCAAAGCCGGCGACTGCTACATGAAATGTATACCTCAACATCACAATGGGCACCATGTGGGACAGCTCTCTCAAAAGAAACTGCATGGATAGTGACCTTGCCGTATATTGGGTGGGAATGGGGTCATCCTCTATACCCATGGGGTGGTAGACTCTGATCTTCCTCTTAAACCATCCAGGAATCAGACATACCAGCTTCTTGTACAATGTACTAGTGAGACCAGAGTCTGGCCAGAGAAGGTGGAAGCAGAGGAGAAAGTAGAGACAATCCTACAAGATACTGAGCAGAGATTTCAGGGGGATTTTCAAGCAGATTTCCCTAAGGGATCATTCAGGTCTACCTAGGAATGTAAAACTGGGGGAAGTATTTTTTTCTTTCAAATTGTTAACAGGATAATAGAGTGACTAACAGGTAGTTTTAATTCAATTCAATAAACATTTATTAAATGAGTACTATGTGCCGGGCACTGTGCCAAGTACTAAGGATACAAAAAGAGACAAAAAACAAAACAGTCCTTCCCTCAAGGAGCTTACAATCCAATGGATGAGACAACATACAAATACATGCAAAGCAAACTATGAACGAGATAAATAGGAAATAACAGAGTGAAGACACTAGAATTAAGAGAGGTTGGGAAAGGTTTCCTGTGGGAGATGGGATTTTAGTGGGGACTTAAAGGAAACCAGCGAAGTCAGCAGTCAATGTGAAGGAGGGAGAGCATTATATGATGGGAGATGGTCAGAGAAAACGCAGGGAGTGAGAGATGGAATATCTCATTTTGGGGACAGCTGGGAGGCCAGTGTCATTGGATGAAAGAGAACGTGTTGGGGAATAAGATTTAAGAAAATTAGAGAGGTGGGAAGGGGCAAAATTATGAAGGGCATTGAATGTCAGAGCATTATGTATTTGTTCCTGAAGGCAATAGGAACCCACTGGGGTTTGGGGAGGGAGGGATAGGGAGAGAAGAGTGTGACATGACCAGACTTTTGTTTTAATAAAATTACTTCACTGGCTGAATGGAGAATGGATTAGAGTGGGGAGAGACTTGAGACAGGCAGATCCATGTAAAGCCAAGCATGAACAGCTCTCCAGAGGCGTGCTGCTATGAATAGCTTTAAGATTCTCATCTCATAGTATAGTGAACTCTCTATTTATTCAGCAGTAAACTAAAGTGAAACATTCACAGAAACCAAAATACAGCATTCACAATGATAACATAACAACTTATCACTAAAGTGGCCACATGGTTTTAAACAAAAGATGTCATTCAGTAAGTCCTTAACTCAATCATCCTTGAGGAACAAGCCTCCTTAAGGGACACAAAGTACAAAGGTCTCCCACCCCTAGGTGGCATTGTCTTAATCTCTCAGTCAAAAAATCTTCTTTCCTCTTGATTGGAGATTAGTTTGCAATCATCCTTAACTCAATCATCCTTAAGGGGTACAAGATACAAAGTACAAAGTTCTCCCACCCCTAGGCCACAGTAAATCATGATCTTGTCAGTCAGCACTAAGTACCCAAGGAGAGGTCTTTTCATCTTGACCTGAGGCTGGCTCCCAGATTCCATGATCCCCCTTCCATGGTCCCAGCTTTTGCCTGAATTCAATCAATCATCACCTGGATTCACAGGCAAGCAGCAATCACAGACCCACAAACAAGGTCTGAGAAGTCAATACAAATCATCAGCATTGTCCCAGGACCTCTGAAACTCTCCTCCAAGACTTCTGTAAACAGACAACAAGAAAATCCTCTTTCAAGGCTTTCAGTAAGGTCCCAGAGCTTCTGTACAAAGTATTACAAACACAAATCAACACAGACAGAGCAGACAAACAGAATGCTGACCACAAGTGCTCTCCTCAGTTCTGCCCAGTCCCAGCTTGTGCTCTCCTTCTATATGGTGGTTTTCCTTCCTGTCCCACCCTTCCTCTTACATCAGCAAGTTCATCCCACCTTCAAATCACAAGGGGCTCAAACAAGGTGCTAAATACTTCAGTAACTGAAACCAGGTGCCAAGTACTTCTTTGCTTGCCATTACAATCCACCAGCAGGCTACTGAGGTAATCTAGGAGAGAGGCTATGAGGGTCTGTACTAGAATGTGGTGGTGTCAAAAAAGAGAAAGTATCATATTTGAGAGATGTTGCAAAGGTAAAATCAGCCTTGGCAATAACTTGGATGTGGGGAGTGAGAGATAATGAGGAATCCAGGATGACTCATAGATTGTGAGCCTGAGGGAATGGGAATGTGGACTGTTGCCCTTTGAGATAATAAAGAAGCCAGTGTGAGGAGGGCAGGAGACGTTTAGGAGGAAAAATAATAAGTTCTGTTTTGGACGTATTGAGTTTAAGATGTCGACTGGACATTCATTTTGAGTTGGATGCAGTTGAAAATGTGAGATTGGAATTCAGCAGAGAGATTGGGGCAGAAAAGGTAGATTTGAGAATCATCAACATAGAGATGATGGTAATAAAATTTATGGAAGCTGATGAGATTACCAAGAAAAGTAGGATAGAGGGAGAAGAGAAGTGTCCCATTACAGACCCCTCAGGAGCATCTACAGTTAGAGGGCATGATCTGGAGGAGGATCCAGCAAAGAAAACAGTGAAGAAACACTTAGATAAGTGAGAGGAAAACCAGGAGAGAGAGGTATCCTGAAAACCTAGAGAGAAGAGGGTATCAAGGAGGAGAGAATGATCAACAACGTTAAAGGGTGCAGAGAAGTCAAGGATAGGGCTTGAGAAAAGGCCATTGGATTTGTAAAGATTGGATTGTAAAGAGATCATTACAAACTTTGAAGAGAACAGTTTTGGGGGAAATATAGGGGCAGAAACCAGATTGTAAGAGGTTAAAAAGAAAGTGAGAGGAGAGAAAGTGGAGGCACCTATCATAGATGGCCTTTTTAGGGAGTTTAGCTACAAAGGGCAGAAGAGAAATAGGATGATACGTTAGTAGGTATGGAAGGATCATGTGAGGGTTTTTTTCAGGATAGAGGAGACATGGACGTTTGGAGGAAGTAGGAGATGAGCCAGTAAAGGAGAGAGTAAAAATAAGAGAGTAGAGATGATGGAGCGAATTCTATTGGAGAAGATAGAATGGAATGGGATCATTTGAACAAGAAGAAGAGTTAAACTTGGTAAGGAATAGGGCCACCTCATTACATGAAACAAGTGAAGGAGGAGAAAGTGGCAAAAGGCACCTGAGTGATAAGAGGTGAGAAAGAGGGGAGAAGAGAGAATTCACAGAAAATGACCTTAATTTTTTTTTCTGTAAAATTGAGGCAAGGTTCTCAATTGAGAGAGTGGAGGGAAGGATAGTCATGGGAGATCTGAGGAGGGAGGAAAGATTTGAAAAAGCCACTATGGAGAGTGGGATAATTAGTTGATAATGGAGCTATAATAGGATTACCTGCCAACTGGGATGGGCCAGATGAGTTTATGTAATGTAAATCTGTAGTGGATCCAGTTTTAATACTATATAGTTTAAGTTCTGACTTAATCTAGTAAATATACTCAAATCTATACTTTCTTTTGTTATATTTATATATTCTACTTTATTAAACTTTTTTTTAAACATTTGTTTTTAAAACCTTGA
>CM053590.1:181090466-181120586 GCA_028646515.1 Pseudochirops corinnae
TTCTTCTCATTGGCTTTTTGGGCCTCTTTTGCCATTTGAGTTAGTCTGTTTTTTAAGGTGTTATTTTCTTCAGTATTTTTTGGGGTCTCCTTTAGCAGGCTGTTGACTCTCTTTTCATGATTTTCTTGCATCATTCTCATTTCTCTTCCCAATTTTTCCTCCACTTCTCTTACTTGATTTTCAAAATCCTTCTTGAGCTCCTCCATGATCTGTAATCAGTTCATATTTTTTCTTGGAAGCTTTTGATGCAGGAGTTCTGACTTTGTTGTCTTCCTCCCATTCCATGCTTTGATCTTTTTTGTCCCCAAAAAAAAGGAATCTATGGTCTGATTGCATTTCCTCTGCTTATTCATCTTGCCAATTACCTGACTTTTGAGAGCTTTGCCATGGTAGAACTCTGCTTCCAGAATGGAGAGAACTTTCTCCCAAATTGCTGGGGTTTTTGCAGCTGCCAGAGCTATTAGGAGGGTGCCCTCTCTGCAGCCCCCATAAGAGCTAGCACACTGGCCACACACCCCAGGACTACCACCCAAGACTGTGATCCAGATCTAAGTAGGTTAAAGCAAGAACAATTACCCTCTGAATGGTCACTTGGTCCCCCTATGATCTACAGGCCAGGAAGTCTGGAGGCAGCTATATGGCAGCAGCTGCAGCCACCATGCCTTTGCTACTTTTTGCCCCAGGGGCAAAAGCTGGACCACACTCTTCTGTCCCCCTGTTCCAACAAAGTTCCCCACTGACCTTTAACTTTCTTTTTGGCATTTGTGGGTTGAGAAGTCTGGAAACCACCGCAGCTGCTGATGATTCACTCTCCTGAAGTCTGCCCTGGCTGGTAGGGTGGCTCATATAGGACTGTGCTCAGCTCCCAGTCTGGTGCAATAGACCCTTCCTGCTGGCCTGCTGGGCTGCCTTCAGCAGGAGATTTGTTTCTCTTCATCAGTTTGTGGGTTATGTAGCTCTAAAAATTTGTTTAGAGTCATTTTTTTGACATGTATTGGAAGTGATTGGAGCCAGAGCTCACACCAAGTTCATGCTTCTACTCTGCCATCTTGGCTCTGCCCCCAAAAAATCTATACTTTTTAACAGAAACCTATACTTTTATACTTTAAAAGGATGGTTTCTGAAAAATCTTGGAAGACTTCTATGAAGTGGTATATAATGAAGAGAGCACAACTAGAAAACATTGTACAAAAATCACAACAGTATAAAGACTTAGAAATTGAAATGACCAAGCATGATACCGGGCGGACCAATGATGCATTCTACCCACTTCCTGGCAGAAAAGGAATGGATTCAAGATTCAAGGTGAAACATACATTTTTGGATGTGGCAATGGCAAGGTGGGAATATCTTTTGCTTAACCATGCATATTTCTTGCAAAGGTTTTGGTTTTCTTTCTTTTGCCCTTTTCTCTCCCCCTACCCCCCAGTGGTGAGGGTAATGTGGAAGAAAGGAGAGAAAATAAATACATTTTGTTTTTAAAATATTTCTCACTTAATTTTTTTAATATTAACTTTTGTTTATTTTTAGTTTACATCATTCATTTCCACAAGATTTTGAGTTACAAATTTTCTTCTCATTTTTCCCCTACCCACCACCCCAAAACAGCGATCCCACTGTATACCCCCTCCCCCAATCTGCTCTTTCCTATATCCTCCCCCATCACCCCTCTGACATTGCCTTCTATTTTTTCATTTGTTTGGATCTGTTTAATAGTATCTTGATTTCTCATAAAGTCATTCACTTCCATTTTCTCCACTTTAATTCTGAAGGAATTATTCTCTTCAGTGAACTTTTGAGATTCTTTTTCCATCTGGAAAATTCGGCTTTTTAAGGCATTCTTCTCCTCATTGGCTTTTTGGGCCTCTTTTGCCATATGAGTTAGTCTATTTTTTAAGGTATTATTTTCTTCACTCAGGTTGTTGACTCTCTTTTTTTATTTTCTTGCATCATTCTCATTTCTCTCCCCAGTTTTTCCTCCACTTCTTTTATTTGATTTTCAAAATCCTTCTTAAGCTCTTCTATGGCCTGTAACCAGTTTGTATTTTTCTTGGAAGCTTTTGGTGCAGGAGTTATGAATTCATTGTCTTCCTTCCATTCCATGCTTTTATCCTTTTTGTCCCCAAAAAGGAATCTAGGGTTTGATTGCTGTGCTTGCTTTGCTTCCTTTCCTGCTCATGTTGCCAGTCAATTAACTTGACTTTTGAGCCACAGTAAAACTCTGCTTTCAGAGGGGAGAGCTTTGTCCCAAATTGCTGGGATTTTTGCAGCTGCCAGAGCTATAAGGAGGCCAATGTCTCTATAGCCCCCACCAGCTTTGGCTCACTGGTCACACACCTCAGGACCACCACCCAAGACCACGATCCTGATCTAGGCCTATTAAGGCAGGAGTACTTAGACTCTAAATGGTTGCTTGGCCCCCCTGCAATCTGCAGGCCAGGAGCTCTGAAGCAGCCACGTGGAGGTGGCTGCAGAACCACAGCTTCCACTGCTTCTGTCTCTGGGGTCAGAGGACCAGACCCACTCCTCCATCCCACCCAAATTCAGCCAAGTTCCACTGACCTTTCACTTTGTCCTTGGCTCTTATGGGTTGATAATTCTGGAAAGTGCCACAGCTGCTGGTGATCCACTCTCCTGAATGCTCCAGCTGCAGCTTGTCCTGGCAGCTCTGGGTCTAAAACAGCTCGGGGGCTGGTCTTGGCTCCCAGCGTGCTACGATGAACCCTGCCTGTCTGCCTGCTGGGCTGCCTTCAGAGGAAGATTTGTTTCTCTATCAATTTGTGGGTTCTGGAGCTCTAAAATTTGTTTAGAGTCATATTTTCTAGGTATTTGAGGCGGTTATGGGAGGAGGTGCAGAGTTTTCCTGCTTCTACCCTGCCATCTTGACCCCAATATTTCTCATTTTTTAAAAACAAATGGGCCAGTTCAGGTCCACACACAAACAAAACCCTTGCAGAGGCCTAGAAAAGTGGATTCTCTGTAGTTCAAGTTTCTGAAGTTCCAGATTTTCTTCTTCTCTCTCCCTCTCTCTCTCTCTCTCTCTCTGTCGCTCTCTCTCTGTCACTCTCTCTGTTGCTCTCTCTCTCTCTGTCTCTCTCCTAAAGCCTCCTCCTGTCTTCAGAGAGGAGTTTAGATGAATAAAAGTTTGTTTGTTCAACATTTCTCCAGGTTGCATTCACTGGTAATAATAACAAAAAAGGTTCAGAAACTGACTAACTCATTATTTAAAGTTTCCCATACAATCGAAGAATAGCCTTTCCCATTTTGCTCCACAGTCCATGCTGGAGCAGCAACATTATGACTGCTATAAACACCAACTGACCTGCATAAATGTTTCAGATGGCGCATAACTAGTATCAATAAGATCCTGGGCTGACCTAATAAAACATGTCAGCTACCCAAATTGCTGCCTTATTGACTTTGAGATTTGCCTATAAAAGGTATATAAAATAGTGTGGCCAGGGCAATAGCTATGTTCCAGGAGTAGATTAAGTCATCTCTGTATAACCTGCCTTGGTCAAGGCAAAGGGCTAAACTTGGCAGCACTTCAAGGAAGCTGAGAGAGAGACTTTTTATAGCACCCCCTCAACATCAATAAGGCAATAGATTGTGAAAAAACAGTGGTATTGCCTTTTTTCAGTCCTCATCATCCTTGAGCTTTATTTGAACTATAGTTGACATGATTGACAAACCCCTCCTCCTTAACACCTTCTCCTTTGGCCTCCTGAACGCCACTGTATACCTTTTCTCCTTCTGTCATTGGTTCTTTTTGGCCTCCTTCACTGGTACATCTTCAGTCTCTTATACCTTAAGTGTGAGTGTCCCCCACAGCTCTGTCCTCAGTCTTTTCTCTCAATATACACTCTCTTTCTCTCTTGACATTTCATTCATTCCCATAGTTTTAATTATAATATCCCAAGCTCTTTCTTGAGTTGAGTGCTGTAGTTTCAAAAGCTCTGTGTGGATATTGCCTTCCTCCAATATGCCTAAACAAAATACAGTATCTTCCCTCTCTGCCCCCTAACCACCAAATAAATAAAATCCCACAACAATTGACCCTCTTTCTTATTTCTCAGTTTCTACTGAAGGCACCAACATCTTTACAGGCACCGAGGCTCCAAACTTTTACACTGTCTTTGACTTGTCTGATAAGCTTAGGAATTTGTCCTATTTTTTAGAGAAGATGTTCTACTCCTGTTTCTCTTCCACCCCTAACTTGTTTGTTGATGCACAGTTCAAATTAATTTCCAGATTAAGAGGCAGTATTGTAATAATAACAATAACTGATAACATATAACACTTTAAATTTTACAAAGTGCCTTACAAATATTATATCATTTGATCCTCAAAACAAGCCTGGGAAGTAAGTGCCATGCCTGTTGTCCTTCCTGTCTCTATCCTCAATCCTCATGACATCCCTACCCTCCTTTCTACTCTCACTATTCCTCCCTCATTCAAGCTTTCTTAACCCCACCCTTTGGGAAGGACAGCTTTGTTTATTTGACAATCTATACCAGATAGATTGGTAAACAGGTGAACTGCTGTCCTGGGAAGTAGACAGAGACAGTGTGGTGTAGTGGATTGGGCACTGAACCTCCCCTTCAGGAAGATCCCGTTCAAATCCCATCACAAACCAGCTGTGTATCCTTGGAGAAGTCACCCTCTCTCTTCCCTCAACTGTAAAGTGGAGAGACTTGGAATCACTGATCTTGAAGGACTCTTCTATCTCTACATCTATGATGGGAGCCAAGGCCCACTTAGTCCTACACATTCCTGTAGGCAAGTTTTGAAGATCTATTAAATGCTTCATAAGCGATCACATTTAAACTAAATTAATGATTATGACAATTCATAAAGTGACTCATAATTCTTTAAAAAAATTTCATCGCAAGCTGAGAGCCCCAAATTTTGGGGGGGTTCTAGGAAAACATATCCTCTTGCGTCTAGAAGTTCAACGCATTTTTGAGTAATTAAGGATAAGAAACGTGAAGTCATTAGGGTGGAATTCCTCCATATGACAAAGGCTGGGTCTTAGGCATCATGGAAGGAACTCATTTACAACCAAAACATTCACTTCAGGAAGGAGTCTATATTGAATCATTCACTACAGGCCCCTGTGGTGCCTCTTATGAGGAACCGATGATTCAGGAAGTTTTGGCCCAGGCCTATGCTTAGACCACGAGCGGTTCAGCGCTGTCAAAGACTCATTTGCTATAATGATGAGGATAACCCAAGATAACATATAAAGTGCTTGGTAAACCTTAAGCCTATATAAATATTAATTATTATGATTGTTACTTAAATACCATTAAAGGTTTGCAAACCACTTTAAAATAGCATTTCATTCCATACTCACAGCTCAGTGAGATACTATAGGTATCATTAATACTACTTTATAGATAGAGAAAGTGAAGTAGAAAAAGCTTAATGATTTGCCCAAGGGAACAAGTGATTCCAGTGAGCACCTTTGTCAAGAATTAGAACAGGGGGGCAGCTAGGTGGAGCAGTGAATAGAGCACTGGCCTTGGAGTAGGAGGATCTAAGTTCAAATCTGGCCTCAGACACTTAACACAAAAAAACTAGCCATGTGACCTTGGGCAAGTCACTTAACCCCAACTGCCCTCCAAAAAGCAAAAAAAAAATTAAAAAAACAAAAAAGAATTAGGCCAAGGCCTTCTAAATGCTAAATCCAGAGCTCTGCATGGTACTATGGATAGAATACTCCACCTGGAGTCAGAAAGACCTGAGTTCAAATCCAGCCTCAGACACTTGCTAGCTGTGTGACTTTGAGACAGTCATTGAACTTGTGTCTGCTTCATGCTCCTCATCTGTAAAATGGGGGTAATAATGATGGCACTTACTTCCCAGGCTTGTTTTGAGGATCAAATGAGATAATATTTGCAATGTACTTCGTAAAATTTAAGGCATTATATAAATGCCAGCTATTATTCTTATTATGATGCAACCTCTTAATCTGGAAATTACTTTGAACTGTGAGAGAGAAACATTAATAGAGCATCTTCTCTAAAAAATAGGATAAATTCCTAGGCTTATTGTTAGCTACGTACTCTCTGTCCAAGAACTTTCTGATTTTTTTTTTATTTTTATTTTTTGCTTCTTCATTGGAGGGGGAAGGCTGGGCAATTGTGGTTAAGTGACTTGCCCAAGGTTACACAACTAGTAAGTGTTAAGTGTCTGAGGCTGGACCTGAACTCAGGTCCTCCTTAATCCAGGGCCGATACTCCATTCACTGTGCCACCAAGCCATCCCTGTCCAAGAACTTGCTGATTTTTAAATTTTAGAAGTATGGTTTACAAATGTGGTTTACAAACCAGTCCCTGAACTCTAGACTCTAGATCATGAACTACACTGAAGTTGGAATAGAGGCCTCTGTTAGAAATATATCATTTTCACCAAAGCAGTAGCTCAAGCATGACTGAATGAGTTGCCCACAGCAAGTCCAGTCCACAAAAGACATTATTCCACAGAAAAGCTCATGGATGATGCAGCCACATCTAGAATGTATCAAACTTATAAGTGACTCAGGCACTGTGGTTAGGAGATCCATCTTGCCCTACTGAAAAGTGACATAGGAGAGAATAGATTGGGGGAGGGGGGACACACTGGGATGGCTGTTTTGGGGTGGGGGGGGAAAAGGGGGGGAAAATATGTAACTCAAAATCTTGTGGAAATGAATGATGCAAACTATAATAAAATTTAAAAATTTTTAAAAACCACTAAATAAAAAAAAAACTTCTAAGTGACTGAAATAAATAAAAATGGATAAAGATTTAAAAAAAAGAAAAGACATACATCTCTTAATGAAATTCAGAAATTTTCAGGTGAAAGAATAACTGACACCATTGTGTACAAAACACAACCCATGAGTACTTTGGGGACAAACATACGATTTACAAGGATGGCACGAAATCTAGGGAAGTGGAAGATGATGATGGTTTTCTTTGTCTATCTCCCATTCCTGAAATGCCCTCCCTCCTCATCTCTGCCTTCTGGCTTCCATCAAGTCCCTGAGAAAATCCCATCTTAAAGGGGCAGTGAGGTGGCACAGTGCACCACCCTGCAGTCAGGAGGACCTGAGTTCAAATTTGGCCTCAGACACTTAACACTTACTAGCTGTGTGACTTTGAGCAAGTCACTTAACCCCAATTGCCCTGCCTTCCCCCCTCCAAAAAAAAAAAAAAGAAAATCCTACCTTCTACAGGAAACTTTTACTGATCTTTCTTTATTCTAGTGCCTCCCTTCTTTTAATTTTCTGATTTATCTTGTATATAACTTGTTTGTATATAATTACTTACATGTTGTTTCCCCATATTATACTGTAAGTTCCTCAGGGACAGGAACTATTTTTTGCCTCTCTCTGTATCTCTAGCACTTAGCACATTGCCCGGCACATAGTAGGTATTTAACAAATATTCATTCACTGACGATAATCTTACCTTACATATATATGAGTGTGTGCGTGTGTGTCTTCCAACCTCTGATACACATGTGGATCTTGTGATAGAGACTTTACAAAACAGCATCCTAGAATAGCGGAAAGACCCCTAGCTCTGGAATTTGTTAAAGACTGTTAAAGGGTCCCCTGAACTTGTCTTCTTGAGTTGCCATATTTTCTGGAAACGCTAGACCCAAAGCATGTAGAGGTTCTGAATGATTCAAGGCAAAGCCAAGCACCTGAGCTGACATAATGTATTGTTTGCATCCCTAACTGGATTCCCTGTATGTCCCTGGGAGTTAAGACAAGCTTCAGACAGTCTGTACTAGGCTTGTGCAGCTGGGACCTCATACAGATAAGCAGACCATCCTATTGTCATTGTCTGACTGTTCCCAAGGGAAAAGAATGTGGCTTTTGCCATCAATTTGCTCCTCCCCTTTGGGAAGGGTTCTGTCCTTTTCACACCTTTCCCCCCCATGAAAAGCCCCTTCCTGGTATCTCCTCCTTCCTTTAACTTGCAGTAATAAAAATGCAAACCCTTGTATGGATTGTGATCTCTTTGGGTTCCCCCTGCATGGTCATTTATCCCATAATAAACCTAGTTTTCTCACAAGTTTTGTGAAGTTTGTGTATAACTGTTGGCAAATTAAAAGATCCAAGTTTGAATCCTTGTGTAAGCTATTGCCCTGAAGCCAGCTTAACCTGTCTTCTTGAGTTTCCACATTTTTTTTTAACAAAGTCATACTACCTCTTTTTGCTATGTTTTCACGGGCCAGGCCTAGATCAGTACATCAGGAAACTCAGGTCAATATTAGAACAAAATGAGACATTTGTGCCATAATTGACAGTTAAGCAAAGGAGGCTTATGTCATCATAGCAGGGAAAAAATATTCTGAGCAGGGAAAAGACATCTAAGTAAGAATGCAACGTTGAGTCATTTGGGTCCAGCTTCCCTGCCTCTGGGTTGCCCATGGTGGTCCTCTAGTCAGAAGAATGCCAAAGGATTGGGTGATGACTTACTATGTAGTGGATGTAGTCCTCCCACAGCATGGCTAGCACTGACTGAAAGACCCAATCCTGTGGAAAAAGCAGAGAGAGGAAACTGTCACTCATTTTAAAGTCTACCCAGTGGGCAGCTCTTCTGGTCTCAGTGCCAGCCTTTTTTTTTTTTTATGAATTGATATTCATACAAAGTAAACAATATTGTGATATGTCAACAATACAAGTAGAAATAACTGTACGACAATAAAAACTAAATGCAAAATTAAAATGAAAAGGCTTGGTTCCAAAAAATCTGATAAGACACATTTTCTTCCTCCTTCTTTGGAGAGGTTAAGAAATCCATTGGTGTCAAATACCATGCATTACATCACTTTTTAAGAGATAAAATAAGTCAATGCTAAGGGGTATGGAATACTAATGTGTCATTGGTAAAGTTGTAAAATAGCAAAATCATTTTAAAAGCAATTTGGAATTATGCCTCAAAAAAGTGACTAAAATGTCTGTACTCTTTGACCTAGAGATCCACTGCTGGGCAAATACATGAAGGAGTGAGTGATCTTAAAAAAAAAAAAAGCCTCAAATATACCCCAAAATAGTTATCACAGCACTTTTTCTGTATGATAGTAAAGAATAAGGGCAGAAAAAGCATGTATTCAACAAATGGGAAACAACCAAATAAATTGTGGTATCTGAATGTAATGCATTACAGACTGTAAAAAATTATAACTATGACAAATATAGAGAAGTATAGATTTACATGAACCAATACAAAGCGAAGCAAGTTGAACCAAGAAAACAATATACAGAATAATTACAAAAATTCAAATGAAAAGAACCACCACAAATACGCAAAATGTTATAAAATTACAAAGAACCAGAATGGCCTCAAAAACACCTTCCCTCACACTTTCGCACATGTGTTTGTATCTATTGTCACATTTTTTAAAATATTGATTTTTTTTCTGATTTTTTTCTCTCCTTTCTCTTTCTCTTTCTTCTTTTAAAAAAATCTTTGTTATATCAGATGCCTCTAGAGAC
This sequence comes from Pseudochirops corinnae, assembly GCA_028646515.1. Lineage (NCBI taxonomy): Eukaryota > Metazoa > Chordata > Mammalia > Diprotodontia > Pseudocheiridae > Pseudochirops > Pseudochirops corinnae. The sequence goes on from CM053590.1 coordinate 181,099,963, forward strand.
AAATTTAGGCAATGTAATATTAAAAAATATTAATAAAAGTATTTTTTAAAAATAGTTAAGCCAATATCTCAAACCTATTTCCACTATAACTTTGGTTTTCCTCTAAAGTTTGAGGCTTGTCCCAAAATATTTAAGGCCTTAAGAGCTGTCATTTATTCAACTGAACGCAGTCAGGAAATCTCAGGGAATGCTCCATGGTGTAGCTCTGCCTTAAAGGCCCAAACTCTATTACAGATAGTTTAGGAAATTGAAATTCAGGCAGTCTTTGTGACCTGCCCAATATCTGACTCAGTAGAGAGAACAGTGAAGTCAAAGCCAGAAGACTTGAGTTCTAATTCCTATTCTGCCACTGAAGATCTTTGTAAATTGGGGGAAGACGCTTAACCTCTAGGGGCTCTTGATCTATAAAATGAAATATCCTCTAAACTTCCTGTGACATCTTAAATTCTTTGATTCTAAGGGACAGACCAAGGTGTCATGAATCTTTCAAATCTAAATTCCACAGAGCTTTTCAAGTCCTCTGGGATTCTTAGGGAACCAGGGCTTATTATTTAGAAGTGACTCATTGCCTGTTCTTATTCAAAATCAGATGGAAAAATTCATTCTGATTTTGAAATGAAATGAAGGCCAACATAAACATTTCTTTCCATGAAAGAAAATATCAATGCAGTATTAAATGAGGAAAACCAGATAGAAAAAAAGAAAATCAGACTGGAAAAAGAAAAAAAAACCTTAAATACTTGCTCTTTGAAGTAGAACAAATTATGAGTTCTGCTGAATTATACATTAGAGCATTAAGTAGGTGTTTACTGAGCAGTTGTGAGTCAAAACAGAGTAGCAAGACATTAGTGGTATTATGATAAGCTTTTTCTTGGAGACTTGCTAATGGTTTGAATGTCTGAAGAATCTCATGTAACCAAAATAGCTTTCACTGCTTTGTGAGTATCAGTGATACCCCTCCTCCCTAAAAAAAAGAGAAAAAAAATCACTCTCAGGATACTCTGAAATTTGCTAAATTTTTAATTCAGACATGCTTTCCTGAAAGGGTAAAAAAGAAAGAAAACATTATTGTCTTAATTTTCTTCTCTAAGCATGCACATAACATTCATGGACATAAACATGAACAACAAAATAGATATTTTTTATTTTTAACATGGTTCTGTGATTTCAGAGGTCCCTTTTGGTAGCATTTTAACCATGTGTTTTCTCGAAATAATGTTTCCCTTTTCAGATGGTGCTTCATGGAATTTCTTCAGAGTGATTACTTCTCTTTCTCTCTTTATGACAGAAAGCCAGTCCTGAGATTTTATGCCTAAGGAAAACAGATTTATTAAAGAGACATATTAAAAGTCAAAATCAAAGTTCACAAAATGTCAATTGAAATCTGACATCAACAATGGAGGAAAATTGTAATTTTTCGTGTTTGGTTTTTTTTAGTCCAGGTGTGATTTTATTGATTTTATTAGTGAGAGGAACTAACATCCAGTATGGAAACTACTGCAACCAATGCAGATTGGTAATTCAACTGTATAGTATTAGAGAGTTGCCAGGAGCATCAAGGTTAAGTTACTTACTCATGATCAGGTGAACAGAATGTATCAAAGGGAAGCCTTGAATTCGGATCCTCCTGATCCTAGCACCAAGCTTCTTAATGGAGGATAAAGGATAAACGTCATGTTGCTTCTCTTAAGTATAATAAAATCTGAGAATTCCCAAGTGAAGCACACATTTGTTAGTGCTGTAGATAAATTTAATGAAAACCAATACTTTGCCCTATAACTCTTATCTAATGAATTAATATGGCAGATGGTTAGCCCAAGGACAAAATGTGCTGGTAATAGAGTTAAAATCACCTTGAACAGAAAAGACTCCTCATTTTGATATTAATAGCTAATATTTATATAGAAACTTAGAGTTTGTAAAACAATATGATACAGGATATGTAAAATATATAATATATGACAGTGGTTCTCAACCTGTGGGTTATGTTCAATTTGTAACAATGAAAATACATCCTGCAAATCAAATAGATTCATAACAGTAGCAAAATTACAGTTATGAAGTAGCAATAAAAATAATTTTATGGCTGGGAGTCACCACAACATAAGGAACTGTAATTAAAGGGTTGCAGCATTAGGAAGGTTGAGAACCACTGATATATGAGTATATAACATATATGAAATATATTATATATTTACCTATTTTTATATTATATAGATATATGTTTATATGTTATAGATACATAGTATACATAAAATATAAAACAAATAAATCTATACATACACATATGTAATACACACATACCTATGCAATGTACAAAATATGTGAACATATATTTATATATATAAATCACCTGGGACATACCTGTCTCACATGTAGAACTTACTGAATAGCTATCCAAACTTCAAGACAGCTAAGTGGCACAATGGATAGATTGCTAAGCCTGGAGTCAGGAAGATTTGAGTTCAAATCTTGCCTCACAAGCTTAATAGCTATATGACCTTATGCAAGTCACTTAACATCTCTGCCTCAGTTTCCTCAACTATAAAATGGGGATTATCAATAGTATCTACCTCACGGGTTTGTTGTAAGTAACACATGAGATAATATTTGTAAAAAGTGTCTGGCACTCTAAGGCCTGGAACATCGTAGGTGCTATATAAATGCTTATTCCCTTCCCTGTGGGTTCACGATCACTCACAATGATAAATCACAAGCCTCCCTGATAAACACAGTTAACCAGAGAATACAGTTACTTCAGACATACTATTTGCCTGGTACACAGTACTTAAAAAATGTTTCTCTCTGTCTCTGTCTCTCAATCTCTCTCTCTCTCTCTCTCTCTCTCTCTCTCTCTCTCTCTCTCTCTCTCTCTCTCTCTCTCTTTCTCGCCATCATCACCTGTCTATGAGTTTCTTATTTCATTGTAATCATGAACCTGAGTTATCAAACTGGCCTGAGGCAGGCCTATCTATCAGATTATAAAAGTAAAAGCACTTAATGAGATAATTTTGTAAGAATATTCACAACAGAACATTCTCCCCATAAAACTGGAATAAACTTTCCCATAAATATATACATTGTGAGCAAAGATTGTAAGTGCGTTTAGGGAGCATTCATGAAGGTTTAACACGTGGGGAATATGTTTGGAGAGCCAACCAAGTTATCTCAGCTTTAGTCTACTAGGGGAAATTCCCTGTGGCCTGAACCAGATTGCAATGTAATTGGGAAACGCTTAGCAAAATAAACAAAAATATGACATAGATAATATTAATTCATTGTTTTCTAAGTCAAAGTGTGACCTGTTGGGATTCCTTTCTATTTAAGTCTGACACCGCTGTACTAGGGCGTAGTGACTAGAAGTTCTCTCTGTTAAAGGTGGATTTACAGGTTTAATTCATAGCCACCACACTCAGATGACAACAGATGACCCCCCCCCAGATCCCTCCACACATTAGGATTAGGTGCTTCTTTTTCTGCTCCTCTGAGGACATTCTGCTAGAGATTACCATCTAATTTCGAATTAAATACCTGCAGGCCCACTGAACATGCTCCCTAACAAAAAGTCAACTAAGGGTGTTCTTGGGCCACCTAGTCCTTATTCCTGTCTTTGTTATGAATATCTGTCAGCAGCATTGCCAAATTGTTTTGGCAAGCGATGGTTTGTTCAGCTAGCGTCAGTAAGTGTCTGGGGCAGGATTTGAACCAGATCTTCCTTAATCTGAACCTAGCCCTCTAGCACTACCAGACGCTGATACACTTTATCCGAAAACACCCCCTGAAAGGATTGCTGGGAGCCCCGGTGATGATACTATGTTATAATCCAACCTTGTCCTGAGATTAGCAGCTCTGCAGGAGAACACGCTTCTCTAAATCACTCTGTAAGGCAAGGCCAAAGTGTGCTTTGTCACCCCATTCCTATCTCCCTCACCCTCTGAGGGGGCGGGGCAGAGCTTTGTGGGGAGCCGCAGCACAGTGCAAAGGGCTTATCTGGTAGGTGACTTCAATAACAACTCCCAGGTCTCGCCAAGTCATGGCGCTTATCACACTTGCCAAAACAGAAGTTTGCATGCTCTGGGATGAGGTGGTGGGAGCCCTGGATGGGATTTGCTCACAGCAGGCATCCTCTCACCCAGAGGGAAGACGGGATACAATGTTCTAGAGTGAGCCTGCTCTAATCGAGCTACTAATTTGGCTCAAATAGCCTTGTTCCATTGAAGGATTTATGTAACTCCTCTGCTCCAAATATAAAGGGCTGAAATGATGCGGTTTCACCATCACTCCTGACCTCACACGTCCCTCAGTACAAAAGAAGCTAGATCTGCATTTGTAGCATTTGTTCAACTCCGCACCAAGTGAAGGCAGAACTTGGAGGACAAATTCAGAAAGGTAGGTCAGGTTTTAGTGTATGTATGTTTTTGAAGAAAAATGGCTATACCTTCTGCCCACCATTTGGCTTTTTTTTTTTCGTGTTAAATACCGTCCACCAATTTAACAGCAAGTAAGATGTGTTAATGTATCTTTTCCATCTCTAATTTCCGTGCTTCGGTGATGCATAAAAATCCAGTTAAAGTATGTTAAAAAGTCAGAACAGCATCAGCATGAGTTTAGCAGGACTCTGATGAGATTTAATGCAATTAATAAGGAAAAGGAAAAAACGTTTCTTGTTGATTGAGAGATAGCACAGTGCAGACCAACCCTGGTTTAGACAATTCAAATAATGTTCATCACTAGAATTCAATAGTAGATATTGATAATTAAGTAAACTGATAGCATTGCCAGAATTCTCTCTATAAATTTATATTTATCTAGGATGCTTTAAAAATGCCTGGAGAGACAGAACCCTACTACGTAAGTGAAGTAGTAAAATGAACTGTTTGGAGGTAATATACTGAGTAGCAGAATTTGCCTGTTTTTCTTTGGTTTGGGGCTTTTTTTTGGTTGGGAAACATTTGTTGTGTCAGAAAAAAGTATCAATTATTCTTTAAACAAAATAACATTTGTAGTATTTTAGTGGAACCAATCAGTTTTGGAGGCTTGAAAATAAATTAAATTAATTTTTGTTATGACCTTGATGAAAGTCAAAATACATTTTGCAGAAGATAATTTTTCAGCTTTAAGTTCATTATTTTAAAGAAAGATTTTTGAAAGTGACTCTTTTAAATAATACCTAGAATTTTGTAGATTGTAAAGCCTCATATAGATGTGAAGTGCTAATATGCTTTAAACCCTTTAATAATTGTCTTTGAGATACTTGCTGTTCAAAAGGCACATTATGTGATGATAAATGAGTCAATATATAATTAATTTATAATAACATCATCAATTTCTAAAACACAAATTTATGCAATATAGAATTAATAATATAATTACATTATTACATAAGCTAAGAAATCTGATAATATAAACCAAATCACTAAAAAAAAAAAAAATAGAGATCTGTCCATCTTCAATTTTGTGGTTGCATCTTTCCTAGAGAATTAAATTTTTCACACTTGGGAAATTGGGTTCAGAAATGATATATTATTTTTATTTAAAATTAACTTTAGCATTAGGTACTAGCTTTATTTTATTGCGATAAATAGGTAGATATTTGAAACTGTTTTGATAAATTATATTCTTTAAACATTAGTACACTCAATGAACACACCAAGAATTGTCTAAGAAATAGTTTTAGAATTGTCTTTGAAATCATGACTTTTCCAAATTGATAGTGGTGGCAAGACTAATCTCAGAGCAGTATAGTCCAATGGCTAGAGCATTTGACTGAAAGGGGATGTAGGTGGAATAGAACTTTCCATTTATCACCTAGCAACCACACTCTGTTTTTCCAAAGTGCTTTCCCATTATCAGATACTTTCCCCTTCACACTTCTGCAAGGTAAGGTCACCATTATTATCCTCTTTTTCTAAGCAAAAGAAAAGAACTGAAACACAAAATTATTTTGGAAACAACACGTGGGCTTGAAAGAATCAATTAAGGTCCAAAGAAATAAGGTGATCTTTGTAAATAAAGTAAATAAGGACATTGAATTGAAAGTCAAGGAGTGTGTTATAAGTAGAAAACATTCCTTCAGAATTAAAAGTCCTCCAGAATGTACAGCACTTGAAGAAAAAGGAGGAAGATATACACTAGTACTAACTAAAAATGAGCTTAGATTCTAAATCTTTAAAATGAACCCAAATAAGTTTTAAAAAACTATATATATATATATATACAATTTAACTTTCCAACTATGCTGTTAAAATATGGGTAATGAAATGAAGGACAGAAATATTCAAAGGACTAAGAAATAGGGGTGATGGAGAACAGTAAACATGTAACAAGTAGGGTAAACAGTAAACAAGCAGGGTAAACATGGACAAAGGGAAGCTGAGAAAGTCGGTTTCAATACATTACATCATAAAAGTATCAGTGCTAATAAAACTACACCTGGAAAGGGAGTAGCCAGAAATTAGCTATAATAGAAATGCTCCCTATTCCACTATATAAAATGAAGCTTTTAGGAACTATGTTCCCTCTAGCATGTTTTCAGATTGCTTTCATAGAAGAGTTATTATATACAAAGAGTCTCTAGATGATCAACAAATACATGCTGTGTTTTAGCTTCCAGTGAAAACCAAGCAACGTCCCCACACCCAATAAACACACTTCTTTTTTTATTACTATTATTGTTAATAATGGATCACACCAATCAATTGAGAAGGGAATGCCTAATAAAATTGTACTCTACACATTGAAAAATTCCACCTAAGGCCAGATCTGTACAATTCAATGTGAAGTAAAAGGCATGTTAAATAGACTGTGAATTGGGGCTATTGACTGAACAATCCCAATTTAGAGTGACACTGGCTTTTATTAAAAATCTAATCCAATGAATAGAGAAGAGGATATTTCTTTTAATGACTTTATAGTTTTCTTTCTACAAGATCATGAAAGACACATGAGACATTATATCTTATTCTTCATTTTTTTTCTCGTTTTCATGCTAAAAAGGATCATAGAGATGATGGAAGTTAGGCTTCTCATTTTAGAGATGAGGAAACAGAGGCCCAAGAGCACAAAGTTACTTAGAGAATCCAGGTCTCCCAATTCTAATCTAGGGCTCTTTCTCAAAGAATAAGAAAAATCTAGTACTTTATGATTTACAAGAGACTATTTTTAACTAAACCCAGTAAGAAATGGGCCCAGGGTCACATAACTGTAAGATGAGATTTAAGCTCACATTCTTTACTACAAATTCACTGTTCTTTCTACAATATCATGTTTTCAGAATATATTTTTGAAAGTTGCAAGAGAGGAACATTTCTTCTTTAACATTTTCTGTCTTATTTAATTTAAAAAGAAACACACATATCATATATATATATATATATATATATATATATATATATATATATGACATACTATGCATAAAGTGCTGAGGGAATCATGTAGAGTAACATTAAAATGAAGAAAAAGAAGCTGACATCAAGGAAGTTATAATCTAGTCCCAGATGGTACAACACAAATAAAAATAATGATTTCAAGCCAACAAGTAATTATTAAATAATTATATTTAATTAAATATATAAATAAATAAATAAATATATAATTAAATAATTAAAACTCTGTGCCCAGAATTGTATAAAAGGAGATTGCTGATTTAGGAAAATAAAAGATAAAAAATGAAGTAGTCCATGCTAAGAAATTTTTATTCTATTAGAGTAATAAGAGGAGGAGTAAGATAAATATATGAGAGGGACAGAGAAAATAACAGGAGAGTTGAAATGGACGTGTCCCTTCTGGCTGGGGCAATCAGGGAGGTCTTAATAGAGAGGGGGTAAGACTTAAGGCTGAAAACAAAAGTAGAACTTCCAATAGATGGAGATTAGAAGTCACTTAATGGGGTAGCTAGGTGGCATGGTGACAGCACTGGGCTGGGAATCAGGAAGACTCAACTTCAGGAGTTCAAATCTGGCCTCAGATACTTAAGAGCAATGTGACCTTGGGACAGTTACTTAATCTGTTTGCCTCAGTTTCTCACATGCAAAAAGTTGGAAAAGGAAATGGCAAACCACTCCAATAGGTTTGCCAAGAAAATCCTAAAAGAGGTATGAAGAGTCTGAAACAACTTAATAACAAGAAGAAATCACATGAACGAAGGTATATGGGGGTGAGAGGGAGAACATTGGCAGGGCAAGTACAGTTTGGCTAGAGCAAAGGATATATAAAGGAAGTACTATAATATGAGATAAATTGGGGCTAGATTATAAAGCATTTGGATTGCTAACCTGAGGAATTTGGACTTTTTTAGGGGGGAGTTAGTCAATAAGAAATGGACACAATTAGAGCTACGGGCCAGAGATGTGCTAGAAGTAACTCTTAACCCCTAACGTTTCGAAGTTCAATATGTTTTAGCTAATCAAAATTACTCAAATATGACTCAAGCCCCTACCTGGCACATTCTCTGTCAACAGCTAAACAGAAATCATAAATTAGGCAATGGGAAATCGAACTGGCTCTGTTGGTAGTCAGAGGACCTAGGTTCAAATCCTATTTCTGCTACTTACAACCTGTGTGACTTTGGGTAACTCCTTTGACCTCAGTTCTTCAACTGAAAAATGAGGAGGTTGAACTAGAGAGTTATCATCTCTAAAGTTTCAAGCCTGTAATCAAATAGTAATAGAATTATTTGGGAGAGAATAGCAAAGTAAATAAGGTTGTGTGTCCCCAAATGGCTTATAAGTTTTACTAAATTTTTCCAAGGTTGGGGATAAATGTATACACCTCTTTTTAATTTGTTCTTTCAGCTCCCATTACGTCTCTGGTAGCTAGCACCTGGGCTTGGCAAATTGCCTTGGAGTTTTCATAAGCTTTAGGGAGGTATCATGGGAGGTAGAAAGGTTAGTGGTCATTCTTTGCTTTATATTTCTGTCATATTACAAAAAAAAAAAATCCTCTCCTTCCCCCTCCCTTTTATTAAAGGTAGATAGAGAGACAGAGATAGAAATACAGTCCAAAACACTGCAGAGTAAGTGGGGTGGTAAGGAAATAGAGGTGATTGGTAAGAAGACCACACTTTCTATAAATTTTGCAGAGAAAGGGAGACAAAAGATGGGACAGTAGCTCAAGATGGCAGAACTTTCAAGGGAAACAACATAGGGAATATATAGTCATGTTTACATGCAGGGGGGATACAAGGAAGAAGGAGAGATTGAACAGGCAAGGGACGGAAGCGGGGACTGATGGAACAAGATCCCAGAGGAGACAGAATGAAATGGGATCAAGGTCACAGGTGCAGAGAGAAAGGAGTACATTATGTTCAGCAATGCATTCTATCTACACTTTCCCCATAAGTGGTATCATAGTAATCATCACATTGAATAGAAAATAGAATCTGATAAAGTGAAAATGCCAAATGTGGGGATAGAGTGAAGGAAACTTTCATTTGCATTTTAAGAGTAAGCTGTCACATGCATCTGTGATGTTTTATAAAGACACATATTCCTTTTCAGGACAGGGATATTAGAGCAGAAAGAGACCTTGATTATCTTAACCTCCTTTACATTACAGGTGAGTAAACTGAGGTAACAGTCTAACAACTTGTCCAAGATCTCATAGGTTAACAGTTATCAAACTTTTTGGTCTCGGGATCCCTTTACACTTTTAAAATTTTTTTAAAAATTTGAGGACCATCCTTCTTCCTCCCCAAAAAGGAGGAAGCAAGGTGGCTCAGAGGATAGATAGAGTGCTGGGCCTAGAGTCAGGAAGACCTAATTTCAAATATGGCCTCAGTCACTTCACTAGTTGTGTGACCCTTGGCAAGTCACTTAACCTCTGTTTGCCTTAATCCATTAGTGAAAGAAATAGCAAACCAGTCCAGTACATTTGCCAAGAAAACCCCATGGACAGTATAGTCCTGCTATGGTCCACAGGGTCACAAAGAGCAAGAAACTCTAAACAACAACAACCCCCCCCCCGCACCTGAAAAATCTTTTACTTATGTGGGTACTTACCATATTAGAAATTAAAGTGTATTATTGTGAAGATAATTTTGAACACAAGGACTGCCATGAAAGAGTCTCAGAGTCAGAGGACCTCAGACCACACTTTGAGAATCTTTGTCACGGAGCAGAGCTAGGTTTTGAACCCAGATCTTCTAAATTTAGAGGCAACACTCTTTTCACTATCCCTCTCCTGTAAACACTAGGATTTGATCGCCTTGTGTCTGCTGGTCTCTGGACTTCATAGAGACTCAGTTAATCTTCAGACATTTATTTAACTCAGTTATGGAGTACTCACCTGCATTGGTAGAGGAGATTTGCGATATTAACTATAAAAAGATCCTCAATATAGAGGAAATCTATATATATGAAATCATAGATTAAATCTCTGTCCCGATCCTGTGTATTAAGTGTGTGTATGTGTATATGTATTTGTATATATTTACATATATATTCACATACATATAGGGTTATTGTATTATATACATGTATATCCATTTATTTGTTGTTCAATCATTTCAGTTGTGTCCAACTCTCTGTGACTCCATTGGCGGTTTTCTTGGCAAAGATGCGAGTGATTTGCCATTTGTTTCTCCAGCTCATTTTACAGATGAATAAACTGAGGGGTTAAGTAACTTGCACAGGGTGACACAGCTAGTAAGTGTCTGAGACCAGATTTGAATTTAGAAAGATGACTCTTGACCTGGAACCCTATCCACTGTGCCACCTAGCTGCCCCAATATACATATAAAGGCATGTGTGTATATATGTGTACATGTCTGTGTTTGTGTATAAAATAATTAACTTATTTAACATTCATAAATATGAAAGGCAGCCCAGGATGATTCAGAGAAATTTGGGTTCAAGTCCTATAACCGAAATACATTAGCTATACGATTATGGTCAAGCTGTTTAACTTAGTACCCCCAGGTAATGCTATAATTTCATGTTACAGATGAGTTGTCAACCTGTGGCAATGAAAGAAATTCCTGTACTGGGAATTTCCTAGATCAATGAGATCACAGGTCAAGGCTGGAAAAAAATTTTTTTCAGAAAATAAAACAACAAATGCTTATTAAGTATTTCATCATCTAGTTAGGTGACATTGGTGGTGCTTCAGTGACATATATTTTCAGAATATGATCTAGGGATACCTATAGATTCCCCCAGCCATAAGGTCAAAATTATTTTCATAATAATACTAAGTCATTTTAATTTTTAATACAGTAAATGTATTTATCTCTTCCACATCACAGGGGTTAGAGATACAACACTCCCATGATCTGGAAAATCCTTGTAAAATTATTTTGGCCCTCCCTTTGTACCAGAGAAGATGTCTAAATTATTATGGTATTAAAGAATAAAATATGTTGATATTGTACTATATTATACGTACATTTTTTTCATTTCTGAGTTTCTAAACTTTTTCTGTTTTGTCTGCTGGTCTTTGTTTTTCATCTGCAGCTTCCACAAAACTCTCCCCAAAAATTCCCATTTACTTTCTTATGCCAACCTGTAATATATCAAAACTGTGATGGGGAAAGTCGCAATGGGGAAGGGATAACTGTATTGATAGGTATAACTCACATAAACAAAAGCTCTTTCATGGTGAGGGAAAGGTATCTTTGATGATTTTTAAGAGTAAAAGGTGTCCTTGAGATCAAAAAGTTTGAGAACCATTGTTATAGAGCATATAACATAGTCTTTTAACATTAGTAAAGTCATATTAATTAGTAGAGTGGTAAACATCTTGTTTTTATCATTACCTGTATATTAACATTATTCTTTGTTCTTAGAAAATATATTTGGAAATTCTGTTGCTATGTGAATCAAAATGACAGTAATAGCTGACAGAGACATCTCTGATACCTTAAAGTCTGTAACGGATTTTAGTTACACTGATCTTAAAGGTTGGCATTTGGTTATAGAGGATCACTTCTGGGGAGTGGATAAAAGGAAAAGGGACAGCCAAGAAGTAAGGGAGCAATAGAAAAGGGAAGGGATGTACAAAGGACCAAGCAGAGACAAGATTGGCACCTGGGAGGATAGCCACACACATGCAGCTGCATGCAAGGATCTAGACCAGGGGCCAGGTGACAAAAAGCACCTAGATTGTAGTCTAATTTATAGGGGTTTTTATTCTTTATAAAGGAACTCCTATTCAGATCAAGATTTGGACTCTTTAAATGGAACAGAAAGGAAAAATATAAAATTTAGAAGAAGAAACCAAAGCATAGGTTTAAGGCAGTTTTCTCTCTGATGTAGTATTTTTTAAACTGCAGACTACGTTTTATTTTCAATGCATGATTACTCATATAACTATTTGTGGAAACTTGATTATGGAAAGAATACCTACTGAACATACTGTGGGTGTGATATCTGCCATCCTAAGTCTGGATTTGTGAGATTTTGTTTTCTCCTAAGTATTTTATCTACGTTTAGGAAATGCTGCCACCAGGTGAATGAATTGTGATGTTTTGGTTATGGCCTTATGTTCCAAACAGTCAGGCTTCCTGTAGTTATGGGTAATTGAGAGACGGAGATGAACATGTGTTGCTTTTATTATTCAATTATGTTTTTTAAAACATTAGAACTCTTATAGAAAGAGAAAAATGATAATACCGACTCATTACACAGAGGAATAACAAAAGATTCACTTTTCAAAGTAGAAACCAGACAAAGGCATCTCATGGAGGGGTTTGGTTGAGGGGTTCTGAGGTTAAAAACACCCTTGGTCAGACACTGAGGATAGTTCAAGAAAGACCAGTTCTGTGCATGAGGAATTGCAGAAATATGTATGTGGGGGAGGGAGGGAGGAATATTAGGGAAGGGGAAAAAAATAAGATGACCTAGGGATTTCTCTCTCCATCCTTGCTATTTCAGACACTACTGTACACTAGCACTAGGGTAAAGTGAAAAAAGGGGGTACTGAGGCAGCAGTAGGGGTGAGAACTTTAAAACATCTAAGCAGAAATATTAACTAGTATTACTAAATTTAAATAAACGGTAAACATTTTAAAGCAAGATTGAAAGAAAATAACTTCAAAGCTCTGGCACATTAGGTACATTTACTCAGTAGTTTTAACTGTTTTCATTCTCTGCTCAATTTAACTTTGTCTTTCCCACTGGCTTGGCTGTAACTAACTCACCTTTCCAAACCGAGTTTAATTCTTCTGAGAAAGCTCAAGTACACTTCTTTGTTTAATTGGGCTAATTTAAAATCAGAATTTCTCATCATCTTTTCCCACCCTCAGTCATCTCCACAATCTAATCTATTTCCTCTGCTTAGCCCATTGGAGAGGAGTTGCCTTAGCATTCCTCTGAATTCTGGATAAGTTTCATCCAAGTCATTTAACCTGTAAGTTAGTTCCTCTTTACCTTCATATCACATGCAAAGCAGAAAAAGAAAGTTACCGTGTGTGAGTGAAAATCTGAGCCCTCCTCTGAGCAATTTTCCTCAGTCTCAGGTTTCTCTGACATACCGTGTCTGTCTTTTGAAATTAGAGCTTTTGTTATCTCTAGCTGCAAAGCAATAATAAAACTTAAAACATTCGCGTTTTCCTATGCCCTTAGCAACCATCACATACACATTGGAGCTATAACACACTTTGCCTGCTTGCGAGACATATTTAAATAGAATGAAACAAGGCTTTTAAACAGAAATATAAAGGGGTGCCACTATAACACCAAAGGAAAGAAAGAGAAAAAGATTTTTCCAGTCGTTATCTTTGTCACATATTTTAGTAGCTACTCTTTTGAAGACCTGAAGAAATCTTCAGTGATGGCAAATTCTATGTGGACATACTTGTAAATGTTTTTAAAGTTTGGCTGTGACTTTGGGTATCTGGGATGAAGTTAAGATGTCTGTATGTGATTTGTAATGTTTTGGGGAATGTGATGACGATGGTAATGATGATGATGATGATGATGATGGTGGTGGTGGTGATGATGATGATGACGGTGGTGATGATGATGATGATGGTGATGATGATGATGATGATGATGGTAATGATGATGATGATGATATTGGTAGCCGTCATTTATGTAGTGCCTCAAGATTTGAAATGTGTTTTACAAATATTATCTTATTTTATCTTCATGACAATCTTGGGAAGTGGGTGGTATTATTATCCCAGTTTTAAAGATAAGGGAACTGAGGCAGAGCGTGATTATGTGATTTGCCCAAGGTCACACAACTATTAAGCGTCTGAGGTCAGATTTTAACTCAGGGATTTCTGACTCCACATCCAACATTCTAACTACTGCACCACCTAGCTATATACGATTAACTTATATACTCACACATACTCTCTCTTTCTTTCATATACACACACACACACACACGTATATACATATACCTTGTTATTTAGTCATTTCAGTCATGGCCAACTCTTTGTGACCCCTTTGGGGCTTTTCTTGGCAAAGATACTAGAGTGTTTGTCATTTCTTTCTCCAGCTTATTTTATAGGTGAGGAAACTGAGGCAAACAGGAGTAATCAGCTTGTCCATGGTCACAGAGCAAGTTCAGATTTGAACACAGGAAGATGAGTCTTCCTGACTCCAGGCCCAGCATTCTATCCTCTGTGCCACCTACCTGCTCCTTTTACATATATGTGTGTATATGCATGTATATATGTATGTGTACACCTATATTATGAGAGAAACAGAAAGAGACAGAGTATCAAATAACTGTTCTGTAAATGTCAAGATGAAGCATAAGTTTTTTCCAATTTCCTTTAGTAAACTAGGAGTCATGGAAAACACTGATGGTCAGATAGGCTACCTCTCTTCACGGTCTGTGACTGAAGTCATGGGAAGACAAGAGGACTGTGGATGGCATAGGAACATGAGGCCACCAAACATCCTCACCTTCAAAGCACTCATTCCCTGGCCCAAGAGGGAGAAGTATCATTTCTAGGCAAATTCCACAGAAAGATATCCTAGCATCATGGACAGGAGATCAAAACCAAAGGAAGACTTACCTGGCAGTCCTATATGCTAATGTTTGCCACCTTCCTATCCCTTCTCTCAGATAATGGATGAAAAGTCCTTTAGAGCTCCTCATAGAAAGGGGATGCCTCAGTACAAAGAAATCTTATTAACTGTGAGCTCTAGAGTAGCCTCTGTGACAGGGAAAAGCCAGTATAATAACTCTACACACTGGAGAAGAGAGGGCCATTGAGACAAAATCCAATCACGATGAGACACAGTGGAAATTCTAAGCAGAGTAGCCCTTTCATCTGCTATACAGTACTTCACTTCAAGTATCTTAATTATCAGAAAAAGATGGCTATTCTTTACATGCTGTATTCTAATTTCACAAATTCTCTTTCATGCATGTGAAACCATAGGTACTGATTATTTTGTTAAAGAAAAGGTATTAGCAGAGAAAGAGTAAATAAGGAGAAAGGAGCTTTTATATCCCAAAGCCCCTAAAAGGCTGAGGTGAATTTAGGATGTTTTCAGGTTATAAAGTTAGCAGCCAGTAATGTTTACTGGAAGTATGTGAAAAACTCTAAGGAAGCTGCACATAAATCTCAGGGCCTGGAATGATAACCCATTAGCTGCTCAAACTACTGTGGCCATATGGAGTTGTTATTGAAAGAGATTTCATCTGAGCCACTCACTGGCTGTCAGTCATTTTAAAAATAAGTTTTATTGATGTCTTTTGTTTCTACTACATGGACGTTTCTAGATGGCCCACTCACCCTCCCCCCCAAAAAAGGATCTGTATAACAAAGAAAAATATTTAAGGAAACCCTAAAGCACTATGGATAGCTTATACAGCATTCTGCATCCATAGTCCCCACCTTTGTACCAATTAGCCAGTAAATATTTATTTAACATCTACTACACGCAGGCACTGCGGAGATGTTTCCCTCAACTCTTCTCTGGGTTCAGACTTGGTCTTTTATAATGAATTTATGTTTGGTTTCATTCGGCATTATTGGTATCATTGTGCATATTGTTCTCTTGGTTCTATTTGCTTCATTATGCATCATTCCATATAAAGCTTCGCTTATTTCTTGGAATTCCTCAAATTCCTTATTTCTTAAAATGCTATAATAATATATTCAGAAACCACAATTTGTTCACTGGTGTTGCTTCATCTTTGGGCCCAGACTCCCCAAAAACACCTGTTATCAAACTAAAAAAAAAAAGGAATCTAGGGGTTTTGTATCATCGTAGAGGGGTAAGAGATGATACAGTACTAGCTTTGGGTTTCATAGGCCTGGATTTAAAACCTGGCTCTTTTGTTTACTTCTCTTGTGACCTGGGCAAGTCACTTAACCTATGGGTTTCAGTTTCCTCAACTGCAAAAGGAGAAGATCAGAATAGGAGATCCTTGGGGTCCTCTCAGGCTCTAAATCTATAAAAATAAACCTCTGTTCTTGTTTCCAGGCCTTCACAATGAATCAGTTAGTTGTAGGGGATTGAGGAAAGAGAAATAAGGATGTGTGTGTGAGTTGGGGTGTATATGATGGTAAAAATAGCGAAACATCTTGGCAGAGATGGAATTGGGACATATTCTAGTATTCCACGGTTAGAAGAAGATAGGTTTTTACACAAATCCAGGGACATTTTAAAACTGGTGTGAGATAAATCAATTTCTGTCACTGGCAATTGGTTGAGAAAATAGTTATTTGCACTAACAACACAAGCTTTTTTTGTAGAGAGTACTAACAGGCACATAAATATTTGCTTATAATAGAAGCAGCTAGCAGAGGGTGTAGAGAAGTGATCCACACCAGGTCTGCAAAGTCACATCTGGTTTAATGAAATGGGTATAAAGGCAGAACATGCATGAGGCATTTGTGAACCATAGGCAAGCTTGGAAAATTGTGCCCCCTCTGTGGTGCATAGGAGGATTTGCTCTTTTACTGAAATACATGTACATTGATCTCATAAAATAATTACCTATGTGCCATAGAGCACATAAGTATATGTGGCACAGATGGCACAGTATATAGAGAACTGAACCTGAAGTCAGAAAGACCTTTGTTCAAATCTGGCTTCAGACACTTAGCTGTGTTAACTTGAGCAAGTCCCTTAACCCTGTTTGCCTCTGTTTCCTATTTGGTGAAATGGGCCAGAGAAGGAAATGGCAAACCAAAGTGTCTTTGCCAAGAAAACCCCAAATGGAGCCACAAAGAGCTGGATATGACCGAACAACAACATGTACTATGAACAGCAGAATTTTTTGATGTTCAAAATACGTGGGTATAACAAAAAAAGCAACATTGAAAATATGACTTGTGACCTTCTCTCCATCTCCCAAGTTTTTTCCAGCTTGGTAGAAGGGTCACAAGCGGGGGCATACTGGAGGCCAGCTGGCTCTCAAAAGCCAATTACGAACATTTTAGCATGAGCATTTATATCTTAGAAATCAGCAAGCTACAAAGCATGTTTCATTTATTGTTTTGTTTTATCTAGTCTTAAGAAAGTGTTAATAATACAGATGAAACTTAAGAGTGTATCTTACATTTTTTTCCTTCTGAAGAGCTAGTAAAACATTTTCCAGCAAAATCCTGGTCAAAAGTGCATCTGCACATTCTAATTTATGGATACAGTAATCTATTCTGAGAAAACATTCAAAGTAAGATATTTGTGCTCTTAATGTTCTTTTTCTTTTTTTTTTCCTATCTTTTTTTCTCCTTTTTCTCCATTCAGTAGGATGAAGTAAGATTTCCAAGAGGAGAAATGATACACATGCAAATTTAGAGCTAAAAGGACTTTAGGAGACGTCTAGTACAACCATCTTATTTGATAGATGAGGAAACAGAAAGCCAGGGAAGTGAAATAATATGCTCAAGGTCACGGGTAATAAATGACACAGTTAGGATTTGAATCCAAGTCCCTGACTCTAAACTTAGTGTTCTTTTCCATTGTATCTCTATAAAAGAGACAACCGTTGGACTTAGATGACCTTCTAACTCTAAATCAGTGATTCCATGATCCTATGATCATCAGTTCTAAGAGGAGAGGCATTTCACATGGCAATTTTAGGAGACCAATTCCGCCCAAGTTGAATTGAAATGGCCCCAGTAATTTTATACTCAGGAGAGAAAAAGGAAGTTAGAGCATCTGTCTAGGTTAAACAGACCCCAGATGCCTTTAGATTACAGCAAACATGAGTAAGAGCTGGCAAAATCCCTCTGGTGTCAGGAGCTGGACTTACAGACCCATCAGTCATTCTAACTGTTTCTATCTGGCCCCCATCCTCTCTGAGTGAGGGGTCTAGTCTGTTCAAACTGCATCAGCACCTGTTAGAATTCTTCATAATCTTTGCTGTCAAGTTTTTTTTTTTTTTACTTCACACAAAGTGAGCCAAGCATATTTACATTCATCAACAATACTACAAATTATCCCTTCCTCCCACTGTAACAAATCTTCCTGAATTTGCCACGTTTAGATCAATGCTGCCTATTTCATGCCTCCTGGGTTTTTGAGGTACATTATGCTTCACTGGTAAAAAATAATCCAATTGTTCATTTGTACTCCCATGCATCTAGTTTGTTTAGAAAATACACTCAGTGGGATAGAAATATTGGATAGAAATAGCAACTGGAGCTTTATTTCATATAAGGGATCTGGGGATTATGAAGAATTTGTTCAAGATTTTGGGAAAGTCAGCTTCCTAGATAGTTCAAATTAATGCAGTAAGGAGAAGATAGTAACTATTATAAAAATCATATCACACTGTCCATACATGAAATTCGTCAATTTTCCTTTATTGGCCTAGGTAACACACTCACTGGGCCAAGAGGCCCTCTCCTACTAAGGGTGCTTCTCTCTGCATTTACATAGACCAGGTATAGTCCTAGGAGAGCCTGTCCTCAAAAGTGAGAGATCAGCCTGTCACTTATTGTTTCTGGCTCATTATATTACTAACCCCAATTGTCTGCAGACAATCTCTTAACTGAAGCTTTCATTTGGCCCCTATCTCAGATCTCTCCAAAGGAGTTTACTATGGGCATTCTGTGCACAAAGCAGATTAGGTAGAACAGCTATTTATTTTCTCCAGTACATATATACATATGTTCGTGGACACAGACACAAATGTTCCAACAAAAAAAGACTTATAAGTATATATTGAATACTTAAATGTATCATACATTAAAAACTTAAAACCTGATGCAAATGAATAAGTAACCTATCACTCCTCTTATGCTTAAAACATAAAACATTGTGATATTTGAATGGGTGTTTTACATTCACCTTGACTGAACGACTCCCTCAAGGTTCATAGCTCCTGGCAAACTAAGGCATGGTTTGAGACAAAAATCCAATCGCAATGAGACAGAGCGGAAATTCTAAGCAGAGTAGTCTTTTCATTTGCTATACAGTACTTTACATCAGTACCTTAATTATTAGAAAAAGATGGCTGTTCTTTACATGCTGTATTCTAATGTCACAAATCTTTTTCATCCACATGAAACTATGGGTACTAATTATTTTGTTAAAGAAAGAGTATTAGCAGAGAAAGAGTAAATAAAGAGAGAGAAGCTTTTGTATCCAGAAGTTCTAAAAAGCTAAGGTGAATTTAAGGTGTTTGCAGGTTTTAAAGTTAGATCATTGCATAGAGATTAAAAAAAAATTAAACCTTGGGAGCTAATGAGTGAAAACAACCAGTGAAATAATATAGAAGAAAAAGAGACAAGGGCACAAGATAGAGTCTTGAAAGACTCCATCATTAGCAGGAGTGATATGGATGAAGATCTAGCAAAGAAAACAGCTAAGGAGCAGTCAGATAGGAGAAAGAGGAGAAAGCAGTGTCAGGAAAACCAAGACACAACAGAGTATCAAGGAAGAGGGTGACTGACAGTGTCCAGATCTTCAGAAAGATCCAGGAGGATGAGGATCGAGAAGAGACCATTAGCTTTGTGAAACGAGATCATTAGTAATTCTGGAGAGAATAGTTTCTTTCAGTTGGATGACTGAATTGCAAAAGAATTAAAGAGGGAGTAAGCAGAAAAGAAATGGAGGCACCTATTATAGATGACCTTCTCAAGTTTAGCCACAAAAAGGAGGAGAGCTATGGGACAATAGCTAACAAAGATAGGAAGATCAAAGGAGGGCGTTTTGAGATTGGGAGAGCAAGGGGTATGAAAGGCACACAAGTGAATTGATGTCAGAATCAATGCCATATGTTGAATCAGTAGGTTTAAGAGTTACTGTAGGGGCAGCTAGATGGCACAGTGAACAGAGAACCAACCCTGGAGTCAGGAGGACCTGAGTTCAAATCTGACCTCAGACACTTAACACTTACTAGCCATGTGACCTTGGGCAAGTCACTTAACCCCAACTGCCCTGCCTTCCCCCCTCCAAAGAGCAATTTTTAAAAGAGAGAGTTACTGTAGAGGTGGGGAGAAGGCTCAAAAGTATAGCACTTTAACATTGTATGAGATTGTAATGTTAATGGGAGTTGAAGATCCCATGCCCATTAACAGACCTTACGTGGAACCCAACAAGAGAAGCTTGCTTCAAGGAAGCTTCTTTTTCAGGAAGGCCCATACTTTTTGTTATTTTGTATTTAGGCAGTGGGTCATGAGGGGTGTGATCCTTCTGACCCTGAAGAAGTGTATATATGCTCTGAGGTTAACATTTTGCTTTGGGGCTCACTTTTGGGAAGAGTTG
>CM053590.1:181120686-181209493 GCA_028646515.1 Pseudochirops corinnae
ATATATATATATATATATATATATATATATATATATATATATATATATATATATATATATATATATATATATATATATATATATATATATATATACATATATATGTCAGACAGCTAGAAGCCTTGTCTGTTGGTTTGTTGAATTGTGTTATTTTCTCTGTCTCTGTCTTTTGTCTGCTTGTAATTTCTGTTAGTATTTTCTGAAGTTCAGGGTGCTGACTTTTTCCCCTGAACTAAGTGAACGATAAATATATGTATACATTATATGTGTGTGTGTATGTTTAATTAAAGATTGTTGACTCCTTGAAAGTTACTTTCCTTTAGTAAAGTAGACCAAAGAACTCGTGCTAGTAGCTATCCTGGGTATGCTAGGGTGCTTGCTGTTACAGAGATACAAAGAAATATAAGCCATGACACCTGCCTTCCATTTAGTTGGGAAGGACTGACTAAGGAACTATCAAAAAAGGAACCTGTAGACTTTTGGCCTAGTCCCTGCTCTGCATTATAAACTAGGCTTTTCATCCCAAGATAGTAATTTAATCTTTCTAGGCCTCATTTTCATTATCTATAAAATGAAGAGTCTATATCTTTTAGGTCTTTCCAAATGCTAACATTTTATGATTCTGGTTCCAATAGTTGTATTGTATTTAGTACTAAAATTGTGAAACAATTTATAACCACAAGGTGGTGCTAGTGGGCAAGGCAGACTGAGCTGTCAGTCATCCACTGAACCAGTGACTTAATTGACAGGTTCCACAATTTGCTCCTCCTCCTTTTTGAAGTAGAGGTTTCCATAGTAGCCTCTCCCCTTTAGATATGTGACCTCCCTTTCAAGTCCCTCTTTCAGGATAAATAGAAGAAATGACTTCTGCCTCCTCACATCTTACTTATTCCCATGAATACTTCATTCATGTGTACTAAAAATATCCTGAGAGTTTTTTTTCCTTTTCTCTCAAATAAACTACTATCTTGCTTAATGTTTGTTTCCTTGAACATCCAGCTAGATATCTTACTTTGGCAGCTCTAACTTAAATTTTAGAGAGATAAACCTAATACTTTAGATCCCCTTTGATCTTGTCCTCTTGTCTTCTTGCTTCCTGGTCCCATGCCTCCCTTTAACCTTAAGGTCAAAGAGGACTTTGTATATTTGGAAGACGGTGACATTGGGAAGTATCTGCTCAAATCCACCAAACATCCATCCCCTTCATTCTCATCTCTTGAGTGACACCAGCAGCAGGATGTCAAGTACATAAGTGCTATAAAAGTTTAGAGGAAGTTTCACGTGGTTAAAAAAGATTTAATGGAGAATGATTTGGGCCAAAAAGAGTGAAAAAAAGATGGTGGAAGGAGGAAGTGAGGGAATTCCAGATGAGGACAAAAAAGTGAGCTAAAGCATGAAGGTAGGAACAAATAAAGCATGCTAATGAGACATTGAGGGGAACTGCCCTGATGACCAGTTAGATAGGGTAGGGACAGATAATGGAAGCCAAACTAAGGACTTTAGATTGGAGGTGATAGGAAATAGAGAGCGATGCAATGGGAAGTGACATGATGAAAGTGTTAGGAAGAGAGAATAGGATGAACTGAGGAATTAAGAGGTACATGTAGGGCTAGTACTACAAGTGAAATTAAATGGGTACAGGCAAGTGCCTATTTAAGGCTGAAATAATCAAATGAGATAATGTATGTAAAGCTTTTAGCAGTTCTCAAAGTGCCATATAAATGTGAGCTATTATTGTTACGAGAAATGGAAGGAACTTTTGCCTATAAGAGTTGCTTGGTACTAGAATCAAGGGAAATTATGGCATTTTCTTATCAATAAATCCTTTTTAAAAAAAAGAAGATACAAAGATCCCTCTGCCTCAGATAGTTTAAGCATAATGATTGCGAGGTAACATTCTCTTCAGTTCTGCTGTTTTCCCAACACTTAAAAAAACCTAGATACCTTTCACTTTACAGAAGATAAAAGATGGCACAATCAAAACTTCAAGTAGCTTGCCATCTAACTACTTAAACTACTACAAACTCAAGAAGGGTTTCAAAATTCTAATTCTCCTACTTAGTTTTATTGAGTGCTCCACTACTCACTAAAATTGTGTTTTACCCCCAACACATTATGTATCTAGTAAATACAATGGAGCAAGGGTTAGGTGGCCACAATTTTCAGTAGGGCTCTTGCCTGTTGTTGCTGTATTGCTAGCATAGGCTTCTGCATCTTTGGCTAGTTCCGTATTTTAGTTTGTAATGCCTTCCCTTTATCTCCAGTATGAGGACTGGCTAAAGGGTCATCTATATTGAGCTGATAAGGATCGGGAGAGGTCACTTAGAAAAGCTTGCACATAATTCACAACATTCAAGAATACAGCCAGAACCAGATTAAAATATAGTTCCTGTCTGATTTTAATGCATTGATGTATTAAGAAAAAATACATATAAATATGTGTGGTTTTCTGCAGTCCACAGGGATTTTCTCTCTTTTTTTTTTTTTGGAGGGCAATTGGGGTTAAGCAACTTGCCCAAGGTCACATGGCTAGTAAGTGTGTCAAGTGTCTGAGGTCGGATTTGAACTCAAGTCCTCCTGACTCCAGGGCCAGTACTCTATTCACTGTACCACCTAGGCACCCCAACAGGGATTCTCATATACAGTGTAGTGGTTCCCACTTCTCTAACCTAGATCAGTCTCCTCATTTTACAGACCAGGAAATTGAGTCCCAGAGAGAGTGATTTGCCCATACTTACACTGACAAAAAGCAGAAAAGTTAGATTTAAACCTAGGAACTCCGCCTCCATAGCTAATGTTCAATCCTCTATATCATGCAGCCTCTCTGCTTTAACACTACACTTTTTGCCTGTAGCATTAAGTCCAACGAATGGGGGTGGTAGAGCATTCTTCCACCCAGTAGATCTTTGAAAATAGGACAGCTGTTCAGAGTTGTGTTAAGAAGACATTTTGCCTGGACTTGACGCGATCTATGGAGATCCCTGAAAGCCCAGATGGTCTCCAACTCTATGACTGTAAAGTGCTAATTGGCCACGGTTATATCTCAGGCACAGCTGTTTCCCCATTATTCCCCTTCCATGTGACTTAAATTCTGATGAAAGAACCAAGCAAGTCATGCACTTTCGAGCTGATCTGACTTCTTTGGGAGAAAAGAACCGCATTTACATGATGCTTTTAGCTTTTCAAAATAGTTTTCCTCGCAGCAATTCTGTGAGGCAGGTGGAACCTTTGTGGTAGGTTGTGACATTTTTCTTCCCATGGCAATTGCTGTAAGAGCAACTCATTAACTTTAGGTTTTCCCATCAAAACCTTGAGAGGGGAAATAGATCTCTTTGATTGTCTCTCACTAGTCTTATTTTGATATTTCCCTAAAAGTGCATTTCTAAAGTTGCTATTGATTCTGTAGTTTATCTTTCTTCTTATGGATGCAGAGGTAGCCATCAATAATACATAAGTATCTGAAGGAAGGAATCTGACTTTTCATCTCAATTCAAAATATATTTCCTTTAGAAAAATATTTAGAATTGTTCATAGTGTTGCTGCTGAAGTAGAAATTAGCCAGCTGGTCTCAACGTTAATCAGAACATCTAGTTAAGTTATGAAACATTATAGGAAATATCTTCAAACATTAAAGGAACAACAGTTGACAACTTTTGTTGGAGTTATATGGAACTATTTCTTAAATAAGAATTTATTAAGGATCTACTATGTGCAGGGCATTATGCTAAATGCTAGGGATACAAAGACAATTAATGAAAAGTAGTCCTCAAAGAGCCTGTATTCTTGATAATGATTGACTTTATTCAATGTATATAATTAATGTTGGCATTTGCCTGTTCATGTTAATAGGCTAATGTGACAGTCATTAACAATAATGATTTTCCCCTCCATTCACAAGGGGCTCCTGTTCAGGACTTACATGGACCACATTCTTCTGTCTTGGGGAAGTCTGACACCAAACAGTGGAGTCAGGCTTTTTTCTCATTCTCTCTAGCTTCATATCACCTGAGCCAGAGTTTTAGGGAAAATCTTTTTCCTAAAACTTAAGTATGGGTCATGTCTACTGTCTCCTCTAAAAGAGATTAGCAGGGTCCCTTTTTAGAAAAGATGTTCAATGTACAAAATAGTATCAGGTATAGGATGGTTATTTATGTTCTCTTCCAACAAGGAAATGCTTAAAATGCAAATGATTTTACAAGCATGCATTAGCAAATACTTAAAGCATGAAACAGTGACCATCGCCTTTCTCAGGAGCTAAAAGCAATGTTGCAGGATAATTCAATAGATAATTTACTTTTGCCCCTCACCTGTCCTATCTGAACAACTCATAAATCCAGATTTCCTAGCAAACCAGAATACTGCTTGGGCTCTAGTGCTATGGTGCTCCTCTCCTCTAAGAAGAGCTCCAGTTGGCAAATAATACCCACTCCACTTAAAAACTCCAAAGCTCGCAATCTCCTGAGCTAGCCACCAAGACTAGAAACATTTGTTTTATGATGGTTGTTCTTTACCTGTGCTCTGGGAAAAGAATACAAAGAAGAGGCACCCAGGGACTTGAGGTCCAACTTCAGGCTTACTTACCTAAGCCAACATGTGTTCTGGATGACATGGGAATCTGAACACCATCGCTACTGTAGATGGAAGTAGGAGGAACGACCCCTCCCCAAATCCTTGCTGGAAATCCAAAAGAGACACTATCACAATCACAAATGAAATGTTCCATTGAAGGGAAGGGAAAGGAAGCTGTTTCTCCTTAGCTCCATTTATATCCTAATAAATGGTTCTTCCTGGCTCAGTTGTGAATCCTCTTTAATACAATTCTGCAGTCACTGGGACAAATAAGGAATTGCTGCATCAACCCAAAGTGCAAGTCCTTCAGTGATGAAAGGAGTTCATGAGAGTTCATTGCACCATTCGAGTTGCTCTAATACAATGGATCACCCCTGATAAATGTCCAGGACATTGGTTCAGATAAGTGACTATGCCCCTTCAATGAAAGTTGGCATTTGAAAAAAGTCCCAGAACTCTTTTTTGTATGTGATCTATTTCTGTATATTGAACAAATACAAAAATGGCATAATTCCATCTATGAATGTCTAATTAAGACAGATAATTCTGAGGTGGACAGACAAAAGCATGAACATATGTATGCTTGCCTTGATGAGCATAACACAGGACTTCAAGTTCCTGGTTGCATCTTCTGCTCTGTGTTCCTTTACCTGTGTATAGAGGAAACTCAATGGCAATCTCGCAGTGGATGTTTCTAGTCTGCCTTGTGAGTTTCAGTGTTCTGGAGTCATGAATTTAAATACGTAGAAACAGAGACTTGATGCATACATTAAATATTTAAGTATGCATTTTACATCATATACGAGCAAAAGGAAAAGATATTTTAGTATCTGGAGTAAGTGGAAAAGATGGTGTGATTCTATGTCCAGTGAGGGACAGTGCTGGAAAGAAGAAACTCTACTAAAAATTTTCTCAGAGACAGGGAATTTCAGAAGCTTCTTGAGTGCTAAAAAGAGTATGTTGGGCAAACTGGGCAATCGGTATTACAATATAGGATGTAGTTTGGTTACAGTATGAAGGAGAGGATGATTAGATGAAGAGTTATAAAATAAACGTATAGAAAAGTAGGAAAAAAAGAAAAAATACAGAAATTCAAGGGATCCTACTTGGGTACTTGAAAACAGAGGGTGAAGATCTTTGGGAGCTATTGTGAGGTTCTAAAAAGAGCAGGGTGAAGCAGCCAATGTGATGGATATAGAAAACAGCTTTGGCAATGGTACAGAAGCCTGGCTGGAAGACAGCCAATCTCTTAAAAAGGAGACATCTGGTTTCTCTAAATGTTGTCCCATGTTACCAGCCTGTGAGAGAGCAGGCATCAGCCTACTCAGTATTTCCCTTGAAAACACAGATTCTCATAACAATCAAACAAGGGAATAGAAAGAAGACAAAGCACATATTAAATTTCCTTTAGACATACTGATTTCATTTAGACCTCCGACATATGGACCTATACTTGTTTTTAACTCAGTTCACTCTTCCTAGTTTTATAAATATGCAACTATGCCTCTCATTAAGTGCACACACAGCTTCTTCTAAACATAGTTGACAGGAAATCCTAAAACTGAATAGGGATGTATTTCTGTGCAAGTTTCTATTTTCTTCTTACATAATAAAGCTCTTCACAATAAACTTCCTTTTAAATTTGATTATATTTATGTTATATTTATATACCAAATATAAAGAATTTTTAATGGAAAATAATTTTAAGGTTAAGTTTAAATTTTTAAAAATTGAAGTTTTTTTTTTAAGTTCACTTCTCTTTCAATAAAACAAGAGGACATGTCACTACTAGTCTTCTTATTCTTTCTAGAACAGGTTCTGTCCAACTACCAGAAGCAAACCTAGTTTGTATCTTATTATTCTTGCCCACTTTCTTTGTTTCAATGATGGGTGTTAGTGATGATCTGAAAGTGGCTTTTCATTGCATATAACAAGCCTACCTCCTTCCCATGAAGGGAGCAAAAAACAACTTGTCCTGCCTCTTTCAGACAAGCTACATTTCCCATGACAGGAAAGGGTAGAGGTTGAATCTGCTAAAACAGTTGCACTATGGTAGTTCTGTTTTCTTTTCTTTTTACTCAGGAAATGAATAATCAATATATACGAAGGGAAGTCTTCTGCTGTGAAACCTGTCATGATCTTAAAAGCTTCTGGGAAAAAGAAATCGGCAAACAAACTTGTTATCGGGAATTGGAAGAAGACCGTCAGGGAAGAAGTGCCCTGACAAAGTATGTGGTTTCCTTTTGTTTTTTTTTAAATAAGTTTTTGTTGATGACTTCTGTTTCTTACCTCATCATAGTTTTCCCCAGTATCCTTCTCCATCTCCTTCCGAGACAGCCATCCCATTGAAAAAAATGGTAATTTTCTAAAGAGGAAAAAAAAATCAGCACAAATTATGGATATAGTAAAAAAAAAAGTCTGAAAATGTGTAATGTGTAACAACTGTGGACCTCCCACCTACGCAAAGGGGTGGGTTGAAGGATGTCTTTTCATATCCCTTAATTTGAGTCCTGCTTGATGGTTACAATTTTGCCACACTTGCTTTTGATTTTTTGGTGTGTGGTCCCCATTTCTTTCCATTTACGTTCTTCTTAATTGTTGACTATATCATTTTCTGGGCTCTCCTTCACTTCACTTTTCATCAGTAAATGTAGATCTTTTCCTGCTTCACTGTTATCATCACACAAATAATTTCTTAAAGTACAGTAATTCTGTTACATTCATGGGCCACAATTTGTTTATCCTTTCTCAAACAAGGGCATCTATTTTGTTTGCAATCCTTCATCACAAAAAGTGCTGTTATAATTATTTTTATGTTCATGGGGACTTTCTTCTTATTGACGCCTTCCTTATTATAAGCCCAGTCATGGAGTCTGCTTTAAAGGGTATGGCCGTTTCAGTTCCCTTATTCGCATAATTCTAAATTGCTTTCCAAAATGGTTCTACCATCTCACAGTTCTGCCAACCCTATATTAAAGTGCCTCTCATTCCTCAGCCCCTATGCTATTGAACCTAGTTGTCATTTTCACCATCTTTGCCAATTTGCAGGGTGTAAGGTGAAACCTCAGAATTGTTTTGATTTCCATTTTTCTTTTATAAGTGATCTGGAATATTATTTCACAAAGGAAGCAATTCTTCCTTTGAGAACTGTTTTTTTGTATCTTTTTGCCTTTTATATATTGTGGACATATGCATATACTTAAATGTATGTATATATGTGTATGTGCATATGGGTGTAAATGTACATATATACATATATGTACACATATGCTTCATATAGCTTGAATGCTGAACCTTTATCAGAGAAATTTGATACAAAGATTTTTTTTCCCATTTGTCCCCTTCCTTTCTTATCCTAGGTGCATTAATTTTGTCTGTACAGAAACTTTTCAGTTTCATATAATCAGTCAATCAATATAGATTAAGAGCCTATTGAGAGCCAGGCAATATGGTAAGTGTAATTATGAGTGGTTGGGGAAAACCTCCTATAGAAGTTAGGATTCTAGTTGTTACTTAAAGGAAATCAGAGACATCAGTAATCAGAGCAGAGGACAGACAGCATTTCAGGCTTCAGGGACAGCCAGAGAAAGGGCCTGGAGTCAAGAGATGGAGTTGTCTTGTTTGTGGACCAGCCAGGATGCCAGAGTCACTGGATCAAAGAGGGCGTTTTGAGGAGTAAGGTATAAGAAACCTGGAGAGGTAGGAGAGAGCTAGGTTGAGACAGGATATTGATCCCAAACAGAGCATTTTGTATTTATTCCTGAGGCAAAAGGGAGCCATGGAGTTTATTGAGTAGAGTGGTAACATGACTGGATCCATGCTTTTAATCAAAGTTATGTATTTTATCTTGTATGATTACTTCTCCCTCTTGTTTGATGAAAAATACATCTCCTATCCAAAGCTGTAAGACGTATTGTTTCACAGATAACACACAGGAGGCACTGGAGTTCTTAATCTCCAACTTCTAACAGGTTCGCTCTTGATCTGGTCAGACAGGCAGACAGTTTCAGAGGGGTTAATAATCAGCTTTATTCTAGTCAAATCTTCTCAGAGGGTTGGGGGAGAACCAGTTCCTACAGCATTTCCTAATGACCCTTCTTGCAAGGGCCAGCAAAAAGCGGGGGCAACTACTTCTACATCTCAGTGGGGTCAATTGAGACAAGCACAGCTTGTGTTCCTCTAAATCCTCTCAAGTCTCAATGGGGGAGAGTTGAGGCACACACAGAGTCCCCTGGTTTTCCCTACTCAGCGACCAGTGCCCACCTGCTTTATAGGACAACAAAGAAGACATCTTGCCAACACTAAACTCACAGGTTATCATTCTGCTCAAGTGTAGTAAATATTACATTATGTCATCCCATATCTCACAGTGCAGCCTCAGTAGAACTATCTGTCACTATGGTTTGGTGAGCTACTATGTAGAATCCTTGGGGCTATTCTGGGAGTTATTATCAAACACCTGGAAACTAGACATTCCCATGGCCATGGATCCTGAGAAACTGACTCTAAGAATGATAACAAAATCCTCCTTATGTACAGGTACATAATACTTCTTTTCTATTTTATTTATAGTCTGGACATCAATGTTAAGGTTACATATCAGTTTAGAATGTTTTGCAGGGTTTTTTTAAGCAAAATTTTCTCTTAAAATATGTCTTTCTGAGGGAGAGATGTAGAGAACTGCCTTTTTATTATCATCCTTACATAAACCATGTGTAAATTGGGCCATGGCCCCTGACCTGACAAACTATATTTACCTTAGGGTCCTCTATCAGTAATAATCTCCACAGCATATTTCTCTTCCATGTATATCTACTTTGAAAACAGCAGTATGTCTTGTGCAGCCGCCATGCTTTCAACATCACAGTTTGGCTCATTCTTCTCTAAGAATGTTCAGTTTTCCTGCAAGCACTCAGATACCAGATAAAGTACATATTTTATTTGATCCAGTGACAAAAACAGACAAACCTCTACCCAAGTCCACTATCAGGAATTCTTCCTTTTCTACAATAGATCCAGCAACCCTCCTCTCTAGTGGACCTCAAATGAGATGGATTTAAATTTTTTCTTGGTGCATTTTAGTTCCTGTTGGCTCAACCATTTTTTAAAATTGTTTTTTGGGGTAGTACAAATGCTTTAACCCACAGACATATCCTATTCCCAGTTAAAACTGTGCCTCTTGATTTCATGCATAGTATCATAGCTCTAGAGATCGAAGGGAGGGACCCTTAGAGGCTATCTTTGTCATTCGGTTGTTTTTCAGTCACATCTGACTCTTCATGACCCCATTTGGGGTTATCTTGGCAAGGTACTGTAGTGATTTGCCATTTACTTCTCCAGCTCATTTTACAGAAGAAGAAACAGGCAAACAAGATTAAGTGACTTTCTCAGGGTCATATAGTTAGTAAAGTGTTTGAGGCCAGATTTGAACTCAGCAAGATGAGTCTTCCTGACTCCAGGCCCAGTGCTCTCTCCACTGTTCTACCTAGCTGCCTCAGAGGCTGTCTATTGCCTTTCATTTTGTTATTGAGGAAACTAAGGTTTAGACTCTCAGACTAAAAGACTCAAGAAAGTTCATAGAGGCGGTATCCAAAACAGAATTTGAAACCAGGTCTCTTGACTCCTGTGTTTCACACCTATGTCTTTCCTTCTAAATCTCTCTCTGGCATTGGAACTTAGATGCGTGTGGTTCACAGTTAAAAGTTCAATGGATATTCCCTGTTAAGCCCAAAGTCTTTGTGCCTATTTTCCATTCTCAGTTTCTCTCTGAGATTTAAAGGTCTGTGATTTCAAGGGTCAGCTCAAGTAGGTAAACTCTGTCATTACTGAGCTATCAATTTTGTGATCTCCTCAGCTTCTGGACTTTGAAGCTGT
Organism: Pseudochirops corinnae; assembly: GCA_028646515.1. Lineage (NCBI taxonomy): Eukaryota > Metazoa > Chordata > Mammalia > Diprotodontia > Pseudocheiridae > Pseudochirops > Pseudochirops corinnae. Next base: position 181,131,130 of record CM053590.1, read on the forward strand.
GATCAGTAAGGAGCCAACACAGGCCCTATTTGTAGTTCTAAGTGCAGACAAGATCAGTTTTTCTCCCTGTTACCTCATCTGGTCTTTTAATTCACATAAGAAGACTGTTTCTACTTAACTTTCTATTCACTAAGACTGGTATTTGTTAATATTGAGGTAAACATAATGATAGGTATATTTGGTCAACATTTCTATTATGGTTCATTGTAACCTGGACTATAAACATTAAATTGTTTAAGCAAATTTGGCTCAGGGTATAGATTTAGGGTCTCCAGCTAGGTCGTAGGGAGGATAGAGGTAAAGGGCTGGGCTGCAGTCAGGAAGACCTGAGTTCAAATGTGGCCTCACACACTTCCTAGCTGTGTGACCCTGGGCAAATCATTTCATCTCTGTCTGACTCAGTTTCCTCAACTTTAAAATGGGGATAATATTAGCATCTAACTCCTAGAACTGTTGTGAGAATCAAATGAGATAATAATTGTAAAGTGTGTGGCACAGCCTTGGTATTTGATAAATGTTTACTTCCTTCCTTCCAGAACAGAAAATAGCAACAATATTCTATTTTAAATATTAGAAGGGAAAATTACCTTCTACCCACAGAATTGTTGAGTCGTCAAATAGTAATTAATCAACCGATTGACCAACAAGTCAAGTCAACAAGTGTAAAGCATTTTTCATGTGCCAGGTGCATGATAAAGTGTTGCCGATATACAGGAAGGCAAACGCAGCTCCTGCCCTCAGGGAGCTCTCCAAGAGCTCAGAGAAATGCCAGACAAACAATGATGTGCAAATAAGCATTTATTGAGCATCCACTGTGTGCTAGACAATGTGTGTTGTGTTATACAAATACATTATACTTTACTATCCTGAACCAATGCTGCTGAAAATAAGATATGCTTTAGTAAATTAGGTTCTGAGAACCACAAGAGAAGTTGAAAGAAACAAGGGGAGACACATAAAGTGATAAAGAGTAAAAAAGCAAAGTTGAAAGAACAAATGGATGATGAGTACAACAATAGAAATAATGTCACCATGGAGAGGCAACAAAACTATGGACAAATGCAGCAGTCAATGTTAGTATCTATAGCACCAATGCAATATTCACAGTGCCAATCATCACTATAAATATATCTGCATAGTGCTCAATCACAAAATATAACAGACTCTCCATATAGAAGACAGAAGCAAAACATTTATTCAGACACCAGAAAACCAAATCTCAACACCAGGAAACCCAATCCATCATAGCAACATAGAAGTTAATGCACCACAACTTAGCAGAGAGTCACACCATCCTTTAGCCTTCCCACAAACCAACACAAGACCAATATTTACTCACAAGCCTGTCTCCCTTGGAAGCATCCTTTCCTTCCAACCATGTCTAGTTGCTCTGACTCCCAGCTTCCTGTGGGTTCTTCTCCACCCTTCAGCAAACTCCTCCCACCACAGGTTCCATGTGATTACATTCAGCCTATTAGGGGGCAGCCTTTATCTTCAAAGCAGAGAAGATCTTCAAATTCCCTTAGGCTTATTAAGGAGCAGGGAAGATCTTCAAATTCCCATTATCATTATAATATTGTACTGCCCAAACTGAAATACACCTTCCAATCTTTGTCAGTCAATTACAAACACTGAAAAAGGTGTTTGGTTTGGCTTGGAAACCAATCTGAACCAAACTAATATTTCCTTTGAGCTAAATAATTGCTATACAAAAAAAAATTCCATTCAAATATGCCCTTTTTAAAAGGATTATTGTCCTCTATGATGGTCTTATATACTAAAGACTTTCATAAGCCAGTGGGCCACTGTAACAGTATTTTTTTTATAATAATCCCACTGCCATATACACACTACTTTTATATTTCACCTTTGATTCCCAAATAAATGTATCCCATAACCATCCTCAAGGGCAGAGGTGTCAAACTTACCTCATATCATCAATAAGCAGCTCAACAAAACTTCCTGATTCAGGCTGAACCAAATTAAAGTGTAATTGGGAAATGTTTTTAAAAATAAATAAAAATTTAATACAACATATATAATGTTAATTTGTAGTTTTCTAAGCCGATATACAAATCACAGGGATCCATTTCTAGTTTAACAACACTGCAAAAGGGGAAGAGAAATCTGCCTAACCATTGTCTAGCAATGTCTCTTCTGTATATCACAGGGTGGCATAAGAAATTAAATGGGAATTTTGCAGAATCCACAGATGACACAGAGCCTATGACCAAATACTTAACCCAAATTTTACAGTAAGGTACTGTAAACATCCCATAAAAGAAAAAGAAAAAAGTTCAGGGCCAAAAACTTTTATGTGATTTTCCAGATTGCAGGGCCACCATGACCCTAATCCTGGCCATGTGGAAGGGACAATTGTGCTTCTCTCTGCCCTTTATGGCTATGGCCAAAGAGACACTCAGGAATCACTACATTTCTTCTTTAGCCAGTTAACAAAGGATTAAAAGAGTGTGTTGAGGGCCCCTTCCAGGATGTTAAGAAAAATCTTAGTGTTTTCATAGTAACTTCCAGTTCCTCTATGCCTTGCTGATAACACAACAAAACAACCAGTGTTAGCATCTGTTACTCCCCCTCAGCCTGGGCTAACATAGCAATATATTCCATCAAAAACTAAGGAGAATAAAAACAAAGTGAAAACAAGACTTTTATCACAGAGCTACTAATTAGCACACATCTACTGGCTCATTGTCTAAATGAAATTAAGCAAAGTCTAAACTCCGTTTAGCAATCCTGCATTCTACAGGCTACTGAGACTCACAGCTGTCAGGTGCATCATTACGACCACACTCTTAAGGAAAGGCAGAGCCAGTGAGAATTTTGCCAGGCCGATAAAAAATAACTGTTTGATCACAAAAACTCTAATTAGCACAAGCCTGCTGGCCCATTGTCTGAACAAAATTGGTCCAGGCCTACAGCAAATCATTAAACAAGTGCAAATTAATAACACACATAGAAAAATAGATTTAGAGCTGGAAGTCATCTGTCATTTGTTCCAAACCCTTTCTTTTTACCAACAAGGAAACTGAGGCTTAGAAAACTCAATTCCTCCGATGGCAAATCTAGAATATTTTCACTGTATCAGTGGAAGCAAAGTCAGGTAAGGATATGAGATCAAAACTCAGCAAGGAATGAGTGATTCAATCCATGTTTTGGCTATCTTTCTAAACTAGGAAAGCTAGATTTTTGTTGTTCAGTCACATATGACTCTTCATGACTCATAGCATGCCAGGCCCTTCTGTCCTCCACTATCTCCTGAAGTCTGCCCAATCTCATGTTCATTGTTTCCACGACACTATCTGGTCAACTCATCCTCTGCCATCCCCTTGTCCTTTGGCCATTTTTGCCCAAAATCAGATCTTTTCCAATGAGTCTCGTCTCATTATGTGGTCAAAGTATTTGTTTCAGCTTCAGTATTTAATCTTCCAGTGAATAGTCTGAATTGAATTCCTTAATATGGAGTGATTTGATCTCCTTTCTGTCCAAGGGACTCCCAAAAACCTTCTCCAGCACCACAATTTGAAAGTATTGATTCTAAGGCACTTGGCTTTCTCTCACAGTCATGTAAGAAAACCATGGGTTTGACTATATGGACCTTTGTTGGCAAGGTGATGTCTCTGCTTTTATGTATTCTGTCCAGATTCCAGATTTGCCCTAGCTTTCCTTCTAAGGAACAAATATCTTTTCATTTCATGGCTGCAGTCACCGTTTGCAATGATCTTTGTGCCCAAGAATATAAAATCTGACACTGCTTTCATTTCTTCTCCCTCTATTTGCCAGAAAGTGATGGGAATAGTTGCCAAGAACTTAGGTTTTTTTTGTTTTATATATTAACTTTTTTTTTTTTTTGCTTTTTGGAGAGGGAGGGCAGGGCAATTGGGGTTAAGTGACTTGCCCAAGGTCACACGGCTAGTAAGTGTTAAGTGTCTGAAGCTGGATTTAAACTCAGGTCCTCCTGATTCCAGGGCCAGTGCTCTATTCATCGCACCACCTAGCCAGCCCTTTATATTAACTTTCAAGTAAACTTTTGCACCCTCTTCTTTTAGCTGCAAGAAGCTTCTTAATTCTTATTTATTTTCTGCCCTCAGAGTGGTATCATCTGCATATCTGAGATTGTTGATATACCCAGGGATAGGGAACTTATGGCCTAAAGGCCACATGTGGCCCTCTAGGTCCTCAAGTGTGGCCCTTTGACTGGATCCAAATTTCATAGAACAAATCCCCTTAGTAAAAGGATTTGTTCTGTAAAACTTAGACTCAGTCAAAAGACTACACCCAAGGACCTAAAAGGCTACATGTGGCCCTTGAGGTCACAGGTTCCCCACCCCTGGTCAGGAGGACAAAAGATAGTACTTGGGAGAGGGTGGCAATAAAGTTAAAAAAAAAAAAAAAAGGAAAATACGAAATCCAGTGCTTTTCCAAATCAAAACCAAAGCAAGAAAAAGCAAACTTGTTGCCTCCACTAATCAGTCAGGACAGTCATTGCTGGTCTCATGGGAAAAAACAAAAAAAAACAAAAATACTCTTTGAACTTGGAAGGATTCACCAAAATTTGGGGGTATCTTCACTGTGTGGCCATTCCTTACTTTATTTTGGCTTTCATGATCAAAGTAGGATTTAGTAATGTGCATATGAAGTAGTATACCTACCAGTTCAGAGAACTTCAAAGCCTGATGGAAGCATTAAAATAAAGGAAGATACCCAGCAGAGGGCAGTAGGCAGTCTGAATAATCAAAAATCAGATTAATAAGGAATTTGGGGAGTCTGTAGTATTTGATGAATCTATACTGTTTATCTCTAAATTACAGTGAAAAGTGGAGACTTAAGACTGCAGACTGACCCACTATTTATTATAGTATCTATCTTTCAATCTATCATCTATCATCTGTCTATATTATCTATCTCTGTTTTATTAACCATTGAACGTGTATAAACTATACTGTAATTTGTTATCAGGTTCTTATTTTTTCTTAATATGTCTCTAATAAAGCTTTTAAGGGTTGTCCCAATAACCCCATTTTCCCATTAAGCCCTGTGCTTTTATCGTTCAATTCTGCACAGTAGAACTGACTTTACAGCTATCCCTTCCACATAGCATGGGTTAGGGGCATGGTACCCTACCCTTGTAATCTGGAAAATCTGTGTAAAATTTTTTGGCCTTCCCTTCATACCAGAAAAGAAGTCTGAAGTATTATGGTATTAAAAGATAAAATATGTTGATATTATACAATTTTGTGTGTGTGTATGTGTATTTCATGCATTTCTACATTTCTAAACTTTTTCAGTGTCATCTGCTGGCCTTTGTGTGTTGTCTGCAGCTTCCACAAAACTCCCCCCAAAAATTTCCATTTAATTTCTTAAGCTAACCCACAATATAGACAAACCAAGATGGGGAAAGTCTCTATGTGGAAGAAATAACTGTACTTCCTTGAGACTTATGAGGAATCATTTGTAATTTGCATTACATAGGTTCAAACTGGGAATGAAAAATAATCTACTTACCTCAGTTTAAGAAGGAAAGAGGACTGAAGAACTTCCAAGTTGAAGGGGAGAGAAAGGAGTAAGTAAAGCAAAAAGTGAGACTTAAAAAGACTGGTGTGATGGCCACCCAAGGGGCTGTTTTCTGCACCTCAGTGATGTTCCACTCTGCTTCCTCTGCAGTTCTCTCCTAAACTACAGCTGCTATAACCTGGAGATAACATCTGCTATTACAAATTTTTCTCTGAAAGGCTGCTTTTGCTTCTTCTACAGCTATCATCTGCTATAGTTCCTTTTTCATCTAAGAAAGTGTTAGCATTTTTTTTGTGAGATTACTTTAGGCCAACATTCCTGGAGATAATATCTTTTCACCTCTTTTATAGGCCAAGTCCTCAGGTATACCTAGTCCACACAAAAGTATCTCTCAGATAGCTGTCAAATCTCTTTTATTTATTTATTCATTCATTTGTTTATCTTTTTAATAATTTATTCAATCATTTGCTTAATTATCACCCACTTATTTATCTAGTCAGCCATTTATTTGTTTGCTGGTTTGTTTATCCAGCTGTCTATCTGTGCATATGTTTGCGTGTATGTTTCTTTCTTTCTCTGTTTTCACTTTACTCACCACCCCTGACTCAGCTTTCAATTGGGAAGTTATTATGTCCTGGCTTCTACTTTGATTACCTAAGTCACTTACCTGAAACTCAAATCATTCCCCCAGCAGCAAGCAATGGATGATGCATATTAGCTTTAGGCACTTGACAGCCCTGGAAGATAAGGGAGAGAACTGACTTTTGCTTTGTATTCCAGCCACTATGGCAGAGATCCTTATTCCCATTATAATAATTGGTGAATATGAAAAAACACGAAGAGGCAGGACCATTTGAACAAAAGAAAAAATGAGAGAGACCCTTATCCATGTACTTTAGGATCGTAGATAGAAAAGGGGTATTGGTCACACACCTGGAATAGATTCAAGCTACTAAGATGTGTAGCAATATTAATGATCAGTTTGTAATATCAAAATGGAAAAATTAAAATTAAATGTAGAAAGAAATGTAATAACTATTACAAATAATATTCATCGATTAAAAACAGAGAATAACATAAAGCTCAATCAATAATTATATTTACAACAGTGCTCTTTGGCAGCCACATCCACTTCTACATTTATAAAGCAGCTGGATGGCTCATGGATAGAGCAGTGTGCCTGGATTTAGGGCGACCCGATTTGAAACGTGACTTCATAACCCTGGTCAAGTCACTTAACTTCTGTCTGCCTCAGTTTCCTCAGCTGTAAAATGGGGATAATAATAGTACTTATCTCCCTGGATTATTTTGAGTTTCAAATAAGATAACATTTGTAAAGTACCAGACATGTAGCAAGAACTTAATAAACGTGTACTTCTGTCCTTCTACACATTTATAAATCAGGCTTATTTGTTAAGCATCTATGTGTGCAGTTCACATGTAGTCACAGCTATATAATAAATTTATTCTCTAAAAGCATGGTGGTAAGTGAAAGTTTATAGGAGTAAGCTAGTTCAATAGGAAAATGTTATAAATGGGTTATAGTCATTTATGTGAAAAAGATCAAGGATTTTGTTGAATTATGCCATCAGTATGAGTCAATAGTAGAACATGGCAGGAAAAAATAGTTAGTGCTTGTTATTTCAGGTTCATAAAGAAAGGCATGGGATCTTGTAATGGGAAAGGGAATTTGAAGACCTTCCCTACTTTGAAAGTAAACTCTGCCCCCTAATAGGCTGAATGTAATTACATGGAGCCTGTGGTGGGAGGAGTTTGCTGAAGGGTAGAACAGAGCCACAGGAAGCTGGGAGTCAGAGCTAGAGAGATGGTAGGGGAGAGAGGAACTCAGGCAAGGAGACAGAGGTTCGTGAGTAAATATTGATACTGTGGCTCTCTGTGTTGTTATGGTTTATTAGCTTCTTTGCTTCTATGATGGAAATGGCTTACTGGTTTGGAGATTCGGTTTTCTGGTGTCTAAATAAATTCTTTGCTTCTGTCCGCTATTTGGAGAGTTTGTTATAGTTTGCAATTGAGCATCATGTGAGAATTTTTATAGTCATGGTCTTTATTGTGATCATGGGTGCTGTAAATATTGCATTGACACTACAGATCTAGTATTCTGCTTTACTCTGCCTCAGTCAAACAGGAAGCTATGTTCAGTAGTACAATGACCATTACAAGGCACTATATTCCAGAAAGAACATTCAGAAACTTGAGCATGCCCAGAAGAGAGTGAACAGAATGGTGAGGGGTCTTAATAGAATTTCATAAGAGGATTGGTTTTATTGAAGTCAAGTCAAGAAGAATTTAGTAAAGAGCTCCTATGTATAAGGCACGGGGCTAGGTGAGGAGGATACAAGGGCGAGAAACAAAACAATCTCTCCCTCAGGGAGTTTACATCATACTGGGAGAGTACTCAAATTGCACAGATAAGTAAATGTAAAAGTATTAATTAATTTCAGAATGGAGTTTGGGAGAGTACAAACAAGCAGAAGGATCGAGAAAGGAGCAGCCAGAGAGGAGAGGCTTGAAGGAACCTACATATTTAAACAGGTGGAGGTAGTCAACTGAAAAAAAATATTCCAAAGCACTAATAATTAGAGAAATGCAAATTAAAGCCCCTCTGAGTTTCTACCTCATATCAGCTTGGTAGAGTTGGCAAAAAAAAGGAAAATGACAGATATTGGAGGTTCTGGAAGAAAACAGGTATATTAATGCATTGTTGATAGAGCTATGAATTGGGCTAGCTATTCTGGGAAATGATTCGAACTATGCCCAAAAGGGTTCTAAACTGTAGTTTATACTTTTTGACCCAGCAACACCACTGAAAGATCTATACCTCAAAAAGATCAAAGGAAAAGGACTCTTAGGTACAAAAATATTTATAACAGCTCTTTTTGTGGTGGCAAAGAACCAGATACTTATCAATTGGATGAAGAGCTGAACAGTGTCATATACGAATGTACTGTAATACTATTGTGCTGTAAGAAGTCATGAAAGGAACAATCTCAGAGGAAACTGGAAAGATTTGTTGAATTGATGTAGAGTGAAGTGAGTGGCAGCAGGAGACGAATTTATATAATAACAACAACATTGTAGAGATGAACAATTTTGAAAGGCTTAAGAACTCTCATCAGCATGATGATCAACCGCAATTCCAGAAGACTAGTGATGATGCATGTTCTCCACATACTGATACAGAAGTGAGGAATTTGGGGTATATAATGAGACACATTTTTTTGGATGTGATCAATGGAAGAATTGTTTTGCTTAATTAGGAATATTAGTTAGATGAACTTTTTTTTTTCTAATGGGATTATAGGGGTATGGAAGGAAGCAAAGCTAGACCTTTCTTCATTTAAAAAAAAAGCCACTAAGTGGTAGCATCGATTGAGGAATACCAAGATTTTGGTAAATGAATGAAATATAAAATTAATGTATTATAAAAATGATGAGTTAAAGAAGCATGAAAAGACTTATTTGAATTAAAGCAGCATGAAGTAAACAGAACCAGGAATACAATATGCAGTGTCTACAGAAAATGTAAAGAGAAAGAACACTCACCAAAAAAGAAACTGAAAGCTATATAACTATAATAATTACATTTGTCCCTGGAGAAGATATTAAAAAACAGTATCCCATTTTTGTAGAGTTGGGAGTCCTGGATGTAGGGTACTGCATATGCTACCAGTCTCAGCTGATGTGTTGGTTAGCTTTGCTTGATTTCTTTTCATTTTTTTTATTGTTCTTAATTGTTAAATTGTATGTACCCTTTGACCCTGCCATAACATGGCAAAGCTTGCCAAATGGAGCAAGATGTTTGTTCAGAAATGAAATTAATGCAAAAAAAACTATCAGTTAATTTTTTTTAGAAAACTTTTAAAAAGGGGTAGCTAGGTGATGCAGTGAATAGAACACTGGCCCTGGAATCAGGAGGACTTGAGTTCAAATCTGGCCTCAGACACTTAACACAAAAAACTAGCCATGTGACCTTGGGCAAGTCACTTAACCTCAACTACGCTGCATTCCCCCCCTCCAAAAAAGCAACAACAAAAAAAAGCACTAAAAAAAAAAGAGGAGGAGGTGAGGAAGGATGTTTATTCTCAAACAGAATAGAGTTATGGTGTATATTCTAGTCTTTCAAAGTATTTGAAGGACTGTCATATTGAAGATGGATACAACTTGTTCTGATTGCCCTTGGAAGGCAGAACCAGAAGAAATGGATAAAAGTTGGAAAGAAGCAGATTTAGCTCAATGTAACTAAAAATCTCCTAATGATTAGAACCATCCAAAAGTAGAATTGGCTTTTCCAGAAGACAGTGGGTTTCTCCCCCCCATTAGATTTCTTTATTTAGTATTTAAGTGATTTTTTTCAGAATTGTATAAAAAAGATTTGTGTTCAACTTGAATTGAGGCAGGTGGTAGGTAACCTCTAAGGTTTTCCTTCCAAATCATGACACACAAGTTTAATCAAAAAGGTGAAAACAAGGGAGAAAGGTATTTAGTGGAGACTCTCAAGAAGTAGCAGACTAAGAAAATTTGGCAAAAATATCAGCTCACTTTTCATGTATTTCTTTTTGCTGGCTACTCCCATGTGAGTGTTAGGGGCAATATCTTCTGTTCTCTGTTCCAAGTTGGATAAGATCTGAAGGTCAGCAGAAATATCCTCCTTTCTCTCTCCAAAGGCCAATTCAGTTTTGAACTAAGGGGGTCTTGCTGTCTTTATAATAGAAAGACGCCTTCACAATCTGACCCATTGAGAACTTTTCTTTTCTCAGGAACCAAATTACAGAATGAAGATAGTGAGGAATCATTTTCCCAATCCTTTCTCTCCTCGTCCACTTAAATTTCATACATTTAAAAGGTAACTGGATGTCAGATACTAATGATATTGCCAAGGATGACTGCACAGACAGGCTTCCAACAGTTTCAGAATTGTTAGATAAGAGTGTTTGACAAAAGCCTTTTAAGAAATGAAAACTCTCATCCACTGCTCGCCTGCCCTTTAAAAATGAGCAAACTTTAGTTTTATTTTACCACACTGAATTTGGATAAAAAACAGCTTTTATTTAACTTTTTCTGGAGAGAGCTCCTAAAATGACATTTTTCCAACAATATTTTTCCTGATCATCATTCTTCCCTTTTAATTCCTTCAGTTCTTTGTCCACTTAAGATCATGACTGTTTAAAAGCACTTTAACAAGAAAACAATCCAAATTGTTTGTGCCATGGTGTCGAAGTCAATCTATGGCCTTCATGATAAAACCATGGGTGGTTCAAGAAAACCATTCTGGACCCTGAGACATCAAGATGAATGGACTGACTATCTGTATGATTTGTTTCCTCTTCTTAGGCTCAGAGATGAATGGAAGCAGATGTTGGAAAAAAGGTTAAAGATGCTGGACAATCCTGATGGGAATGAAAAGCCCAGCAATGCCAACTGAGAGCTTTCTGCATTTGAGAGAATAAGGAATTGAAGTTGCTTTTCTTGGGGAATCCAGTGCAAATGCCTGAATTACTTTGATTTACTAAATGGAACAAGTTGTATTTGTTTTCCCATTTGTGAGGGGATTAGAATGTGAAACCTCTTCTAGTGTTAATGGAAGCTATTAACCAACCCAATATTCTGTGTATACATAACCTCAAATCTATTAAAGAGCTCCAGACTTAACTAATGTAGGCAGTGCTCTGGATTAGCACCCTATAAAAGTTTCAAACATCTAGGCACCAGAATTAATTTCCATATAATTATTGCCTCATTTTAAAATCAAAATCCTTTACATTTCAAGAATACCAAGGTATACTCTAGGTTAATCCCTAACAATAAATGATAATTCTGTTTTGCCATTTCTCCTGGAAAATTAGATTTTTGAGATTATCTTTGTTTCTTTCAAACTTCCTCCTTTCTTTCCTTTGTTTGGTGAATACAGGAAGTTTCCTACTGCACAAACTATTGCGAATTCATTAAAAATGTAGCTGGGAAATGAATTGATCTAATTTTCTTCTCTCTTTATGTTTTTTGGCTCTGCTTCTACAAAAACATACAAAGTGGTTAGGTGCATTCCTTCACAATGTGCCCCTGGAAAGCTAAACCAGTTTTGAGTCACTGTGGGTCAGCACCCACTCAAAGCTGTGGCTCACAAGATCCCCTTCACCATACATATACTTTTGCCAGCCAAACTTAGGGCACATTGTGTTTAAAAAAAAATTGGGGACAGCTAGGTGGCACAGTGAAGAGAGCACCAGCCCTGAAGTCAGGAGGACCTGAGTTCAAATCCAGCCTCAGACACTTGATAATTAACTAGCTGTGTGACTTTGGGCAAGTCACAACCCCAATTGCCTTGCTTTCCTCCCTCCAAAAAAACAAAACAAAACCAAAAACATTTACTCAAATATAATAGTAAATGAAGTGATAACAAAAGATCACATGCACCACATATACTTGGGCTACACTCACCCATACACTCACCAGTGGGGAATATGGCACACATTTGAAGAAAACATCAATAAACACGAAACATATATGGAAAATACACACAAAGAACCATTGTGGTCAGGGCACATTTGTGGACTGCAAATACATTAGGAACCCTTGTGGTGATGGCGCTCCAGCAGCTACAAAAATTTTGGCTAAAAAGGGCATGTTACCAAAATCATCTGGTGATGTCATCGCACTGCTCTCTGCTACTCATTGTTGAGTTTCACATTCCCCAGGACGTTTTGTTGTCTCTGTTGGGAACTACATTTCCCTTATTATTCATCCCATTGTCTCCTCTGATTATTTCTGTTGTTCTTGGCAGTCACCAAGCTACTCTTTACTACCATCTAATGCGGTTCATTTCTTTAGGACTATCTGCTCTTCTCTGAGCCCATCCACTATGGTGCAGTGCGTAGAAAGTCTTCCCTTACAAAATTAATCTTATAGAGTATTGTACAGTGCTCAAGCAAGGCTATAAGCTACCAAACCTAGCCACAGAACTACCAAATCTAGCAATATATCTCAGGCTAATACCATCTATTCTTTTGATAAAGAGTTTTAGAGACTTCTACCCACCATATGTAGCTTCTGTGTTAGGTGGGCTCTGTAGTGCAACTCACTAGTCAATAACTATGATCAATTCCCACTCATAACCTTTCTTCTTAACTCATCACCTTATTAATTTTTATCCCAGACTCTAAGGAGTGTGTTCTGATATTTCCTCATAAATTAATGAAAATACACAATTTCTCTCATAAATTATTCAATTAGCTCTGAACTCCCATCACTTCTCATAAAATAAACCAGATAAGCCTCTTTCATACATTTTCCCTTCTCTCTTTTCCTCATCCCCCAGTCCAGTCTTAGAGGTTTAAGTAACTATCCTGACCATACAATGTACTAACAGTGTCACAAACAGTATAATATTTCAGCAATGAATCAAGTTGGGAAATATCATAGCTAGAGTTTCCTCTAGTCATCAGTGGAAACTGTTGACTTCTCAACTCTGGAAACATAGTTCCACCATTCAGACCTCAGGATACCAATCAAAGGCTCTCAGGAATTCTGCATGAGAGTTAAATTCAATTGTCTTAAGAAATGTCTTTTCCGTCTTTCTCAAAGATGACCATTAACATGTCAGTCTTTTAGGAAAGAAATTCTCTTAGTCATTTCTCTCTGAATTTCACATAGTCTTTCTCCAGCTTTACCATAGCAGTTAAATGCCACTCTCCCAAGATTTTATTCCCTTTTAAACGTGCAACAATGATTCCTAAGATCTCTATAGGATAGAGTATTGAAGATGCAGTTACACTTTGAGTATCACTTTTTTGGCATTGATTTGCCATCCACGATCCCAAACAACTATCTGACCTGGAGTTAGAAAATTTCTTGTAACTTCTGTTCAGTCCCTGATTTTGTTGTTCTTTCCCTCAAACTTATTTCAAAGATTCTGATACCTTGCTCTAAAAAAAACCCCTTATAACTCCATAGGAGTTTTGTGGAATCTGGAAACGAAGGTAGGTCTTGATCCTAATGTCCCACTTGATTAATATACAAATAAAGTTAGGTGAAACTGGTAGAGTACAAACTCCTACCTTAATTGTGCATATGCCAGCAATAAGGCTACTGATTTTGAGCTGTATTTTATCCAGCAAAAAAATCTAACTGACCTCCCTGTGCATAATTCCTGAGAAACATTCAGGGGAACTAGGGTAATCTTTAATAAAATCCATGTATCATACCATCATTTGAATGTAATCACTTCATTTAGTGATATATCCTAGATCCACACTCATTTTGGTTGGTTAGAAATTTAGTGAGTAAAAATTTTCCTAATTAGATAGAAATAAAGGAAGGGTATGCCCCAAAACTTGAGAGCCAATCAGCCGGCTGTAATGGAAAGGGAACTGGCTCTATGAGCCAGGAGTTCTTGGTGGTAATCCTGGCTGTTCTACTAACTTCGTGGTTTATGGCAAAGCACTTAAAAATCATATAAATTTTTTTTTAATCTAAAAAGTGAGTGCTAGACTAAATAGTGTCCAAGGCTGCTTCTACCTCTAGCATCCTTAGATGTTTTTAAGCACTGGGTTGTGAATTAATTTCATAGTAACATTCCTAGGCCTAACTACTCTCTCCCTCTCACCCCAAAAGTCCAAGAAAATAAATGTGGAGAACATGCATAGGACAACATTTAGGGTCTAACATGTGTCACTTCCTGAAGATACCTGAATTGCTGTTAGATCCACATTTCAATACATCCACTAGAAAATAAAGTACTTTTAGAGCTCTGAGATGGGAACACAAGATTCTCAGATACTGCAAAAGATTACAAGATTCAGGAGCAAAGACTTGTTTCCTCCTTCCCCCTGTCAAATATGAACATGAGTAGAAAGGGGAAAAAAGAAACTTAAGGGACTATGGTTATCTGACACATGTTTATCAGTTGCTGTGTGTGTGTGCACGTGTGTGTGCGTGCGTGCGTGTGTGTGTGTGTGTGTGTGTGTGTGTGTGTGTGTGTGTGTATACCAACTGCGAAGTCATTGAGGATTGTGGGTGGCTTGAGAGAATATGACAGGGAGAATCCCTGGGATTGTGTCCTTCACCAGATTCTAATCTACCAGTTCTACGTAGAGTCTTGGTTTAAAGAGACAAGTAGAAATATTTAAGCTCCCTTTTTCTAAAAAACACAAATCACTTCTGAATCACTATTAGAATAGGTAGTCTACAATCTGTCTATACGTTGGAAAAGGTTTTATTGCTTGTAAATTATGACTCTGGGTCGCTCTAGGACTCTGGGCTGGTGGGCATTTAGTGTGATTCCCAAGGGATCAATTTTCCCTTTGGCTCATTGCCATCATATTGAAATTTTACTCTGGGGAAATCTCCAATGTAAAACTCAGGTATAACTTGTGTCTAGGCCTCTCCAAACATGTGTAGTAGGGCTACCACTCTCATACAGTGAATTACATAGTTTGACTATGGTTGTCAGACATGACTCAGTCTTTATTTCACCCACTATAGAAAATGAATAAGATAACAAAGAAAAAATTCACAGGAACCCATAGGCAAATACAGAAACTTGAAATATTCAAACAACCCACTATACGCATTAGACTTCTCTCAGAAAGTAGACTTAATTTGGGGAACTGCTGATCAAATTATTTCCCTTCACATTCGACTTGTACTGACTGAGTGATTTGCAACAATATTGAGATTAACAAAGTCCAATCTCTAGAACCCTTTTCCCTACCCCCATGGCAAAATTTCAGCCCTTAAATTTCAGATTTTTAATTGGTGTACTTTCTTCTCCAAGAATTACGAGGTTGAGAAAATATCCTTAATCCAGGAGGTTGATTCCCAAATGATTGAACTCAGAAACTCTCATCCTTTTTGGAATTCCCAAATTTGGGATTAGTTACTCTGGGCCAGGTTTGACTCAGAACCATCCAATAGTTCAGGTTCAGGATTGGAAAGAAATAATAAGTTGCTCATATATGTCATATGCAATTGAACCAAAAAGGAAAATTTGCTTAACAACAGCATGGAAAGCACATTCTGCAAAGATGTAGCATTTCTTCATAGCTCCCCGCTCTGTCACATTTGCCAGGCTGGCATGCCTAGTTAGAGCGGTGTGTTGACTTGAACATCAATGGAAAGTCTCATATGCCTGAGGAACTCCATCTACTGCTACAAGCTTTGTATACCTTTGTTATTGTTGTTGTTCAGACATTTCAGTCGTGTCCAATTCTCTGTGACCCCATTCATGGTTTTCTTGCCAAAGATACCAGAATGGTTTGCCACTTCCTTCTTCAGCTCATTTTGAAGATGAGGAACTAAAGCAAGCAAGTGATTTGCCGAGAGTCACACAGTTGGTAAGTGTCTGAGGCTAGATCTGAACTTAGGCTAGATCTGAACTCCAGGTGCAGTACTCTTATCTACTGCACCATCTAGTTACCTTAGGCAATCAGTAAACTTCTTCAGTGGTTTAAGTCTTCTTCTTCTGGATCAATTAAATCTTGAAGACAGTTTTATTTCCTTGTTAGGAAGCTAACCTTTGTGGTAGAGACCTTCCAGACTTCTTAGACCATGCATGAAGAATTTCTAGCCATGGACTTGGGTCTACTGACATGGATCCCAAGGAGAATAATAATAAGAAAGAAAGAAAGAAAGAAAGAAAGAAAGAAAGAAAGAAAGAAAGAAAGAAAGAAAGAAAGAAAAACAAAGAAAGGAAAAGAAAAGAAAAAAGAAAAGAAAAGAAAAGAAAAGAAAAGAAAAGAAAAGAAAAGAGACAGGTAGAAGTTCTGGACCCTAAGATTCAAGAACCTCTGGCCACCTGAACAAGCATCTATCCTTTGTTTAGCTTTTCTTTTTTCTGTCCCTTTGGGAAGGAAGGTAGGGATCTCTTTAATCCAAATCTGATGGCTACTACTCTGAAAGTCCAAGACGGGAAAAAAGAAAAAAGTGGGCTGATCTTATTTCATAGATGATAAGGGAAGGCTGACTTCTGACAAGTCTCCACATAACCTGACTCAATCACCAATTCCCTTAGAGGAAGCTCTAATCACTGCGAACCATTCACAGAATATCCTTTTCTTCTCTCCATAAGGTACCACCATTGTGTGTCCCTTTATGGGACTTGCATTTCAGACCAAGATCTTTGCATTGTAATCTCATGCAGTTAATTGGGAGATTCAAAAAACTGCTCACTGAACAAGCTCCACTATAACCCCCTCCTTTTTTGAGTACATGTATCTAGAGCTATTTGTTCTCAAACTACTACTCTAATCATCAAAAATAGCAAGATCAAAGTTTTTCTTTGTTGATTTTTCTTCTTCTAATCGCAGCTCAATAAGTTCAATTACCTGAATAATTCAGGCAGAACACTTTGGTTTTGCCTGAATTACCTGGATAATTGAAGGGGAAGGGAATCACCTAAAGATATCCCAATATATGCTCAATCGACCATTTTCAACTTGGTTTTAGTTTCTCAGTGACCTCAATTCTCTTTGAGACTTACTATTAAAGTAGCAGTATTCCAAAATGGGAGGATGAGTAGGGGACATTAATCCATGATACCAACTGGTATTCAATGAAATCTCAGTATCTATGATTTTCCTAGACACAATTTACAAAGATACCTAGAAGCTGATTATTTTTCTTGAGATTCAGAATTGGAAGAAGACGATAATTATAGCTTGGAAAGACCTAGGGATACCACCAAATGCTAAGACTTCTTCTCTTTGTATATGAAAACATTTGTGTTCATCAATATTAATTGGCTCTACTGACATGGATCAATCAAGTCCATTTTAATTAAGAAAAATCCTGAAAGAAGAAAGCAACACAAAGAGTCATGTTTATAACTGTTATTATACTTATTAATAAAAATCAAAGGCTCCATCAAGCATGTGATCCCCTCTAGCTTTATAGAACAGGCCATTTCCACTCCTGTTTATTAATGAACATTTAAAAAATTACATTCCATTCCTTTCCATTCATGCTGAATAATGTCAAAGTTTTTAGCAAACGAATGACCTGCTCCTTATTCTACAAGATGCTCGTAAGATTTGCTTTGATACTTTTAAGCACTTAAAAAAAATTAGAAACCTCTTAAAAGAAACACTTAGTCATTTGATTCTACAACCACCATTGACTGTTCTTGCTTACAATGGGATTATTTGTATTGGGTCACGGCCCATATTTTATTAGAGGCTATATTTTTGTAATTAAGCAATAAGGGCTGTTTATTTATGCTCTATAACTGCTATGCTTTTACAACTCTTTTGCCTTTCTCAGGCAGCTATAACTAGATGGGTGACAGCCTTTTTGCATTAAACATGCATGACTAAGAACTGCTTGAAAAAAATGAAATAGGAAAATAACCATTTTTACAGCTCCTATAAAGCAAACATTCCCTAGAGTTAAAACCCATCAGGGTCTATTTGCCAAAAGTACATACTGCACAGCCATGACAAATGACACATATTTCATTTTACTTAAAATATGTTAAACGGCCTTCGCCTTATATAGATAAGGGCTGCCAACCCCAGCAGGGAGACAGTCCACAGTTTAACAGTTTTTATGACCTAGTGGAACTAACGTCAGAACACTTCAGGAGTCTGCCTTAGAAACCTATCTGTCCTTTACAAACCATTGCATATTTTTAGGATCAGGGACCAATAGGTGGAAAGAACCTTGGGAGACATTTTATCTAACTCATCATTTTACAGATAAGGAAACTGAGGATCTAAAAGGTAAAATGACTTACCCAAAGTCCCACGAGTAATGAGTAACAGAGCCAGGATTCAAGCCTGTTTCCTCTGTCTTCCAAACCAGTATTCTTTCTATGGCACAATACGGCTTCTCTTCTTTGAATCTGAATACCTCCTAGTAATAAACTCAATTAAAACTTGAGTTGCCAAATAAAAAATTTATTAAGGTCCCCCTTATCTGTAGTTCATTGCAAAGTAAATAGATCTCAAAAGTCGCTGACAGTGCCATGAAGAATTTTAATGAGGATTTACTCTGATTCTCTTATTTTAGATACCAGGAAGCTTGGTTCTAGGGAATTTACAAGACTTGCCCAAGATTGTGTATGTGATATATGGCCAGATGTAAGATTATTGAGTTGCTTTTTTAAAAATAGACAGATAGATAGGTAGATAGATAGATAGATAGACAGGTAGATAGATGATAGATAGATAGATAGATAGATAGATAGACAGATAGATGATAGGTCCAGCTTATCAGTTCCACAGATAAATATGAACTGAGTTCTGATCTGCCTCTACGGAAAGGAGAACCAAAGCTCATTTCTATATTCCCAGCATAATAATTGTGAGAGAGCAACAGATAGGCTCCAGGAGTACCCCAAGGCTGGTAGCTTTTTCAATCAAAAGTCTTAAAGAGGCTTATTGGACTAGAATTATATCTATCTTTGGTCTAAGGATATGAATCTGAATTAAGAAGCAAAATTACTCTTAAGGGGGAGTGGGCATCCCTAAGCTCATATATACTGTCTTGGGTCTCCTCTCATGAAACAATGATTACAGAGAAGACCATAACAAATTACAATCATTTTTTTATTCAGACTGAATAATTTCAAATAGTAAGTAAAGCCATTTGTCCTAGTGAAAGAGCAAACAGAAGTCAGAGTGTTACACAGATTAAGATATACTAAAGAAACTTAATGACCTCTTGAGTTGGGGGCAGGATAAGATCTCAACTAGAAGTATGATAGATAAAAGAATCTTACCCGCAGAAAGTCCATTCTCAAGTCTCTAGAATTTCAAGCAAACCAGGACGACTAGGTGGTGCAGTGAATAGAGCTCTGGTCCCGGAGTCAGGAGGACCTGAGTTCAAATTCGACCTCAGACACTTAACACAAAAAAGTAACTGTATGACCCTGGGCAGATCAATTAACCCCAATTGTCCTACCTCCAAATAGCAAAAAAAAAAAAAAAAAAAAATTCAAGCAAGACCAGAAACATGATTTGACTGGCTTCCCATACATATCATTTTTTTCAAATTCTTTCTTTCTCTTTCCTCTGGAATGTCCTCAGACTACATGTCTCTCCCAAGAGCATTTGTGACCTGCTCAATAAATTCCTTACACAGGTCAACAGCACCATTAGCATTACTCTCTTCACCATTCAGCAGCCATGTATCCCTTTACTCTAGTAGGGAAATGCAAAATGCCCTTGTCTTGGGTGGAAGCCAGATTATACTTAACAGTTGGTGGAACAAATGGGACAATAACTCTTGTCCCATTGGGATAAGAGTCCCAAATGGGATGAAGAGTTTTGGTTTTTCCCAACCAGAAGAAGAAGACCTGTCCTGATTTCATCAATCATTACTTTCCCTCTGAGATTACTTTCTATCTACTTTGTATATATTCTATAGAGAATGTGTCAGTTTTATGTTTGTTATCCCCAGTAGAATATGAGGACAGGGACTTTTTCTCCATTGCTTAGCACCTTGTCTGGAACATAGCACTCAATAAATATTTATTGACTAATCAACTGACAGAGCCAGCATCTAGTCCAGGGGTGAGAAACTTTTGGCCTCCAGGACATGTATGGTCTTCTAGATCCTCAAGTGTGGCTCTTTTATTGAATCCAAACTTCATAGAAGAAATACATTAAAAAAAAGACTTTCTGAGATTTGGATTCAGTCAAAAGGCCCAAGGCTGCAGCTTCCCCACCCCCGATCTAGCCCAACCTGCAGGGGAATAACTATGGTAGGAATCCCAGACCAAAAAGGAGCAATGATTCTTCTGTTGAACCAAAAGAAGTTTTTTTTACTGACTGACAAAGGAAGAATCCAGCAGCAGTCTTCTCTAGCACAGACACAAACCCAAGTAATGACTTTCAGACCTCAGACCAGAGGGGCAGAAAACAGACTTTGTTCTGCTTCAGATCACTTTGGAAACACTGAAAGTATATTGGTTCCCAGACTGCCCCTGAAATACTGAATAATGCAATTCAATATTCCAAGAAAGCAACAACAAGTTTAGCCCAGACCTTTCCTCTACCTTGTCCTTCCTCCTCAGAGGCAGAGCCCAGCCCAAACATCAAATCAAATCCGAAGTCAGGGAGTAGCCTGGAAGAATAAGGCAGACAAAAAAAAAATTCCCATCATAATGAGCCACTGTGGTGGCAGGGACTCTCAAGACACAAGAACACGGAAGAAAATGACTTCAAAATAACTATGAGCTATGCCTCAGAGAAAAACACAGCTTGGGTAAAAACTCAACTAGAATTTCTGGAAGAGATGGAGAGTTTTCAAAAAGAGTTTGAAAATGTTTTTATAAATGGAATGAAAGTGCTTGAGGAAAAAAAATGTTAGAAAAGAAATAACAACTGTGGAGGAAAGAACTGGAAGGGGAATTAACAGGTTGGCATAAGAGGTACAAAAACCTGCACAAGCAACAAACTCCCTAAAAATCTGACTGGACCATGTCTCCAATGACTCCATGAGGCAATAAGAAATATTAAAGTAAAGTCAAAAGGTTTAAAAAATGGGGGAAAATATAAGGTATCTCAAAGCAAAAACAACTCACCTAGAAAACATATCAAGAAGAAAATAATTAAGAATCATCGGACTAGTTGAACATCATGATCCAAAAAAAGAACCTAGAAATCTTATTTCAAGAAATTTTAAAAGAAAACCATCTCTACCTCTTAGAACCAGAGGACAAAGTAGAAATAGAAAGAATCCACTGATTATCTCCTAAAAGAAACCCCCAAAAGAAAATTCCCCCAATCTAGAGCTTCCAGATTAAAAGGGGGAAAAAAATACTACAAGCATCCAGAAAGACAGAATTCAAGTACCAAGGAGCCACATATGATAAAGATCACACATGAGTTAGCAGCCACCATATAAAGGAGAACAGAGCATGGAATACAATATTCCAGAATGCAAAGGATATGAGTTTACAGCTAAGAATACTTACTCAGTAAAACTGAGTATAATGCTAAACAGGAGGAAAAAAATAGATCTTTAACAAAACAGAGGATTTCCAAACATTTTTTATGAAAAGGCCAGAAATGCATAAAAATGTTGAAGTTCAAACACAGGATTACAAAGCAACATAAAATGGTAAACATGAATGAATAAAGATAAAGGATTGAAGAAGGATAAACTGCTTATATTCAAACAAGAGAAGAGGAGGATACACGCATCATCTTTGAATCCTACCATCATCAGAGTCCATAGAAAAGTCTAATTAGAGAAGGCCTGGGAGTGATTCTATCATGTTTTGATGATTTTAAGGAAAGAATGGAAAGAGAGGGGAGGAAGA
Organism: Pseudochirops corinnae; assembly: GCA_028646515.1. NCBI lineage: Eukaryota > Metazoa > Chordata > Mammalia > Diprotodontia > Pseudocheiridae > Pseudochirops > Pseudochirops corinnae. The sequence goes on from CM053590.1 coordinate 181,152,938, forward strand.
ATATTGAGGTAGGGAGGAGGAAGGGCAAGGAAGAGTAGAGAAATTTATCTCACATAATTGGGGTATACAAGGACACATCCATATAAACAAGGAAGAGGGAGGGAGGAGAACAATGAACACTTGGACTCATCTGAATAGGTCAAAAGAAGGAAGAACGCACAAACACAGACCTGGGTACAGAAGTATATTTCACTCAACAATGAAATAGGAGTAAAAAGGAGGAAGCCAGGAGAATTAGAGGGAAGGCAAATTAGGGGAGAGTTTGGGCTTCATCAAAATAAACTCTACGGATGCACAAATATGTCTACAAATCATTTTTGAGGGACAAAGGATATGAATCGAAGGGGGTTACCCACAAACTGAAGAATGAATGAATCAACAAGTAATGTTATATGAATGTGTCGGAATATTAGTGTGCTGAACACATAGTGCAATGCTTAACTAGGATTCCAGAGGACTAATGATGAAACATGCTGCACACATGATAGAGACAATATTTTTTTAAAGAGAGGCTATTTTTATTTGACTGATGAGATCAGGAGACATTTTACAGATGTTTAAGAATCAATCAATCCATAAATATTTGTTAAATGCCAGGCACTGTGCTAAATGCTGGGGATACAAAAAGAGACCAATGACAGCCCCTGCCCACAAGGAACCTACATTCTAATGGGAGAGACAATATGCAAAGAAATATGTACAAAGCAAGCTATATACAGGCTAAAAAGGAAGTAATTAAGAGAGGGAAGGCAATGGAATTAAGAGGGGTCAAGGAAGGCTTCCTGTAGAAGGTAGGTTTTAAATTCAGACTTAAAGGAATCCAGGGAATTCAGTGGTCTGAGCAGAAGAGGCATGAAGGACAGCTGGAAAGAATACCTGGGACTGAGAGATGGAATGTCCCCTGAATGACCAGAAGGTCAGTGTCACTACATGGAAGTATCTGTAGGAGAGTAAGATATTAAGAAAACTGGACAGTTAAGTGGGGACTAGTTTATGAAGAGCTTTGAATGTCAAACAGAGCACTTTCTATTTGCTAATGGAGGCAATAGGAAACCACTGGAATGTGTGAATTGGGGGAGGGCAGGTTGAAGGGAAGATGGGAGACTGACATGATCAAACCCATGTTTTAAGCAAATCACTTTAGTAGATAAATAAAGGATGGATTGGAATGGTGAGAGATTTGAAGCATGCAAACCAACGAGTAGGCTATTGCAATAATCAAGGCATGAGATAATAAAGATCTGCATTGGAGTGTTGGCAGTGTCAGAGAAAAAAAGGAGTATGCCAGAGATGTTGCAAAGGTAAAATCAGCAGGTGTTGGCAACAGATTAGATGTGGGAGCTGGAGAGAGTGAGGAATCCAGGGCAACTCAGAGGTTGTGAGCCTGAGGGACTGGGAGGATGGTGTTACCCTTTACAGTAATAGAAAAGTGGGGGTTTGAGGGGAGGACTGGGGGAAAGATAATGAGTTCTGTTTTGGACATTTTGAGTTTAAGATGTCTGCTGGACATTCAGCTCAAGATGTTTGAAAGGTGGTTGGAGATATAAGATTAGTGGTCAGCAGGGAGTTTGGGGCAGGAAAGGCAGGTTTGAGAATTATCACCAAAGAGACAATTAAATCCATGGAAGCTGATAAGATAGTAAAGTAAGTGAAGTAGTATAGAAGGAAAAGAGAAAGGGATCCAGAACAGAACCCTGAGCTATATTTATGGTTAGAGGGTGTGATCTGGAGGAGGAGCTAGCAAAGGAGACAGAGAAGAAGGGGTCAGATAAGTTGGAGGATGACCAGGAGAGAGTAGAGTCCTAAAAGCCTAGAAAGAAGAATGTCAAGGAGGAGAGAGTGATTAACAGTGTAAAAAGCTGTAGAGAAGTCAAGGACCATGAGGATTGAGAAAAGGTCACTGGATCTGGCAAGTTAGTATCAGTGGAATGGTAAGGGTCAGAGTCAGATTATAAGGAGTTATGAAGAGAACTAGAGGAAAGAAAGTGAAGCACCTATTATAGAAGACCTTTCCTAAGAATTCAGCTACAAAAGGGAGGAGAGATATAGGACAGTAGTTAGTGAGATGGAAGGATCAAGTGAGAGATTTTTCAGGATGGGGGAGACATGGGCATGTTTGTAGGTAAAAGAAAAAGAAGGAGAATGGAGCAGAGTCAAGATGGCAGAGCAAAGGCAGGGACTTATCTGAGCTCTCCCCTAAACCCCTCCAACTCCCTTTAAAAAATGAGTAGAGCCACAGAACCCACAAAAAGATGGAGTGAAACAAATTTCCAGTCCAAAACAACTTGAGAGGTAGGCAGAAAAGGTCTGTTGCACCAGTGTAAGAGAGGAGCACAATCCAGTGCAGACCACACCAATGAAGGCTGTGCCAGCAAACCAGCAAGCCAGGAGCAGGCCTAGAGCAACTGAATTAGTGGCAGCAGTGATGGTTTTCAGACTTCTCGGCCCATAGACACGAAAGACAACTTAGAAGGTCAGCAAGAAAGATCTGTCACACCTGGGTGAGAGTGGAGCTCAGTCCAGTACAGTCCATGCCAGCACAACCCCAGCTCCAGCAAACCAGGAACAGGCCTTGGGAGTGACTGAATTAGCAAAGGCAGCTGCAGCAGCTACTTCCAGAGCTCACAGTCAACAGATGGTAAGGGGGTCAAACCACTGATCAGAAGGAGATTCCAGGGGTCTTTTTGCTAGCACAGAGGCAGGACTCTGTTGCTTTGCCCATTCTCAGATCTTGGTCACAGTCCTGGGTGGCAGTGCCAGGACAAGGAGGAACACTAGCATAGCAGAGCTTGTGGCCACAGAGGAGGGGGGACACTCCTCAGAGTTCCGGGGCAAAAAAGAATGCTTGTGTTTGCTCACAGACCAGACAACAGGCCAAGAGAGTAGTAAATACCTCTCCTTAGACCAGCGGTTCTCAACCTGTGGCTCGCAACCCCTTTGGGAGTCAAACGACCCTTTCACAGGGGTCGCCTAAGACCATTGGAAAACACATATTTCCGATGGTCTTAGGAACTGAGACACTGCTCCTCTATCTGTCTCTAGGTGGGTCTGCCCACATACAGATACGCCCACATACAAGTATTAAAGGATCATGACATTAGGAAGGTTGAGAACCACTGCCTTAGACCATATTACCTTGGAAGACCTGAAAACTTACAGGTCCTTAGAAGTATCTCTGAAAAGAGCTGCACAGAACCCCTGAAGTTTGGAACAGTGCACCCTCCACCCTGGAAGCAGAGCCCTACTTTAACAAAGAGTTAAAAGTTAACTAATAGCCTGGGAATATGAGCAAACAACAGAAAAAAAACAAAACCTCTGACTCTGGAAAGTTACTATGGTGACAAGGAAGATCAAAACACACTCAGAAGTAGACAACAGAGTCAAAGCTCTTACTATCGAAAACCTCCAAGAGAAATATGAATTGGCCTCAGGCCATTCAAAAAGAATTTTGAAAATCAAGTAAGAGAGTTAGAGGAAAAATTGGGAAGAGAAATGTAAAAAAACAATATGCAAAATGAGTCAATAGCCAGGTAAAAGAAATATAAAAAATACTGAAGGAAATAACACCTGAAAAAACAAACTAGGTCAATGGTAAAAGAGGTCCAAAAAGCCAACGAGGAGAAGAAGGCTTAAAAAACAGAACTGGACAAATGGAAAAGGAGGTCCAAAAGCTGATCGAAGAAAATAATTTCTTAAAAATTAGAATGGAGCAAATGGAAGCAAATGACTTTGTGATAAATCAAGAAACAATAAAACAAAACCAAAAGAATGAAAAAATGGAAGACAATGTGAAATATCTCATTGGAAAAGCAACTGACGTGGAAAATAGATCCAGGAGAGATAATTTAAGAGAATGGGAGGAGCAATGGTGTTTCCTAATGTAGATGACTTTCTCAAGTTTAACCAAGAAGGGGAAGAGAGATAAAGGATGATAACTAGCAAGGATTGTTGGACCAAGTGAAGATTTAAGGATGAAGGAAAAATTGCAGTGTTGGGGGAGATGAAAATAAGGAAGAGATTAAGGATGATAGCATGGACAATCTGCTGCCAAAGATGGGGGAGATGATCAAGTAAGAGGTGGCCTTACAAAAAAGAATTACCTCTTCATCCTATTCAAGAGTGAAGAAGACAATGTTATTAAATAGTTGTGTGACTTGGCACAAATTGTTTCCTGTTTCCTTCTCTGTAGAAATGAAGGTATGTTAGCACAGCAGTTTCCTGATGCAGTTTTCCTTACCCTGATACAGCTTCCCGCACACACAATTGCCTTCAGCCGCAGCTTCCCTAGGCTTCTTTGGTGTTTGCAATAGCAAATAAAAACTCGAACTCATGAAACCTGGTTGCCTTCCGCTTCTTTGATGCAGCTTCTTACCTGGGGCCAATTAAAGGCCCAAGCCATGTGGATTCTAGGCCACTCAGACTTGGTAGGTGTCTGAGACTATGCAAGTTGCTATATCCATTATTGACTGAACAGATTAATTTCCAGATGGAGCCTGGTGGAGAGAAACTCTCACCCCACCCCATGCATCTATAGAAGCAAAATGCCACCTTGTTGCATATCTTTGCTGTTTGAGCAAAGTAATCATCCTTTTAAAATATTCAGTGACTTGTGAGAGTGTCTCATTTTGTCCCAATATTGAACCCGAACCAAGATGGTGATGGCTTTAGAGACATCCCTGCAATAGAAGGAGAACCTCTAGGAAAACTGGAAAATTGTTTGGAAGCATCTTACCATCAGATACACAATAAATTCCAAATGAATAAGTGATCTAAAATGTAAATAGTCACATCATTTAAAAAAATAGAGAGCAGAAGAAAGTATTTCCTAAATCTGTTGTTAGAGGGAGATTTGATAATGGAAAAGGTGATCAAAAATCAAGAACTTAAATTATTTTTTTTAAAAAGCTTTTATAAGAACAGATTCATTACAATGAGAATAAAAGAACCTATCACATGGAATAAAGCCTTTCTTTGGATTCTCAGATAAAAGTCTGCCTTCCAAAAACTATAGAGAATTGACACAAAGAAAAAAGCCCAATGGCCATTCCCTAATAGCTGCTGTAAAAGGTCAATGGCTATGAAAAAATAATTTTCTAAAGAAAAATGTCAAACCATCAACTCTAAGCTGAAAGTACTCCAAATCTCTTGTGCTATGAGAAGTGCACATTAAGATTCAGAATCCACAAATCAAGGAGCTTTGAGAAGACAGGAATGCTAATGCATTCTGGATAGCTTTATAAATTAGTTCAAAACAATTTGAAATGCAGGGAAATGTTATTAAACTCTTCGGACCCTTTGACCTGGTGGCCTCAGTACTGGTCAGGTATTCCAGTAATATCAAACAAAGGAAGAAAGATTCTCCTTATACCCAAGCATTCATAGAAGCATTTTTGCTATTGTTGTAGCAACTCTGGTAGCAACTCCGGCAGCATCAGATCACCTTCTCTTCTCAGCTTGAATTTCCCATGTTACTCCCTCCCCTTATTTATTCATCTAAGGATCTTATTTTATAAAACAATTGAGGCTATTTGTTAAAAAGCCCTTCTTTTTCCCTTCTCTTCATCTCAAATCTGTAACAGCAAGCACCCTAGCACACCCAGGATGGCTGCTAGCACAGGTTCTTTGATCTGCTTTTCTAAAGGAAAGCAACTCAAAAATGGTTAAAAATATTAATCAAACATATATCATTTACGTAGTTCAGGGGAAAAAGTCAGCACCCTGAACTTCAGAGAATGCAAACAGAAATTACAAGAGAAAATAACAAAATTCAATAGACAGGGCTTCCAGCTGTCTGACTATTACATCCATACCTAGTTAGTCACCAGAGAGAGAAGCACCAACATCTGGGTTTTCAAAGCAGGGGGACTCAACAGACTCTTCTCATCTGGCCAAATCACACAACTCTTCCCATAAGTGAGCCCCAAAGAAAAACCTCACATCAGGATATATATAACCTTCTCCTGGGTCAGAGAACATCACAACCCTGATGACCCACTTGACTAAAAGGAACAAAAGTTGTGCCTTCCTGAAAAACAATCCACCTATCACAGGCTCCAGGTGACTACATGTAGTCTGTTAGGGGCCAGAGTTCATTTTCAAATCAGGAAAGGTCCCCAAATTCACTTAAGCCTATCAAGGGGGGCAGAGAAGATCTTCAAATTACCATTACCATTACAACATCCTTCTGGGATCATGCTCTACTGTTTCTTATTTTATTCTTTAATAAATAGGTGGCCTTAACCCTTTCTCTGCCTTCTATCTATGCCCTTACCCATCTCCTATCTTCTCTTTGCAGATCTCTCACACTATCATTCTTGCCTTCACTCTAGTTTTAATCTCTCCTCACTTACTATTTCCTTCCAGCTGCTTAAAACAACCTCATCTCCCCCATCTTTAAAAAAGTAAAAAATAAAATAAAATCCATACTAGGTCCATGCTAGCTATTGCCCTATATCTCCCCTCTCCTTAGTTAAATTTGAAAAAGCATCTGCACTTGTGGGCTCTTTCTTTCTTTCATTTTCTTCTAAATACTGTGAAATATGGCTTTTTACCTCAAGGTTCAACCGAAACTGCTCTGTCTAAAGTCACCAATGATCTCTTTCTTAATTTCCAAATCTAATGACCTTTTCATAATATTCATCCTTCCTGATTTCTCTACAGTATGTGATACTCTTAACTACCTTTTCCTCATTGATTCTTTTTCCTCTTTGGATTTTCAGGACACTTAGTTCTCATCCCATCTGCCTGATCCCACCTCAGTCTCCTTTGCTAGGTCTTCATCCATGCCATTCCCACTAAGTGTGGGTATATCCCTAAGACCCTTCTCCAGTCCCTCTACTCTTTTCTCTCTATACTTTCTAACTTGCTGATTTAATCGGTCCCTGTTGATTCAATTAACTCTTTGCTGATGATCCGTATGTGCAGTTACATATACATATATACACAAACACACAAAAGAGAATGGCAATATAAACATTACCATTCTCTTTTCCTGTGCCTATTGGTCATTTCAAAGTGTATGTTCCATAGATATCTCAAACTCAATATATGCAAAATAGAACTTACTGTCTTTGCTATCAGACCCACCACTTATTCACACTTCCCTCTTATTGTCAAGGACTCCACTCTCCTTCTTGTCATTCCATTTGGCAATCTTAGTGTTATCCTTAACTTCTCCCTGTCACTTGACCCATATATCTAAGGTGTTGCTAAATCTTATCATTTATTTCTACACTTCTGCTGCATATGCTTTCTTCTCTCCACTAACACAGCTAACATCATACCCATGTCACCTCTTTCCTGGACCACTGCAACAGTTTTCTAAATGGTTTCTCTGCCTCAAATCTCTCCTCACTCCAATCCATACTCCATACAATTAATAAAATGATGTTACTAAAGGCTAGATCTAAGGACGTTATTCCTCTACTCAGTAAGCTCCAGGGGATCCCTCCTACCTCTAGCATCAAAAATAAACTCCTCTGATTAGTATTTAAAGCTCTTCACAACTTGACCCTTTTCTGTCTTTCCAGTCTTCTTATTCATTCCTCATGTCTACTACTCTACAATCCAGTTAAAATGGTATACTAGCTATTTCTCACACAAGACACACCAGCTCCCATCTCCGTGCTTTCACATTCTAATTCCTAGAGTGCTCTTCTCACCTATCTCTACTTCTTGAATAGTTCACTTCCTTCAATCAATCAACAAACATTTATGCTTATAACACCTGTCTCAGAGCCCATTGGCATGTGACTCTCTCTTTAGGGGTGGAGGTGGATCCCTGCCCTGTATGAGGAGCACAGCATAATTAGTAAGAGTGAGAGAGCTCCAACCTTCTTCAGTCTTTAACTGGCAAATGACTTTATTTCTTTAAACTTCAGTTTACTTATTTATAAAACTGGGGAACTTGACGAGTGATCTCCTTTTCTCTTCTAGTACTCTCTATAGTCCTATGAGACTTTATGACAAACAGGCTAATTCCTTCACTGTCCATTAATATCCCATTTTCATTCCTCCCTTTGTGTCTTGAATCATTTTCTTTCCATCATCTGCAATGTCTTCCTTGATCCTTTCTTCAAGTCCCACCTTCTCTGAGTATTCCAGCATTTACTGACGTCCTCTCAGCCCTCATTGTTTGAGTTAACATTTACTCATAGACGCATAACACATTCCATGCATTCATTTGTCCTGCTTTGTGACTTACGTGTTATTTATTTGTTGTTGTTGTTGTTGTTGAATCTTTTCAGCCACAACCAACTCTTTGTGACCCCACTTGGGTTTGTTTGTTTTTCTCAGAGATACTGGAGTGGTTTTCCTTCCATTTCCTTCTCTAGCCTGTTTTACAGATGAGTAACCTGAGGCAAACAGGGTTAAGTGACTTGCCCAGAGTCACATGGCTAGTAATTATCTGAGGTTGGATTTGAACAGAGGAAAAGAAGTCTTCCTGACTCCAAATCCCATGCTCTATCCACTGTGACCCAGCTGCCCCATGTATTTGGTATCTACTCCTGTAATACCGATTGTGTTTGTATTGTTCAGTCATTTAATCATATCCGACTATATGCAACCCCCATGGAAGTCTTTGGGATTTTCTTGGCAAAGAAGGTGGAGTGGTTTGCCGCGTCTTTCTCCAGCATGTTCCCTTTTTACAGATGAAGATCTGAGGCAAATAGGGCTCAAGTGACTTGACCAGGGTCACAGTAAGCATCTGAGGCCAAATTTGAAATCAATTCTTCCTGACTCCAGGCCTGACACTCTATCCACTACTCCACCTAGCTGCTTACATTAGTTGTTATTAAAGCCACGTTGTAGAACTTTTCATGTGTTTAGCATTCTCTCCCCAACTTGTAAGCTCTTTAAAGGCATGGAGTTACAGAGGCTTCTTTTTATCCCACATAGGACCCAATTCAGCACGAAGTAGCAATTCAATAAAAATATGATTTGATGCGGTTTATGTTAATCATTTTTCCCTAACGTACTGAGGCCAGGGAGTCTTTTTTTTTTGGACCCCCTCCAGTAATCAGCACAGAGGCTAAGTGCATAGCCCAGACTCGGTATATTGCTTATGTACTGGGAATGTTTGGTGATAAATCTGTAGTCTCAATAGTAGTTTGTCAATTGATCTAGGCATGATGAATTTTGAATTCTGCTCTCTTATGCTTCTTTTCTTTAGATTTTATTAATGCAAAGTCTCCAAAGTCTCCCTGAGAGCCCCTTGATGAAAGGACTAAAGGATCTAAACTCAATTCCTGGATCAACTGATTGGAATTCTAGCCCTGAGCTCACTCAGTATATTTGGCTTTAGGGTTGTATCATAATTACCTTTTGAAGAATCATGAAACTCAATCCTATAAATCTGCCTTCATCTAAATTCCAAGCCCCATTCAAACCATCTCATTTCTCGTTGCAGAGGTTTTATTTTCTAGATGAACCAGATGCAATGGCACTCCCACTTCTTCAGGCCAAATTCAAGGCATGAACCTTGAGGTAGAATAAGATTTCAGAAACAATACTACAGTGTCACATCAAAACCATTGCTTGCAGGCAGAAAGAAGAACCAGGTAGCAGGGTTTTAAGATTATCAAATTCAAGTCTTAAGACACTCAAACCAAAATTATTATATTTTAGGGCAAACATGGCCACCAATATTTTCTACCAAAAAATAACAGTGGCTTAGGCTGATATACTGAGCTTGTGTCATGAAGCGTGGTAGAGAATTGGACTTGGAGTCGTGTATTCAAGTTATACCTCACAAATTTACCATCTGTGTGTACATGGGTAAGTTACTGAACTTTTTGATTCTTTTTTTTTCCTTATCTATAAAACAGTGACATTCTGTAGTACCTCCCTCAGAGTTGTTTTTTGTTGTTGTTCATTCATTTCATTTGTTTCTGACTCTTCGTGATCTCATTTGGGGATTTCTTGGCAAAGATACTAGAGTGGTTTTGCCATTTCCTTCTCCAGCTCATTTTATAGGTGAGGACTTGAGGGAGGAAAAAAGGGGTTAAGTGACCTGCCCAAGGTCAGCCAGCTTGTAAATGTCTAAGGATAGATTTGAACTCAGGTCTTCCTGACTCTGGGCCCAGCACACTATGCACTGCACCATCTAGCTGCCTCATAGGTTGGTTGGGAGGACCAAATTAACAGCTCTGTGGATCAAGTATTGGCCCTAGAGTCCATAATCGTTGGGTTTAAATCTAGCCTCAGACACATACTAGCTGTGTGACTGTGAGCAAGTCACTTAACCTCTCTCTATTTGCCTCATTTTCTTTATCTGTAAAATGGTGATAACAATTCTACTTACTTCCCAAAGTGGTTGGAAGGATAAAATAATATTTGTAAAGTCCTTTACAAACCCTAAAATGCCATAAAATGCAGATATTATTACTATTATTACTTATAGAAAATATTTTACAAACCTTAAATTACCATACAGATTTCTGCTGCCGCTGTTGTTGTTATGGTAGTGTAGACTCTGAGTTTATTTTCCCAAGTCCTACTAGAAAAAGTAAGTAGTAGTCTTTGTGTTCTAGGGGTACCCCCGAAGATTTAGGGTTGATGTCTAACACTATTGTTCATAAGGCTCCACTAGTGTGCCCCAAACTTTATTAACCAACTGAAATCTCCCTAATATCAATTAACCAATTAAAGTTAATTAGCTTTTACAAAGGAATATTTATTGAGAAGCAATTACTGGAATGCTTCCACTAGAATTTCCTTCTCTGATATACATATGCCCAGAGAGGCATATAATTTTTTCAGCCAATTCTAATACATTTCATTATCTGACTTCATTCAATGACTTGAAGTCATTCACTCCATCCCAATTTAATTAACTCGAATCGTTGGACCTGGTTTATCTATGCCTTTGATTGACTCAATAGATCGGTTTATGAATTGTTCACATCTAGTTTTCACCTTTGAATACTTATTTATAAAACATAAGAGAGGCATTCCCATTTGGTACAAGTATCAGGTCATAGAGCATCTTATTAGTTACAATTAAATGGGATTATGGCAGGAGTATGCTGTTAAATGTTTAACAAGCAGCTTCTGGGAAAAAAAAGTATGCACACATTTTAAGCTTAATCTATATTACTAACATTTTCTCCATCATTTTCTTTTCTAGAGAAGCAACAACAAAAAAAATCAATCCCCGATTTGTAGTATTTGTGGATATCTGGTATAAACACTCACAATTTAACAATTGTCTCTCAAGAGCTGGCTCTAGTGTATCACCAGGTTGAGACATTCCTTTAATATACTTCCCTAGTTTAACAACTGTGTTTGGCAAAGTGTGTGTGTGTGTGTGTGTGTGTGTGTGTATTCCTACAGAGTCTTCTCTAGTGACTTGGTAGGTATTCATCAGTATTCTTTGGGGCTGGCTTCCCTAGTGCTTCAGACTAAAGAGCTTCAGAAAAAAAATCTACATGGGACAGTTGATAATCAATCTGAAAATTAACATTCTTCCACATTGTTCAACCATATAGTGCTATAATTTACCAAATAATACATCACTTTATAAAGTTCTCATAGGTCACAGACAGTCTTGGTGCTTGCGAAAGTCCTTTTGGAATAAAAAATAACAAGAAAAAGGAAAACAAAATTAAGTCTCCCCTCTCATGGGGAAAGCCATAGTCTCAGAACAAGTGGGATTATTCCCAAAAGTACAAGATTAGGTACCTGGGGTAGAATGGAAGTCACCTCCTCTTCTCTTTGGTGAGAAAGCAAGTTTGTTGTTGTTTGTTCTTCACTCTTAAAGAGGATCGTGACATCAGGGAGGAGATAACATGACTTATAAGTGAATTGGATTTAAGTGAGGTAGGGCTGTTCAAAGACACCAGCCCCACTTTTTCCTCCGGAGCCATCTGAGTCCAATGGCAAGATACAAATCAGGATGACTGGAGATGGCCCCTAGAGAGAGAAAGCAAGTGCCAGAGACATAAAGGAAAAAATACAATCCCTTCTCTCAAGGAACTTATGATAAGATCAGTTTTTCTTGATACAACTTCCTTACTTCCTTCCCCTATGCACCCTGATCAGCCTCAGTTTTCCTGATACAGCATCTGGGTCTAAAGACACTAATCTGTCATTTTACTACAGATTACCATGATACAGGAAGAAGTGTCAATTTTGCCAGAAGCAGTCCTTTAGAGGCCTTGATAGTCCTGGAGCTGCTCTCAAATGTTACCACCTCACATCAGGAAAAGAATCTGTAACTATATTGTAGTTATTATCATCTGTTCTGTTGCTCCAATATTCTCGGTGTTGCTCTGGCTCATTATCATCATGGAGATAGCTACTAGAGTTTATTGAATAGGAAGAACAAAATAATCAGATCTTTGCTTTAGTAAAATCACCTTGGCAACTTAGTGGAGGGTAGGTTGAATTGCAGAGAGACTTTAGGCAAGGAGATCATCCAGAAGGCTACTACTACAGGAATCCAGGCATGAGGTGATGAAGGCCTGTACCAGGGTGGTGGCAATGTCAGGAGAGAAGGAGACATAAATGAGAAATGTTGTTAATATAGAATTGGGAAAACTTGGCAATAGATTGCATTTGTGGGTCAAATGCAAGTGGAAAGTAAAGGATGACACCAAGGTTGAGAGCCTAGTCAGTGGTTCTCAACCTTTCTAATGCCACGACCCTTTAACACAGTTCCTCATGTTGTGGTGACCCCCAACCATAAAATTATTTTCGTTGCCACTTCATAATTGTAATTTTGCTACTGTTATGAATTGTAATGTAAATATCTGATATGCAGGATGTATTTAAATTGAGCATAACCCACAGGTTGAGAACCGCTGGCCTAGATGATGATGAAGGATGGTGGAGCCTTTAATAGGAATAGGGAACTTTGAAAGAGGGGAAGGTTTAGGGGGAAATAAATTATTTGTTCTAGATATGATGTGTCTGAAGTCCAGTTTGACATGTTCAAAAAGCAACTGGTGACATGAGAATGAAGCTCTGAAGAAAAATTAAATAGATCTGAAAATCACCTCTATAGGTAATAATTGTATTCATAGGAGCTGATGAGGTTTCCAAGGGAGATAACGTAGAAAAAGAAAAAAAAAGGAGGGCCAAGGACACACCCTTGGATAATACCTAAAGTTAGTGAACATGACCTAGATGAAAAGTTAGGAAAAGAGACTGAGAAGGACCAGTCAGGAAGACGGGAGAACCAAGAAAAAGTAGTGGCAGGAAAATCAAGAAAGGAAAGAGAATCCAGGGAAAGGGGATCAACAGTATCAAAGGCTGCAGAAAGTTACTAAGAATGAGGACTGAGAAAAGTTAATTGGATTTGGCAAGTGAGAGATCATTGGTAACTTTGGAGAGAACAGTTTCAGGTGAATAAGCTTGGAACCCCGGATACAAAAGGAGACTAAAAGGAATGAAGTGGAAACTTCAATTGAGGATGATTTTCTCAAAGAGTTTAAGCACAAAAAAAAAAAAAGGGTTGTTAGCTCAAGTAAGGGTTTTTTAGGTTGTTGTTCTTTCTTTAAGTTTAAGGGAGACGTGAACTTATTATTACCAAGGAAAAGGACAATAGTAGGGAGAGATTAAAGATTAGTGATAAAAAAAAAAGTGAAGCTGCTAGAGAAGACTAGATAAAATGGGATCAAGGGTTCATGTTGAGGGGTTTGCCTTGGCAAGGAGAAAGGTCATCTCTTAATGTGAGGTGATAGTGACTATTTCTTACCTAGCTTGGTTCCCTTCCTTGGGCAGCCTGATGCCCCTTCCTCCTCTCCTGGGAGCTTACTGTGTTGATGCTGAACTTAATGCAGTCACAAGATCAGCTTCAACCCTACTGCGACTCAGAACTCCTGCGCTCAAACAATTCACAAGACTCAGAGACATCAGCAGTAGGAATTACAGGTGTGTATTACCACTCCCAGCTGGGAAGAGAGTTTTAAAAGCAAATTTTCCCCACTTCACAATTTTGTCTAGGGATAGCCTTGCAAGGAAGTTAGGAGGGATAAAGGGCTTCTAAAGGGAAGTGGTCCCTGGTGCTTGGTACATATGTAGCTGTTCATTCAACATTTGTGCAATATTTTCAAGGGGCAGAGCGCTGAATTCATAATCACTCTCCATCAATGCCAGAATATATGAAGCTAACATATACATAGTTAACAAGATGGAAAAAAAAAAATTAAAGCTCTTGGAGTACAGAACAGTACCTTCAAGATTCCAATCCTGTTCTTTAAAAAAAAAAAAATCCTCCTATCTCAAAAGAGACAGCTTTTGCCAGTTCCAGCATGATGGAAATTATTTTGGTCAAGTTATAAAGCCCCTTGAAACTAACAGCTTATATTAGAAGTGCTGATATAGCCCTTATCCAGAGTCAAGAGAGAACAGCCCCACAAGAATGACCGAACTGAACTTAGAAAGTACACCATGCTCTTAGTCCATGGGAAAATGAGAAGTTTTGCATAATGTTGCACATCATTGACTGCTTTGATCTTGCCATACAAGTTTGTTTCATATCATAAAGTCATGTTGGAAATTTAATTTGGCCTCTAAGATTTAAGGATACATTACAATTAGAAAGAGCAAAGTGTAAATTGTAAGGCAGCAGGAAGCAGAAAATATTGAGGTCCTTACTTTAACTAAAGCTTAGCATTTTGTCTAGCTCAGCAGCAGCAGCCAATATTTAGGCTTAGTTTCATGTGTTGGGATGTTTTCTCCCCAAGTCAGATAGTTTATGATAATAGAAAATATAATCTTCACTTTTTCCTCTATCTTTCTTACCCTGGAAAAGGTAAGAAAGATGCCTGATTACTCAGCTAACCTTGATGACATTGACACCTAGTTACTTTCTAAATATCTGCAGTGGGGAACAGAATACCCTACTTTCTCCTCCCCTTGTCTTTAGTCAGAATAATAGGTCTTTGGAAATAGGAGTCACATGGCAATCATTTGATTGGATTGAAGGGGGAGAGAGTATATTTTAATATTAAATACAGGGTATTTTAAATTGACCTATCCCTTGAAAATGGACCTGCAGAACAGGATCCCAGAATTTGAAATGAAGAAGAAACAATATTGTTTATGGAGTATTGGCTCTGGGGCTCCTCTGCCAACTCCCACTCTCACTGGCAATCTGGGTCCCCAGAAGGCAGCTGCTACATCTCCTTTCAAGGTGCTAGGAAAAAACCTTGAGGGGTTGGGGTGATCTTCCTAATGCTATAGCTCATAAGTTCTCATTAGTGTTCTTTCCTTCCCCAATGATTAGCAACTGATATTAGTCAAACAAATTGGGTTTTAGAAAGGTGTATTTAGTAAAGGCAATTAGGTGGCATAGTGCATATAGCGCTGGGCCTGGAGTCAAGAAGACTCATCTTTGTGAGTTCAAATTTAGCCTCTGACACTTACTAGTTGTGTGACCTTGGGCAACTCATTTAATCCAGTTTGCTTCAGTTTCCTCATCTGTAAAATGAGCTGGAGAAGGAAATGGCAAACCACTCCAGTATCTTTGCTAAGACAACCCCAAAATGGGGATACAAAGAGTTGAACACAGCTAAAATGACTCAATATCAAATTAATTAAAGTAGCAGAATAAGAAAATTTGGTAAAAATATTCCTTCCACCCATACATAAAATTCTGGGGGAAAGTGGTCTCAAGCCCACTTTGCCACATGTGGCAAAGGAATTAACAGCTTCTAAGAGCCCTTTTGCTATTGTCCTCAAGGTGTTCCCCTTTAGATAAAGTGTAGCCTTCTGTTGGATTCTTGGTACAGTGGGGGCCATCTCCAGTCATCCTGATCTATATCTCACCACTGGACCCAGATGGCTCCAGAGAAGAAAGTGAGGCTGATGACTTGTGTCAGCCCAACCTCACATAAATCCAATTCACTTGCAGGTCTTGGCATCATCTTCCAGATGTCATGGTCTTGGAAAACAAAAGACAAACACCAACAACAATCTTTGTACAATTCTGAAGCTAACTTTCAGCAGTTTGTCTAATGTTCCCAACTCCTGATACAATCATTGTCATCAGTTGCTGCTATTCTAGGAAGCCCCTAGGTCATCAATAAGAAGTCCAAAACCTCTCACCTTCTTAAGTTCACATGGTCATTCCCTGGTCAAAAGGATGATGAGGGGATGGAGACTATCTCTGGAAGACTTGGTTGGGATTACTTCCACCATTAACTGGGCAGATTTTTAATTAAAGAAATGTAAACTAGCTTGCTGATTTGAAAGGAGTCCCATAGGATGTGACTGAGTCTCCTCAATCAATCTGAATATACTTCCTAGTATAAATAGTTGAAATTCCTTTGGTTGATTGATTCAGTCAGTAGAAGTCCATTCTTCTGATAAAATATTCTTCTTAGTTGCTTTAAGTGGGATGAGAGTGATTAACTGACTCCACCCAAGAAGGAGGAGTTTAAGAAGCCAGAATAGTAACTAACATGTTGGCTGATTGGATTTTAAGACATAGGTTTTCTTTTTAAGACACAGATTTTCTTAGGTTGCTTCCCATTGATTTTTTTTTTCTCTTCTTTTCCAGTAGGACAGGAGAGCAGAGGTTTCATTTCACCAGAAGGATCATTTTTTCTTAGTCCATAGAAAGGTGACCAGCATTGTCTTTTTCTCTGTTAGAAGTTATGAAGTCATTGTGGCCTTTTGTTAAAGGAAGCCCAAATGAGCTGAGAAGAGGTAAGCCATTGCAATCTTCCTTTCAAAAATAAATATTTTTCTAACATATTTAGGTTTTTTAAAAAGAATTTATTTTTAAAAATTCTGAACTTAGCAAACATATAAAATGAGCATTTCAGTTTGCATAGTAGGAAGAGAGAGAGAGAGGATTGTACATACAACTCTTTTATTTTTGAATATGTAATAACTTCAACATGCAGGTTATTGTTAAGGATTCCATTTTCATTGCATATTAAGCAATTTTAATGAATTGTAATATTTATTCTGATCTACAAATCTCCCCTGACACTCTGAATGCTTGATTGTTCCCAGAACCTCCCAGCATTGTAGTCTCTGAGCATTTCAAGAGAAACAAAGAATGTATGGAGGCATTTGAATAGACTTTTACTTGATGGTCAGAGAAACAGGGACTTTTGACATTGGAGATGAGAACGTGGGGAAAGATAAAAAAGGCAGAGAATCCATCTTGCAGAGCCACATAGAAGCATGCAATGAGATTGCTGGGATGGTTATACAAATAAAAAAATCATTCCCAGGGTAGCTGGGTGGATAGAGAGAACACCAGCCTGAGAGGTCAGGAGAACCTGAGTTCAGATACGATCTCAGACACTTATTAGTTGTGTAACCTTAGTCAAGTCAATGAACTCCAATTGCTGCAAAAAGAAAAAACAAAAGAAAATCTTGCCCAAGTCTAGTAAGAGAAACCACTTAGGCCTTATATGTTTATATATTATATTATTATATTTAAGATGGGAGGTATTTACACATTTACGTGTTTTGCTTCTACATTACATATCTTCAGCTGGCTTCCTTTTGCATGATCTCTCTTCAAGCAAAATGGTCTGTTTATTTAACAAGTTTCAGCTATTTGGGTTAAAAGAAAAAGATCCCTAGGTGGAAGGTGTGTAGCTTTTATATGCTACCATAGAGTTGGTGTTGTCTTTTTTCCTTTTCTTTTCTTTTCAATCTCCTCTTTACCAGTTTCTGCAGCAGGTTTTTGGTGAAAGAGTATGGAGAATGTCTCCATGTGTTTTAGCACTCATAACAGTTAATTGGTGGAAGAGTATGGACCACTCTTCTCTCTGAAGTGAATAAGCTTTGGCCTCACTCAACCAAAGCCAGACCTGCTACATCTTCCCCTCAGGGAATTATTTTTCTTTCTTTTCTCTTTCTTATAATGTCATCAAGACCATTTTAAAATTTTGCTTATTTTTAACTATCATGTAAAATGACAGCGATGTTAAAAAAAAAAAGAAGAAATACATACCAACAAAATATTTTTTTAAAGAGAAGCTAGAGATAGATTGTGAAGAGTTTTAAATGAATGCTCCTTCAGTGTTCAGAGTAGAAACCTGGCAGGTGTTTGCCTGTGATAGCCATCTCATAGGATCATAGATTTGGAGCTGGGACACACTTTCGAAGTTATCCAGCTTCATTTTACAGAGGAGGAAACTAAGTCACCCAGGGGTCAAGGACTTGACCCAGTAAATGTGTAAGGCAGAATTTGAACTTGGGTATTCGTGACTGAAAGTCCCATATTCTATCTAAGATGCTATCTAGCTGCTTAGCTGTCTCCCCTGTGATGAATTATACCCCTTGATTTCTTTCAAGTTTCTCAGGTAGTTGCAATCAGATTCAGAAGCAAGACAAACTACCATTTCTCCTCTATAGTATAGGCAACCCTGACATTATCTGTCTCGTCTCACATAGGGGTATCTTATTCCTAAAGGCATCCAAAGAATAAAGAAGGCTTGAGATTCTAAAAAGCATTTCATAGTGTTATTATTCTGATATCATTTTGTCAGTTACCTATCAATGAGACTGACCCAGATTTTTTCTATGGATTATCTGCTAAAAGCCCTTTGTGTTGTATTGCAAAACTGGTACCTTCACCTCAGTCCTCTGATGCACATGGAAGAGGCCATAAGGAACCACTATACCACACTGCCTCTGCGAACCTTGTTTCTGAACCTTGGTATATGTTTTTTTTTTTTCATAGCAAGCATTTATATAACATTTTAAGGTTAGTGAAGTGCTATAATAATATATTATCTCATTCGATGAGTAAGCCTTTCTACAGCCCTTTCAAAAATAAAACTAAATCAAGGAGAAACTATAACATTTAGCCAAGGCACTCATTTAATCCTCTCTGTGATGACACAGTAGTAAACAAGGTAGTTTAATGTAATGTTCCCAACATAATCTGCCTCTCAAGAAACTATTCCTTTTTAATTGTCTTATAAAGTATGAACCATTGATTTACTTATTTTAAAAGCAAGGGGTAAATTGCAAATTAACAGTGCGTTCCTGGCAAGCAAATTCCAGATCCTCCAATTATCCTTGACAAAGGGTAGGTTGTCATTTACTTTTCTAAAATTACTGAAATGGGGAATTGTACCAATGTTACTTGTCTTTTGCATATTTGGCTTCGATTTATGTCAACTCTTGAAAACCAATAATAATTTTTTCATATTTGTGCAGTATATTATGATATTAAAGACGTATTTTTGTATAATTCTACAGTAGTGTGATATAGATTGGATAAGTTTTTACAGAGGAGGAAAATGAGGCAGAGACTTGACCTTGAAACCAAGGTCACACAGGGAAGCAACGATAACACCACAACGAGAAAGAAAAATCTCATGGATCCTAATTTATACCTTAGCAGATGAATCACTTAATCGCTATATTCTGTATGCAAATTGGAAGTATTAGCAATCCACATTTTTATTATTTATTTATATTTATTAAATATATATTTATTAATATTTATTAAATGTTAAACCATTAAGTTACTTGTCTTTAACACTAAGGTCTTGTTGAAAACACTTTGCTCTTAGAGATATTATACAAAGGATCACACCAAGACAAAGTGACTTGGGGACTGCTGCTTCGATTTAATTCTCTATAAACAGAATTTAACTTTTTTTTTTTGGAAAGATATTTCACTCCAAAGTGCCTGATATAGAGTAGGTACTTAATAAAGGCTAGTTGGATAACTGAATCAGAACATTTCAGAGGTGAAAGAGGCTTCCTAGCACACCTAATTTAATCTGTATAAAATGGGATTTTTATATAAGGGCAAACAAAAAATCATCTAGTTCCTAAGTTCCTAAAAGCAAAGAAAATTATTATTTGATTTTTTATTTTTATTTTTATATACTAAAGTTAAGTTTAGCTTTTAAAAACATTAAAGCTTAAATTTTAGTTTCTTTAGTTTGTTTGATAAATCAAAATGTCCTTTCAAAAAGTGCTCACCTTGAAAATAATAAAATTCCCTGAGTGCAATACCTTGAGGAAATTTGACATGCACAGCTGTGATCTAGTCTTTGCTTATAGATCTATAATGGGGTTGAAGAGGAAGAAAGGAAAGGGAGCCCAATGGGTCAGGGGCAATCAAAGCAGCGGGGGGGGGGGGGGGGGGGGAGGAATAAGGGAACAATTTTGTCCCAAGCCATCCATTCCACTTTTGAAATTTGGATCTCTATTTTGTTAGGACATTTCCCCTTATGGCAAGCCTGAATTGATCTCTTTGCAACTGGAACCTATTGCAAAGTTCTTTCCTTTGGAGACAAGCAGACCAAGTAGAATCTCTTTCATATTACAGCTTTCATTCATTACAGTGACATTTACACCCATTTACCTCATCTTGTTCAGCAGAAACAAACCAATGAATGAATGAACTAGCGACTCCCACCCTCAACCTTGGTGGTTTGCCAATGCAGCAAATACACAGTATATAATAAAAACAATCCAATGGATAATAAAACATATACTAAGTAACCATCAACCCACCACTGTCCTAGACCCTGGAAGCTCCCTAAATCTAGTTCAGAAACTGAAGGAGTTTTAGGAAACACACTGGTTTGGTTTTCCTTTGTTGTGCCCCTAGAGACAAAGGAAGGTAAACAACATGGTTTCCAGAGGATGTTTAGCTCGTGATTCCATCAGGGCTGATCATCAGATTAAGACATAGAAACTGAAAGGATGTTAGCTTAGTCCGGTGTGTGGAGAGGAGGATCTGGTGCAAACTGGAGCTCTTGAGGGTTGATGCTTTCCCCAATCTTAATTGTTTGATCACTCAACCTGGGCACAATTAGCCCGGTTAGTCTCTGCAGCTGACCCTAGCAAGACAAATGTCTGCTTCCACCCTTGCTACCCTGGCATCTCTCTCCTTAATCTTGACAACAGACTGTCTCTGCTCTCACAGCGGGGATCATACCACTCTCTTATTCCCCAGCTCAAAAGCCCCCTTCCATTTGCATGATGGTGAAGTAGGGAGATTTAGAGAGTAAAAAACACTAGATTAGACTTTTTGAAGACAGCTATGTCCCCTCTAAATCTTCTCTTCTCCAGGATCAATATATTCAGTTCAGCCAGCTTCAACAAATACTCATGACATGGTAAGACCCGTTACCATCCTGGATGATTTCCAGTCTCTCAGTGTTATCACAAAAATACCGTGCACAAAACTGAATATAATATTCCACGTATGGTCTAACCATAGCAGCATATGCCAGGATAGTGACCTCCCTAGTTCTAGACACTGCGTGTCTCTTTAATTCAGTATATGACTTCATTAGAGACTCTTGACTCACGTTACATTTTTGGTTTACTAAAATCCCTAGAGAGTTGTTTTTATTCCAGAAAACTGCTGTGCAGCCATATTTCTCCATCTAAGAGACTTGGTCTCACTGTGAACCTGAGAATTTGTATCTGCCTATTAAATTTCAGCATATTAAATCTGGCCAAATGTCGCAGCTTGCCATGACCTTTCTTGATCCTGACCATGCCATGGTAGGTGTTAGCTAGCTTAACTCTGGGTCATTGGCAAACCTGATAAGTTTGCCACTTATGCCTTTATCCAAGTTACTGATAATGAAAAGCTAAATGACATATAACCAAGTACTCCCCCTGAGATGCCCAAGTTGACATTAAGCAATTAAGACTTTACTTTGTATCCAACCATTCAACAAGTTGTGAATACCCTTAACCATTCTACTGTTTGCCTCACCTCTCTCCATCTTGTGCATAGAAATAGTCTGAGACTTGGTAAAACGCCTTGCTAAAATAAAAATAAACTATTTACAGCATTATGCTAATCTATCAGTATAGAAACCCTGCCAAAAAGAAATTAATTTTAGTCTGACATAAGTTTTAAAAAATTTCTTCATTCATTTATTCATTTGATAAGCATTGATTGTCTACTATGTACTAGAGTCTGTGCTAGAGTCTACAGTTACAAAATCAAAACAAAATAATCCCTGACCTCAAGAATCATGTTCAGTGGCACAGTAAATAGAATATCCGCCCTGGAGTCAGGAGGACCTGAATTCAAATGTAGCCTCACTTAACACTTACTAGCTGTGTGACTTTGGGCAAGTTACTTAACCCCAATTGCCCTGTCTTTCCCCTTCCAAAAAAAAAGAATCTAATGTGTGATGGGGAGAATCCATTTGTACTCAGAAAAGTAAATATGAATAGATTCAAAGTAGACACAAAGTAATTTCCAGCACTGGCAACTAGGCAGAATCAGAATAGGATGCTGTGGAAGGAAACACTTTGAGCTGGTCTTTGAAGGAAAACAGGAAAGGGAAGCTAGATGGTTCACTGGATAGAGCCTGGAGTCAGGATGAACTGAGTTCAAATCTGTCCTCAGACTAGCTATGTGACCCTAAGCAAGTCACTTAACTTCTGTTTGCCTTAATCCACTGAAGAAGATGGCAAACCACTCCAGTGTCTTTGCCAAGAAAACCTCATGAATTATATGGTCCGTGGGGTCACAAAAAGTCAGACACAACCGAACAAATGATTAGGTGCTGGCTATGAAAATGACCTATGGTTATCACCAATTGTCCTCTTTTAAGAATTTTTAAATGGTAAAATACTTCACAAATTGTCCTTGTTATGCTATTTTCTGAAGCATGGGAATATCCATTGCTTTTCTTGACAGCTAACTATTAGGAAGAGAAGAGGTCTCTCACAGGAGACCACACAAGATAACCTAAACAGTCTGTTTTTACAAAAGAATATGTGCTATTGTGACAAGATTTGGCAAATTTTAAAAACAAAACTTAGACTTTAGCTATAGACTTACAAGGATAAAACACAGAGTAGAAGTGAACCCAAGATTAATTTTTTGAAAAAATTTTCAGAAAAGTACATTAATACCCTGACTTTTCCTCAGAAAATTTCCTTGTCTGCTAGCCTTTGCCACATCGATTGATCCAGGAGTGCATAGATTGTGCTCTTTGTGAAATTATTATCTTTTTCCATGTTATCCTGTGAATCCCCAATAAAAGAACTTCCCAACCTACTAGAATCCTACATCTAGGTCTGTCCATCTATTACTCTTCATTCTCATGACCAACCCATGTGCTTTTCTGACTATACATTTGCTGGATGATATACTTCATGCCACTAAGAAATAAACAGCATGGAAGTGATTTTTTTTTAATGCTGATATTCTTCTGATTATATTATTTGACAGTGACTTATAAAATCAATTTCTAAATAAATAAATAAAAATTGTAGATGACACAAAGGGCAATTGTGTAATACAAAGAATTTAGTTAAAGGGTATGGATCTGAATCATCTCCAAACACTTACTACCTATGTGACCTCAAGCAAGGCATTTATCCTTTTTGAATTCCAGATTCCACATCTACCCTTCTAGATACTCGCACTACTCACCTTGACTCCCCAAGCTGGGTTCCCCCAAGGATGACTATCCTAGGCTCAAGGAAATCTGTGTGTCCACACTTCTAAAAAATATAATTTATGAGCTACCACCAAAGTGTTTCCCTTTAAAAGTAAGCGAGAGGACACAATTAAATCAAAACAAAAGCATTTTCAAAAAGAAGCAAAATACCCCCCTCATAAACCTTGGGGATAAAATCAAAGGATTGTGAGATGAGGAAGAATTGTGAGATGAGGAGGGGGAAGAGGGAGTTCATAGTGAATAATCTCAACTCCTTTTTCTATAAAATATTATTCAAGGGCCTCAGCTGAGAAGATAAGGGATAGGAAGAACAGCTAGAAGTCTGAGAGAAGACAAAATTTGTAACAATCTCCATTTGTAGTGGAATAGAGATTCAGTTGAGGAGGAGTAACAAGATTGTCTTTTAAGTGTGAAGCCAGTGAGATTGGATAATATATAAATTTGTAGTCATCTGAAAATGAGGGTTGATAAAGCAGTAATTAAATAAGCAAGCAATAGAATTAAGAGTCAAGAATAGTGTAAAGTTGAACCCATTCATTGTAGGGGTCTACATTTGGAAGAGGCACCTGTAGTCAAAGCAGCAATGATGACGTAGCTAAAGGAGTAGTGAGATTGCAAGTCATGGTGAGGACAAAGAATAGGTTTAGGAGGAATAACAAGTGTAAAGAAAGATGGGATGATATTCAGCTGTGATCAGATAAAGAAATTTCTGTTATTGCTTATGGAAATGAAATATTTGTGTGTGATCAAGGGTATGGCCATCTCTATATGTAGCTGAGTTGGAAGGAATAGGTTATGGGATATAAGCAGATTGGGAAACAGAGATTAGGATATGTGAAGGACCATCAACATTTATATTGAAATCTCCTTCTAGGAGGTCAGGAGCTGGAGTGATAAGAAATATTGTGCACCAGGCATTGGACTCACTGAGAAAGAAGGGAGAATGATCTCAATGTCAGTAGATAAATACTTATTAGGATCTGAATTATTCAGTAAATTTGGATGGTTGGTTGGTTGGTCTGTTGGTTAATTGTTGTCTTTCATCCTCAAAGAGGACTAAAATGACATTACTATGTCAGAGTCAAGTTATAATGTGTCTGACTGTAGTTGATCAGACCAATATAAGCTTGGAATATTCTACCACAGGTCAGGCACAAATAGTTCATGTGAACTTTTGGGTTGAATTGGGGTGGACAGATTGAAGATTCAAAGAAAGAGAGGTTAATGAGTAATTGTAGTGAAGGGAGTATAGTCTGTATGTGGCAATGGGGGACAGAAAAGTAAGTGTATTACAACTCCACCTCTGGGAGCAGTGATTCAAGAGGTGTCAGAGAAAGATGCAAACAGTACTGGAAAGGAAGACCTGAGATGTAGTGTCTTCTGGGAGGAGATATATCTCAGTGAGTGCCAGAAGATGGTGGAAGTGCAAAAGAAAGAAGCAAAAAACGACAAGACATTTGATAATTATAGAATGAGAATTCCAGTGAGTACAGTGGAAGAGGTAATCAGATAAGGAATAGAAGATCAGGTTGAGGGAAATGATGTTGAGACTTAAGGGAATAAGAGAGCAGATAGCAGATAGTGATTAACTATACAAAAGTGCAGTGCCTTGCCTAGAGAGGGGGTGGGTTCCTACTCCTTGGAAATCTTAAAGCTGAAGTTGGAAAACCACTTGCTAGGCATGTTTTAGAGGGGATTTCTTCATTTATGGGTTGGTATATATTTACTACATGACTGCTAAGGTCATTCGCAAGGTTCAAATTCTGTGATTCTGAGTTGGAAACAAGAATTTGCTGTTTTGTAGCATGGAATTCTATATCACAGGGATGAGGAGAGTAAAAAGGGCTTAGAGACTGATTACCACTGAGGAATGATTCCAAGCAGTAACAGCTGAAGCTTTCTGGACTAGGTCGGCCAGTAGAGGAAGCCCCACTTTTTAAACTTGTTGATAGGGAATGTAATGGAGTGTTGATCAGGGGACTCTTGAATAATTAAGTGACCCAGTTAACTTGGTGAAATTATAAAGCTTTCATCCCAAGTAAGATTTCCTAACCTTTTCATATGCAAATGGAACCACTGAAGTCTGAAAGAACCACACTATTAAATTTCATTGTCTCTAATTATCTACCCCTTACATCCTGCAACTGGGGCTTCTCAAAGATTGAGAGCTTTATGATTTCATCAACTGATTTAGGGTACCTAATTGTTCAAAAGTCCCCACATCAACACTCCATTACCCTCTCCCTCCAGCTAAATATTTGCAGTGTCTGGCAAATCATTCAGGGTACTTTTTGGCACATTTGTCCACAAGCACAATTTTGGATACCTCTTAGTGATTTGCAGAGACTGAAGCATTGCCTGTTAGATTGCTTCCCTCATGTCTCATACCAAAAAGTCTACATAAAGCCCATATGGCACCATTCTTAATTCAAAAATTAACAATACTTTATTGGGGTCTAGTTCCACCATAGTTTGTGGGCCTGGATATTATATTCATCCCCAGATACATGGTTATGCACATTTAACAGAAATACAATGAGGGAGATTGAACTAGATGATCTGCAAGCTCCCTTCAAGCTCTTAATCAATGATCCTATGAACACAATATACTAGCTCTTTGATTCAATGGTTGTCATGGATACTGTGGAATTTGACAGAGTAAGGAGCTCCCCAATTGAAGGAAATACAAGGGAAAGTAGAAGGGCAATGGTGCACACACATAGTGGGGTTTAAAAATACATGGGTGCCCCTTGAATATCAACACAGATTACAATATTCTTCATCTTGCTCAATATCTTGTTTACCTACTGTCTAACTACTCCTGTACCCTGGACATCACCTCATTTTAACTCCATTGGATTTGCCTGATACCCTGATTTTAACCTGGCTGCTACTTCTAAAATCATTCTAATGTTCCATGATTCCTCCTGGCTCTTATTCTCCTTTGAGTCCTGTTCCTAACCTTGGCTTCCAGTTCAGATACTGCTACTCCCTCTGGCTCCTTCAATCTGAAATGTCAATGTTGTCCTCCTGGCCACTAACTTTGTTCATTCATACTATGACTTTGACCTGCCTATGAAGGAATATTTAAATTAAAACCTCTCTCCTCTTATCCCAAAGTAAGACTACTTCAGTCACCATTCCAGCTTCAGCTAGATCCTATCCTTCTCAGATCTGAGGCCAAGCAGGAAGAGATTGACAAGAAAGCAATAAACATTTATTAAGGGCTTACTGTGTGTCAGGAACTGTGATAAGTACTGAGGATACCAAAAAAGAAAATAATTCCTCTTTTCAAGGAGTTTGTATTCTAAAGGAAGAAGACAATCCATAAAAGGATACTGAAAAGTAGATGGGAGAAGAAAGAATGCCTCCAAGAGAAGGCATGTCAGCAAGCTCCAAAAAAGTCAGAAATATTTCCTAAGAGGGAGATGAAATATGGCTAGCCTGGGTCCATCCTCCAAAATATACCCTTTATGGGAGAAAGACACGTGCATTGAGTAAGGGTGCTCCAGGGTACAATGATTCCAGGAGCTGAGGTAGATTCCAGGGTAAAAAGGTAGCTGAATCATGGTGGTCAAATGCTATGACTCATAAACACAGTTGGGAGCGGAATGGAAGAGTGCAATATTGCCATATATCTAAGGGTTTTTTCCCTTTGTGTATATATTTGTGTGGGGGGCAGGGGCTTAGGGCTGGATGGATGAAGAGAGATGGCCACCATCCAGTGACAGTTGTAAGACATATTAAATGCCTCAGGAATTTCAACTTCTCTTGCTTAAATTGACATTTCTCCAGAAGCACCTGTTCATGAAGTTGGAAGAATGCCAGTTTGAGCAAGAGGAGTTGGAATCTCTGCTAGATTTACTAGGTAATGAATACCTGAAACATTTCATAGGTCATGGGGACACGCAAATGAACAAAATGGATGAAAGGTGATGATGCCATTAAAAAGGGCCTGGCATGTAGGGGCAGAGAGAAAGAGAGATTTCAACCACCAAGGACATATAATGATATCTAGGGTTTACAGGCATCAGCTGATTATTGCTGCTTTTTTTTTTTTTTTTGCTCTAACTACCTCCCTTACTCATCTAGTCCCACACTCAAACCCTCCAAAACTATTTCTGGTGGAGAGATAAGTTTCCAATGTGGTATTAGGAACCTCCATATTGAAAGACAGCCCCTCCCTCAAGATACTTCAGTTCTGTGCCTACTTTTCCCAGAAACACTTAGTATCAGAAAAAAATTACAATCTAGGTGGCATTCAAGGCATGGGCATGGTACCGTCATTGGAATAAGGCCAAGTTTCCTATAGGAGTCTAGCCAGATCATAAGAACATGATGTATCTCCAACTTGCCAGAAAGGCAAGTCAGTAAACTATAAGGCAGGTGCTTATTTCTGCCATTTCAAATTTTCTGCTATGTATGTTACAGGTCAGTGAGCAGAAGCCTTGTTCCAGAAGCCATCATATTCCCCACTCCCTAGTACTTTTTCCCTACCCCCTATACCCTACCCTGACTGAAAACACATTCAATCTGGGTAACTTTGAAGTCATGCAATGATTTCTATTTCTTTGAATCGTTCCAGTGACAGGAGTGAGATTTATACCCTTGGGTTGAGCTATGTACCACTCAAGCTACAGCAAACCCCTTCCTCTTTCCCCACTCTCCAGAGAAGAGGGAAGATGAACTATATTGCATGAGTTGATCCATCCCTGAAATTTGAGCAGAAGATTCAGTAAAGACAACATGGCCTTTCTAGTGTAGGAATAGAATCCCATCAGGAATGGGGCCACAAATTTTACTTATCACTGTTGATGTTTGGGCAAGAGCCACAGATGGCTTTACTTTAGAGTCTCCTCATGCCATCCTCAAACCAACATATCAATTATTGTGAGCATCAGATAAATTCACATTCAAAAGTGAGAGATCAGATCCACTGCACAGCTATACCATCAGTTTGATGAAAGAGAGGGACAAACAATGGTTTGATCCTTGAGTTTTTCTTCAAATCCGAATACTGTCCTGCTAACAAATCAGGTTATCCTAGGAAAATACAAAATAAAGGACTGGTATAGGAACATCCCAATTATTTCCAATAATTAAAAACCTGAGAAAATTATTCAATTCAAATTTTGTCACATAGAAATCTCTTTACATTTATGTCGATTTTTATCCTGAAATAAAAATGCAAATAGGATTTATCACACCAATATTGAGGGACTTTAATTTTGCTATAAAATTGTGTAATTGGAAGCTATAAGTTTGAGGAGTTAAGGAAGTGGAAGATGTAAGAATCATAGGGAGAAATTACTAGGTATCTAGGGTTTTCTTTTGTGTGTGGTCCCTCGGTGGCAGAAAACACTGGGACATGTTCACACTTGTTCCATCATGTAATAAAACTGTCAGTATGTGAAACTGTTCTGTCATTTGGGTGCTTTGCATTACTTGGCAAATGTTGTTATTATTTCTAATCCTGTTTCCTCAAGTGTTTTGTACTTTGTAGACATTGATGGATGTTCCTTAAATTCACAGTATGCCTGGTGAGTCAGTCATCAAAATCATTCAAACTTCCTGGTTATTTTCAAAGGCACCACCCTCCTTCCAGTCCCCCAGGCTCACAGCCTTGATGCCATCCTTGACTCTTCCCTCTTCCTCACCTCCAGTATCCAATCAGTTGCCAAATTTCATCATTTCTACATTCACAATATCCCTCACATCCATTCATACAATTACCACTTTAGTTCAGACTCTCATCAATTGTCACCTGTACTACTACAATAGTCTTCTAAATCAGACTTCCTCCCTGTTTCAACCCATCCTTCACAGGGCTGCCAAAGTGATTTTCTCAAAGTTCAAAACTGATCAGGCCACTCTCCTTCTCAATAAACTACAATGGCTACCTTTTGCCTCTGGGATCAAAATAACCTCCTCTGTTTGATAGTTAAGGCTCTTCACAGACTGGTTCTAACTTACCTGTCCAAAATGATAACACACTACTTTTCTTCACATAACTCTGCACTCCAGTCAAACTGCCCCTCTCACTATTCCTGTATTCTGTCTCCAGTCACCATGCCTTTGCATTTTTGATGCTTGGAATATACCCCCTCCTCATGTCTACCTCTTATCATCCTTAGTTATCTATGAGACAGCTCAAATGCTATCTGCAAGAAGCCTTTTTGGGGCCCACCCACCCCCAGCTCCTAGTTCTCCTCTACAAATTACTTAATATCTATTTTTAAAATATATGTGCGTGAATATATATACTCATATGTATGTATACATGCATGTGCATGCATATATATATGTTATATATATGTGTACACATATTTTTGTTTCCTTGATAAAATGTTAGAGCCTTAGGATAGGACCCATTTCATCTTTGTATGTGTATATGATGTGTGTATATGTATGTATATGTGTATGTGTATATATGTGTATGTATATATATATATATACATATATATGGATACATATGTACATATTTTTGCCTTTGATAGAACGTTAGGTCCTTAGGATAGGGCCCGTTTCATCTTCATGTAGCCAGTGCTTAGCATGGTGCCTAATAGAGAGCAGAGGTTTAAGGAATGCTTGTTGATTGATTGTCGGTATGCTGTGAGCCAACTCCTCTAGTTTAGAAAGCATATGAGCTCTATTTTGGTTGTAAGGAGATAAGGAGAAGGCTTGGCTCTTCACTTGTACTGTATCATATGACATGAGATCATAAACGTGGAGTTAGAAGGGATGTTAGAGATGATTGGATGGAGGATCACAGATCTAGAATTGGCAAGGGGCCTTAGAAGCCATTTAGTCAGGCTCCCTCATTTATAAAAAACTGAGTGCAAGAGAGGTGAGATGAACTGCCTAGGGTCACACAGATAGTAAGCAGAAGATCCAGGATTTGTACTCAGGATTTATAATTCCAAATCTAATGTCCTTTCCACTATTGCATTAGACTACTAATTGGCAAAATATTTGGAACTCTCCAGACTTTGTACTTTCTGTGATTTGGAGAAAATTAAAAGACTGTTCAATAGATGGCTATTTTTATACTGCGGGTGTTGCCTCCAAATCTAAAGACACTGTATATCAGTGGTTCTCAACCTTCCTTATGCTGCGACCCTTTAATACAGTTCCTCATGTTGTGGTGACCCCCAACCATAAAATTATTTTTGTTGCTACTTCATAACTGTAATTTTGCAGGATGTGTTTTCATTGTTACAAACTGAACATAACCCACAGGTTGAGAACTGCTACTGTATGTGATCCAAATCTACCTACCATTTATAGATATAAGATCTGTACCAAAACCACGTAGAATGTAGATAAAGAGAATGAACCTCATGATTCAGATGTTAACAGTTAGCTCAATATGACAAGGTAGGAATTAACTACAAAGGATCTCTGAAGAAGATACTATATGCATCCAGAGAAAGAACCTATAGATAGAATTATGTATAGAATGATTTTATACATATATGTATATTTGCATCTAATGGCAGACATCTGGGGAGGCAGAGGGGGAAGAAAAAAGGGAAAAATAAAAAGTTATATGATAACTTTCATATATATATAGACTAGCAAGTTGTACCTAATAGATTTGCAGTTTCATGTGCAATAATTTAAAACAAAATTTTTTTTACTATATTATGGAAATGTTTGTTTTATTTCATAATTTTATTTCATAAAATTTAATTTCTAGAATAAAGAAAAATTTAAAAAGAAAAAAGAAAGATAATTTAAAAAGAGAAAAGAAATATGGTGTTTACCTTTTTTATATAATTCCTCTGTCCTCAGCTAGGCAGGGGGAAGATGACTAACTGCCTTTGGAATTAGAGTTGTTATTCAGTTGTTTCAGTCATATCTGATTCTTTATGACCCCATCTGGAGTTTTCTTGGCAAAGATACTAGAGTGGTTTGCCATTTCCTTCTCCAGCTCACTTTACAGATGAGGAAACTGAGGCAAAGAGGGTTAAGTGATTTACTCAGGATCACACTGCTAGTGTCTAAGGTCAAATATGAACTCTGGTCTTCCTGACTCCAGGCCCCTCAGTCTATCCACTGTGTCACCTAACTGCCCTAACTAGAATTAAAGTACTTGGGTCTAAATCCCTTTTGTGTGACCTAGGATAAATCATTTAACCTCAATGGTTTCTGAGGTTCCTTCTAGCTCTAAATCTGTCAACCCATGATCAGCATTTTATAATTCAAGCAGTTCTCAGTGAATTTGTTTGTGATCTTAACTTTTCTAAAAATCAACCTGAACTTTTGCCTTCTAGACTAAAAGAATGAAATCTCCTGTAAGAGGGCACCAAAATATGTTCAAATATGATTTTTTTATTTTTAAAATAATATGTTTGGTTAACGATGTATGTGTCTTGCAATAATCACTTCTGAGGCAGATAGAGGGAAAGTCTCCCCCACTCTAAATTAATATATCCTTTATTACATCATCATAGAATATATACCTAAAGAATGTTTATCTGAACTATGCACAATTTATTAACTGGAGGTGGAATGTATCTGGTTGCTCCTAAGAGTTTGGAACTAACCTATTTGTACCTCCTTGCCCCCTTTTATCAGAAGAGAGCAAAAGAAAGGTCCATTGCATATTCATGAGGTGAGGAGAAGAAAGAGTTTTTACTAATGGCTACTGGAGAGGTTTTGCTCTAGGCTTTCCCATGAAGAGATGGTCATAGGAATTTCTTTTCCTTGTAGTTGAATGGAGGAGTCATGACCACGAGAGTGAAGAAATAAGATATCTAATCTATACCAGTCCGGTGTGCTGGTAAATGTTTAACAGCTGTCTCTCTTGGTGGGGGGCAGAGGGGGAGGTGGATGTACACATGACACATTTTTAAATTTAATCTGTATTATTAAGATTTTCTCTTTCACTTTCTTAAGTTTAGACAGTTAATAAAATAATAAATCAAATTCTGATTTGTATCCTTTGCTGATTTCCAAGGTGTAAATCCTCTCAAGCCAATTCAAACTGGGTCCAGCATGTCCGTGCCTACATGGAGACATTACATCTAAAAAACATCCAAAAGGAGATGGGCTGTATCGTAATGAGTCAGGGAAGTAAGTTATCTTGGACGTAGACTTTGTCTTTCACTGAATCCTTTAGACCTGGTACCATCTAGGAGCATCTTCAAGTGACACAGAGCCAGGGCTCTCAACACCACTCATGAGCTTGGAAGAGCTTCAATTGTCAAGTACTCTTGGGGGCAAGCTGAAAGATGTCACTTTTCAGGAATGTGACTGATGCTGTCGTTACTTTAATACTCAATTCTATCATTAATAAATATAATACTTTTTCAAAGCTATCATTTACTCAGGTCTGTTAGGATAGTGAACAATTGAAAACCTAAGCCTAACTTACCATAAGTTCCAAGTTTTCAGATTTTGAATGGGCCAAAAAAAAGAAAGATTTATAAGATATCATTGAAAGTCTTCATGACAAACCCAATTTTGTGTGAGATTATAGTGAGGATAGGAGAAGGACCCAATGACATATATAAATTGTCTGAAATTTCCCTTGTGAATAAGCTCTAGAAAACTCCACTCTTATGTTCTAGAATGTATGGTGGCAGAAGCAAGAAGGGGGAAAGGGAGCAGAAGTCAGAATTGTATGTAGCTAAAGATAACAAATAGTTAAGGATTAGGTTTAGATCTCTGAGTTGGGGAAACCAGGAAGATGAATCAGTAAGACTGGGCAAGTTGTGGTTATGGTTTAGCTAGAAGTTTAGAAATTAGAAAAAAAGAAAGTCCCGAGGGCAAGAGCAGGAACCAAGATGGTGAAGGAAGACTGCAGGCAATACTTTGTTATTGTTGTCGGTCAGTTGTTTCAGTCACGTCCAACTCTTTGTGACCCTATTTTGGGCTTTCTTGGTAAAGATACAGAAGTATTTTGCCATTTCTTTCTCTAGCTCATTTTACAGATGAGGGAACTGAGGCAAATAGGGTTAAGTGACTTGCCCAGGGTTACACGGCTAGTAAGGGTCTGAGGCCAGATTTGAACTCAGAACACTCCAGGCCTAGTGTTCTATCCACTGTTCCACCTAACCACCTCATATTAGGTGCTTAATAAGTGTTTATTGACTGATTAGGTAATTATGGGGACTACTGACTCATCTAGCTGAGGATAATCTATCATAAGGGGCAGTTAAGTGGTACAGTAGAATGTTGGACCTGGAGTCAGGAAGATCTGAGTTCAAATCTATCATACAACACATTTAGTGGAACTAGCAACCAGCCTGGTTCTGCCATTGGTCCTGCCTCTCTTGACCATGTTTCGGTGCCAAGCTAAATGAGAGCTGACTACTCTTCTTTGCTGCCACTTCTCTGTGTTCCCCCAGACCAAAAGTCCCTTTTGCTCCTTGCAGAATGGGAAGGGAGAGCTGCAGAGAAAATGGCATTACCTCAGGCCTGTTTTAAAGGAGAATTCTACCGAGGTATGTCCTGTGAGGCCCCATCCAGCTCCAAGAGTATGTGATCCTGTGCTTTGGACTAGTGCCAAGGAACCACTAAACTGTCCAAGAAGCTGACTTAGATCAACAAAAACCTACCTCAAATGTCTTTCTATTTAAAAAGACCTTGAAGGCAGGTATTTGGTCTTATAGCATTTGTCTTTGTATGCTGGTCAACTAAACAACATAGGAGAGCACTTTACACATGGTAGACTTTTAATAAATCTATTTGAACTTAATTTAATTTAGCAAAAGCTCTTTTAAGAATTTTTTTTAAAGGGAGAAGCATAAAAGTTAAATGATTGCTACAGGTCAAGAAATTGGGCCCCATCAACTCTCAGCCGTAAATCCTGACATGTTACAGAAAGCTATCCGACCTAGAGCTTGTAATTGTTGTTGTTGTCTCACAAGAACCTTCTCTCTTGGGCTTCTTGTTGAATTTAAAAGGATGAAGAAGGAAAAGAGAAGTGAGGAAATAGCTGAAAAGTGCTAATTATCTCTGTGGGGAGCGCACTAATAAAGCAAAGGGAGTCAGAAAACCAGGTTTTTAGTGCTTTTAGTCTGGGCCTCATGGTAACCTCCTCAGCTGGCTCTCCACACTCTAATTGTTTTGTCAGCACTGTGACCTGTGATTTGAGCTTCAAGGAAGAACTACTGTAATCTACACTTTCCCCTGAGGAATAATGTACTTGTCCAGGTAAGTTAATTCCGAACTTTTTTGAACCATTATGGTCCCATAAAAATATGCCCTCAAAGTGTTCATTTGGCTTGGTGCTCTTTTAATGCTGAATTTTCAGTTTTATTCCTTGAGAACTTTATTACTGTAGGACTATAAATTGTCTAGAAAAATAAGAGAAGGAGAAGATTGTAGATCTTGTAGAGTTGGTATATCTATAGTTGCTCAATAAATGCTTGCTGAATGAATGAGTTTATGGATCAAAGAATGAGTAAGTGAATGAATGAATGTGTAAGAGGGAGTGCCCCAGGGAGACAAGCAAAATTGGGAGATTTAAAGTGGTTAAAAGACAAAGACATTGGTGGCAGCTAGGTAGTGCAGTAGATAGAGCATTGGCCCTGGATCACGAGGACCTCAAATATTTACTGGCTGTGTGACCTTGGGCAAGTCATTTAACGATGATTGCTTTTCTTCCCCCCATCTTCCTCCCAACAAACAAATTGAAATGTAACAGAAATTTGGATGTAAAACAGACATTCCTATTCTAGAAAGAGAGAGAAGCTCATATGTCTCGATTGTATATAAGTCAGCAGAGGCAATAACTTGCCTCCAGAGCTTCATTCTTTTGTCCCTACCCTATCATCTATGTAATATTCCCAAAGGATCATGGAAGGTGAAACTGACTGAATTGAAACCAATCCCCCTTAAGCAAAATGGAGAGGTTTTCTAAGGAAGGGAACTTTTGAGCCAGGAAGGAGGTGTCAAATAGGAAAGGCAAGACTTCCCCCATCTTCTGTCTGGAGGAGAGAAATCATCTTAAAAGCCAAGTTGCTGAGTGAACCAGAGGGTAGAAATTTCTGCTGATCCTAAGCTAAAGGTTATAGTTGGAAGAGCTTTTGTTGCACTCCACTTGGAGAGAGTGAAAAATCACCCAGTCAAGCCTGTGGATAAAGCCAGAGCAAGTCTACAGCTGCCCATTGAAGAGTGAGTCCAGGAGGCCAGTCAGCCAACTAGCATTTATTAAGTTATTCACTATATGCCAAGTATTGTGTTATGAAATGGGCATAGAAAGAAAGGCAAAGCAATCATTCAGTAGACATGTCCTGAGAAGAGCCTAACAGCTGAGCAATGTACCTGGTCATGCCTGACAGCCAAGATCCAGCGTCTGCCCAACCAAATCTAGTAGCTTCAGAGCCTAGTAAGGAGCCAGCATAGCCCCCAAGTGACCTTTTTGGCTAAGGCCAACAACAGATCTTCCCAACCAGCTGAGATATTGCAACTTAGGAGCAAAAGCCTGACCTCCCTTCTTGGATTCTAGGTGTATTTATAGGAGACTGCGCTCCTGGGGTTGGGAACATGCTTTGTAACTACTCTTCTTGGTGGTTCACAAAGAGCACTGTAGTAATTGTTGGGGACTCTTCTCTTGCTACCATTCAGCTAGCTCCAATCCTATTGGACTAGAGGCCTCCAGACCTGCCTCTTTACTTCACAAGACCTTCCCCTAAACTTCTAAATATCCATCTTGAGATAGACACTCACCACCACCACCCCTACAATCCCCAAGAACAGGAAAGAGCAAGCCAAAAAAGGAGGGCCAAACCTAGACTCAGTTTGCACAGATAGGACATGTGCTTTCAGTGCTCACAGCTCCATGAAGGCTGGAGTGGGAAGTTAGCGTAAACTATTTCTTTCCTTAATCCCCTCTTGGGAAGCAGCTTGATATAGTCCTAACAGGATTTTTCAGCTGGAAAATAAGAAAAAAGGTGAGGGTACATTTGTTTCCTCTGAGTCATTAGGTTTTTTAGCTTCACAGTCACTAAGGAGCTTGTCATCATTTCAAAGTGTAAGTCCTTTGCTCTGAGTCACACATAGCTGGAAAAAGGTGCCTAAGTTCCCACATGGTTGACTGGAAATAGTAATGGCATCCCTGAGCATATTTTATAGGATGGCCCCTAAAGACCAGGTGCTTAACAAATTCTATTTGCTTGATTGGGAGGAAAAGAAAAGAAATGTTATCACAAGACTTGATAGAAGAAAAAACAAACAATTATCATCTTAAATGGAAATAAGAGGAACTAGCTAATAAAATGGTGGAGGTTGTCATAATGGAACAGAAAGGGAAAACCTGATTATCTGCTGAATCCAAAAAACACATAAAGATTTGAAATGAAGGAATGAGATTTAATTTATGCCTCTACTGAATAAAGAAACAACAACCAAGCATCACTCAGGATCACAGCAACAGTGAAAATATATATGGTTGAAAAAAGACAAACAGGAAAACAGTATTAAGTAAAGGCAACATAGACAAGGTCTAATTTCTTTGGCTCATTGTCCGCCACTCTGGAGTTGATCCAGGAGAATCTCCTAACATATTTATAGCCCATGGAACAAGGTCTTCTAAATCCCTCTGGACTAACATGGATTGGATTTGATCCTGGTGGCTGACCCCAATGATAATTTTCTCTCTCACTCATTGCCACTTGTTGGAATCATTCCAGGAACATCTTTTTATACTCATGGTGTGACCCATGTTTAGGTCTCCTGAAGTCTGGGTAATGGGATCTCCAGCTTCTGTACAAGAACCGAAGGTCCCAAATTCATATCAGATATAGGCCAGCTTTTATCTTAACCCAAAGAACATTCACAGGACTCACAGTATCTCATAAAAAAAGTACAGAAACATATGATGTACCCAAATAAACAGTCAGTTCCTAATAAAAGGAAAATGAATTTGTATTGCCATTGGGATTACTATTTGATAAACCAGTGAATTCTCCTTTTCCATAGTCATTTATAGCTACCTCCTTATCTACCAACACTGTCCTTTGGTTTAGACTTTTCTCCTAAGATTAATACACTTCAGAGGATGATGAACCAACAATCCCCTTTCTGTTGGGTCTGTACTGTCAAAGTAATTCTTTGGTTCCACTCTCCAGAAAAGGATATCCTCCCCTTTGTCCAAGAAGCATGTTGAATAAGGAAAATTACTTTTTCTTTGAAACTTCAAGATTCAAAATTCTTAAACTTAGGAATTTAAATTTGAAATTTCCCATGAGGTGACCCATAAAGCGGGAACTCTCCTTTTGGGCTGAGTAGGTGTGCACATATCTGCTTCTTTTATATGCTTCTGTAAGATATCTCTCAGTGTTTCCAGCTTTTACTGTCTTGATCTAGGAAAGCCTAGCCTCATATGTGCAATTTAACATGTGCTTAGGAAGGGAAAGAGAAAAGAAGAAGTTGACTAGGGGACTTCTGATATAAGAACTTCCCTCTCAGGCTACCTGGACAAGCACATGCACCTCTCAATATGTGTCTCTATCAGGGACCATAGATAGCATCATCATCATCTGCTCCTGGGGTGAGGAAACTAACTGAATGGGCACAGATTTTCTCTTGGGCCGAGTGCAGCTCCGTAGCTAACTCTGCCAGATGCTTCTGCCACAAGTTCACATTAACTCTTCCTAGAATGGAAAGGGAAGAAAAAATTGTCTTGCTCACATTTTGCTTCACTCTAGAAGATACAAATGAAATTGCATGGAGAAAGTTCTGAAAGAGAGTGAGAGAAACAGGGAGAGCTCAGCTGTGCACTCACTTTTAGAGACCAAGCAGTCATTTTCTCCAATAAGAATCTATTCCCCTGAATTTTAGTAAATCAATTATCTTTAGTTCTCAGTGTTCTGTCAG
This sequence comes from Pseudochirops corinnae, assembly GCA_028646515.1. NCBI lineage: Eukaryota > Metazoa > Chordata > Mammalia > Diprotodontia > Pseudocheiridae > Pseudochirops > Pseudochirops corinnae. Next base: position 181,191,145 of record CM053590.1, read on the forward strand.
CAAGGTAACACTGAGCATGCCTAGTTTTTCATAAAAAAAAAGATACCATTAAATGCCTCCAAATAAAGAATAATGTCCTATAATCCTATAATGTTGATTTGAGAACTCACCAAATTGATCTGTGACTCCTCTGATAACCCCTCTTACAGTTTTTCACCCAATAACACATTTGTTTCCCTAATTTTCTCCCCCATTCCCAGAAGTAACTGATGATGATTTATGCTAGAAGCATTTGAGGAGATGCAAATACTTGTAAATAACCACGAGATGGAGGGGAAGGGCAGCGGAGTAGTCATAGATAATATTCCAAAGCTTCCCTGTCTTGTGTAGAGGAGGGAGAATTCCAGTTTCTCTAAGCAATATGATATCAGAATCTAGTCTTTTTAGTCAGAGATGGGAGATTTCTTTGGCAGTACCACTTTTGAAAATTGCCTTTTGGGTAATTTAAAGTTTAAGAGCTCCCGAATTGTAGAGTTTGGAAACTAGATCTTCTAGAGAGTAGAGGGCATTTAGTGATGAGGTACATTACTTAGAAAAAGAAAAAGATTGTCCACATTCTTCCTACATAGTATCCTACCTGGAAAGTAAAGCCAGTATAGGATCTACAGTAAAGGGGATTCATTATTCAACAGTACTCAAAGTAGAGTTGCCTGAAAAGCTAAAAACCTCTTGAAGGTTGATTTTTCCTCTGAGTGTGAGGTCCAGTTTCCAATAAACCTTAACCTACAAAATCATTTTGGGAGGATACCTGAGAGTCAGCTATGCCTCTGAGGATATAAGCACCAAATTTCAAATGCAGGAGAAAAAAAAATAGATAGGATGAGAGCTATTTTCAATTTAAGTTTATTTCTAGGTATCCTGACATATGGTGTTCATTATAATACCAATTTTAAAGTGTTATTGTCCCATGGAATTTATCAGCAAAACATGAAGCAAATTTACAAACGAAGATTTGTAATTTTTAAAGAGAATATGTGACAAATTAAAATATTAAATTGTATAAGGAAAGGAGAAAATTAAATTTGCTATAAAGTATCTCACATGGAGGAGCTAGGTGGCATAGTAAATAGAACACTGGCCCTGGAGTCAGGAGGACCTGAGTTCAAATCCAGCCTCAGACACTTAACACTTACTGGCTATGTGACCATAGGGTGAGTCACTTAACCCCAACTGCCCTCAAAAAGGAAAAAAATAAAAAAAAAAAATTTTAATGGGATTATAAAGTTTCTCACAGTGTTCCATTGTATTTCATATTGCTTTTAATTATAAAATCTTTGTTGACACAAGTCACCTCCTATTTATTAAATATCTTATCATATTGTAAATTTCAAATTATATCTGAAAATATATTTTAAAACAGCCTTACAGATTTCATTGCAAAGATTTTCCTAAGACTTCATTTAAAACAAAACTTTCTATTGCATGTACTGTCATAGTTGATTAACGTACTGGTTAAGACTTCTTTTTTTCTTCTTTTTTCTTCTTTTTTAAATGGAATCATTCCCTAGGTACAGGAAGGGAGGGAAATATTTAGAAATGTAGGTGATTTAAAAACAAAAGATAGGGAATGGACCTGTGATTTCACTGGTATAGGGACTCCTAAGTAAGAAAATTACCTTGACCGACAAAAGTTGACACCTTCTTTGCAACTTAAAGCTTTAAGGATGTACCTACAGCAGAGAGAAGTTAAAAGACTTGCCTAGGGTTGTATAGCCAGTCTGTAAAAAAGGTACAATATAAGCCTCTGAAATATTCTTTTCACCATGTACCCTCTCAAGGTGGCCTATGCCCTTTCTCCAAAGCAACATATATTAATAAAAAAAATTTTACAAAGTGAATTTTTAACAAAATTTTTAAACTATATTCAGTGATTACAGTAATATAAAGTAAAACAACACTGAAAGGTTGCCTGAACAAGATTAATTGTCATGAACAATATTGGTTCAGGAGAATAGCTGTTAAAAAGCTTTCTTCCTTTCTGTAGAAAGGTAGGGGACTGTGAGTTTGGGACGTGATATAATTTGTCCAAGATAGTTCTCACCAGTAATTTGGTTTTACCTGTTTTTCTTTCTTACAAAGGACAGTTAAGAAGAGCAGGTGGTGGGAGTTTGGGGGAAAAGGAAGACTGGTGTTGAAAGAAAAGCCACCCATAAAGTTTTAATAAAATAAAATGAAATGTTCTGTCTCTACAAAACACAAAAATATAACAAACACACATTCGAGAACTCCTAGCCCCCATGAAATAGGAGGTCATTTTAAATATGATGTAAGGCCCTGTTGTAATTCCTGAAAGCAAAAGAAAAACTACTTCTTGGAGATAGCATTTTAAATTCACATACACAAAGATTTTGACCTACAATTTACAATGCAACTGTGCTATGAAACCCTATTATGGCAATCGTGTAATGATGATCTCAGAATGTAGGTCATTCCTCCAATATGAAATCCTTGAAGGAAGAAAGATATATAGAGATCTATACTAAAAATGATAAAAATAACAAAGGTGTTTTTAAAAACATTTCATCCACATCTAGTTTTTTTTTCCTTTTTATCATCTCTGTTCATCTTGTTCTCGTGACAACCCTATGAGAAGCAGGGCATTATTTTCCCTATTTTACAGATGAAGAAACTGAGGATCAGAGAGGCTAGATCATTTGTCCATGATTACACATCTAGTGTCAAAAGCAGGATTCAGATCTATGTTTTTTCCTAAATCTGTGGTTCCTTCCATTACAACAAGTTGTCGGGTTTGTTTGTTTGTTTTTAACATCGTTTTAATGTGCCTATTTGGAATGCTAAGTAGTCATTCTCATTCCAAACGTAGCTAAATAGGTAATTACCACATCCAAATGAAGAATTCCTAATTAGGAACCTCAGGATACTTTACTATATTTATCACTGCAATAAGGTAATGGTGGCCTCTATCTGACCCAAGAGAAAAACAAAGTACTGAAGGTCTATGACACAGGTCAGACCCAATTCAATTTTAAAATGTCTCTACAGGATGCAAGGGCTGTGCTAGGCTCTGAAGATAAACTGGAAATATTAATTAGTCCTTTCCCTCAAGAAGCTTCCAATATAAAGAAAGGAGAAGATAAGATGCAAATATCTGTGAAACAAGGAAGAATGGGGCCACTGCAAAGGAAAGATCCAGACAAGTCAGAAATATATGAAAAGGGAGGTTGAGGGTTAGTATCTTGTTAATTATTATTTTTAAATAACTTCTTATATATGGAATATATAAGAGTTAACTAAAGTGCAGTGATTAGAAAACCTTCCCTGAAGACAAAAGGTTGGGGAACAGGGTCAAGATGGCAGAAGAGCAGAAAGAAAAACAACTGAGCTCTTTCCCCAAATTCCTTCACATCTAAGAAAAAATTATTGAGTCATTTTTTTCTAGCCCAGGCCAGCATAGGGAGACAGCTGGAAAGGTCTATGAACACTGTTGGAGGGAGTTTAGTGAATAATAGTCATGTGGAACAGTTCAATACAAGGATGGAAAAAAGGTTGAGACTTGTACCCCAAGGTGAAAAGACATCCCAAACCTAAATGGAGTGAGCTGACTTTGAGTAGGATACAGAAGCAGGGGCCATCTGGCAGTTCTGTTGCTCACTACCCAGTCTTAGTCACAGATTTAGTGTGGACTGAGGAGACCTGCAGCTGGAGGAATGGGGCTGGGGTAGGGAAAAGACATTCTAGGAGAAGTCCCTAGATGATATGCTGAAAAAGTTCAGGAATAAGCAGTACCTGTTTGGCCCTGAACCCAACAGGGGAGCAGGAGATCCATTCTAATAGCAGGAGATCTGTTCTAATTTCCAATTCAGTCAGAAACCTGCAGTGGAATAATCAGGGCAGGAATCACAGGATAAAGGAGAGTCTAGAATTCTGTCACTCAGAACCAGCAGAACTTTCCAACTGGCTAATACCAGTGGAGAACAACAGGAGCCTACTAGACCTATATCCAACAGCTGCAGTTTCAACTCAGACCCAAAATCAGGTCAGAAAGTTGCCTAACTCAGACCAGGAAGGTAGCGATCAGATTTTGCCCTTTATCAGATCACACTGGAGGCATTGTAAGTTTACCAGTCTCTGAGATCATGGAATAAAAACATTCAATGCCCACCCCACCCATCCCACCTCCAAAAAAAAAAGCAGCTACAGGAACAAAGAGGACACAAGATCAGCTCAGTTGTCACTCTAGAAGTACACAGAATCAGACCCTAATATAAAGTCTGAAGTCAGGAATTAAACTGGGAGAATAAAGGGCAGGGTGGGGACCAGGGGATCCCACCACAAAAGACTATTAAAGTAACAGGAATGGTCAACTCACAAACCCAGAAAAAAAATTAATGATTCCAAGCAAAGACTCAAAGAAAAACATAGCATGTGCATACATTCATAAAATTTCTGGAAAATAAGACAGGGAAAGAGGGTATTTTTAAAAGTATTTTAAATGATTTTATAAAAGAAATAAGAGATCTAGAGGGAAAATGTAGAAGAAATGAGAGAAGTAGAAGAAAGAATTGGAAAACTAATTAAATTTGGCACAAAACCTTGCTCAAGCAACAATCTCTCTGAAAACTAGAGTGGACCAAGTAGAAGCTAATGACTCTACGTGGCAATGAGAGACATGAAAACAAAGCCAAGTGACAGAAAAACATAGAAGAAAATGTAAAGTATCTCATAGCAAAAAAAATAACTGACCTAGAAAACAGATTGAGGAGAGAAAAAAACTAAGAATCATTGAATTAGTGTATCTAAACACAATGAATGCTATGACAAAAAAAAAAGAACTTAGACATCACATTTAAAGGAATTTTAATGAAAACCTGCCCAAATGTCTTAAATTAAATCAGAGAGCAAAAGAATCCACCAGTCACCTCCTGAAAGAAATTCACAAATGAAATAGAAATATTATACCCAAAATCCAGAATTTTCAATTCAAAGGATAAATGTGTCAAGAAGCCCAAAAGAAAGTACCCAAGTACTAAGAAGCCATATTCAAAATCATACATGGATTAGTGGCCACCATAATAGAGTATAAAAATTGAAATATGATACTCCAGATATTCCACAACCAAAAATAATTTAGGCAGCAAATCTGAGTATTATTCTACAAAAGGGAAAAAAGTGACTTTTAAAGAAATTTTCTAATCATTCTTGATAAAAAGGCTAGAGCTGAGTAGAAACATTTGAACATAAGAGTCAAGAGAAACATAAAAAAGTAAATTAAATCAAACAATCATAAGGGACTAAACAAGGGTAAATTGCTTACATTATAATATGGGGAGATTATACATATGATCCCTTAGATTCCATCATTGAAGAGAATGAAGAGCATAGGAGAATAGGATGGCAAAATACCCAATTAACTATCATATCTCTGAATGTGAATGGAATGAACTCACCGGAGAAACAAAAGAGAATAACAGAATGGATTAGAAATCAGAATCTAATAATACATATTTTTTCCCATTGATTTGTTTATTTACTTTTAGTTTACAAGAGTTCCATAATCCCTTGAGTTTCAAATTTTCTCCCCTCCTTCCCCCCCTCCCCTCATGGTGACATGCAATGAAATATAGGATCTGCAAATACATTCACACTGGACATTAGTCTGGTTGTATAGAAGGGTTGTAAGCAATGGAATGAACAATGGGAAAGAGGAAACAAAACCAAACATGAAAAAGAAAGAGAACAGGTAATTTGATTCAGTCTCCATTTAAAATCTGTTCTTTCTAGATCTTTCTCTGAATGTAAACATCTCCTTCTATCCTGAGTCTTTTAGAGTTGTCTTATAACCTTGCATTGCTGAGAAGAGTCCAGTTTATCAAAGTTGGTCATCACACATATGTTATGTCTATCATTGTGTGCAAATTTCTCCTGGTTCAACTCTTCTCATTTATCATCAGTTTGTATAAGCCTCTCTAGGTAAATATGAAGTCCATCTGCTCCTCATTTCTTATGGCACAATAGTATTCCATTACATTCATATACTACAACTTGTTTAGTCATTCCCCAATTGATGGGCATAATATATTTTTAATAAGAAATATACTTGAAACATAAAGATTCATGCAGAGTTAAAATCAGAGAACAGAGCAAAATTTATTATGCTTCAAATAAAGTTAAAAAGTCAGGGGTAGAAAAGTTAGGTATGATAGAACCTGGAGATTATTAAATGGGAATAGAAAAGAGTTTACATATTGCTCAGATGAGTATAACTCTCTTACAAAAACTGATCAAGTATTAGGTCATAAAAACATCTCAAACAAATACAGAAAAGCAAAAATATTAAATGACAGATCACAAATAATAAAATTATGTTCAAGAAGAAATAATCAAAATTAATTTGTTGCTGTATAACAATTCTAAAGAGTGGGTCAAAGAACACATTATAGGAACGACTGATAATTTCACTAAAAATAACAAATACAATAAGCTAACACATAAAATGTTTTGAGATGTAGCCAAACAGTCCTTAGAGTAAAATTTATGTATCTAAACCATTTATAAATAAAAAGAAGGAAGTGCGGATGAATGAATTAGGTATGCAACTAAAAAAAATAACCCTAAAAACCCAATAAATTTGTAAAATCTCCATTTAAACATGAAAATATAAGTCCTGAAAAATCAAAGAAGAGATTAACAAAATTGAAAGCCTAAAAAAGGTAAAACAAAACATTGAATTAATATATAAAACTCGAAGTTGCTTACAAATCAACAAGAAAGACAAACCATGAGATATTATTTTTATCTTCTTTTGACAAATAAGTGTTTATTGATATCTTCTATTTCTTATATCATTGTAGTTATCCCCACTGTCCTTCCCCCTCCTTCTCCCAGAGCACCATCCCATATAATAGTTTTTTAAGAGGAAAAAAATCAGCCACAACTAATCAATAAATTGAAAAAGTACAAAAATATGTGCATGTGTAACACTTTTGGACCTCCTGCCTACACAAAGGGGAAGGGAGTTTGGGGGTGTCTTCTCGTATTTCTTCATATAAGTCATGCTTGGTCTTTAAAATTCTGTTAAATTAACTTTCTTTCCATTTACATTGTTGTAGTTACTGTGTGTATTATTTTCTTGGCTCTACTTATTTCACTGTCTTCATTAGTTCTTGTAGATGTTTCCAGGCTTCTCTGTATCCAACACATAGATTATTTCTTATAGCATAGTGATATTCCAGTACATTCACGTACCACACATAGTTGTTTAATCATTGCCCAATTGGTGAACATATACTTTTCTTTACTATCATAAAGAAGTGCTTCTATAACTCTTTTGGTATATATGGGGACTTTCTTTTTATTGAAGGCATACTTGGGGCATAAGCCAAGTTATGGAGTTTCTGGTACAAAAAGTACAAACATCTTGGTCACTTTATTTGTGTATTTCAAATTGCTTTCCAAAACAGTTGTACCATCAGCTTCACCAATGATTGTTGTGCTATCATTCCACAATCTCTCTAACATTGAGCATTTTTTGTTATCTTTGACAATTTGCAGGGTAGGAGATGAAACTTCAAAGTCATTTTGGTTTGCATTTCTCTTATTATTAGTGATTTGGAGCATTTTTTCTCAGGAATACTTTGCAGTTTTTCTTTGAGAATGTGTGTGTGTCTGTGTGTCTGTGTCTTAGATGTGGAACACTTATCAGAGAAATTTGATAAAAATATTTTTTCTTAATTGACCATTTCCCTTCTTATCTTAGGTTTATCAATTTTTGTCTATATGGAAGCTTTTCAGTTTAATATAATCAAAGACATGTTTTCCAATTGCCTGCATTTCTTGTTTGGTGAAGAATATGTCTCTTACAAAGCAGAGTTACAGTAGCTTAAAAGAAACATGAGATATGAAAATTTAGATACATCTCCACTCCAAATGTTCATATGAGCTGTTCGTACCCAACCCGTGGTATAGCCTTTCAAGCTAGTATTGGTATGTTCCACCACAGTAAGAAACACTGTACCATGCATGACTCCAACGTAGTAATACCATTTCAGTCCCCTATGAAAACAAAGGACAATAACCAACCAACCAATCAACCAACATATCTTACCCATAGTAGTGAAAGGTATATGATCTGCTTTTCTTCTAACTTTTTTTCACTGTCTGAATATTAATCTTAAAGTTACTTATCCATGTAGAATTTAATGTGGAATATGGTGTGAGGTGTTGGTCTAAGCCAAATTTCTGTTAGGTTTTCTAAATACAAATATGTAGTTTTTTGCTAGATAATTTATGCTTCATGCTTTATCAAACACTGAACTTTTTCCATTGTTTCTGATTCTTTCTTGTCTAATCAGTTCCATTAATCTAGCTCTCTATTTTTTAAATCAATACTAGATAGTTTTGATGACTGCCATTTTATAATGTAGTTTGAGGAGTGAAAGTGCTATTCTCTCTTCATGCCTTCATTATTTCCCTCAGTATTCCATATCTTTTGTCTTTTCCAAATGAATTTTACTATTATTTTTATCAAGTTCCATAAAGTATTCCTTGGGTGATTTGATTAGCACAGCATTAAAAGTGTAAATTTACTTTGGATGTATAATTTTTTATTTTATTGGAATGGCCCAACCATGAAAACTGAATATTCCTTCAGCTATTTAAGTTGTTCTTTATTTCTATAAGGAGAACTTTGTAATTCAATCAATCAGTATTTTTTGTTTAGTTGTTTCAGGTGTTCCTGACTCTTTATGATGCCATTTGGATCTTTCTTGGCAAAGATACTGAAGTGATTTGCCATTTCCTTCTCCTGCTAATTTTATAGATGAGGAAACTGAGGCAAACAAGGTTAAGTGACTTGCCCAGGATGACATGTCTAGGAAGTGTCTGAAAATGGATTTGAACTCAGATGGCAGGTGCTCATATCCACTGTGTCACCTGGCTGCCCCACAATGCTTAATATGAGCCAAGTATTGTGCTAAGTGCTAAGGATACAAAAAGAGACAAAAACAGACCCTGCCCTCAAAAAACTCACAATCTGATAGGAGAAACAACTACCGAATATATAAAAACAAGCTAAATACAGGATAAATAGGAAATAATTAACAGAGAGAAGGCACTAGAATTCAGAGGGGTTAGAAAAGACTTCCTATGGAAGAGGAGATTTTGGTTGAGACTTAAAGGAAGCCAGGGAAGGCAATAGGCAGAAAAAAGGAAGGAGAGAATTATCATGAGGATAATCAGAGAAAATGCCTAGAGCTGAGAGAGAAACCCTTACATTCCTGCTGAATTTGCATTCACTTAAATCATCTAAGATAGTAAAGTTGTGGGGGGGGGGGGTGGGTGGTGAAGACTTGATTTGAAGACAGGCATCCTGGGTTTGAAACTCATCTTTTCCACTGATTGCAACTTTGGACAGGTTACTTAAACTCTCTGGGCCTCAGTTTCCTAATCTCTTAAATGAAGGGGTTGGAATGTATGATTTTAATGTTTCTTCCAGCTCTGGATGTGTTATTCATGTCAGTATTCACACAATATCACATTTGCATTCTAGAGATATTTAATTGATTTTTTTGTCCTATTCTAGTATCAGCACAACTCTGGAGCATTAAATTAATGGTGTGGATAATTTAATTAATAGTGACCGGAATGTGCTGATGAGCATGGCAAGCGGAGCTGTCAGTCACTCCAGAGCTTGGGACTCTGACTTCTAAATCCTCTCCTTTTACCTTCCCAGGAGATAGCTAGGTAGTACAGTGGATAGAACCCTGGGCTTGCAATCAAGAAGACTCATCCTAATGAGTTCAAATCCCACCTGAGACACTTGCTAGCAGTGTTTGCTGTTTGCCTCAGTTTCCCCATCTCTAAAGTGAGCTAAAGAAGGAAATGGCAAACCACTCCAGTATCTTGGCCAAGAAAACCCCAAATGGGGTCATGAAGAGTCAGACAGGACTGAAGTAATGAAATGACTGAACAGCAGCTACCTTCCCAGTGTGTGGTTTTCAAGTCCCACATGGTCTATTCTGTTGCTTTCCAGGGAAAAGAGGAAATTGCAACCTATTTCCCACACTCATTTCCATAGTTTTGTAAGACTTATGCCTCAAGGGAATTGGAGGGAGTAGAGAGTAACAGCTGTTTTCTCTTTTAGGGATATTATTAATTTTTAATAAACTCTTATCTCTATTAAATGTATGGCTCAAACTCCCTTCACAGTTTGCGCTTTGTTTATAAAATCTCAATATATCTTCCCCCTTCCAGATTATAGTCCCTCCTTTGCCATCCTTCCCTATTTACATTCAAGCAAATAGAACTGTCACAAATTTGATAACTATCTAGTTGCAATTTAGTTTCCAAAAGGTAACAGAGAAACTCCATACCACTTAAAGAGATGACAGGTCTAATGATGGACACTCAGTTTGCCTTCAGGAGGGACTTCTTTTTCCTTCTTCCCATTCTCTATTGAGCATGTAAAGGTCAGGGAGTAGATAAAGTAGATGAAATACTGGAGCAGGTCCCAATACAGTAGAGTACCCAAAAGATCCTTAAGCTGGTCTCCCCAAGACCTCTGCACCTTCGTATCAAGTTATCTCTAACAATCTCTCAATTACATCATTTTTTAAAAAAATTTTATTGGTCATTAGGGCTCCACTTACTCCTGTCAGGGGAACTCTGTCAATCATCTCATTGTGCAATTCATAAGTTAAGGCTGTTCTGGGCTCCCAGGTAGTTTTGCATCACCACCATTCTCTGCCATCTGATAACTTATTTGATGCTAATTGTTACTTTCTCTTCCCCATAGAGCTTTATGCATGAAAGAAAATTCCAAGCCTCCCATACCTTCAATGTTTTCCCCATTAAAATTGTCCTTGAAATTTGATTGGCTCAGGGAACTGAGGCTAGGCATTGATGTAACTCTCTGGTCATCTAGGTACAAAGCAGCCAGGACACAGGGGGAGGATGGAGGCCTCCCTGAGGCTTTAAACAATAAACTAGCAGTATAAACAACACTAGGAAGCTATGTCCAACTGAATCAATGCTTTATCTTGAATAACATTCCTTCCTTGCTCTGAATATCCTTCCTCTGCTATTGATGGAGTAAACCTCCTTTCGTTAATTATTCAATGAATTACAAACGTCTCATTTCATTCCAGTTTTGAATCTAAGCTAAAAAAGGACTGACCTGAATCAGGCCAACCCATTACAAATGGGGTGCGCTTCTTCTTTAACAATAATACTTCATTTCTCTAATGACCACTGCCTTCAGTTCTACCTCATGATCTTCCATCAACTCGTATGCCACCCTGCGAAGAACCAGCAGATGTTTGCCCCTCCACTAGGGTCCTATCATTGTGGTCACCCTCTCATGGGAGTCTTCTTCCACCCAAACCCTACAGGAGGATGGGTTATACTCTCCTTTTTCTGTCTCTTCTTTTGATCTGAGTGTCCTCTATATTGCATCATTGCTCCTTCACCTCAGGGGAAAATATTAGTAGTTATAGCTCAGGTTGCTAATTTTTTCCTTCTTCTCTCCCCCATTTCCCCACTCTACACATGCACATGATTGGTTGGTTGGTTGGTTGGTTGGTTGTTGTTCTCCATTCTCAAAGAGGACCAAATGTGTCCAACTTTTGCTGATCAGACCAATATGAGCTCAGAATGCTCTATCACAGGTTGGTCACAAATAGTCTGTGTGAACATTTGGGGCAGATGCTCTAAATTTGTGCATCTTGTGTTTCCTTTGAGCTGCTTCAATTCTTCTTTGCTCATAGAGCACAGCACCTTCTCTGCTGAGGGCATGCCATGCTGAGCTGTCCTGTGCCAGTGTCTCCCATGTCACACAATCATTTCCAAAGTTCTTAAGTGAGACCTTGACATTGTCCTTGTATTCCTTCTTCTGACCACCATGGTAACACTTGCCCCATGTGAGTTCTCCATAAAAGTCTCTTTGGCAAGCATACATTTTACATTCAAACAATGTGGCCAGCCCATAGGAGTTGCACTCTCTGAAACAGAGTTTGAATGTTTGACAGTTTAGTTCAAGTACGGATCTCAGTGTTTGGTACCTTATAATGCCAGGTGATCTTCAGAATCTCTCTAAGACAATTCAAAAGGAAGTGATTCAGTTTCCTGGCACTGGTAAACTGTCCAGATTTCACAGACATACAACAATGAGGTTAGCACAATGGCTCTGTAGACCTTCAGTTTGGTAGTCAGTCTAATACCTCTTCTCTCCCACACTTTCCTTTGGAGCCTCCCAAACACTGAGCTAGCTCTGGCAATGCATGCACCTGCACACACATGCATGCACACACACACACACAGACACATTATCTCTCTCTCTCTCTCTCTGTCTCTCTCTCTGTCTCTCTCTCTCTCTCTGTTTCTGTGTCTGTCTCTCTGTCTCTCTATCACTCTGTCTCTCTGTCTCTCTGTCACTGTCTCTCTGTCTCTTTCTTTGTCATTCTGTCTCTCTGTCTCTCTCTCTGTCTCTCTCTCAAGAAAAGAAGGAAAGCTTCTCTTGAGGGGCAGACAGATTAAATGAGTGTAGATATTGTAATATATGAGCTCTTTTAGTTAGGGTTGGAAGACCATTTGATTAGCAGATCTGTAGGGTAAATTCAAGTCATTGAACACAGTTATTAGAGATGCAATGAGTCCTTCTGTTTTAATGAAATATAGATAGAAGGAAAGAAGAGAGAGAGTTTTTAAACATTCTGATCAATCATAGCCAGTTGAATTGGAAACTCATGTATATGTGTATGTCTATATATGTTGAGATTTTCTGCATTTTAAAAAATTAACTTAATTTTACATTAACATAATTTTCCACTGCTTTTCCCCACAAGGCTGAATTCACAAAAGACAATTTCAACCTTTCAATACCTTCAACTTTTCCCCCCATTAAAACTGTTCCCTCTAACCACCAGTTCCATATTAATTTACAAAGAAAATATAGCCCAACTTAAAGCAGTATTCTGTCAGATATCCTGTATTTATATGTGAATGTGTAGATTTTTTCCCCTTCCTTCTCCCCTGAGATGCATAAACTCTCATCAGTCACTGCTTAAATGGTTCTCTGAATGCAGCCATTTACAGCTCTTTCATAACTGTATGAAAACGAGCTTTAAATATTCCTTTGCTGGCTATTTAGACAAGTTTCTTAGAAGACTGAAAGGAAATACTTTATTAGAAAACTCACTCAAACTCTGCATTTTATTTAACTGGCAGCAGGTGATTCAAAAATGATGTATTTTTTTTTTCTTTTTCTCCCTCTGTTAATTTCAGGTTCTTAGAAGAAAGATAAGACTGATGAGATTCATTATAAAATAAATCAGAAGAAACAAGACATCAACAGAAAGCAGTTTTCCTATATCTTCATTATATTCTTCCCTCATTCTGTTTCTTTGACTGCTCTAAGTGTATGTATGTGGCAAGGAATCCTGAGAGTGAAATAGAAAATGGGCTGTTCTAGGAGCAACATACCACATCCATGCACTTGACTACTACCCTCCTCCCTCAGACCTTCATGGAGACCAAGACCCAGAGTCTAAGATCCTTCAGAATTATGCTCCAGACTACCATTCTTGCTTTTAATCTAGTACCCATAGTCATTATCAGTTGGAACAACTCTTATGGAAAGGGAGCCTATCACAACCATCATCATCAACACCAATGGCCACCAAAAGACAGAGCCCTGGGAATAGTTACAATGATATCAAAGGATAATTCCAACCTTTTAATACCTTCAATGTTTTTTTCCCCATTAAAAAAAATCTTCACAATAAAACTTTTTTCTAACAACTAGTTCTATATGCATTTGCAAAGAAAATATAGTTAAACTTAAAGCGAAATTTGTCAGAGATCCTATATTTGGGAGTGACCTCCTCCCCAGACTACCAATCCTCCTACCAGACATCTTGAGGAGAAATTTTTATGGAGATGTAACCTGTCAACTGCTCCTCCAGGTACTATAGACCATACTTCTTCAGAAGCCACAGCTACTAAAGACCAGGGAAACAAAGTCCTTGGCAGTCAGTCAAATGGTTTGACCACAGAAACAGATATGATATCAGTCATCGAAATTATATTAAAGAAAATGCATTACCATCTGCTTTACAGCTGCATCCTAAGGACTCCTGGGCCTTACCATCTGTCTTAAAGCTTAAACCCCCATATGTAATTATCTCCTACCTCCCATTAGAACATGAACTCTTTGAGAGCAGAGGCTGTCTTTTTTTTTTTGAGCAGAGGCTGTCTTGCTTTGCTATTTATAACGCCAGCATTTAGCAGAGTGCTTTATACATACAAAAACCCTTAAGAAATTCTTTGTCATTTGTTCTGTGATTTCATGGGATGAGGAACCTCCCTTTACTGATGCTTGTCAGAAACTTCCCTACAACTTACAGTATTAGAGAATTGCCTGGATCCCTGAGAGGTTAATTGACTTTTCCTAAGTCACACAGCCAATATATGTCAGTGGCAGAACTAGCACCCAGAATTCCCTGCCCCTGAGGCCAACTCTCTGTTCTCAATGCCATGCTGCTTCTTGTATGAATTATAGCGACTTCAGTATGGTACTGGCAAATTATAATCTTCTATTTTTACATAATCGTCCAATTGGCCAATAAAGGACATTTTGTGGTGTCTCAGGTTCAAAACCCAGCTTTATAACTAATTAGCTGTGTGACCTCTTGCAAGGTGAACACCAATTTGTTCATCTTTAACATCAAAGAGTTGCACTAAATGGTCTAAAAGCTTCATCTAAGCTCTAAAACTCTATGAGATCCATCAATTTCTATGGCACTTTTAACTCTCAAATATCTCAAAGAGGTATTGGAGTCAATTGCCCTGACTTAAAGGGGCTTCAATAAAGAATTAGATGAGCCCATCACTAGTGAAAGCTTCTGTTTGGTATGTTTAAGGGTGGGTTTTGTGGCTTAATTAGAGCCACCCAAGAAAGGATGGAGGAGGCGGCAAGAGCAGTAAAGGAAGGAGACAAAGCCAACCTTGAGCCCCCGAACTGTAACAATATCTGATTCCTCTACAACTAGGGCAATATCCACTGCCAAACCTGGGAAGGATCCAATACCTCCAAAGGAGGGCAGGAAAAGGTAAGGAAGAGACACAACCAGAGATGTCACTGGAGCTCCTTGATTTCCATGCACTTCAGATCAAGGCAAGAGAAGGGATTCCATGACAAGCTTTGTGAGAGGCAGAACACATAGGACCTGGTGCATCATTACACCAAGTTCTTGGCACTCTCAGTTCTCTTGACACTCTCTCTTACTCAAGGTTATTCTGGGAAACTGAACATAGCTATATATTTTATAGGCAGGGAAGGTATTATGGATGGATACACTCAATTGGTTTCCCACCTCAGTTTTTGGGAGAGCAGTACCAATTACCTAAAATATTACAAGTTTGTAGCTCAGCAGATTTCCAGCATAGATTTAAGAAATCCAGATTCCAGATGCCTCCAACATGCCAGGTTCCAGAAAAGGTGTAGGACTGCGAGGTTCCCCATGTGGAGGAATGGCTGCTACAGATGACCTGTCAGAGAAGGTCAGGGTCCTCAAAAACTAAAACAGGAGAAGAGTAGAGCAGGAAGTCAGAAGAGTAGAAATAGCATAGGGAAGTGGAAATCTCTAAGATTCCAATCTTTCAAATTATTTAAAAGAGAGAATAGAAATAATACCTAATTATTATTTCTTATCCTTTTAATTTCCCAGCTTATTCAAGTAAAAGAATTGGTGGGCAGTTAAATACACAAAAAGCAAGCAAAAAAACAGGAGAGTTAATTGTCAAATAATGGAGAGTTAACTGGATTTGGGAAAATCATTTTCTTTTATTCTGAATGAGGTATAGTAATGTGTTAATTTATTAAGCATAACATTCTAATTTAGTAAACAGTACACTATTTTATAAGATTTAAAATGTATAAATAAAAATTTATATTTTAAAAAGTCTTTTGTGGGGTAGAGGAAGTATTTTGTATTAACCCAAATGTTTATCGTATCTTTTTAAAAATTTGGTACAAGAGACAGGTGACAACAAATCCCTCTAGAAGTTATATTCCACCTAAAAGAAATATGTTCCACCCAGTTTGTTTATCAGGTGTTAACAAAGAGGAAGCATATGTCCTTTAACCTTGACAATATGGTACTAACATTGACTTCTCTTTTGGACAAGTTATTTTGTTTTGTTTTGTTTTGGGGTTTTGCTTGTTTGTTTTGTTTTAGTTTGGTTTTTTTGCACTCCATGTTGACTACATTTCCATTGTTGTAGTTGAGAGATCTATTATACTTTGGCCTCTACTTTCTTTACTCTGCTGCATTTTGTACTAGTCTTTTCACAGTTTTTGGAATTAATCATATTTGCTGCTCTTTATATTATAGTAATAGTTCCTCACATTCATATACCATAATTTACTTATCTACTTCCCTATTTATTGCATCATAAATAGAATTGTAGTTCCATGGAAGTCCTACTTGGAGACCCTACCAATGCACGCAGGTAATCATGCCTTCTCAGATGTTATGCCAGCGGATCCCACATTCTGTACTTACGTTTTTTGATTTAAGAACAGGCTAGCTGAATGAAGACAAGCCACACCCCCAGAAAGTTGCATTGTTGTAAATTCTTTGGACAATAGCATGCCATAATGTGGACAAAAACATAAAACAGCCCATACGACATCCCTTTGCTTCTACAGTGGCAGTATTTAATGCTAAGACTCGTATGATTTGTAAAACATCTACTTATGTTAATATAACCATTGCTAGGTTGAATTTAGAGCAGCTAGGTGGTGCAGTGGAGAGAGAGAGGGCCTGGAATCAGGAAAACTCATCTTCATAAATTCAGATCTGGCCTCATACACTTAATAGCTATGTGACTCTGGGCAAGTCATTTAACCCTGTTTACCTCCATTTCTCCATCTTCAAAATGAACTGGAGAAAGACATTGCAAACCACTTCATTATCTCTGCCCAGAAAACCCCAAGTCAGGTCATGAAGAATCGGGCATGACTGAAAAATGACTAAATGACAAGCTTAGTTGGAGCTATTTGTCCAGTGGTCACTGATTTGACACACAACAGAAGCAGCTGAAATATGTCCAAATTGACATTTTCTGTCTAAATGAAGCTAAATGACACAAAGAAGTTATAGCTAAATAGAAGGCTAACTTGCAGGTTCTCCTCTGAGAAAAGCGGGGAAAAGAGTTCAAGGGATCATTTTCATCATGTGCCCAAAGTTAAAAAAGAAATGTAGTCTCATGGGACATTTGATCATCTGACCTCGGAAAAACTGCCAATCCACTCCACTCCTCCCCAACCAGCATTACGCTAGATGTAGTATATATGGGAGCATCTGTTATAGTAGCAAAAGAGTGGATGGATGGATGAATGAGTCAAAAAGGGTTTATTATTATTATTTATTATGTACCAGGCAGTATGCTGAGCTCTGGAGACACACAGAGAAGCAACAACTGTGCCTGCTCTCAGGGAGCTTTCAATCTAATAGGTGAAGCAACACTCAAAGGAGAGTGGGGGTGGGGGTGTCATTTTGGTCCAGAAAATTACAGTGGGACAGTGAGTTGGGTCAAATGAAAATAGATCATAGTCTTTGATAGTCAGTGGCATATGGTTTTTTTAGAGACAAACTAATAAACACATGCAGCTCTTAAAAACTGAGTAAAAAATATAATTTTTTTTCTCCAACCTGCCCCAAAAGCAGTAACACTGAGTAAGCCCACCATCATTCCAGCTGCTCTGGTAAAGATGTTTTCCCGGTAGGAATTTAAGTAGACAAACAAGGAATTAGTCTTAAAAAGCCAACTGGTTCATGCTGAGACAAATCTCATTTGACTAGAGATGTTGTTTGTGGGACAAGAGGATATTGGGACAGTTCTCTAACTCCTGCTTCTGCGTGTATGATTTTTCCTAAAATAGAGAGGTTGGTCAGAAAAAGAAAAGAATGACAGGCACTCGGTCAGGAATGCACTCCACGGGAAAGATGGGGAGAAAATTTGTAACTCAAAATCTCATGGAAATGAATGATGTAAACAGGAAAATAAATAAATTAATTTTAAAAAAAGAAAGAAGAAATTTAAAAAAAAAAAAAGGAATGCACTCCACAACATTCTGGAGTGCTGTTTAAACCAGATTAAAAATGTAATAGGGAAATGCCTAACAAAATTAATAAAATACTTCATGGACCACATCACACCAGTATTGTCTATGGGGTTTTCTTGGCAAAGATACTGGAGTGGTTTGCCATTTCCTTCTCCAGTGAATCCTTTTGTCAGGCAATCAGAGATTAAGTGACTTGCCCAGGGTCACACAGCTAGGAAGTATCTGAGGCTGGATTTGAATTCAGGCCTTCCTGTAGCCAGGCCC
>CM053590.1:181209993-181239095 GCA_028646515.1 Pseudochirops corinnae
TAGAAGAGGGGTGGGGTATCTGAGGCCTTGAGGCCACCTGTGGCCCTCTAGGACCTCAAGTGCAGCCCTTTGAATGAATCCGAACTTCATCCTCAAAATGGTCTGTGAAGTTTGGATTTAGTCAAAGGGCCTCACTTGAAAACCAAAGGACCACACGTAGCCTCGAGGTCACAGTTTCACCACCCCTGGACTCTAGAACATAAAACATGTTATAAGTATGACAGATTAATATTCATTCAGGGATTTTTTGTGTTCAGAACTTCATTCATCAGTGCATCTTGCCTCTGTGAGATGGGACAGCAACAGTTCCTGTACTAGAATAGGACTTAACAAACAAATACAATACAAACAGAAAGTCTCCTATCTGTCTAATCAACAATCCTAGAACTGTAGAGTCAAAAATCATGAGTGTTAGAGGTAGAAGAAATCTCAGGATCACCCAGTTTAATCCCCCCTCCCATTTTACATGCAAGAAAATTGAAAATATGCCTATACATTCTTCCTATGCCAATCTATTCTATATGCTCATATGGTTAATTTCCTGAAATACCGATTTCCTCAAATCATCCCTTCAAAAAATTTTATATGTTTCCATTTCTTACACAAATAGGCTTCAAATCTTTAGTTTAGCACTCAAGTCTCCCTTCAGGCAGGACCCAACATTACTGCCTCATAGGGTGCCAACATCATAGATTAAGTCTCAAAGAAACCTTTAGAGGTCATTTAGTCCCTCTCATTTACAGATGAATAAACTGAAGATCAAGGAGATTAAATAAATTAATATAATAGATCTAATGCTGGAAAAACCTTAGATGCCAAATAACAGAATCCTTTCATTTTACAGATGAGGAGACTGAGGCCCAGGGAAGTTAAATTATTTGCTCAAGATCACACAGGTGACTGAAGCAAGATTTGAATCCAGATCTTCTGACTGGGTCCAAAACCTGTAATCTTCCCAATATGCTACATTGCCTTTCCCAAATGATTGTTGAAATTCAAACTTCTGCTCCAACCACCCTGGTCAGCACATTCTTCCCCCAGAAGACCTTGCCATTCTCCTCTTCATAGGTGTGTTCCTATATTTCATACTGCCAGAAATCCTTTTCTTCATTTTCAGCATTTATTTATGCAACATTTCTTATATTTCATCCAGGTCCCTAGAATCTGGTTTGGGTTCACAATCTATTCAACCCTTGCTCTGACCTCCCATTTTCTCTATCTGAATCCCTCCTCACCCCTAGATCATTTAGTACTAATCACATGACCTCACAATGTAGTAGCAAAAGGAAAACTTACTTAAAATAGAAATGCAGAGAAAGTAATCAGGAAAAGCCAGTAGAACTGTATACTCTATAGTAGACCAGTTCTCAGCTATGACCAAGTTAACATAAACTCTGCCCTCTTTCACTTGTGCTGCTTTAATGGAAAGTTTTTTTAGTCTTCTCTTTAAGAGAAGAATACTCATTCTAAACTGAGTGAGTAGCAGTGGAGTATTGGAAGAGGGGAGAGGCAGATGGCTTTGGTACAAATGTTAGAGAATGAAAACAGATAATTCATGGGAGAGAAAGCAAAACAGGTTCTAGGCTCAGAAAATAAAAACATAATTAAGCATGATAATCTAAAAGGGAGAAGAATAAATGTGTTTTTGTCATTCATAAAACTTAGAAAAAAAATTAAAAGGAATGTGGCTCATCAGCAAAAGAGACAAAATCCTTTGAAGAGCCAACAGGAAACCCTAATCCTTGAGCTGACATTTAACATCATGAGTGTAAAACCACAGTAGGGCATACCATCAGCAGGGGTCTTCTTCACTTGGACAAGTGGAATGCATGTTGCTGAATTCTCTAAATTGGTATTAGTCCAGTGACTCAACTTGAACACCTCATCCAATGCTTAGCATAACTAAACATAAACAGGGTATCACATTGCTTAGAAACCACGTGCTATGTACCACACATGTACTCATAATTAATTTAGAAGTCCAGGCATTCTTCTATGAATGTAAATACATAATAGTATTTCTACATTCTAACTTCCTACTCCTCATTTTATTTTTCCCATTTTATCTCTTTTCCTCTTCTGCTTATCATTATAGCCATCGAAGAGACATTAGTTCACTCTAAAACCTCAACAGAAAAGCAAAAGATGCAATGTAATAAGAACAGGGTTTTTAAATGTTGTGGATGGGGTATAAATGTGCCAAGTGGTTTGAGAATATTAGCACGAAACTGTGGTCATGTAACCAGCTGTGTCTTAATTCTATGGTTTGACAGACATGTATTTTGAATAATCTCTTCCTTTCCCTATTTTTCTTCCTTTCCTTTCCTTTTGCTATTTATTTCTTAAAAAGTGTTTTAAAAATATTAACAAACCTCAACGGCTCATGAAAAAAATGACTTCTAGCTAAGATAGTAATATGAAAGAAGTCCAACCCAGATCCCTGGGAGCAAATGAATTCAATGATTCAATGAAACACACACACACACACACACACACACACACAAATAGGACAAAGTCAAAAAACTAAAAATCAAGAATGAGATATTTACTGTAAAAAAAGTGATCTTTTAAACAGAATGAGGAGAGGGAATTTAAGAATCATTGGAATTTCTAAAAACCATTACCAAACAAAAAAAGCTTGGATACTGTATTTTGAGAAATCATAAAAGAAACATGTTGCTTGAATACATGCATAAATGAAAAAAAATTATAAAGTGCTCACTATATATCAAGTTCTGGGAATTCAAATAGAAAAGCAAAACAGTTTCTAATATCTCTTTGTAAAAGAAAAATGTGGAGGGGCAAAGAGAGGAAATATTATAATAGAATATGATGAAGCAAAAAAAATCATAACTATGGATGTGAATGGGATAAACTCACTAATTAAATGAAGAAAGGTGACAGAATGGATTGGAAAGCAGAATTCAAAAATATATGGTTTACAAGGAAAACAACCAAAATAGAAAAATTCACAGAAACTTATAATGAAGGACTAGAATAAAATTCACTATCTCTCAGGTAAATTAAAAAAAAATTGGAGTAGCAATCATGAGTTCAGATAAGGTCACAGTGAAGTTAGATTTGATTAAGAGAAATAAGCAGGGAAGTTACAGTATGTTTAAGAGGACCATAGATAATAAAATAATGTCACTATTAAATATACACATCAAATGTCACAAAATTAAAAAATCTTAATGAAAATCTAATTGAATTATAGAGAAAAATAATGAAGGAAAAATTGTTTGAGGCTCTTAGTACATGCTTTTTAGACTTAGTAAAACCATGTGAACAATTTACACAGTGACCATAATAATAATGTGAGAGGAAGCAACTTTGAAAGACCTCAGAACCCTGATCAAAACAAAGACTAATTATTACTTTAAATAATGAAACATAATTCCTCTGCTTCTTGGTAGAGCAGTGATAAACTAGAGAAGTTGGTTTTTAAAGTGTGGTCTGATGAGCTCTGGAAGATCCCTGAGATCCTTTCAGGGAGATATCAAGAACAAAATTATTTTCATAATAATAAATAAAGGCTATTATGTGCCTATTAAAATGCTCCTCTCTTTTCCAATTACATATGTGCATGATGTCAGTTTCTTCATATATGTCAATCAAAATGACATTTAGCAATAGACTGAATGCAGAAGCAGACTTTGAGAGTCTAGCTTCTTCTATTAAGCCAGACATTAAAGAGATTTGCAAAAATATGTGAAACAATGTTACTCTTCTCAGTAATTTTTCTTTGGAAAATATTTATTCTATCAAAATACCTTTTTATGTTAACATCTAATGGATTTATTAGTTATTTTTAAATGAATTGATATTTTAAAAAAATTACCAGTTCTAATTTCTAACATGGAAATATTGACAGCTACACTGTGAAGAAACAAAAGCTTTTGGAATCCTTAACAATTTTTAACAGAGTATAAGGGACTTGACACCCAAAAGTTTGAGAACCACTCTATGAGAGGCAAAAAATGAATCATGCATTCTCAGACATGACTAATTTGTTTTACATGACTACATGTAATTGTTATGAAGGAGTGCTTCAGCTTGGTGTGGCATAGGAATAAAGGTTAGTAAATAGTGAGTTACGTGGAAGAATGAGCATCAATAAAACTTTTTTCAAATGTAGAGAAGAAAAAATAAATGAAGGATACACAAATAGACCGATTGTGTTACTATCTTGTTAAATTCAACATAGATTTTAAAAATTGTATTAATAAGTTTACAGTTTCTTATACAATCCACTTTCATATTTTCCTTTGTACCTAGAACTATTTGTGTGTGTTGACAATTAAGTTTGCAATGAAAAAGAAAAATAATCAAAATAAACTTAATCTGAATCTTTGAAAGAGCATGAAAGGCTAAAGTGTCATATTGACTCAGCTAATATTTCCCTGTTTGTTTTAGTTGCTTCACTTATCCTATGAATAGGAAAGGATTAGTAGTAGCTTTGAATTTAATGGAAGAATTTCAAGTATGAGCAATGTCCTTTGAATAAATCCCCCCTTCTATGGAGAAATGACTAGGTCAAGGCAAGAAGAACAGATAATTTGTTGATATTTACCACAGCGAAATATTGGCCAAGATGATTAAATTCTTACATGTACTCATGTTTTCTCCAGTGGACTCTTTGTTTTGATGCCTCTCCAAAGTGCTATTATTTTCATTGGAAAAACAGGACTCAAACTAAGCTCAGATAAAGCTGGGGCAATTTCTTGGTTTTAAAAATAGAAGACAGTCTTACATCGCCAGAACAAATAGAAACAATCTAATCAAGATATAGAAATGTATTTGAACATTTTGAGATTAGATTTCTCCCACATCCATGTTGTATGGAGGATCTGGTAGTTTTTAGGGAATGAAGAGAAAGAAATTTATATATTTTTTCCATTGACCCTTCCACTTAAATAGATTTCTGTTTGCAAAGTTCTAGCAGAATTGCTTGTGCATTGCCTTGTGTGAGTTCTCTATAAAATACAGTCAACTCTCAACCACAAAAGATAATGAGTGATGGATCTAATATTACTAGTTAATTTCCATAAAAATCCCCATTTTGCACTTCAGTCAATAGCTATCTACAAAAAACTGTAAAAACCTTTTAGGAAAAAATAAAGATGATTTGTTTCACCTCACCTGATCTGGTCAAGGTTTGTATGTGCTTCTAATGAATAGTGAGATGGCACAAAAGGAAGTAAATGAGAAACACAGGATTATTGATTTATAATAAGAATAGCTCTCCTTTATATAGTATTTCAAAGTTTGGGCAGCACTTTACATGTTATCTCATTTGATTGGCACAACAGCCCTATGGGCTAAGTCCTATAATTATCTCCATTTTATAGATGACACAACTGAGGTTGAGAGAGGCTAGTAGTAAGTGTCTGAGGTAAAATTCAAACTCAGGTTTTTAGACTCTTGATTTTAATACTCTATTCACTACACCACCTAGCTTCCTCCTGCACTCTGATTCTTGACTTCTCTGGTTTCATTTAAGTCCCAGCTAAAATCCTACCTTCCACAGGAACCTTTCCCCACCCATTCTAAATTTCAGTGCCTTCACTCTGTTACTTATTTCCTATTTATCTCACATATAGCTTGCTTCATATCTGTTTATTTACATGCTGGAAATTAGACTGTAAGCTTCCTGAGGGCACTGACTGTCTTTTACCTCTCTTTTTATCCATAATGCTTAAAAACATGCCTGTCACATAGTAGGTGTTCAATAAATACTTTTTGATTGATTGTGTCCTCTGGTTGACTTTTGAAAGTAAACACATTGGTGGGCGCTCACAAATTACATTTTTATACACAGAATGCCTTGAACCTGGGATAATCATCCTTGGGGGAATCTGACCTGGAAGTGCACGCTGGGGTGATGAAAGTATCCCAGAGGGGCACTACAGATAGATTATGAACCTGGGGCCCAGATAGGATAATTATTAGGCCCTTCTTAATAAAAGGTTTTTAACTGATTGATAGTTGACTGCATTTAGGTATTCAAAGAGCTGTCATATTCTTGTTGCTGTTCAATTGCTTCAGTTGTGTCTGACTCTTTGTGATCATATTTGGGGTTTTCTTGGCAGAGACACTGGAGTGGTTTGCCATTTCCTTCTCTAGTTCATTTTACAGGTGAGGAAACTGAGGCAAACAGACTTAACTAACTTGCCCTGGGTCACACAACCAATGTCGGAGGCCACATTTGAACTCAGGAAGATGAATCCTCCTGACTCCAGGGCTGGTGCTCTATCCGCTGTGGCACCACCTGGCTGCTCTTAGAAGAGGCGCTAAAACTAGTGGCTACAAGAAGTAGAATATTTGAGGCATGGGAGACAGCCAGTGTAGAAGGGAATAAGCCTTTATTTAGCACCTACTGTGTTCCAGTCATTGTGCTAAGTGCTTTTAAAAATGACTACTACTTCATTTGACTGCAAAGTAGGTTATCCTGCCAGGGGATCTTCAGAATCTTCCTAAGACAATCAAATAAAGTGATTTGGTTTTCTGGCATGATGCTGGCAGACTGTCCAGGCTTCACAGGCATACAATAATGAGGGTAGCACCATGGCTCTGTAGACCTTAGGTTTGATAGTCAGTCTCTCCCATACTTTCCTTCAGAGCCTCCCAAACACTGAGCTAGTTCTGGCAATGTCAACCTCATTATCAGTGTGTACATCCCTGGAAAGTACACTACCAAGGTAAGTGAACTTATCCACAGCATTCAAAACTTCTCCATTTGCTGTAATTGATGGTTCCATGTATGGATGGTGTGATGGTGGCTGATGGAGTACCTATGTTTTCTTGGTGTTAATTGTTAAGGCAAAATTAGTAGAAACAATAGAGAATTGATCCACACTTTGTTGCATCTTAGCTTCAGAGACTGCACTGAGCGCACAATCATCTGCAAATAGAAAATCGTGTACCAACATACTCCCTGCACTTTGGTCTTGGCTTGTAGCCTTAACTCTGCTTCAGAGAGGACAACTCTGATGGGCTAGGCACATTGTTCAAATGCAAAATATATACTTGCCAAAAAAGACTATTTTATGGAGAACTCACACAAGGAAAACATTCATATCGTGGTCAGAAGAAGTGATTCAAGGACACTCTCAAGGTCTCTCAAGAGCTTTGGAATTGATTGTGTGATATGGTAGACACTGGCATAGGACTTCTCAGCATGGCATGCCCACATCACAGGAAGTGCTATTCTCTAGGAGCAAACCAGAATTGAAACCGCTCAACAGAAGCAGAGGATATGCAAATTTAGAGAATCCTCCCCAATTGTTTACACAGACTATTTGCACCCAACTTGTGGTAGGGTATTCCAAGCTTGTCTGGTCATCTATAGTTGGACACATGGAAATTTGATTCTAGCATAGTGTTGTCATTTTGGTCCTCTTTGAGAACAAAGGACAACAATCAACCATAAAGTAGGTTAGAGATACAATGTTGTGTACAGGGAATAGGAAGTAGACCTGTTTAGCTAGAATATAGAGTACTGAGAGAACTGATTATTAATAACTAGTGATTTGGGGAGATTCAGACTTCCCTTTTTTCTTAATACTCATTTCAAGATCTCAGTCTCTGAAGGTTGAGCTAACCTCCTCTATTTAGGCTCCACCCAGGAAAGGCAGTCATCATGTTCTGCTCAGGCTTGGGTGGGACATAAATTCTTTGAATAGATTGCCTAAGGCTGGGGGGCTGGGTAACTTGGAAGTGGATACATAATCAAAGTTTTTATAATGTACATTCTTTCATTAATTATGAACCAATCAGAGAATATTGCCAACCTGGGGAACATCTACTCTTGGAATGGCATAAAAACTGTAAGGCTGCAGCCATGATTGTTTTTGGTCTAAGAAAGTGATGGCCAAATGACCATCCTTTTAATAAAACTCTGACATTATTAATAAGATGATTAAATTACCCAGAAATTATGTCTCCCTGTCCTCCTCAATAGTATTTGCTTTTAATTACCCCCTCCCCCATTCTTCCCTCCCTTCTATTATTTTTCCCTCTTCCCCGCCAACCCCCACAATTTCTTCTAGGGTAAGATAGGTTTCCAAATCTGATGAGACTTATATTAAAAGAATTGCTTTGTATCCCTTATCCTGTGTCCCTCTGTTTTTCTTTTTTCTTTTTTTTCTTTTTTTTTGGAGAAGGGAAGGTGGGGCGTTTGGGGTTAAGTGACTTGCCCAAGGTCACACAGCTTGTAAGTGTTAATCTGAGGCCAGATTTGCCCCTGTTTTCCTTATCCTGTCATCCATCTTCTTCATCCTGTGTCATAAAGAACTCCTCCTTATATTATTTTTTTTTTGGTCTTTTTGGAGGGTAGAGGGCAGGGCATTTGGGGTTAAGTGACTTGTCCAAGGCCACACAGCTAGTAAATGTTAAGTATCTGAGGTCAAATTTGAACTCAGGTCCTCCTGACTCCAGGGCCAGTGCTCTATTCACTGCCTCACCTACCTGCCCCAAATTCCTCCTTAAGCAACCTTCTTTCTCATCCTGTTCATCCTTATCTTTAACTCCCATAAAAGCCCTAAAATTACATCATTGTTCTGAAATCTGTATATAAGCATAACTCACCCAAATATCAGGGTCTCAATTAACTTTCTTGCTAAAAAAAAAAAAGTGTGCTTTTTCACATAAATAAAAGCAGCTCCTGATGGCTAAAAGAACGTTGTCTAAGTGAATTCTTTCATGCTTGGACTGATCTCCAAATTCTGACCTCCACCCTTCTGATCAGTTGTCCAATCCCCTTACTGTCTGTGGCCTGAGAGTTCTGGAAGCAGCCACTGCCACTGTCATTGCCCCAGGCCTGTGCTGGGGCTGGGCCTGGACTTTGCTTCTCTCTCACCTGGGTCTGATAGATCTTTCCTACTGACCTTTTAAGTTGTCTTTGGCATTTGTGGGTTGAGAAGTCTGGAAACTGCCACAGCTGCCTGTGATTCAGTTCCCTGAGGCCTGCTTTAGGTTCTCTGGGGCCTGGTCTGTGCTGGTGAGGCTTGCACTGCACTGTTTTCCTCTCCAAGCCCAGGATAACAGAACTTTCCTGATGACTTTCCAGATTGTCTTGGGCTGGAAATTTGTTTCACTCCAGGGCTTGGGGGAGATCTTAGTCAAGCCCCTGTCTTTACTCTGCCTTCTTGGCTCCCTCTCGAACCTTTATAAACCCCACAGCATCACATTGTGAAGACTTTAAGTGAGTTTAATCTAGGACTCTCAGACTTGGTGGGTGGACGTTTCCAGAAAGACATTAGAGAAGTCAACCTCAGAGAAGTTAAGTACCACTGTATACTTGCTGTATATTCTTGCTTCATTAGGACAAAATCAACCTTCTTTATCAAATGTTCAGTGACTTGTGAGTGCCTTGTTTTTTTGACCCAACATTGAACTTGAACTAGGAGGGAGCCATGCCTACAACATCATTGAATTCACAAGCCCTCCTCGCTATTGGTGTACTTTGAAAAAAAGGCCAAGTTATGCCAACTGGATATAAAGACAAAAAAATTAAAAGATCCTTTTGTACCACTTTAGCAGTCGTTATCTCCATGAATGTTTTAAGACCATGCAGCACTTCCTATTACTTATCTAGAGGATGATGAAGTAGGAGACATTCTGCCCCTCATTAGCCTTCTCCTAAATGACATGGGACAGTTAGGTTACATAGTAGATAAAGAGCTGGGTTTGGAGTCAGGAAGACTCACCTTCTTGCCTTCAAATCCACCCTCAGACACTTATTAGCTATGTGACCCTGGTGAAGTCACTTAACCTTGTTTGCCTCAGTTTCCTCATCTGTAAAATGAGCTGAAGAAGGAAACCGCAAACCACTCCAGTATCTTTGCCAAGAAAAATCCCAAATGGGGTCATGAAGAGTTGGACATGACTGAAGAAAATGGCTTAACAATAGCAACAAAGGATCCTGGGGATGTCCATGCTGCTACACCGGCATAATCTGAAAACTAGTGTGGCATATCAGGGGATTACTTTGGCACAGGCCTCCATGTTGTTAAATGCCAAGCATACCACCTGGGTTTTCATTGTTTTAGAATTATGTCAAGCAGCCTGGGCTCCATAAACAGATGCTACTAAGAATTTTTAAATGGTCTTCTTTCAGAGGTATCAGTTAGCACAAGCAAGTTGCCAAGTTCCTGTCAGTTTGATTATGATTCAAATATAAGAAGTCTCTATGCCAACGCTACTAATTAATTATTTATCCGTAACCTGTCGATGCCTCAGTTTCCTCAAATGTAAAATAGAGACCATAGCAACACTTGCATTACCTCTTTCATTTGGTTACTGTGACTAAAAAGTTTTCTAAACTTTAAAATGCTATAGAAATGTTGGATTTTGTTATTGTCTAAATGCCTTGGGCAACAGCTAGAGGAAAAAAATGTATCCAAAAGGAAAATCTGTGTTGAATGATCAAAAATATGGCACAGCAAGGAAAAGCTGCTTAAAAGCAGTGAGATGAGTGTTAATGTTATTTTGTCTGAATTACTATTCAGACAAAAAATACCAGAATGAACTCATGAGACTTTGTATTTCTCCACATACTGTAGAGATTTTCCCATAACATTTACACAGTTGGCTAGTTAATAGACTCTGTGCTAAGTAGACTGGGAACACAAAATATGTGAATGATACAGAGCCAGCCCTCAAGAGTCTTACTGTATAATGAGGGAAGGGAGGAGAAAAGTGAGGGAAAAAAAGAAGGTACATGATACAAAATAGAATGTGATTAGGACAAAAGAGAACTCTGGGAGAATCAAGGAAGCCTTCATAGAGGTGCCAAGATTTCAATGGGTAGAAATATGGAAGGAGTGCATTTCACATGGAGGCTGGGATTGCCTGAAAGAATGCATAGTGGCAATAGATGGCAGGACAAGATCAGGGAACATCTAGCATGTGGCTGGAAAGGCCATTTGGAACAAAATTGTGAAGATTTGGAAATACTTGCAAACTGTCTGTATTTTACCCAGTAGGCCATAACAGATCTGCTAGAAGATTTTTGACTGGGGATTAAGAAGGTTATTTTGGTACCTGTGAAAGGATGGATTGCAAGGGGAATGACAGGAAGTAGGGAGGCCATTTTGAAGACTAATACAATAAAATTCCAGGAAAAAAATAACTTAGATGGTAGCAGAGTGGCTAATATATAGAAAAGTAGAAGTCAGAGACAGACTGAAGCAGAATTAGCAGAGCATATCTAGTTGAATTTAAGCAGTGAGGGAGAGGGAAGAGAAAAAACATGATTGTAGGAGGTGAGTCTGGACGACTATGTACAGTGTTGACATCAATGAGAATAGATGAATTGGTGGTGGGGGGGAGGAGTTTAAGGCAATGAGTTCAGTTGGACCTGTCTAGATTAAAGTACTAGCTGGAGAATGGGGAGTTGAGGATGGCACTGAGATTTAGAAATTGGAGGACTGGAAAGATGATGTTATACTTGATAGTAATGGAAAATTCAGAAGATGAGTGAGTTGGGGTGGTAGTGAAAGATGATGGATTCTGACTTATCCTTGTTGAATCTGAAGTGCGTATAGGAAATTCAATCTGAAATAAGAAATAAGAAGCTAGGGTGGTGGGATGGAATTCAAGAGAGAGATTAGGATTTGATACATAACTCTGAGATGCATAGAAATAATAACTGAATCCATGGCAGCTGATGTGATCACCTAGGGAGAGAATAATGACAGAAAAGTGAAGAGGGCACAAGATAAGCTTTGGGCTATACCCACAATTAGTAGGAATGATATGGATAAAGCTCCAGGAAAGGACACTGAGAAGGAGAAGTCATAGCAGGAAGAGAACTAAGAAAGATCACAATCTATAAAATCAAGAGAGGAGACAATATTCAAGAGAAGAGAATAGTCAACAGTGTCAAATGGATGAGATTAAGAAAAAGGGCATTTGATCTGGCAGTTAAGAGATCCATGATAATTTTGGAGAGGATAGTTTCATTTGGATGATGAGGTCAGAAGCTATATTGAGAAGAGCTGAGAGGAAAGTGAGAAGAAAGAAAGAGGAGATAAATATTGAGAAGTTTTTTCAGAAGTTTAGCTGAAAAGGGAAGAGAGATACAATGGAATAGCTAGTGCAGATGGTAGCATCTAATAAGTGTTTTTTTTAAAGGATGTGTAGACTTGGGTAGGTTTGAAGGCAGTAGGAAAGGAACTAGTAAAAAGATAAAGGATGAGAGAGAGAGAGAGAGAGAAGGAGGGAGGGAGAGAGGGGAGTGGAGAGAGAGAGAGAGAGAGAGAGAGAGAGAGAGAGAGAGAGAGAGAGAAGGGTGATGAAAAGGGGCAACTGCTGAGAAGATGGCAGGGGTTGAGATCAAGGCTACCTGGAAGACAGGTTGACTTTAATGCTCTTTTTTAGTTCTCTTCCTACCTATTCGACTGGTCTTTTCCCTCTCTTTTACTACTACTACTGCTATTAGAAAGCATATATGTAGTGGTTTAAGTCTTTCAAAGCTCCTTACATATTTTATTTCATTTGTTTCTTAGAAGAACCCTATGAGGCAAAAAGCAGGGTCACCTCTTCATCAGAGACTGGAGTGAAGGTGGCAATATTAGGTGGATGTGAGATAAAAAGGGGAGAAGAGGGACCTCCTGACAAATGGTTATTGGGGAATTAACTATGAAGAAAGGTCCTCAGTTGAGAGATTTGGGAAGGTATGAGTCATCATGGACAACTTATGGAGAAGAATTTCTCCACATCAAAAATTTTAAAAAATGTAGCTCTTGAGCTTGGGTGAGAGTGGGACTGGACAGTCTTTTAAGTTGAGGGCAAAGTAGGTGTTATTTTTTCATTTTGTCACTCCCAATAGTTAAGATAGTACCCTGTACATCATAGAGCTTAATGACTGCTGAATTGAACTCAATAGTACAAAAGACTTAATCTGACCAGCTGTGATGAAATGGGAAGATATTAAATTGACTAGGGAAAGAATATTGAGAAAAAAAAGAAGAGGGTCAAGGACATTTAATGGGATAGAAGGAGAACATGCATTCATGATGGAGACTGAGAAGGAACTATAAAGCACATAGGAAGAGAATCAAGAGAAAGCAGTGCCCCAGAAAACCAGTTAAGAGAATTTTTAGGGAAGGGAAGTCTGAAGGGTAACAAATGCTA
Source organism: Pseudochirops corinnae (assembly GCA_028646515.1). Lineage (NCBI taxonomy): Eukaryota > Metazoa > Chordata > Mammalia > Diprotodontia > Pseudocheiridae > Pseudochirops > Pseudochirops corinnae. The sequence continues at coordinate 181,223,134 of CM053590.1, forward strand.
TAGAAGTCAGGGAGGATGGGGCAGCTAGGCAGTGCAGTGAATAGAGTACTGACCCTTGAGTCCTGAGGACGTAGGTTCAAATCCAGTCTCCCACACTTGACACTTACTAGCTGTGTGATCTTGGGCAAGTCACTTAACCCCAATTGCCCTGCGTTACTCCTCCAAAAAGAAAAAAAAGTCAGGGACGATGAAGAGAGAGATAGTCACTGGATTTAATCATAGACTCATAGGAATTAGAACTAGAAGGGACCCAAGGAATAATCCAGTCCTATTTCACCCCCACAATAAGGCCATGAGGAGATTATTAGTAATCTTAGAAAGAGTAGTTTCAGTAAAGTAGTAGGGACAGAAGCCAGACTTCAGAGGGTTAAGAAATGATTGCCATACTTCCAGCCTCTTCTCTCCTCAATGTTCTACTTTGAGATAATTTGTATTATGCATTATATATATGTTGTTAATCTTCTAAGAGCAATGGGTAGAAGTCACAGAAGGGCAGATTTGGAAGAACTTCCTAACAATTAGAAATGTCCCAAAGTGGAATGGGCTACTTTAGTATTTAGCGTTCTTTTAGTGGCAGCTAGGTGACCACATATATGGAGTTGTCAAGGGTATTCCTATTCTGATAGGGATTGGACTATCTCTGAGGTCTCTTCTACTTTTGTGATTTTGTGATTCTGTGGTAAATTAGTAGAAGTTTCAATTGTAAACAACACTTCCTATAACTTTAGTAAGGAACTTCTTTGTCTTTGAAGCCAGGTTGTCTTCCCTTATTAGAATGCAAGCTCCTTAAGGGCAGGGACAGTCTTGCTTGGCTTTTTTTTTTTATCCCTAGCATTGTAACAGAATACATGACACATTGTAAAAACTTAATAAATGCCTTTTCATTCCTTCATTTGTTCATCCATTGATTCAAGATTGGAATGAGTTCAGGATCCTTTACCATAGCATCATGTCACTCAGTAAGGTTAAGTCAAGGACAATTAAGTGGCATGGTGAGTAGAGTGCTAAGCTAGAGTTCGAAGTTACCTAACCCTGTTTGCCTCAGTTTCCTCATCTGTAAAATGAGCTTGAGAAGGAAATGGCAAACTACTCTAGTATCTTTGCCAAGAAGACCCCAAATGAGGTTATGAAGACTCAAACATAGCTGAAACAACTGAACAATAGCAAATGAGTTTGAAAGTTAAGCATTTCTTAAACAAAAGAAATATATTAGCACAGTGCCTGGAACCATAGTAAACACTTAATAGATGCTTTTAAATTTAATTAATCTATCCTTTCATTCAATTAGGTTAGGGTGAGTTGGCCCTAACTGAATACAGAGTTAGAATCTTTTAGTGGCAGCTATGTGGCTCAGTAAATAAATCACTGATCCTGTTGTCAGGCAGGAAAACCTAAATTCAAATCTAGCCTTAGACACGTAACTAGTTGTGTGACCCTAGGAAAGTCACTTAACCTCTGTCTCAGTTTTCTCATCTGTAAAATTGAGTAAATAATAGCTTTACTCCCAAGAATTGTTATGAGGATCAAATGAAATTGGAAAGTGCTTAGCTCAATGCTTGGTTCATAGTAAACACTTTATAAATATTAGTTGTTTTTTCTGATTAGTTTTTTCTTTACCATAGTTTCATGGGATTCAGTGGGGTTAAAATGGAATGGTTTTTTTTCCTCTTGGCAAGTTACATATTTCTTAAACAAGCAGCAGAAATATATTTGTATAGGGACCATAAGTAGATAGTAATACAGATTATAAATTGTTGAATAAGGTGGTAAATTTTCATTCATAATTTTCTCCCTCAAACATTTTAGGAAGAGTTTTTAATCTTTTATCTTTTCCAATTTGTTTGTAACTCATTCATTCAAATATTTATAATGCAAAAGTTTGTTTTCTTTACCTGTCCCCTCTACTTAAGTTATACAAAACCTTGGGTTTCAGATGAAAAGAAACATACATTAAAGATAGGCTGGTTCCCTTATTTTGCTCTTCTATCCTGTACATACTAGATTCAGTGCCTTAGGAACTGAAATATATTGACACTGCCACATTGGAAGTCCATGCACCTCCTCTTTTCTTTGGTTCTTGTCTTTGGAGTAATTTTCAAAGAATGCCCATTTTGATGTTGAGAATGCCCTTGGATGCTTCTCTGTGCAAGGCGGTCCCTTCATTTTTAGCTGCCTATGAGCTAGAGAAGTAATATTTGAATTATTTATTCTGACACCATGTTCAGCATATGAATGTATTCTTGAGTGCAAGTGACTTTTTTCCTTAAGCCCATATTCCCTTTGATGAAAGAGTATCTGATTTCAGCTGTCTGTATAGCAACTTTGCTTTTTGCCAGCACATGGTGACGAGTATTTGTTTATATTTAGACACCATCTGGGCTAGTTAGCTCAGTTGATGAAAACATGGTACTAATGAGGCCAAGATCCAGGGTTCAATCTCTGCTCAGTCCGTTGAGCAGCACCATGAGATAGAGAGAGTTTTGGATTTGGAGTTAGAAAGACATTCTGACCCCTAAACCAATTCTTTATCAACTGGGCCATGCTGCCTCCCCTTCCCTTGTATGTGTATCTCATTTTCTCTCAATATTTCTCTTTGGTGCCATGTTGTCCTTCTTGATCAGCTTCCCCCAATGCTATTCTGAGGTGTTTAGGTAGCTCAGTTGATAGAGCACTGGTCCTGCAATCAAGAAGACCTGAGTTTGAATCTTGCCTCAGACACATATTAGCTATGTGATCCTGAACAAATTACTTACCTTCTGTCTGTCCCAGTTTCCTTAACTGTAAAATGGGGAGGATAATAGCACCCCCTCTCCAAAGCTTTTGTGAGATATGAGATGGTTTGTAAAGCATTTTTCACACCTATATCAATGCTAGCTGCTATTATTAGTAATCTTACTCTACTCCTCTATCTTCTCTGAAACAATCCCTTGTGGCACAAATTCAGGTATTGTTAAGTTCATTTCCCAAGAATTATGTGTGGACGCCTAAAGCACTAGTTCTTTCATTAGTAGATCATTGTTTTCTTGAGTTTAAGATCAGATTTAAACCCATGGTTTGTTCTGCTCAATTGATTTCAATTGCTGTCCTTTAAAAAAAATCATCCTATTAGTTTCGTCATTTATCAAACACAATGTTAATTCCTCTGACATTTTAATTTACAGGCTTTTTATTAATATAGCCTAGATTCCATAACCACTTAAAAGGCATGTTCTGCCCCCTCTCTAATTCATAGATTGGAGATGACTGCCATAAAACTCTAGAGGTCAGCATTCCTGAAGGTATATGTGGGAAGGAGAGATCCAGGCAGCTGTCCTTTTCCCCAGAAAACATGTAAAGACCCCAAAGTAACTGTATAGCAGAAATTCCTTCCCCCAAATCTCTATAGATAGATTGATAGAGACCCTAGATCAGAGGCAAAATGTAAATGTGTATTTTTAAGTATAAACATGCTGTATGGAAAAAAGACAATCTTATAAGAAGATGGTGACTTGAGCAGAAGATTTTAATAGACTATCTTGACTGGCAACCCCTGAGTCAGGGACTATGATCAGGTTTTTAAATTTAGTTCCTGAGACCCAAGCCATTTTTCTGGGAGAAGGAGGAGTAAAGAAATTTGGAGATTTTATGATCATAAGGAAAGTGAAAAGATGATAAAGTAGCAGCTAGGGAGAATTAGTCTTCCAGATTTGAAACCTAGGAGTCATCGGGATACCTCTCTTTCCCTCATCTCCTGAATCTAATTAATTTCCAAGTCCTATCAATTCTACCTTGGTAATAAAGCTCTCTGAATGTGAGCTCTCCTTTTTATGCCCACTGCCATCACCCCAGTTCAGACCCTTCTCACCTCTCCTCTGGACCAGTGCTATGGATTCCTAATTGGCTTCAAATGCAGTCTCTGCTCACAGCTTCTCTAATCCATCCTACATACTACTGTCATATTAATCTCCTTAAAGTACAGCTGTTATTATGTCTTTGTCCTGAGTAAAAACTCTAATAATAACTAGCAACTTCCTATGAAACAAAATCCAAACTCCTTAGCCAAGCATTGATCGAATGGCCTTCAGGGCCCTCCATAACTTACATCCAATGTATCCTTTCCAGCCTTATCTCAAACTAATCCCATTCATAAACTCTATGATTCAGACAAACTGAACTACTGGTGGTGTTTTTTTCTTATATTCAATTTACGAGGATTTCTTAAGGATTTACTATGTGTTAGACCTTATTATTCTCTGTGAACCCCAAATAAGAATGAAATATTTTCTGCTTTCAAGGGGCATCCATCCATCCATCCATCCATCCATCCATCCATCCATCTATCTATCTATTATCTATCTAGACATATTTATATACATGTAAATATACTATACATACACAATAAATACAAAGCAATTTTTTGAGAAGGAAGGCACTAACAAGAGGGAAGATCAGGAAAGGCATCATGTAGAAGGTAGCACTTGAGGAGAGTTTTGATAGAAACAAGGAGATTTTTGAGAAGTGAAGAGAGAATGTGTTACAGATAGTAGGGACAGTGATTGCAAAGGTGCAAAGGTGGCAGTATCATATGTTGGAAACATTGAAAAAGGTCAATTTGGCTGGTGTGTGGAGTATAGTAATGAATAATAAGACTGGAAAGGTGTAATGTTAATATGAGTTGAAGATCTTCCACATCCATTAATAGGCCTCACTTGGAGCCCAACAAGAGAAGCTTGATTAGGGGAGGCTTGTTTTTCAGGAAGGCCCACACCTTTTGTTCCTTTGTAATTAGGCAGTGGGTCATGAGGGTTATGATGCCCTCTGACCCTGAAGAAGGGTATATATACTCTGAGGTTAGCATTTTGCTTTGGGCCTTACTCGTGGGAAGAGTGTTTGAGTGATGTAGCCAGATGAGACTCTGGGTAGCTGTTAAAGAGCCCCCTGGCTTTGAAAGCCCAGATGTTGGTGCTTCTCTCTCTGGTAACTGCATATGTATGTAACGGTCAGACAGTTGGATCTGCCTCTTGATCTATGATGTACGTGTTATTTGGTCTTTTGGTTAGAAGCTCCATCTGTTGGTCTTTATCCTATTATTTCTGCTTGTAATTTCTGTTTGTGATTTTTGTTTGTATTTTCTCTGAAGTTCAGGGTGCTGACTTTTCCCCCTAAACTAAGTAAATGTGTATATACGTACACACACACACATACACACACACACACATATATATATATATATATATATATATATATATATATATATATATAAAATGTTTGATAAAAGTAAGATTGACCCCTTTTGAGTTTCTTTCCTTTAGAAAGGCAGATCAAAGAACCTGTGCTAGCAGCTCTCCTGTGTGCTAGTGTTATTAGTCTTACACCCCAACACAGCAGTTGCAAGTAACATTGCTGTTACAAAATGTAAGTTGAGGGTAAATTGTGAAGGGTTTTAAAAGCCAAACCAAAAAAAAAATTTACACTAGAGACAATAGTCATCCCCTGATTGGGGGAGTGATACATACATACATATGTACATTCATATGTGTGTGTATGTGCGTGTATGTATATGCCTAGCTTTTAGGAAAACCATTTTGGCAGCCTGGCACATAGTAGGCACCTAATAAATATTTACTGATTGATTATTGAATGTAGGATGGATTAGAGTACTTTTACTTACACTGTCTATGGTGCTAGGATGCACTTCTTCTCCTCACCCTATCCCCATTCTAGTCTTTTTCTACTTATTCATATTCTATCGATATTTATTGGCTCAGATGCCACTTTCTTTATAAAACCATATCAGATACTCACTCCAGCAGGAAATAGCATCTCTCTCGTCTGAATTCTCAAAGCACTCAGTTTATATCCATGTTTTTCTAGGATTTGGAGCTATAAAAATATTGGAACTATTTTCATTCAACCCTCTCCTCTTATAGACAAGAAAACTGAGACTCAAAAATGTTTAGTATCTTGATGAAGCATCTACACTGGGTAAGTAGCATACCTAGGATTTTAACACAGATCTTCTAACTTAAAATCCCAGTCCACTTTCTACTACACAACACTGACTTTCATATGTTCTTCTCCTATGAACTTGTCATATTATAATCCATATTATAGTTATTTCTGTACATGCATCAAAGGAGGATTTCTCTCTATGTGTATGGTTATAGTTATTTCAGTACATGCCCCATTTTTGTACATGTAACATGTTTAAAAGTCAGAACATAAGTTCAAGTTCAGACTACTTTTTAGCTGTGCGATCTTAGGAAGGCCACAATCTCTGTGAACATTTCATTTTTCATCTGCAAAATGGCTCACTGAGGGATAGATATAGCCTTGAACTTACCGCCACTTAGACCAGAACTATTTAGTCTCCAAGAGTAAGAAGTCTCAACTTTCTCTCTTTTACCATAAATTCTTATCCTTAAGACTTTCCCTTGCTCTTCCCAAGTCTACTCTTTTTCTTTATTCTGTTCTCTGGTCATTCCATCCATCTCTGCACCTGTTTTCTGGTCTCATTTTTCTCCTTCCTCGGTTTTGATCCTATAGATTATCTTGTCGACTTCACATTGTCCTCTTCCATATGGATAACTATGTCAATGTTACACTGCCTGCCCTCTAATCATCTTGTCCTGTTGCTACACATTCTTTCTGAACCTAAGCCTCGAGTTACTCTCTAGCATCTGCCTTCTCAGAGCCTACATGTGTTTTATTAAATCTTGCTGTAAACTATGCTGATTAGGACAATTACAAATTGATGTTATCTATCATTTAGGAAATGTGGCGTGGCATAATTTAAAAAGAGCCAGTCTTGAATCCAGGAAGATCAGAGTTGAAGTTTTGCCTCTGATACATAATGGAGTGTAACTGTTGGCAGGTCACTTAATCATTCAGTATTTTAGGTAACTCTCTAAGGAAGTAAGGGGCAGAAGGAATGTCAAAATGCTTTGGTTGAGACTTTACTAACTTTGGGATTCACTATACTAGTCACAGGTCCATTGCCTGTTCATGTCTTTCATTTCATTTGGGGTCCCACTGTTGTGTGGAAATCTTTTACTCATCACTAATTGGTGATCATAGTCCTCAAAATGTGGATCCCTAAGCTCTTCTCTTCTCCAGCTGCCCATACTTTCTGCTGTCCATTCCCTCTCATTTCAGGACTTTGACTCATAATTTGTCATGAAAATAAAGGTCATGTATTGTGAGCTCCATTCTCCCCCACCCCAAGAATCTCTCCTCTCCTTCTCCTATTCCCCATTCCTTTTTCCTTTCTTCCAGGCTCTGAATAAGAAGCCAATCTTCTCCTTGTTAAGGCCAACCCCAGCATGCCTTTGATCCCATTCCCTCCTATCTCTTCTGAAGTTTGCTCCATTGTCTATCTCCTTGACCCAATTAAAGCAAAACAACAAGCATTTATTAAGCATTTTCTTTGTGCAAGGCATAGGGTTAGGTGCTAGAGAAGCAAAAACAAAACAAAATTAAAAAAAATGGTTCCTCTCTTCAAGGTTCTTAGATTCTACTAGAGGAACACCACATATGTCTCCCCTCTCTGATCCTCCATTTACCTTTATCCAAAGTTTCCTTCTTCTCTGCCTACAAACATATCCAGATTTCTCTCAAACTTTAGCAGAAGTCATCTACTCTTGGTGTCCCCACTTCCTTACTTCATACTCACTTCTCAATTCCTTTGTTACCTGAATTCCCACCCTAATCCTCAACTGAAACCATTCTTCCAGGGTTACCAATAATCTCTTATTGTTGTGGTATGATTTTTTTCCTTTTAATTTTAATTGTATTTTTTTTTTCAGTTAACATGCCCATTTCTATTCTCCATTGGGAAAAAAAGAAAAACAGTGTAACAAATATGCATAGTCAATACAAAAAATCAATTTTTTTCTCAGTTCTTAATCTTCCTGACATCCCCACAGTATTTGACCCTGCTGATCACCTACTCTTCCTTGATATTCTCTTCTACCTGAATTTTAGTGACGCAGCTCTTCGGTTTTCTCCTCTTTGTGGTCCTTATCTGTCTCATAGTTAGATCACCATTTTATGTCCCATTTGCTACTCTTGGTAATTTGGCTTCTCAAGTTGCTCCTCAACTGAACTGCTTCCTCAAAAGTTATGAAAAGTATCTTAATTGCTAAATCTGGTGGCCTCTTCTCAGTCTCCATTCTTCTTGACTTCTCTGTATTATTCGACACTGTTGACTAGCCTCTCGGATATTCTCTTCTTTGTGGTTTAGAGCGTTTATTTTGTATAGATGAACACTGTTTTCCTCTGGTACAACAAAATCTCCTTAAACTTTGTATCCCCAGTGCCTAATACAGTGCCTGAGCATAGTAGACATTTTAAAAAATGCTTGTTGGTTGAATGATGACTTTTTCCTGTGCCTTCTTCTCTCTTGGTCATAATATAAACTCCTACATGTTTTATTATCATCTTTATCTAAATGTGAACATCTGGGTCTCATCTCTTTTCAGTGCATAATCTTGTCAATAACTCCCACTTGACACTTCCACCTAAAAGTCACACAAGTGTTTAAAAATTGGTTTCTTCCATACAAATAATTATCTTTCACTATGAACCTACTTCTCATTATAACTTCTGCCAAGGGAAACTTCATTTTTCTAGGCATCCAGAGTCAAAATCTCAGCATCAGCCTCAATTCTCTATTCTTCTTCATTGCATTTTCCCATCAGTTGTCAAATCTTATTGTTTCTACCTCAACATTTCTCACATCCATCTATGTCTTTTATTTCATATGGCCACCACCTTGCAGTTTGAATAGCTGCTGTCCTGTAAGACCTATGTGACCTCAGTCAACTCTCAGACCTTCATTTTCAGACTCTCTGACCCTCAATTTTCTTTCTTTTTCTTTTTGGATGTGGGCGGGTAGGGCAATTGGGGTTAAGTGACTTGCCCAAGGTCACATGGCTAGTTTTTTGTGGTAAGTGTCTGAGGCAGGATTTGAACTCAGATCCTCCTGAGTCCAGGGCCGGCGCTCTATTCACTACACCACCTAGCTGCCTCCCTCAGTTTTCTTAGATGGAAAATGAGGGGATTGGCAGAGATGTCTTCTTGATCTCTTCTAGCTCTAAGTCTACGATTATACAACAACATATGTAAAATATTTTGCAACCCTTAAAGTGATATATAAATAGCAGTTACCATTATTATTACTCTCCTAAAGCCATACAAATATCAACAAATTATCTCAATTTCTACTGTATCAGAGGTCGAGGCTATCTCTTATACACTCTTTTTCTTTACAACCATTTTCTGTGCTTTGCCTGCCATTCTTCTTTCTTCATACTATTCTTTGAAGAAAGCACTTTCCCTCTTTCTCATGACAAATTCTAACATATGGGAGTCTCAGTTTCAATTTCTTCCATTTCCTTTGGATCCTTGCTACAACAATTATCTCCTTTTTTGCATTTTAATATTGTATAGTGCTTTGCTCATATTAATAAATGATTGCTGAATTGAAATGAGTCTCTCTTTTTCCAGGGCTTCCTTCTGGCTGTAAACATGCTAAGATTTCCATTATCCCCTCAAAATCAGTCATATTAGGCTAACACCCCAAGTTTTTCCTAACATTTGCCACTGAACATATAGAAACAGTAAGGTAGGCATTGCTGCATTCACTCTCTCCCACTCACTTCTTCCTAACTAAACAAATTAGAGTGCCTTTCCTCTCAAAAATAAATAATGACCTAATCACTAAATTCATGGCATTTTCTTAGTCCTCATCCTCCTTGCCCCATCTACAGCATCAATGCTGTTGATCATCTCTTCTTTCTTGAAGTTCTTTCCTTCCTGGTTTCAATAATATTGCACTCATTAAGTTTTCCTCTGTCTGCCTGACAAGTCCTACTTTGTTTCTTCTACTGGCTCTTCTCCCTGTCCTTTAAATATAGGCAACCTCACAGCTCCATCATCAGCCCTCTTCTCCTCTCTCTCAACACTCTCACTCTTGGCATTCATTCCCATGACTTCAACTATCACCTTTCCGACTATGACTCACAAATGTATATCTATATCAAGACACCTATCCCGAGTGCCACTCCAAAATTTCCAACTGTCTGGAATTCATCTCTACTCTGGTGTCCCATTAACATCTCAAACTCAGCATGTCACATAGACCTGAAATAACCCATACTCCTTGCCCAAAGCATAAGGGGTTTTAAAAGTATTCTTTTTGAGGAAAAACTCTCTGATGTTATTTGTTAGTTCCTACTAGACATTTTTACATAGATACCCTGCTAACACTTCAAGTTCAAAATGTTCAAAACAACTTATTTTCTCATAAAAATGACTCTCAAAGTTGTGTGGTTTTTTTTTTTTATTGCTCTACCAAATTTTCAGGCTTCGTTTTCCATAACTCAGTTACCAAATCCTAGTCTACCTTTCTTTTTAAATGCATTAACTTCTCAGTTTACATACCTCATTTCCCCCCCAAGGGTCTTTAATGGATTTCTTTTTCTACATTATTCTGACACTTAAGATGCTATATAATTTAGGCACACTCCACCTCCCCTTTCCTCCCTTTTCTTTTTCAATATGTTCTAACATATCCTGCATTTTAGCCACTTGGTCTCTTCAACATGTTAATCTGTACTTGACACACCTTGTTACTCCTTTCTTTCTCATTTCCAAATCTTTTTTGAGCTTCTGGGTCCAGTCTGACTTTTTCCATAAAGTCTTTCCTAACAGTGATGTTTTTTTTACTATATAAACTCTTCTGTACCATAGATTTTTGTATTTAATCACGTGCTATGTATTTGGACATTCTCCAACTTACTGACATATTTGCTGTTCCTCAAACTCAACATTCCATCTCCTATTGCCACATCTTTGTTCAGGTTGTCCCTTGTGTTCATAATGCGTTCCCCTAATATTTCTACCTCATAGAACTGTTTGAGTTGTATAAGGATCAGTTCAGCGCATTGATTAGACCTGTTACAAATCTGTTCTATGTCTTATGGTCTTGCCAGTTATAAACTGGTCATACGAAAGCGCCTTTCCAAATTTAGTAGATTAAGAAAACAAACCCACAAAACAATTATACTATTCCAACAGTGCCTTGACATGCTAGATTTTGCATGTGGTTTTTGGCAGTGGTTTCATCACTTGATTACAATGATGTGACTGAGAGATTTAAGTATATAACAGCAAGAAAGCAATGTCTCGTTTTCTAGGATGCAAAGATGAAGAACCCTTTTGGTTGATTTAAATTTGCTCATTATATAGTTAGAGACAAAGGTCATGAAACTTGACTGGTTACTCTTACAGCAAGAATTAGGAATTTTTGTCTCATTTTTAATGTCTGTATTTTAAGTAAAATTTAGTTGGTAATTTCAAAGTCATTTCAATGACGATTTATTTCATGTGCTTGATGAATAAAAATAATTCCCTTTATTGTTGAATATTCAATAAATGTTTATGTTAAAAAATAAACCATAATGAAATATGTTAGGTCACCTCTTTGCTGTTGCTCATGACACATACTATTGTCTAGAGTCACCCTCGTGTTTTATTTTCACCTATTAAAATTCTACCCATCGGTTTTCAAGACACTGTTCAGCTCTTCCCTTCCCTAAAGTGTCTTGTCTTGGATTCCTCATTTCTTGTTTTTCATTTTCTCCAGTTTGGAAAGAATCTTTTCCTCCTGAGAATGCTCCTATGTTCTTTATATATTCTAATTTGCATTTTCGTGTCTATACATGTTTATATTTGGGTAGAACTCTGGGCCTGGAAAAAGGAAGACCTGTGTTCAAATCTAGCCTCAGCTACCTACTAGCTGTATGACCTTGAGTAAATCATTTAACCCAATTAAGGCAACTCCATTGCCTCAGTTCTCTCATCTGTAAAATGGAAATAATAATAGTCCCTACTTCACAGGGGTGTTATGAGGATCAAATGAAATAAAAATTGTAAAGCACTTAGCACCACGCCTGGAACACAGTAAGTGCTATATAGACATTAGCTATCATCATCGTTATCATCATTATTTTCATCTTTTAAGTAAATGGTATCTTCCATGAGAACAAGGGTAAGGTCTCTATCTCTCCCTCAATACCTAACACAGTGCAAGTCGTTTAAGAAATACCTTAGAATCAAACTGTTGTTACATTGTTATTTATGCTTTCTTCAGAACAGATTTTCCCTTTCTAATTGTTGTACTACATTGAGAATAAATATAATGAAGTTTCAGAATCTAGAGAAGGGCATGGAATGCCTATGCAGTTCAATTCTGTGTGCTCTCAGACTATGACCCACATAAAAATGAACTAGCCTTTTAGCCTCTGTTTACTCATTTGCACAATTACACAGTATTTTCCCCCTCTGATTCCCTGAGTTAATTCTTTGCTTGGATGAGACATAGAAAATGGAGAAATAATGAGGTGCCCCCGCTGAGAGGTATGCATAGCTACTCAAAAATGTTTTATTTAAGACATAATTATTTATGCTTGACAGATAATAACAATGAAAGTGCTTTTTAAAAAAAAAATCCTCCTAAGAGTCAAGGAAGTTATAGTACAATATCATCCTCACTTTATGAAAGAAAAAAGTGGGAAGAGAAGTAGTCCCTTGTTACAAAGTAATTTAATGGTGAAGCGTAGAATAGCTCTTGACTTATGGTTCAATGCACATTCCTTTGACTATAATGACAAGTTGGTATGCATGTGCTTGGTCAGGGATACACAATAGCACTTGTAGGCTTTGCTGCTGCAGGAATAGGAGCTAGAAAACAGGAGAGATAATGGTTGGTAGAGATTTACTGTACCGTGCATGCAGATGAGATGGATAAAGAGAAAATCCAGACACATTGGGTGGGTTAGGAGTAAGGAAATAAGAAACCTGACAAAATCAAGTTAATATGATTCCAGAAGACCAATGACTAACTGTGCTACCCACCCACCAGAGGTGATGGATTTAAGACGTGGAATGAGACTTACCTTCTTGGACGTGGGTGATGTCAGTCGCTCAACTGGCATTTGTTAAGCACCCAAGTGCGCCAGTCACAAAGTGCTGGGGATAAAGAAAGGCCAAAAAATAGTATGTGCTCTCAGGTAGCTCACAGTCTAAGACTGGGAGACAGTATGCAAACAACTATGTGCAAACAAGAAACGTATGTTTCAGAAAGCCTTTCTTAACCTCTCTTAATTGCAGTTCTTTTACTCTTTTAATTACCTCCTATTCATCCTGCACGTGGCTTGCTTTGCATATATTTATTTGCATGTTGGCTCTTCCTTTAGATTGCAAGTTCCCTGAGGGCAGAGACAGTCTTTTACTTCTTTTGGTATCTCCAGTGCTTCCCATAGTGTCTGGCATGTAGCAGGCACTTAATAAATTTTTACTGAATGAAAGAATGAATATGTATATCTGTAATTTAATCTGTCTATACTATATCATCTAGCTGGCTAGCTGATACAGAGGTAATCTCAGAGGAAGATACCAAGATGAAGGAGGTCTGCAAGAGGCTTCTTGCAGTGATACTTTATCTGTAGAAAATTATTTCACATGACTATGCATATTGGTTACAGGATTTTTAAAATTCTTTTTTCCCTAGTAGACAAGGTAGGAAGAAGAGAAAAAAATGTTACTTGAAAATAAATTAAATTTTGAAAAAGGTTGGCTGGCAGATTTTTTTTAAAAGGAAGGAACTGGTGAGATCGACATTATAGTGGAGGGGGGTGAGAGAGAGTGAGAGAGAAAGAGAGAGAGAGAGAGAGAGAGAGAGAGAGAGAGAGGGAGAGAGAAGTTGGCTTCCTTTAGCAAAGGGCCAAGCTCACCAGAAGGGACCAGGCTGAATGCTCAGTGAAGGGGAAGAGCCCCAGTCTAGCAAATGGGGGTTTTGGGAGGAGGGGAGGATGTTCACCTCTTTACCACATTACATTTATTTCTTATAACATGGCCAAAAAGGCCGCCTCCTGATAGTATACACACACACACACACACACACGCACGCACATATATGTATATGTATGTATACATACACATATACACATACATGTGTATATATTTTATATACACATATGTACACACATATAAAACATATATACATATACGTATATTCAGTGAGTTTCATAAAATCCCAAATGAGAACATTTAAATTTAAATGTTTTTGCCTTTACTATTTTTAAATGGGGTTGAGGGGGAAGAGGAATTAGGAACCACAATCTTTAGAAAAGAAAAGTCTAACATATATATAGGACAGTAAGATCTACAAATAAAAAAGAAAAATTCTAAAATATTAAAACTATAATAATTTAGCCAAAGAAATTATAGCTATCAAATATAAATGCAGTGGAAAAATAGATAATCTGATTGAGGAGTAATTAAGTTCAAGGCAGACATTAACTCCTCAGAGTAGGAACCATTTATGGGCAGTGAGGGAGGCAATAAGCTTGCAAAAAGGAGGGAGGAGGGGGAGCTGTTTTAATTTCCATTCTGCCTTTAGAATCTAATTGTTCTTATTAACATGCTGAGAAAATAAGCAAAGGATGCTTTTGCTGTGAAAATTTTCACTCCCTTGTGATGAACTAGATTTCTAGTGAAGATGCAAAGAGCCATCATTGCAAGGATTTGATTACATTTTCCATGTCTTTCTGGTTAAAGGACCCAAATTAATACTCTACCTCAAGTCCAATGACTCCAATTTCTTATATGATAGGGGTTTCCAAAGTTATTCTAATACTGCTTTACAACCTCTGATTCTGAATAGTTAGTTGTAAACATGGTTAAAAATCTCCATCAGTTAGGAAATGATGCCTCAGTTTTGAGCCATTAGAGTTAATGGGAAAACATTAAGGTTAAGTCAAATCACAATTTTACCAAATACCCTTCATCCTAGGTTTTGTTAATTATAATACAGTATACTCTTTTAAAATTTATTATGAACTAGAAAATCATCAATAAGCAAGAACATTTCCATATAGAGAATTGTATATTATACCATGAATCTATTACAACTTGTATTTTTGCATACATATGAAATTCTTCCTGGTAGTGTTAACATGACCTTGCTTATCTGTGTTCCCCTCTGAACTTCTCACTGCTCTCTTTTCTGTATTCTTAAAATGTCTTATTTATGCTACCCTTTTATTTATCTTCTTTTTCTCCTCCTCTTCTTCCTCCTCCTCCTCCCCCTCTCTCCTTCTCCTCATCTCCATCTTCCTCCTCCTCTTTCTTCTTATCATTATCTGTAGGTCCCAAATCTACCTCCTCAAAATAAAAGCCATTCCTTATAAGAAATAAGTTCAATAAATTAAAAACACTAGAAAGCATAGGAATAAATGGAGTCTTCATTAAAATGATAGGTAGCATCTATCTAAAACCACCAGCAATCAGTACCAACCAGTAATGGGGATAAGCTAGAAATATTTCCAATAAGATCGAGGGTGAAACAAGGCTGTCCATTATCACCACTGTTATTCAATAGTGTACTAGAAATGTTAGCTGTAGTAGTAAGAGAATAGAAAGAAATTGAATGAATTAGAATAGGCAAAGAAGAAACAAAGCTATCACTCTTTACTGATGATCAGATTGTATACTTAGAGAATCGAGTAAAAAAAATCACTTGAGATAATAAACAAATTTAGCAAAGTTGCAGGATAGGAAGTAAACTTACACATATCATCAGAATTTCTGCATATTACAAAGCCCAATAGCAAGAGATAGAAAGAGAAATTCCATTTAAAGGTACTGTAGACATAAAATATTTGGGAGGCTACCTGCCAAAACAAACCCAGGAACTATATGAACACAATTACAAAACACTTGTTCAACTTTGTTTTTTTCATCAAGAATACTAGAAAGTCCTCTATTTCATTGAATGACCGTATTTTCCCCTGAAGCATTATACTCAGTTTTTCTGGGTAGGTGATTCTTAGTTTTAATCCTAGCTCCTTTGACCTCTGGAATATCATATTAAAAGACCTTCAGTCCCTTAATGTAGAAGCTGCTAGGTCTTGTGTTAT